>CM035845.1:85918130-87118130 GCA_020510985.1 Pholidichthys leucotaenia
GTCCGAGCTGGTATGAGTTGCTTTCTGATTGACCATTTCATGAAACTGCTTGCAAAGTATTTGAGTACTGCTAGCTTTTTTTTTTTGTTACTTATTTGTACCCGTAGGTAGATTTGGTTTGCAGTCTGGTGACAAGCCACCGGCTGCTGGTCGCTGCGTGCGCGAGCGCCCTAAACCTAGATGTTTTTGGTATGCGGGAGGAAACCGGAGAAATCCCGGAGTAAACCCACGCAACACGGGGAGAACATGCAAACTCCACACAGCTCACTGTTGGTCAGGGGCTGGGATCGAACCCACGATCTCATGATCCCCGCGATCCCCCGGCCGAGGGTAAAACTGTGCTGTCACAGTGCTAAACCACTGCGCCACCGTGCAGCCCAGCCCAGTCCAGCTTTTGCTGGACTAGCAGCACATTCTTGGCAGTTAAAGGTAATATCAGTGACAAGGACAACCCAAGACAAACTGACTCCAGTATCTGTTGCAGTGACTGACCAGATGATAGGTTTGTTTATCTCTGCTCTTTGTGTAGTGCATGTCACAATGCACCGACTGGCACAGTCCACCACAGACCTTGTGACAGATGTGTTTATCTGCCAGGATGTCCAGTCTCACCCTGTGTAACTGGGAGTGGTCCACCACAGACCTGTGGCAGATATTGTTTTTAGTTCTGCCAGGATGTCCTGTTTCACCCTCCATGCCCTCAGAAGGGTGGGGATGCCGGTTGAGTCGCCGACGGCCTGACTCATGAAACAGGTAGTACCGGTTTTCATGGTTATCTGGTAGCAAGCAAGCCAATGCCAACTTATAAATCCCCGGATTAAGGAGAGGAAGTCCGGCGCCAATTAATCACTCGATTGATATGTATAGACTGATATGTACAGTATATCAATATGCAAATGTGCCATGCATTCTCTCTTGTCTGTATAAAAGAGCTTACCACACACACCACACACACACACACACCGCACACACACAGGACACACAGCCACAGCACACAGCGCGACAGTGTGTCTGATGATGGAGGAATAAAACTCTTAAACCTTCAGTTCGTCGCATCTTGCCTGAACTTATTTGTTCCTCCACACTGGTGACCCTTGATGAAGAATGGAACACGAGGCGAACACCCCGGAGATGACCTGGACGGGAAGCCCCAGCACGCGTCATGGTGCGCCCCTCGCCTGATCTTTTACCTCCACACTGGTGACCTGACGAGGGAGAATGACCGTCTCCTCCCTCTCACCGCGCTGTGGATCCCGGAGGACCAGAGAATGCCTGCAACCTCTTCATCCTCACTGGAGCACGCTCCTGAGCGCAGCGCTGGTACCAAATTACTCCATGAACGACACAAGCGAATGAAAGAAGCAGCCTGAACGGGGACAATCATCGACGCCGACTGCGCTGATTTCCAACGAGCTCCCTGACTCTGACTAAACTCCGGACAGCGGACCTCCCGCGCACAGAAGCCCCCCACGCACACCGCAGGATTACGAGGACAGCGCAACTGCCAGTTATGTGGTCACGGCGCCAAGCGCGCACCACGCACGGGGACAAACCGGCTCCACAGACTGATACATTGCCCTCCGCCACTGCACATGCCCGAGAAAAACTGCCGATCGCCACCCTCGGAACCTTCAGGGCTGCTCGCGCACCTGGAGCAGACATGCAGCCCGCACACAGGACTTTGTTTGGGTTTCTCCAGCCACAGCGCACATGGGGAATTTAGCCTATTGCTTTCCCCAATGACTTTAGGGCTGCTTCCCGCACCTAAAAGCAAACTGCCTCACACCCTCACACAGCTGCAGTTGTTTCACAGCCACTACGCATCCTCGGGGAATTTGGCCGCTTGCTTTCCCCACATCCTTGCTGGATCGAGCCGCGGGAGGAGTGGATCCCAGAGGACCAGAGAATGCCCGCAACCTCTTCATCCTCACCGAAGCGCGCTCCGGAGCGCAGCACTGGAACCAAATCACACCGTGAACGACACAAGCAAACAAAAGAAGCAGCCTGAACGGGGACAATCATCGACGCCGACTGCGCTGATTTCCAACGAGCTCCCCGACTCTAACTAAACTCTGGACAGCGGACCTCCCGTGCACAGAAGCCCCCCACGAACACCGCAGGATTATGAGGACAGCGCAACTGCCAGTTATGTGGTCACGGCGCCAAGTGCGCACCACGCACAGGGACAAACCGGCTCCACAGATTGATACATTGCCCTCTGCCACTGCACATGCCCGAGAAAAACTGCCGATCGCCACCCTCGGAACCTTCAGGGCTGCTCGCGCACCTGGAGCAGACATGCAGCCCACACACAGGACTTTGTATGGGTTTCTCCAGCCACAGCGCACATGGGGAATTTAGCCTATTACTTTCCCCAATGACTTTAGGGCTGCTTCCTGCACCTAAAAGCAAACTGCCTCACACCCTCACACAGCTGCAGTTGTTTCACAGCCACTACGCATCCTCGGGGAATTTGGCCGCTCGCTTTCCCCACATCCTTGCTGGATCGAGCCGCGGGAGGAGTAGATCCCAGAGGACCAGAGAATGCCCGCAACCTCTTCATCCTCACCGAAGCGCACTCCGGAGCGCAGCGCTGGAACCAAATCACACCATGAACGACACAAGCAAACAAAAGAAGCAGCCTGAACGGGGACAATCATCGATGCCGACTGCGCTGATTTCCAACGAGCTCCCCGACTCTGACTAAACTCTGGACAGCGGACCTCCCGTGCACAGAAGCCCCCCACGAACACTGCAGGATTACGAGGACAGCGCAACTGCCAGTTATGTGGTCACGGCGCCAAGTGCGCACCACGCACAGGGACGAACCGGCTCCACAGATTGATACATTGCCCTCCGCCACTGCACATGCCCGAGAAAAACTGCCGATCGCCACCCTTGGAACCTTCAGGGCTGCTCGCGCACCTGGAGCAGACATGCAGCCCGCACACAGGACTTTGTATGGGTTTCTCCAGCCACGGCGCACATGGGGAATTTAGCCTATTTCTTTCCCCAATGACTTTAGGGCTGCTTCCCGCACCTAAAAGCGAACCGCCTCACACCCTCACACAGCTGCAGTTGTTTCACAGCCGCTACGCATCCTCGGGGAATTTGGCTGCTCGCTTTCCCCACATCCTTGCTGGATCGAGCCGCGGGAGGAGTCAGATAAAATGTTTTTTTCACAGCCGCTGTGGATCTCCGCCAGGCTTAATGGGAAAGTCCCTCACCATCGCGGATCCACATGCAATTTTTGCGTGGCCCAGACACCTTTAACATCCCGGGCTGGCACTCGCTTAATCCCATCCCCTCCCCCTCCTCCTGCACAGAGCTTTTCCCGCACCTCACTCCCTAAGCCAGCCGATCGCCGTCTGGTTCCATTACACACGACTGCACACCGGCCCGTGCGCCCACGATCCACGGCTGTTCAATGTGCTGAAACTCGGAGCGGAGCACACTGCCCTTTCCACCCCTCCCCTGTCCCCCTCACGGACTGACATGTCCTCCCGACAGTTCTACCGGAGCTGGAGCCAAACGAGGGGGGGGGTCACACCCCCTGCTGAGTGCTCTGGGGGGGAGCCCTGTGGTGACCCACCACAATCTACATGGGACATTCAGTCTTCAAACTCATTCAGCCTGCACTAAGCAGATGGCAATTTGCATACGGACAGAGAGCCCCTAGGAGACAATCAGAACAATGACTATTGTTATACATCCCCGGATTAAGGAGAGGAAGTCCGGTGCCAATCACGCGATTGATATGTATTGAGTGATATGTATATCAATATGCAAATGTGCCATGCATTCTCTCTTATCTGTATAAAAGAGCTTACCACACACACCGCACACACACACAGCACACACACACACAGGACACACAGCCACAGCGCACAGCGCTACAGTGTGTCTGATGATGGAGGAATAAAACTCTGAAACCTTCAGCTCGTCGCATCTCGCCTGAACTTATTTGTTCCTCCACAAACCTTGTTTTTACTAGAATCATTTTATTTCCACTGTTGGAACACCTCCACCTAAACATGGTACACTTATCTACATATAAATAAAACTATAAAAATATGACCCGGCTGTAGTTATTATTTATTCATGTAGCAACCATAATGGTGCTGCATGAGCCACAAAATCCACAGATAAGTCGTAGATGGATGGATGGATGGATGCATTTTGACTAACAGAATCATCAGATTTCACTTTTTTTTTTTTGTTACTTATTTGTACCCGTAGGTAGACTTGGTTTGCAGTTTGGTGACAAGCCACCGGCTGCTGGTCGCTGCGTGCGCGAGCACCCTAAACCTACATGTTTTTGGTGTGCGGGAGGAAACCGGAGAAATCCCGGAGTAAACCCGTGCAACACGGGAAGAACATGCAAACTCCACACAGCTCACTGTTGGTCGGGGGCTGGGATCGAACCCACGATCTCATGATCCCCGCGGTCCCCCGGCCGAGGTTTATCGTGCTGCCACAGTGCTAAACCACTGCGCCACCGTGCAGCCTTTTAATCAGCTTCATTTTCCATCCCTCCACAGTCTCACAAGGCTCGCACAGTGATCGGTTTGGCGCTGCTGCTCTCTCATCTCTTATGATAGTTGCTGCTGTGGCAGTGTGCCATCCGCACCAGCGGCAGGACATGCCCTCAGTCGTCGTTGTTCTGCTGGGTCCTGCCCGGCCACTAACTATCCATTCAGCTGTGCTACGACCTGAGGCTGATACTCATTGAGAATGCTGGATGAATTCGGCTTTTTCTCTCCCTCACCTGGTGCTGGTTGAGGTCACGGTGATGTGTCATTGTTGTCGGCACCGGGATGTGTGCCGGGCTGTCCTTGGTCACCGGACTTCCCTTTTTCCACAAACTCTCCTTCCTGCAGCTCCATGGCGGCTACTTGAAGCTCATGCTGGGTGAGGATCGGGGATGAATCCGGTTTACCCAGTGTGCTTTCTCTCTGTGCTGAGTTCACTCTCTGTGCTGTGTTTTTCATCTGTACCCATATCCGCAAAATCACACTCCCCCTCCTACGATGAGGCTGCAGCTCAAGAACGCTCCTGCTGTGCGGGGACCAGCTCCAGGTCCCATGTGGCTGTGGGCTGGGGCTCTAGTGGCAGCTCTGGTTCTGCTGGGTTCTGTTCGGCATGCAGTGCAGTTTGCGAACACTCGTACTGCGTGGGGACCAGCTCTGGGTCCCGCATGGCTGTGGACTGGAATTCTAGTGGCGGTTCCAGTACCTGCATGGTTGTGGTCTTGGGCTTCTGCAGCTGCTCTGGTTTCACAGGGTCTGTTTGGAGTGTGGTGCGAGACAGGGAGCAGCCACGTCCACCTCCGAGTGTAATGGACACGAACCGCCGTCCAGTCTGGGTTCACCTCTGGGTTGTTGCACTGTGGTGCCTTGCTGTCCCACAGTGTCTCCCATGGGGCCCTGCCAAGAAGGTGTGGGGTCAGTGGGCTCAACCACCGGGGCAACCATTGGTAGCAGTGGAGCCACCTGGTTCGTCATCTCCAGCTGGGACGCCCACTCCATCGCCTCTGTCTCCGATAGGTAATGCACCATCTTCAACAGCATATCCTGTAGTTCTTTCACCGTGTCTGCCACTGTCTGGTCATCCAGGCCCGCCCTCAGCATGGCCCGTTTTACCGAATTTGTGGCGAACCGCTTCAACTGTGACTGTATCATCCTCCATGTGCCCAGACTCACACATGCTAGCTAAACAGGCGTCTACTTACTATATGAGTGACTTGTCCTCTCACTGTCGGAACTAGTAAAACATGGATCTCCGGGCCATCACATCCCGTGGAACAGTGAAGTGTACAGTGAGCAAACTTATGCAGTCGTCATACGTGTTCACCTGTCCCAAAAGCTCGAATATCCAGAACCCTGTGGCGCCCAGGACATTGAGCAGGATTGCTCGCCTCCTTTGCTCTACATTTCTGCCCAGGCCCATAGCATCTACGTAACTACAGAATCACTTAAACCAATAGAACTATGGAATGGGCGGCTCACTTGGGGAGCCAAGGAACGGTGGTGGTGGCTCCAGACGTGCTTTCATTTTCAGGTTGTAAGGGTTTATCCTTGGAAGGCCAATTTTTCTCCTCGTCGCCATTTGTTATGTCTGGAAAACAGAGCAGCGGAGGCAACAGTTACGCTGAACACAAACTTTATCATAAATACACGAGATGGTATATGTGTGTTATCAATATAGCAATATGCTAACACTGGATTAATATAGGCTGTTTCTGTGACGGGGTGGAGTGCCAAAGACCCTGGCTTTTCTTTAACCCCAGCTCCCTTACATTGAGCCAAGTAGTGCCACCTTACCCCTCCAACAGCCACAAGATACTCTGGTGCAGGAGGGCCCCTTGTGCTTCTCCACTCGCCTTGCAACCCCATGATATGGAAGACGGGAACAAGTTTCAATGCTTTTTTTTCTCCCCTGTCTAAATGTATGTTTTTTTCTGTCTACCTACCCACACTCTTCTGTCACTCCAGTGTACTAAAGCTTCACTCAAGCACCTGTCGGCAGGTTGAACAATGTGCATGTTGTCAAGGGCGTAACACTGTAAGGTGTTGTTTGAAGTGGATTTTCCCTCCCTGTCAGCAACTCCCTTTGCCCACCTGGCCACATTATACAAAGCCCAACACAATAGTTTGTTGTGATATTGCTCAAGAGGGATATACAGTGCTTGTGGTGTCTTTAAACTTGAAACACAAGAACATTTGTTCTTTTTGAGAACCTGTAATTTCTCATAGCCCAGAGTTGGATGCAAGAGAGTGATTTTGCCCATCTGTGCTAAATTAGATGCGTTTTGCTCATGTGTCTGAACTTTCTGTCACCTTGAAGAAGTTTTTTGTTTGCCTCTCTAATGACTGAGATTATTCTCACATGATCACTGTATGACCTCAAAGATTCTCAACTAAGCACAATATCTTGTGTGACATCAAAGTGGTGTTGGCCCTGAGAGGTTAAAATGTCTGGGATTTTGTTACAGTCAGCGATGGATGTCTCTCAGGTCTATTTGTACAGTATGTCTACTTGCCATTTACTTTTGGTGTCCCTAGTAATTCTAAATAATGAAATGCTGATGAAGACGTGTATCATTAAAGATGGATTTATAAAATTGTGGAATTTGTGCAAAAGTAACCAAAACATTTTAAGTTTATATTCCTTAGCCTTCCTCAACAAATTACTAACAGACCAACTATTTATTTAGGTTCTGGATAGAAATTTCACATTTTCATGAAAAGTGCAATGGCACGCAAAGGAGTGGAGGCAATTGCAGGCAGACAGATCAGAAACAAAGACCAAACAAAAGTGCAGCAAACACATACCAGAGGGGTATTGCTCAGTGTGGTGGCTCAGTTGGTAGAGCATCCACCCCACACCCGGGAGGCAGGGGTTCAAATCCCGGCCGGGTCATGCCGAAGATCATATAAAAATGGAACTTCCTACCATCCAACTTGGTGCTCAGCAATAATGGAATGGAGGAGGGAAATCTGTGGCGGCGCCTTGCATGGCAGCAGCCCTCTGATTCTACATATGGGGTGTGTGTGATTAACACTATAGATAGGAAAAACACAGTTTCGTTCTACCTTACATGATTGGTTGAATGACAATAAAGGGTGATTTAATATTGCATAAAAGTAGAATTAAGAAAGCCAGAATAAGTGAAAAATCGTGGCTTGACATAGTTGGACCTGCTTATCCTGGCTTATTCATTTGCACCATTGTCAAGCCAGGATGAGAAGAGCAAGCTATATCAAGCCAGGTGTAGATAGTTGGGATAAATGCATGTTCATGGCAAACTTAAACAGACCACACGACTGATCACAGAATCATTGTGTCATGTTCGGGGTCGTCACCCTGAGCATGACTTGTAGCTGTTGGGTTTAATTATTGATTATTAATTCCAGCTGATGGATTGATCTTTGCTCTCCACCTGCCCCACAGCCGTGCCTCCTCCTCACCAGGCATCCACCAGTGGTATGGTTCACCACATACACACTCATGCACGCACACACACTCGTGCACGCACACACACATACACACACACTCACATTCACACTTATGCACGCACACACACACTTGTTCAATTAGTCACACACCGGGTGGCCACACAGCTGTGTCCATTTGCCCTCATTCTGGATTTGTGTATTTATAGGGTAGAATGTGACCAGCTGTTGTGGCAACTTAGCACTGTCAACCTTGGACATCCAGGCTCGCTTATGTTGGTTTCCCCTCGGACTGAATCGTGTTGTTCCCTTACAGCCTTTCCGCTCCAACGCCATAGTAAGTCCTGTGCCTTTTTCTCCGCTCCTGCCTGTTTGGAGCGCGTTAGGTATCCTTTGTACTAACCGAGCTTGTAGCCGGGTGTCTTCCCTTCTGTTGTGACTGTTTTTGGACATTCAACCCATTCATCCATTGTAAATAAACACGATACTTACTCTGCGTTTTGGGCTTGTTGCCATTTATATGGCTCGTTGCCATTTATATGCTTTATATGTTCACTGCGCCAACGGCGCAGTGAACATATAAAGCCACCACTCATGGAGGTGGACGGCCTGATCTCCACGGAGCGCCTATATTCCACCCCGAGAGACGTGTCATGGTTTCTGGGACTCGCCAAAGCCGCAGCTCGTCGGTGCCCTCAGCTCTAGGAGCACGCTGAGGGTCGGGAGTAAGTAATGTGGGGAGAGCTCAGGGAAAGCAGTCCCCTGAGCTCTCCCCATCTGCTGCTGTTAAAAACTGTTCACCAGCCCTCTCTCCTCTCCCCTTTGTGTGCCTGCCGGAGCCAAGCAGCCAAGATCAGGAGGAGACAGAGGTCCGGGGGGGGGGGTGTCCCCCCGCAGCCGCGGTGAACCAGGTTGCAGCTGCCACGCTGGAGGAGTCACCAGCGTGGATCATGACAGCTGGAAGAGTTAAGACTGCAGTGACCATCACGCCTGCTGTGGAAGCCACCACAGCAGAGTCAGCACCCGAGCAGAACCTTGTGGAGGCTGAACATGAGGAGACGTCGCCCAGCTCGCCGAAGTCCTGGACGGCGGTAGAGCTTGAGCTAAGGCAAGTGCTCTCTTTTGTCTTTCTCTTTTCTATAATTGAGGATTTTTGCCTAGCTTTAGGTGAAGAGAGCCAGCAGCAGCCAAACGCTGCACCTGAGCTCACCTCACTGGGCTCTGCCGCTGCTGGCGACTCTGACCCTTACCCCTCTCTTTCTGAGTCCATTTCCAGAGTCGTCGGAGAGGGTCTTCCATCGCCGGACGAGTCTGGGGATCCAGGTTCGCAACCGGAGGCCACCGAGGTTCCGGTCAAGGCGGTTGTCGGGGGCACCCGGTCCCAATCCAGGGTGCCAGTGATTGACCACCTCAATTCAGCTTTATTTATATAGTGCCATATCACAACAAAAGTCATCTCATAGCACCTCGACACTTGGGTGCTCATACGGGTCAGCTGGCCCATGGCCAAGATGGCATTGAAGTCAGCAGTGGCCCAGCCGAGTCCCACCGTGGGTGCAGCATGGGTCCACCTGGACTCCATCGTGGGTGCAACCATGGCTCGGTCAGGGTCCATCGTTGGTGCAACGGAGGCCCAGTCAGGGCTCACTGCGGGAGCAATGAGGTCCCGGGAAGGGGACACCGCTGGTGCAATGTTGTCCCTGGCCGGGACCACCGCAGATGTAGCCATGGCCCAGCCAAGGTCAACCACGGGTTCTACTAAATTCCAGTTCTATGTCGGGACCACCGGGGGTGCCACAGGACAGTTTGGGGATGCTGGGGTATTCCTTTCCCTTTTGGAGGCCCTGTGGGTGTTCCTCCTCCTTCGGTCGGGCACCGTCGGGGTCTTTTTCCCTTCACCAACAGTGACCACAGGGGTCTCTCTTCCCCTGTCTAGCCACCCACCTCTCAGCCTTCCGGTGGGTAGGCCACCGCCTCATCTGCCCCTCCAGTCTTTGTGGCCCACTCGTGTGGGCAGGCCACACGAAGGATTAGGTTTCCAGGTCAAGTGGCCCTTTTTCTCTGGCAGGCCACCTGCTGGCCCTGGGATTTTGGCCGGCCCCCTGAACTTACTGAAACCTGCTGGGCCTTGGACTCTGGCCAGCTCCCTGAACTGTGGGACTCTTGGGGGGTGGGGTGGGTTAGTTAGTTTTGGGGTTGCGAAGGGTGTTGCCATTGTGTTGTTTTGTGGTGTTCCCCACCTTTGACTGATCCCTCCTAACCTGTTTCCTCCCACCTCCTGCCCTGGTTTGGTGTGTTGGTCTTTTGGGTGGGGGTGGGGGGGCAGTTTTGTTCTTTGCTTTGATGGTATGGTGGGTGTCTGGTTTCCTCCCCTTGGGGGGGGGGCACTGTCATGTTCGGGGTCGTCACCCCAAGCATGACTTGTGGCTGTTGGGTTTAATTATTGATTATTAATTCCAGCTGATGAATTGAGCTTTGCTCTCCACCTGCCCCACAGCCATGCCTCCTCCTCACCAGGCATCCACCAGCGGTATGGTTCACCACATACACATTCACACACTCATGCACGCACACACACTCATGCACGCACGCACACATACACACACTCACTCACTTTCACACTCATGCACGCACACACACACTTGTTCAATCAGTCACACACCGGGTGGCCACACAGCTGTGTCCATTTGCCCTCATTCTGGATTTGTGTATTTATAGGGTAGAATGTGACCAGCTGTTGTGGCAACTTAGCAATGTCAACCTTGGACATCCAGAATGGCTTATGTTGGTTTCTCCTCGGACTGAATCGTGTTGTTCTCTTACAGCCTTTCCGCTCCAACGCCATAGTGAGTCCTGTGCCTTTTTCTCCACTCCTGCCTGTTTGGAGCATGTTAGGCATCCTTTGCACTAACTGAGCTTGTAGTCGGGTGTCTTCCCTTCTGTTGTGACTGTTTTTGGACATTCAACCCATTCATCCATTGTAAATAAACACGTTACTTACTCTGCGTTTTGGGCTCATTGCTATTATATATGTTCACTGCACCGTTTGCGCAGTGAACTTGACACATTGATTCTACTGCAGATAAAACAGTAGGCAAAACTCGAGCAGCATATTTCTTACCAGCAGAAGAGCAACCTCTCATAGAAACCTATGAGGAGGTGACGCATATAATATCTAAAAAAGAAAAATGGCTGCTGTAAATAAAGGAAAAGAGAGAAATATTGTAGCATTCTCTTCACTTCCGGCCCTGAGAGACAGCAGACGCTTTTCTTCCCCCTCCCTTCTAATTCCTTTCTAATTCTGATCCCAGCTTGTAATGTCGCTCTTCTTCTGGCTGAATCTTAATCCAAATGGAAATTATGGATCTGGAAAGCGGCTTATATGCGATTGTCACCACTTTAAAAGAAGAAGTTCGGGTCAGGGGGAACCCAAGGAAGACTCATGACATTGGAATTCATGTGTCTGTGGAGATTTGGCAGGAAACATTATTGGATTATGATCTCAGGACTTCTATTTTGGCTGTGGAGTTCCCTGATGTATCAGAAATTGAAGAAGGTGAGAGAGCTGATCAAAGTGGACCCGGCAAGCTCCTTCATCAAATTCAACTAGTTGGGGAGGGCACGATTAGCGGCAAATGGTGAACTGAATGACAGTGATTCAGCGGAGGAATACATCTGGAGCCCTGTGCTATCCATGGAATTTGTATGAAATTTAAAGCACAGAATCGAAGAGAGGGAAATTCTATTCTCTGAGTGCACTGTGCAGATTTGACCTTGTGTTTTGGTGCCCTTGTTTACATTCCTCCTCGATGAAGATAACGCTGGAGAAGTGGCCTGCTAACCCAAACAATCGACACAATTGTTGTTGTTTCAGCAGATGGACGCTCAAGGACAGTGCACCATGTGACAGCTTGCCATCTGTGGGCAGGAGAGAGAGACTCTGGACTGCTTCAGATCACATGACTTTAACATCTATCCACTGCCAGGAGGCGCCCTCTGCTGTTCACTAGCAATTGACACACCTACACTACTGCATTCAACATTACACCACTGATACAATTACTGATATATATTTACAATACACTGACTCTCTCAACTACTGCTTTGTCATTGTGTGATCTATTGTCTGCTAATTGTGCATTTGAGAGTTTTTTTCTTGTAATCAAAATTTTGGTCATAAAATGAGCTCTATTTTGACCAACAATGCTTTTTTCTCTCTGCCTATTGTGATTTTCCCTACCCTTCCCCCCTCCCCCCTCTTTACCCCCCCCCCCCCCCCATATGACAGGCGCCTCGTCATGGCTGCCGCGTCATTGGGATGCGCCTTTCGTGTGCGCCCAATGTCAAGTCAAATTCCTCGTATGTTTACTTGTTTACTTGTAAATGTGCTTGGTAATAAATCTGATTCTGATTCTGATTCTGTGGAAATGCAACTGCAGAGGCTGATGGGAAATGTTTTAATGTCAAAAAGGGGGCATGTTCTCTTTAATCAAATTGTGAAACCAAGGTAAATGGTCAGTTTGTTATGTTGTTATTGGGACATATTATTGTGTGACACGGGTGGTGGCTCCACCTTTCCTGTTCCGCTGCCACCCGGGGTATAAGAGGGCTGTGAGGAAGAGGAACGGTTTCTTTGGCCTCCTCGCAGCCTGACGGTAGTGCCTGTATTGTGAGAGTGAGTCAGCAATAAAGTTGTGTTCAGTTCAACATTCAGTCTTGTCCTTGGTTCCCGTTTTACCAACATAACATTTGGCGATGAGGGTAAAAGTATGGACGCGGGGGTTACTACTGTTCAGCTGTTTTTGGAGTTTCCTGGTGAGCTGCCAGTCCCTTGGGCGAGGCGGTTCACCGCATTTCAACATTACTTGGTGGCGCTGAACCTTGGTAGACTGGAGAAGTTGCGGGCATGGGCACTGTTGGATCGCAACATGGGATTTGAAGGACAATGTATCCTTAGTACCTTGGGCGACAGTGATAGCTTTGATGAAGTGGCTGAGCTAATGGTGCAACATTTTCACGCCCTGGAAAACGTCATCATCAGGAGGATTCAGTTTCGGCAGCGCCACCAGCAGACTGGTGAGTCACTGCAGCTGTATGTAGCTGACCTATGTCAGCTGGCCAAGGACTGTCAATTCGGAACATTATAAGAAGAGATGGTCCGCAACTAGTTGGCGGAACATACCCTTTGCCCGGCGACAAGGTCAAAGCTCCTAACACACTCGGGCGAGCTGACGTTAGCCATGTCCATTGAGTTAGCTCAGCAGTGTGAAGCGGCAGACAAGCTATCACGAGAGCTCGGCAAGAGAGTGGCACGCCACCATTTTGAACCACAGTTGACGGAGTAGATAGTGGACCCGGATAGTGGCGATGGCGTGGAGGATGATGAAGAACACGCTAATGCTGTGAGAATGAGGTCCGCCCAGGGATTGCCCAGGTGTTTGGGTTGTGGGTCCACCATGCACCGTTGTAAGGCTAGAGATTGTCTGGCAAGAGGAAGATGCTGTAGCAACTGCAGTCTCCTGCATCATTTTGCTAGGGCATGTTATAGGTTCAAGCGAGCTGACCCAAGATGCAATGAGGATCCTCCCGCTCCAGCTCCCACGGTCATTCACACCGTATCCCCGAGTACCAACGGTTGTTCCTACTGTATGGTGAAACTGGACGGGGTAACAGTGCCACTACTAATTGACATGGGTGCGGTGAGATCCATGTTGAACTGGTCTACCGTGAGGAGTTTCTTCCCACATTATTGAGTGAGAGGTCATTCGGCACCGCTGTGTGGGTATGGTGGAGGAAGATTGGCCACAGTGGGATCGGTGGAAGTGACGGCTCGGTACAAGTCGGCGGAGGTGTCCAGCTTGAAGTTCATCGTGACTGCCCGCGGTGAGAATATTATGGGTTGTGATCTCTTTTATGGATTGGGCTTCACCATCACCAGCAGCATTGGAGATGAGTGGTCGGGCTGCAGTTTGTAGGACCGGCTGATTCCACGAGTGGTGGGCGAAGCTGTGTGGGATGAACCTTTGCCTAGTATTCTGGACAATGAGCAGGACCAACTCCACCCAGGGCCATCGCAGGAGGGTCCCGGCGCCAGTGCCCAAGTAACCCTAGCTGAGTGAACTGGGTGGCATGGTGGGACGCCCGTGACGGTGAGTGGAGCCTAGTGGATTGCCCATTCTGTTCCTGGAGTTCGGCTGGAAGGTACCAGTGAGCAGGGGGTCACAATGGCTTCGCCGGCAGCGAAAATAAAAGAAAGCAGGGCAGGACCGGCTGGCACGGTGAAACGATGTGCCACACAGAGACACTGGAAGCTGAGCAGGGCTCCTCTGGGGGTTGCAGATTTGGTCCGACACAGAGAGCAGGCCCGGTCAAGAGGTGTTTGGGGCAAACGCCAATGAGAAGATGATCAGGGGTGGCTGCAGGTGGTGGCTGCTGGAGAGGACGGCTACCTCCAGCTATCTGATGGCTCGTGGAGGCATCCCAATGAGCTGCAGCCCTCCCGAGAGAAGAAGGAGATGTTTGGGCATCAACGTGAGTCATCCCTGGGAGCGAAGAAAAGAAGGTGCTCCGAGGGGAACAATCTGAAGGTTTTCCAAGGGGTGGTTCCTCTACTGGGGCAGACTGATGGTTGGGAAATGTATATGATGTATGGAAATAGGGGACAACCGGGTTGTAAATTTGTTCTGTTTAAGGGATTGTTTTATGTTTCATATTATTTTAGGAACACGGCAGTATTTTGGTTTTATACGGACTGTTTTATTTAGTTCGATGGCAGAATAATCCGTCTTGCCGTGTGGGGGTAGGATGGTAGTCCACCTGTTCTCCCCTAGTTTTAGTTGTTTTGAGAGAGTGTGATAGATTGTTTAGGTATTTCTGTTTAGTTTTAGTGCATGATTCAGGTTCCAAATCAGGGAGGGTTTCAATTGTATGTGTGTGTTGGACCATTTTTTTGAAGGGGGGGAAAGTGTTATGTTGGTATTGGGACATATTATTGTGTGACACAGGTGGTGGCTCCACCTTTCCAGTTCCGCTGCCACCCAGGGTATAAGAGGGCTGTGAGGAAGAGGGGTGGTCTCTCTGGCCTCCTCTCAGCCTGACGGCAGCACCTGTATTGTGAGAGTGAGTCAGCAATAAAGTCGTGTTCAGTTCAACATTCAGTCTCGTCCTTAGTTCCTGTTTTACAGACATAACACAGTTCCTGTGCTAAAGTTTCTTGGTTGAGATTTTTTTTTGTTGCAGTTTTTATGTCAGCACCATCAGTGTGTACGCTGTTGTGGGGAGAACCCCCCACCCCACCCCCCATTTGTTGTACTACTGAAAAGAGAGAATAAAGTTAGATTAAGATGGATACTATTTTAGTATTTTAGTATTAAAGGGTACCTGAAGTGAACTTTAATCGATAGCTATTTAAAAGGATCAAATATGATACTCCTGGTTCCATCTGGTAATTTTGGTCATGATTCCTTCTCAAATACGTGCGAGTTTCAAGTCACTGCTCTCTCAGTCAGTCATGGTCAGGGACATCTTGCCTCCTCCATGGGTGTTTTCAGCACTGGTAGTGACGCACAGTTGTTGCTTTGTGCAATTGACTGGGCTGTAGTATAGCAGTCAACAAAGTTTTAACATCAGAATTTTATGTAATTTTTTTACAATCATCCATCCATCCATCCATCCATCTTCTACCACTTTTCCGGAGGTCTGGGTCACGGAGGCAGCAGTTCAAGCAGAGAAGCCCAGACTTCCCTCTCCCCAGCCACCTGCTCCAGCTCTTCAGAGAGGATACCAAGGCATTCCCAGACCAGCTGGGAGACATAGTCTCTCCACCGAGTCCTGGGTCTGCCCCGGGGTCTCCTCCCAGTGGGACGTGCCTGAAACACCTCAAGTGGGAGGCGTCCAGGAGGCATCCTAATCAGATGCCCATACCACCTCAACTGGCTCCTTTCAATGTGGAGGAGCAGGGGTTCTACTCTGAGCCTCTCCCGGATGACTGAGCTCCTCACCTTATCTGTGAGGGTGAGTCCAGCAATCCTTTGAAGAAAGCTCATTTCAGCCGCTTGTATCCGCGATCTTGTTCTTTTGGTCATTACCCAAAGCTCGTGACCATAGGAAAGAGTAGGAACGTAGATTGACTGGTAAATCGACAGCTTTGCCTTAGAACTCAGCTCCCTCTTCACCACAACAGACCGGTACAACGTCCGCATCACTGCAGATGCTGCTCCGATCCGTCTGTCAATCTCTCGCTCCATTTTCCCCTCACTCGTGACTAAGACCCCAAGATACTTAAACTCCTCCACTTGGGGCAGGAGCCTGTCCCCAAACCAGAGAGGACAATCCACCTTTTTCCGGCTGAGGACCATGGACTCGGACTTGGAGGTGCTGATTCTCATCCCAGCCGCTTCACACTTGGTGGCAAACCGTCCCAGCAAGAGCTGTAGGTCATTGCTGGATGAAGCCAACAGGACAACATCATCTGCAAACAACAGAGATGAAATCCTGTGGTCACCAAGCATGACACCCTCCATTCCCTGGCTGTGCCTAGAAATCCTGTCCATAAAAAATATCAACAGGATTGGTGACAAAGGGCAGCCCTGGCGGAGTCCAACTCTCACTGGGAATGAGTCCGACTGAGTGTTGGCAATACAAATCAAACTCTCACAATGGTCGTACAGAGACAAAATAGCTTGTAACAACAAGCCCGATAACCCATACTCCCGAAGCACCGCCCACAAAAAACCATGAGGGACGCAGTCGAATGCCTTCTCCAAGTCCACAAAACACATGTAAACTGATTGGGCAAACTCCCACGAACCCTCGAGAATTCTCGAGAGGGTAAAGAGCTGGTCTGATGTGCCACAGCCAGGACGAAAACCACATTGCTCCTCCTGAATCCGAGGTTCGACCAACGGCCAGACTCTCCTCTCCAGTACCTTGGCATAGACCTTCAAAGGGAGGCTGAGAAGTGTGATCCCTCTAAAGTTGGACCACACCCTCCGGTCCCCTTTTGTGAAGAGAGGAACCACCACCCTGGTTTACCATGCCGAAAGCACTGCCCCCGACCTCCATGCAATGTTGCAGAGTCGTGTCAACCATGATAGTCCTACAACATCCAGGGCCTTGAGGTACTCAGGGCGAATCTCGTCCACCCCCGGGGCCTGGCCACCAAGGAGATTTTTAACCACCTTGGCGACCTCAGCCCCTGTGATAGGTGAGTCAACCCCCTCATCCACAAACCCTGCTTCCTCTGTGGAAGGCGTATCGGTGGGATTGAGGAGATCCTCGAAGTATTCCTTCCACCGCCCGACGATATCCCCAGTCAAAGTCAACAGCGCCCCATCCGCACCATACACAGTGCGGACAGGGAGCTGCTTTCCCCTCCTGAGCTGCCGGACAGTTTGCCAGAATCTCTTTGAGGCCGACTGAAAGTCTTGTTCCGTGGCCTCACCGAACTCCTCCCATACCCAAGTTTTTGCTTCAGCAACCACCCAAGCTGCACTCCGCTTGGCCTGCCAGTACACCTCAGCTGCTTTGGGAGTCCCACAAGCCAACCAAGCTTGATAGAACTCCTTCTTCAGCTTAATGACCCCCCTCACCACTGGTGTCCACCAATTGGTTCGGGGGTTGCCACCACGCGATGCACCGGCCACCTTGTGGCCACAGCGCTGGGCCGCCGCTTCAACAGCAGAGGTGGAGAACATGGCCCATTCAGACTCCATGTCTCCAGACTCCCTCGGAATGTGGTTGAAGTTCTTCCGAAGGTGGGAGTTGAAGACATCCCGGACAGGGGCCTCAGCCAGATGTTCCCAGCACACCCTCACTATACGTTTGGGTCTACCAGGTCTGAATGGCATCCTCCCCTGCCATCGGATCCTACTCACCACCAGGTGGTGATCAGTTGACAGCTCTGCACCTCTCTTTACCCAAGTGTCCAAGACATACGGTCGCAGGTCTGACTAATCTACTCCCATATAATTTAATGAAATAAAATTCTAGTGTATCAAGATTTATTCAGTGTGTTCTGAAGTTACTCGACTGGGAACTTAACTGTTTGTCAGGTTCAGCTGCCAGTCCCCGGAGGTACCTGCGGGTCATGCTGTCAATGAAAGCTATTTCCAGGGATGGTTTGTGCAGTATATATTCGTGCAGATTTTGTGCTGTTTTCAACTCGGATCTCGACCCACTGAGCATCTGCCAAACACATTTACTCATCCATGGTAAAGCTGGAATCAACGAGTGTACGTCATTTCCGGCCAGCAATGGCAGCTCCCCATTGGTTTTGACCGAGAGGTTTTCATGGGATAAAATTATTCAGTATACTGACTCTAGGTTTTTTTTTTTTTACTGAATAAACACATTTTTGGTTTATAAGTAATACCTAAAGCACAATTAATGTTGTTATAATGACCAGTACTGGTTTCTTTTAAAGCTGTATTTTTTTTTAATCTGTCCTTCACAGTGTTGGGAGTAATGCGTTACACGCTACTGTAATGCCACTACTTTTGCAGTAACGTGCTGTGTAATGAAATTACTGTTTAAAAATTCAGTAATACGTTACAGTTACTGAAACTTGATCAGATGCATTACTCGGGTTATTCACTTCATTAATATGGATAGATATTTTTAGCGCAAATAAATATAAACTGATCCTATGTAGCTGGCGTAGCCGTCAGTCTCCTCCGCGGGTCGGTTTCCTGTCCTGCTCACACTGCAACCCGGTGGGAAGAAATGCCGTGGTGGTGCGACTTCTCATATTGAGCCCTTATCACCTGTTGTCCGAGCGGTGAGTAGCTCCCAACAGGTTTTACCTCTGTGGTTAAACATGAGTATTTTTAGAGCAAGAAGCTCGCATTTATTGTCCGCAGTTGTGTAAATGTGTAAGTTGTGTAAGTAATTGTGTAAGTTTTCTTACCGCACAGAGAAAAAGTGACTGATTTGTTGCAGTAAGGAACAGCTTCTTCTAAGGTGAACTTTCATTTATCGGTGCTTTCTGTTTTATTTTATCTTATTCTTTTACATGCTGTTGTGATATGCAACTATTTCATGGAAGTAAATCCTCTAGATATGCATTTTTAATGGGCTGGTCCAGGGGTGTCAAACATATGGCTCGTCGGCCAAACAAGGCCCACCAGGGGGTCCAAAATTTTCTCTGTGAATTTATAGCTTTATTTCTAGTAAATTTCTGACTTTCTACTGATTACAATAATTTGTGAAAATCTGAGACATTTTTTCTCTGTAAGATGAGATTCCCTCTCCCCAGCAGGTGTCTGTGGAGAGTGAAGTCTGGGCTTCTCTGCTTGAACTGCTGCCTCCGCGACCCAGACCTCCGGAAAAGCGGTAGAAGATGCATGGATGGATGGATGAAGATGAGACTTTTTTTCTCATCAGTTTTCTTTTTCTTCTTTTTTCTGATGAGAACAAGGGGCCCTTGAGCTTGCTATGTGTGCAAGATGATTTAAGTATGCATTTAAAAGTAACGTAAAAGTTCATTTTCCAAGTAACTAGTTACTTTAATCATGCAGTAACTGGTAAGTAACTCAGTTACTTTTGAAAAGAAGTAACTAGTAACTGTAACTAGTTACTATTTTTTAGTAACTTGCCCAACACTGGTCCTTCATAAAGAACAAGCGTGTCCAAAAAAGGATGTGGCATATGTGCTGACTGACTTTTGCTTACCTGGAGTGTCTGGTAACAGTTAACCTACATGAGCCTCAAGATGAGGATGATGCTGTGAGTTCTCTAATTAAAATCATAATTCTAGGATGTCCTGTCAGAACTGTTAATACATGTTCTATTTAGTGATGTTACGCTCAACACCACCCACTTGACACTGATTTGAGCAATATAAAGTGGAAGTATCATGAGCAGTGCATTGAGTGCTGTTTCAACACACTCACAGTCACGTGACTGTAGCAAGCGAGGCCTTGTTATGTTGGTCACATCACATGACTTGAGGGCTCATGGGAAATTTGAGAGGGTTCTATTAGAATTAGTTTTTTTTCTTTGCTTTGTATTGTTTGTTCCTGCTATCCAATTTTGAATAGACTTCGGATGGCTAAATGGTCAAAAAAAAAATTGAGATTTTTTCAGGTCTTCCACTCAGATGGAGTTTTGACACTCAGTCAGCAGATGGCACTCTTTATTCAATGTTTCATAACACTGTGTCGATTATGAAGCAATTGTCTTAAAGTTGTTCATTGTTTCATAAGGCCTCAGTTTCACCATCACTAGTTCTATTGAATACGGTGGGAAAGGCATACCTGCAAGAGTCAAGTGCACATCTGCAGATGAAGAGACTGATGATGGATTCAAGAAGGCCTGCAATATCATAAGCTGTCTCTACCCAATGACTTCATGCTTGGTTTGTGCTCTGACATGCACTGTCAACTGTGGGATTTTATATAGACAGTAGTGTGCCTTTCCAAATCATGTCCAATCAACTGAATTTACCACAAGTGGACTCCAATTAAGCTGTAGAAACATCTCAAGGATGATCACTGGAAACAGGATGCACCTGAGCTCAATTCTGAGCTTCATGGCAAAGGCTGTGAATACTTATGTACATGTGACGTCTTAGTTTTTTATTTTTAATAAGTCTGCAAAAATCTCAAAAACTTTTTTCACGTTGTCATTATGGGGTGTTGTGTGTAGCATTTTGACCGAAAAATGAATTTAATCCATTTTGGAATAAGGCTGTAACATAACAAAATGTGGAAAAAGTGAAGTGCCGCAAATACTTTATGGATGCATTGTACTTGAATGACAATGTATCGGTATTCTAATGCAAGATTATTATTTTTTTCATATCTGTGAGTTTCATTCTGTCACGCCTCGCCGCTCATCTGCGGCGCCAGCTGCACGCACACCTGCACATCATCAGCGGCGAGGGATTTAAGCCGCCTCGCCCTGGGCTTCGGCCTGAAGCCGTCAGACTTCGCTCGTCACTACTGCTGTGAGTAACCCCTACCTCTTCAGCAATTATATCGGTAAGAAGCCCTTACCTTTTCCTCTTCAAGTCTGCTCCCCTGTGCACAGGTGGATTTCCCGGCGGCGGACCATTCCTCTCCGTCTCCACTCCCTCGCTGCTGCACCGGGCTCTCCAGGTCGCTGTCTACCGGATTCCGCCCTTGCTGTGCCAGCCACCTGCTAACTCCAAGTAAGCTCATTTCTATTTTATCATCTCCTGTGTTGGTGTGTGCCCGTCACCCTTCTCCTTGTGCTTCTCCCATAGGGTTGTCCGGCTGTACGGTCTCCTGCCTCCGTGCCCGACGCAGACGCCACCACCAATACATCCACATCTCGCAGACACACATCCATACACACTTGTTGTTAATAAAGCTATTTGAGCTACTCTGAGCCTGCGTGTGTGTCTCCTGAGCCGTGCATTATGTCAGTACGGCTTCAGCAGAGCGGCTCGGCAGACAGCGGGCTCACACGCCGACTTACCACTCTCGAGGCTCGAGTGGACCAAATAGCTTACCAGCAACAGGTGATTCTTATCCAGTTGATCAGTATTACCAACCGATTGGACCGCTTGGACCCCCAACAGCCGTTCCCCCCGGCTCGTCAGGGTGGTGCGGCTCCTGCTGCTCCAGCGGCCGTCCAGCAGGCTCCGGTAGCACCGGTTCGGCTCACGCCCATTCCGACCCCCGCCCGCTTTAGCGGTAAGCTCTGCGGTGCGCGGGGGTTCATAATGCAGTGTGAGTCCGTGTTTCACCGTGTGCCCGGAGACTTTCCTTCAGATCATAGCCGAATTGGCTACATTGGGAATCTCCTAGAGGGGCGAGCCCTAACTTGGACTTACGCCGTAATGGCGAGGCCCAGTTACGCCACCCTTACCTATGACCAATTCGTAAGACAATTCCTGGAGGTCTTTGATCATTCTCGTACCGAGACAGTCCAGGTCGATCGGCTTCTCAGTCTCCAGCAGGGAAGCCGGTCAGCAGCGGACTATGCGATCGACTTCCGGGTAGCGGCGGAGGAATTGGGCTGGGATGAACGTTCATTCTGCGGCCTTTTCCTCCGCAGTCTCAATGATGATCTGAAGGATGAACTGGCTGGGCGGGACATCCCGGAGACTCTAGCGGAGCTAACGTCCCTAGCTATCAGTTTGGATAACAGGCTGCGCGAGCGCTCCTCGGGGCGGAAGTCGTCTTCTTCTCGCCCTCGTGGAGCCTCGTCGCGCCAGTTCCAAGCTCGCCCCCTGGCGACGCCGCCACCATCGCGCCCCGAGGAGTCGGAGCCGATGGTGACGGGCTGGACAAAGCTCCCCCCTGCGGAGAGACAACGCTGCCGTGAGTTGAATCTCTGCATGTATTGTGGAGACAGCCAACACACGGTGGAGCTTTGCCCACAGAAGCCAAACGGCGGGGTCCGCGAGTCACTGTAGGGGGCCTCGCGGACATCAATCAGTTAAGTCCCCTCACCCAATTGAAGCTGCCCGTCCGATTTTGTCACAACTCCACTGGGCATCTCACTCATGCACTGGTGGATTCGGGCGCGGAGGGCAGTTTTATTTCACAAAGCCTGGCAACCCGATTGGGCATCCGCTGCCAAGCACTGAGAACTCCTCTCTCCCTGGTCAACCTCTCCCGTGTCTCCCTGGGGAGAGTAACACATCAGACCGTCCCTGTTCCCGTTATCATCTCTGGGAACCACCGGGAGGAAATAACCTTCTATGTCCTCCCTAACTCTGTGTCGCCCGTCATCCTGGGATACCCCTGGCTACGCCTCCACAACCCCGTCTTGGATTGGAAGTCTGCCAGGGTGTCGGCATGGAGCACATTCTATATGAGCACCTGCTTACAGTCCGCTGCCTGCTCTCCGTCCTCTTCTCCAACACCTACGGACGCTGCGCCCCCGGACCTCTCCCTGGTGCCATCGGAATTTCACGACCTGGGTATGGTATTCAGCAAGTCCAAGGCGATGTCTCTTCCTCCACACAGACCCTACAACTGTGCAATAAACATCTGCCAGGGGGCACCCTTATCCTCTGGGCGACTCTACAGCCTGTCGGCGCTGGAGAAGGAGACCATGAATGCCTATCTCAAGGAATCGCTGAGTGCTGGAATTATCCGTCCCTCGTCATCACCATTGGGGGCAGGATTCTTCTTCGTGGGCAAGAAGGACGGTTCCCTCCGTCCTTGCATCGACTATCGCGCCCTAAATGAAATCACGGAGAAGGATCGCTACACCCTGCCCCTCATGGACACCGCCTTCCACTCCCTCCAGGGGGCGACTTGGTTCACCAAGCTGGATCTACGCAGCGCATACCACCTCGTCCGGATCCGGGAGGGAGATGAGTGGAAGACAGCCTTCCGTACCCCGAACGGCCACTTCGAGTACCTGGTGATGCTGTTCGGGTTGACCAACGCTCCAGCCGTCTTTCAGCGCCTAATTAATGACATCCTCCGGGATTTCATTGGCCTTTTTGTGTTCGTCTACCTGGATGACATCCTCATCTTCTCCAAATCCAGGGACGAGCACCGGGTCCATGTGAGGCGGGTCCTCCAAAGACTGCTGGAGAACCGGTTGTATGTGAAGGCCGAAAAATGCGAATTCTACGCTAAGACAACATCCTTCCTTGGGTTCATCATCTCCCACGACCAGGTGCTTCCGGACCCAGAGAAGGTGAAGGCGGTGGTGGAATGGCCTACACCTGCATCGAGAAAACAGGTGCAACAATTCATCGGATTTGCAAATTTCTACCGCCGCTTCGTCCCTAATTTTGGCACCATCATCGGCTCGCTGACCCGCCTCATGACTCCTAAGGTCCCCTTCCGGTTGACCGAAGAGGCCGCGGCTGCTTTTCAGGCACTGAAGGCGGAGTTCTCCTCCTCCCGGGTCCTTAGCCAAGTCAACCCGGCAGTGCAGTGCATCGTGGAGGTGGATGCTTCGGACACAGGAGTGGGGGCGGTTCTATCCCAGCGGTCGCCAGGTGATGGAGTCAAACGGCCCTGCGCCTTCTTCTCTCGGCGCTTGTCCCCGGCGGAGCGGAATTACGACGTGGGGGACAGAGAGCTCCTCGCCATCAAGCTCGCGCTGCAGGAGTGGCGTCACTGGCTAGAGGGGGAGGACCTGCCGTTCGTAGTCCTGACGGACCACAAGAACTTGGAGTACCTGAGATCTGCCAAGCGTCTGAAAGCCCGCCAGGCGCGCTGGTCCTTGTTCTTTGCCAGGTTCCACTTTAACATCACCTTCAGGCCTGGCTCCAAGAACAGCCTGCCCGACGCCCTCTCTAGGCAATTTGCCCCTGAGGAGTCTGAGGACACGGTCCACACCATCCTACCCAGGTTGTGCGTTGTGGGAGCCGTCACCTGGGACATTGAAAGCAAGATCCGGAAGGCGCAGGAAGTGGAACCTGACCCTGGCGGCGGACCCGAGGGGAGGCTGTTCGTGCCATCCACGGTTCGGGGGGAGGTCATCCACTGGTTGCATACGTCCAAGCTCACCTGCCACCCTGGTTCCTCCCGGATGATCGACCTCCTTCAACGGTCCTTCTGGTGGCCGGGCCTGCGGAGGGACGCTGCCCGCTACGCCCGGGCATGCCCAGTATGTGCCACCAGCAAGTCAGGTAATGCCCCTCCAGTGGGTTTGCTCCAGCCTCTGCCCGTCCCTGGCAGGTCCTGGTCGCATATCACCCTGGATTTCGTCACCGGTCTCCCAGTCTCAAACACCTTCGACACCGTCCTGACCATCGTGGACCGCTTCTCCAAGGCGGCACACTTCATCCCGCTATGGGGTCTTCCATCCGCCCTGGAGACGGCGGACCTCCTAGTCCAGCACGTGGTCAGGCTGCACGGGATTCCGGTGGACGTGGTCTCGGACCGGGGGCCCCAATTTTCCTCTGAGGTTTGGAGGTCATTCTGCAACGCCCTGGGGGCCAAGGTGAGCCTCTCCTCCTGCCATCACCCCCAAACCAACGGGCAGTGCGAGTGGACCAACCAGAAGCTGGAGGCTGCGTTCCGCTGCGTCACTGCGTCCAAACCTACATCCTGGAGTAACCATCTTGCCTGGGTTGAGTACGCCCACAACACCGCCCGCTCTTCTGCTACAGGGATGTCTCCCTTTAAGGCGTCCCTGGGTTACGACCCCCCTCTTTTTCCAGCACAGGAGAGTGAGGTAACGGTCCCCTCAGTTCGGGCGCACCTCAGACAGTTCCGCTCCATCTGGGCGTCAGCGCGCAGTGCGCTCTTACGCACGGCGGAGCGCAACAGAACCACGGCGGACCGGCACAGAAGACCTGCCCCAGCGTACCAGGTGGGTCAGCATGTCTATGTGTCAACCCAGGACGTAATTTTAAAGGGCGAGAGGAGGAAGCTGGCACAGCGTTTTATGGGCCCATACCCCATCACCAGGATTATCAACCCGGTGGCTGTGCGTGTAGCTATTCCCCCCTCCCTCCGCATCCATCCCACCTTCCACGTATCCAAGGTGAAGCTGGCAGTCTCCGACCCCCTTTGCCCTCCTCCTGCTGCGCAACCCGCGCCCCGGATGATTGATGGCCATCCGGCCTGGCCTGTCTCCTCCATCCTGGACTCCCGGCGCCGGGGTCGTGGGTTGCAGTACTTGGTGGACTGGGAGGGTTATGGGCCTGAACATCGGCAGTGGGTACCCTCGTCGTTTGTGTTGGACCCATCCCTCATTACTGAGTTCCACCGAGCGCACCCGGAGAAAACCATCGCCAGGAGGCGCTGCTAGAGGGGGGAGTACTGTCACGCCTCGCCGCTCATCTGCGGTGCCAGCTGCATGCACACCTGCACATCATCAGCGGCGAGGGATTTAAGTCGCCTCGCCCTGGGCTTCGGCCTGAAGCCGTCAGACTTCGCTCGTCACTACTGCTGTGAGTAACCTCTACCTCTTCAGCAATTATATCAGTAAGAAGCCCTTACCTTTTCCTCTTCAAGTCTGCTCCCCTGTGCACAGGTGGATTTCCCGGCGGCGGACCATTCCTCTCCGTCTCCACTCCCTCGCTGCTGCACCGGGCTCTCCAGGTTGCTGTCTACTGGACTCCGCCCTTGCTGTGCCAGCCACCTGCTAACTCCAAGTAAGCTCATCTCTATTTTATCATCTCCTGTGTTGGTGTGTGCCCGTCACCCTTCTCCTTGTGCTTCTCCCATAGGGTTGTCCGGCTGCACGGTCTCCTGCCTCCGTGCCCGACGCAGACGCCACCACCAATACATCCACATCTCGCAGACACACATCCATACACACTTGTTGTTAATAAAGCTATTTGAGCTACTCTGAGCCTGCGTGTGTGTCTCCTGAGCCATGCATTATGTCACATTCAGTGCAGGATAATTAAAATGCTGCAACATATTTACAGTAGACCACTTAATGGCAGTGAAAAGCACTGATTTCTCATAGGATTGACCCCTGCACTGACAAATAAGTCACTAGGATTAATCTCAGCCTGACTCTTGGCCTGGTCTGGACCAGGCTAGCTCCCAAGAATAAATCTCCATAGCAGTTTGACTGGGCTTAATTTATCCTGCTTTTATACAACCAAGTCAAGTATAGATTAAGCCAGAATTGCTTGAAAATCCTGGCTTAATCCATCTTCTTTACCTTGATTAACACTGTAGATAGGACAAACGTAATTCCCTTCTTCTGTACATGATTGACTGTATGGACTGAATGACAATAGATTTCTTCTTCTTCTTCTTCCGGTATCTTGGTTTTATGCAATACCCCTCAGGAAACTAGGAATTTAGCCACTGACAATCAAATTGAAAGACTTACGGACCCAACACAAAGTACAGAGATAGAGGGAACTAAAGAGACACATGAGGCAACCAAAGATGGGAAACAGCTTGGGAAAATCACACAGTTGAAGGGAGTCAAACTAATGGAGACAGAGAAACACAATCAGAACAATCAAGGAGGAAATACACACAGAGGGAGACAAGACAAAAAACACGAGGAACAACAGAAAAACACATGAAACTTAACCTGATACTCATCTTAGAAAACCAAGGACTGAACAGGAACATAATCTAAGACACACTTGAAAAACTCAGCCAGTAACTAAGGTACAACTACAGCGAGAAATACAGATCAACCCAAGAGTGAATTAAAGAAACATAACCAAGGGCTTAAACAGGAAAGGTTACAAAAGTAAAATTAGAATCAAGCTAAATGAAACTAAACAAGCCAAAGCCAAACTGGTCCTAAACTAAGCAGAAAACTGAATTTAAAAATGAAAGCAACATTAAGAAACAAAAGGTCCCAAAACTACAGAATTCAAAACTCAAAGATGGGGCACGGTCAGCCTGCTGCTGATCATACCCACCATAACACTAACGCTGTATAAGGCGAAATTCTCTGATGCGCACCCAGCTTTTTTCTGGGTTAGCATCACCTAATCTTACCTTTAATCACACACAGAAATTTGAACTTTTGTGCTAGAGGCAGTGGCAGACTCAGAGGGGGGCAGTGGAGCTGCCATGCCCCCTCCTCCCACCCCCTGACAAAATACCTTCAAGACTTTTCCAAAAGAAGAAGGGAAGAAAATATAACTAAGGTAGCCTTCCAATGAAAATTTTTTACTGTGACCGCCATGCTGCCCTTACATGACAGCCCCAGAAGGGTGCCCTAAATATGGACAAAATTAGCTGTTTAGAGTACTCCTGCTGGTCAGAAAACATGAAGTACCCAGTTAAAAAGGTCATGACTGAAAACTTGTGTGGTTGTAGGTTTAAGACATGTGAGCTTTTAAAATGTGGAAAAAGGTGCAGTCAAAGACCCCTTTAAGTTTTAACTCTAATGGTGAAGTACTCTTCCAGTGGATATTGTGTTGCTGGGCTTTTAAGGATACACTTTTTCTACTTTAGAATGTTGCCATGTTTCTATATATTGTAGTTTTAACTGCTGAGTTTCAATTTATAAAATCATTCTTTGCTGAGGAGAAACTGTTTCACTTAAAAGTCTGGTCATGAATTGTTTTTCTTCACCCAAGATCGGCGCTGTGAAACCCTATGCCATAAGACCATAAAGTGGAAGCTAATCCCTGCTCAAGACCTGCAGTCATTTCCCCTCACATCCATTTGCCAAAGAAATGCAAACCCCAAGGCTTCTTACTGAAACTCAAAAGTCCAACATTGCCCTGCAATGGATAACACAGGGCTATTTCTCTCTCTGAAGTTAAACTGCGAATTGTAAACAATGAATTAACTCATATCTTCTCCGCAGACAGTATCCGCTACTGAAGATATGGCGGGACTCTGTGATGGACAATTGTGGTTCGAAATGCTTTTACTGGTATGATTTGATATGTGTTGCTTTATTTTCAGGAAGAATTAATTTTATTAATTTTTGCATGCCTATCATAAGGAAATTATTACATTTACAATACAGACACATTGTCTGTTCCTTTATTATTAAGTAGAATATTTTAGTCACTAAAGTTTTAAAGAATTTATGCTTTAATAGGCAGCATATATATGTTTAGGAGGATTTCACTTCTCGTATCAAAGCATCTTCCCTTTCTGTGGAAAGCATACATTTCAAAACTGTGAACTGACCAGTGAGCTTCCAAGTCTCCATATCTTCTCCTTTTTAGTCAGCTTATGACCTCTGCCAAACAAAGAAACTCAGTGCAAGTGGTCAAAAGTTTACTCTAATGGGCAGATCCAACCCTGATCTTTGAATGTAATTGGTCAAGCTCAGCAGTCACAAAATTTATTGTGCCATCCTGCCACACCCTGAGAAAACTTTCCTTTGTCTGCAGTCAGAGAGTTGTGGTCAGAGTTGCAGGCTGGGAGTGACTCTTGGAAGGAGCAGATTTTCTGCTCTCTCCATTTTTTTTCCCTTTTTCTGAGTAGGCCCAGAGTCCATGCTCTGTGTAAATTCTTTTCCTTTTCTTTAAAATTCATTTTTTCCTATTTTACTCCTTTTCCTTAAATTACCATGCTAAGAAGATTTGGTTTGATTTTTACTAAGCTTAAATCATCTCTGTTCTGACCACAAAACATGGGAAGAAACGGATTTGTGTTTTTTTTTTTCAGTTTGATTTTCTGATTGGACTTTGAACGATAATCAAATATCAGGAATTTGGCAACCTAGCCAAATTCCCTTTTCAGTGCACAAGAACACCTTGGCCATCGTGCTGAACACACAGTTCCTATAGTTTTGAACCCAGGAGTAGGCCTGAGCCATGGGACAGAACCTGCCAATTTCTTTCAACAAAATCCACGCAAACCCATCCAGATCAAGCTTGGTTCTGGAGGCCTGCTGCCACAATGGGACACAATCTGACTCTGCTGTGCTGAAGGTCTGTTGTTCAATTTAAACTTAATTCTTCAGAATATTCCTGGTATAAGTTCTATAAACCTAATATCTTCGAACTTTTATCAGAACTTCAAATGCATTTGTTTTTTCATTAATCTCCATTCCTTTTCAGAGTAACACCAATTTTCCTTTTTACAAAATAGCTTAATCATCATTTTCCTCATAAAATTGCATGCATTTTTCTTGACCAATGCTATTTTACGATTCTTAATTTTCCATTACAATGCCAATTCAAGCTCTGGTTTCCCTTGGTTCCACAAATGTTTGATAATAAACTTTATGCTCAATACTCCATTACCACATTATATCTAATGTGCTCATGATACATGTTGAATTCCCTGTCTTAAAGTCATCCGAATGTATTATCTATTCTGAAATTTCTTATTAAACTATCAAAAAGTCATATGGAAGTTATTGTTTGATTTCATGTCCATCTTCATGATTAAAAGCAGACAAGAACTCACAGGGTTTTTGAGAGTGATTGATTAATGGTACAAATATAGAATTATTAATAAAATTCTCCATTCTTTTGGACTGGTGCCCCACAAGCTTATGTGTGTTGGTAATGAAAAAAAAAATCTTCATTCCTACTCACATGCATATTTACATTAATACTTGTACCAACCATAAACACCTATAAAACCCTACACTACATTTTATGGTGCCCCCGGTGTGAGGCTCTGCATAGAATAGTAGAGAATGGACATGAAATTCTGAGGTCACAAGCTGTGTGTGTATAGTCAAATCTGATCTTTTTGCATGGTAAAACTTCATTTCTACTCAGTTTAATAATATAGGCACTGTACCTAATTGACTGGCCACTCAGCCAGGCATGTCTGTAACCCCTTATCTGCTGGAACCCAGTGTGTGTGAGAGCAGCCGTGGGGGGGGGGGGGGTATTGCCCATTCACCCATTCACCCACCGCAAAACTGCTGTCACTCCCAGGATTTTTTTTTTCAAAACATGCTAAAGTTGAATACAGCATCACCATATGCTAAATTATATAAAATAAAGGCCTAAAGAGGCAGAATCATGAAGAATCCAACCCATCTCTTGTTAATTCAGCCAAAGTAGCGAGTTTCCTTCTTTGGAGGAATTGAAATAACCATTTTTAACCCCATCTGTAAGGCTGTGAATCTTGCTAATTCACGATGAACAGTAGTAATAAAGGTTTACTGAGAGGAAATTGTTTGAGGCAACAGTGCTGAATCGTATGCAGTGTTAAAATTCTAAGATTATTCTTGCATGAATAATCTGCAAAATTGCTACAATTGTCAATGGAGTTTGGCTTATGAATAAGTGAGTCCATGTTCCATTCTGTAAAAAGTTTGCTGTCAGAAACAAGCCAGTACAAGTGTGAAAGTAAGCAAGGTGTGTTTTTTAGTTGAACGGGCTGCATCACGCATTTGCGGGTGACAAAAACTGCTTCATTGTACATTAAAGTTTTTTGTTGGAGCTGTGCACTTGCTGGCACCAAACCAGACAGTGCAACTGCCAGTTTGGGACCACTGTTTTGGGTTGAGTTTTTATCCTGGCCGCCATTTTGGGATAGACCTCAGTTGGACCGCCTTCAAGCGACGTCACTGTTGTCACCTCCTCCTTGAGTGCAGAAGGAACTGCCTCCATCTGGTAGTCAACTATAATAATTGCATCCTTTCATAGAATTACATCTAAATTAAACAACATTTGAATTTGTTAAGCTGATTTATAACCAAATCAAGCTTCCAAATTAACTTCAAAGCAATCCATATTATTCAGAATAACCCAACTTTAAAACCAATCTAAAGTTTCTATGCCAAAAGCAGGAAAAAAGAAACTTGTTGGCTCTTGAAGGATATTCTCATTGGTGGATTAGATCAGCCCAGTGTAAATGAACATCAGAAGTGTATAAAAGCATACACTTTGTATTTAATCACTTATTTTAACCAGTTTAATCTTTAAAGTTAAAAGACACATATATTTACACATTTTAAGCAACAATTGCAAACTTTTGAAGTGTTTTAAGTACGTGTGTCATGATTGTGTAAAGGAAAAGCTCACGTGCAGGCTGCCAACATCAGTGAATGCACACAACACAGATGGGCAACGTTAAGCACAACTTTATTAAAAATAAACTCAAATGTAGAGAAAGCATCACTCGCCAGAGGAACACACAGCCTGTGAAAAGAGGGAGACGAGACCGGGCTAGGAGTGAGGAGGGGGGCTGAGAATAATGAATAATTAAGGGTAGATCTTATGATAGATGAGCAGAGAGCCCGGCAGAGGAACCCAGCGGCAAAGGAGGAACCAGTGAGGCAGAGCTGGCAGGGAGTAGGAGAGGAGTAGAGCTGGGAGGAGAGTCTGACCGGGTGGAAAAGGCAATCTGGAATGGAGACGATGATGGGGCAGGTGAGTGCGCAGCAACCCCGGAGACGCACCACGGAGATGGCAGCAAACTGAGGAGAGAGGAGGAGAAGGCGCATGAGGCTGAGTTCCTAAGACTACGTTTAGTTCAATTCTCGTAAGAGGCAGCTATACCCAATGAGCCATCACCGGAGCATTCATGAACAGGTCCTTTTCAGCGCTGGCAGATAAGAGGCAGCAGGTGCATCTACTCACGCAGGTGTGTTGATGACCTACGGAGCCAGGAGTCAGGTGGAGAACCTCCCACAGAAAGGGAGGGGGAGCGCGATCACCTGATCAAAACAATGTGTGTTTTAAATGCTGCATTGTTTGATTTCTCCCACAGGAAATCCACTTCAGCTTAAAGGCGACGGACAGACGAAAATTCAATATCGCTAAATCATATCTCAAATTGTTGTCTGAGACGAGCTAATTTGAACCCCACATGTTTTGGTGTCAACGTATGTCGCATAAGGTGACAATGCGCTTTTGAAGTACGCTGTTGTGGAGAGCTGTCTGACCCAGCCAAGAGATCAGCGGCTAAAATGGCCACTGACTGTGTGATGTCATTTCGGTTAGGCACACGGTCAGTGGCCAAGTATTCCGATTTTTCTCGGAATACTTGTGGATTACAAATAGATTATTTATTAACATTAGGATTTCAGGAATCGAATTAATTATGGTTTGTCATTGTGTTGTCTACGGGTGCGACGTTATACCAGAGGAGCATGCTGTGAGTGTTTTTGAATTTCCCGTCCCTGGGAAAATCAGAACGGCATGGGTGAAATTCGTTCAGAAAACGCGAAAAAAAATGGACTAATGTCGGTAAAACACCCAACATGTGCAGTACACATTTCGTTGGCAGCTGCACGGTGGCAGCCAATTTGCCACCGTGATCCCCGCGGCCGGGGGACCGCGGGGGATCATGAGATCGTGGGTTCGATCCCAGCCCCCGACCAACAGTGAGCTGTGTGGAGTTTGCATGTTCTCCCCGTGTTGCGCATTTGAGACCTCTGGGATAAAATTATGATGATCTACTTTTTTTGCAGATTTTATCAACTGTCACTCAACCTTAAAATAGTGTTGATGTTTCTGACCAAGCAGAGGAAGCTGATGAACAGGACTTTTATGTAAATCAAAATTTATACCATAAAATGGTAGAAAAATTATTGAAATGTATATGACATGCGACTTTGATGAATGCTGAACTATGAGAATTATAACATTGACATGAACATTAAGAAACTCAATATATGATTTTACAAAACTTTATTTAAATAACATTGTTCACAAATCTAATCTTGGTAGGCAAAATCCCTTGTAGTGATGAGATGGGAAGGTTTCTCTGATGAGGCTCACAGCACAGGCAGGCAACGTAACCCTCTCGGCCAAACCGAAATGATGTCACGACTGCCCGCACCTATCGGGAGATGGCGGTACTGCAGCATCACTGAGTGAAAGATGGGCTATGACCAAATAATGCCATTTATGGAGGATGGTGACACATATTAAATCAGGGGAATGGGCAGAATGGAATATTTTCATACAATCATTTGATTGGTTCAATAAAAAAATGTCACTGTCCGTCACCTTTAAGGATTCAAATAAATGTCAATATTTATTCAAAAGTGATAGAAAAAATCCATATTATCTACATTATTATTGATATTAATAATGTATTACTATATTTGAGAAGTATCATACTTTTCATATGCCATGTTTAATGTTTATATGTGCATTCCATGTGGAATAAGTTCATATATCCTTGGCATGTTTCTGTGAGCAATTTCAGAGAGTTCAAACTGAAGATCAGTACAGAATCAGTACATGCGTAAGGAATGATCTAAGCTACTCTCAATCTCTTTGACATGTCCTGTTTCGGGTCACAGGAATGCACAGGATCTCCTCAGCTTATATAGATTAGTGTTTTATGGACGTTCTGTTAGATTTACATTCTTGTCTCCAGAGTGTCTGTGATGTTTCCTCGGATAAGCTTTGATTATCAGGACTGTCCCGTTCTGTCCCTTCCCTTATCCTCATCCTCCCTCTCCTTTCTCCTACCTATATATATATCAGACCTAAAGAAATGAATCCTTTAGAGATTCAAGGTGTGTCTGAATGCCATGCTTTGTAATCTCTCCCCCAAAGTGTCCATTGGGGTGACACCTTATATATTTTTGTAATAAATGCACATAAATCCAACTTTCTGCCTGATTTTTGACTTTGATTTGATTTAAATTCAAAATTATTCTAACATGTTGACCTTAAAGTAGTGTTAACCCTGTGCATGTGGGTAAAAGATTTAGTGATTCATTGAATATTTACCAATTTTTTTTCAAAAAAAAAAATGTAACCACATTAATTAATTAACACTTAAAAGCTCTAAGTGTTATTTAAAGTCATTGTGCTATTCTTGGTTCGTGTTTTTTCTCCACAGGAAAAGGAAAACATTAACCAACTCCCTGCTTCTCACCAGGATTTAAAAGAGAAAAATAAAAAGGTGGATAAACATTGATTATTCTGTAAATAAAAACTTTGTCCACCTTATTCCTGGGGATGCCGCTGTGGGAACGATTATGGGGGAGCTTCCGGTTTCAGCTGACCTAGTGTTAAATCAGTCAGTAAGAGTGGAGTAGCGGGGGCATTTAAAATAGCGTTTTTAAAAGTTTTTCAAATTCATTTTAATGTATAGTCCACATATGTTTTTTGCACTCAGGTGGCAGCTAATTTCAGCTCTTCTAGTTTTTGTATTTTTTGAATGTTTTGGCGTAGTTCTGGCACTTGCTGGTGTTCGTGGTTGTGCCAACAGACTGGATAAATGGCGGCTTCTCACCACACGGTGACAGACGACATCCAAGCATGGTGTTGTGGCGTACGTCTACTCTAAGGTAAATTTGATTATGTCCAACATATTTTAACAAAATGCAGCCGACTTTATTGCAATGGAGGTGTACTGGTCTGAATGCGCACCGCATCATTATGATTATAGGCAATGAGAAGTCATAAATTATGTCTCTTTCTTTGTTTGGTAGCAGCAAAGTGCTGGGAAAACCCCCGTGAGTTCCTGGTATCATAGGAAAGCTTAGAAATCGTACTTTCTAAACATACCTATGTTTGTGTGGAAGACATTAACTCCCGACCGATTGAACGTGAGTTTTCAACCTAGATAAAATATAAACAAATTGTCTTTTTCTGGGTCAGTTTCGCACACTTCCTACAAATTAAATATTATTTTGAAGATCTTTCAGTACAAAATATGGAAATAACATTACATCAGTTTGGAAAATGTCCTCAAAGTGACTCATTTTGTCAGCATGGGTCATTTGTTTACAATGTTAGCATCTTAGCGGCGGCGCTAACTAATGGAGCTACTATCTAAGAGGCCACTTTTAAGGTCATCTTCCCATCCCTTGATAGTCGTGGGAGGTGGTATGATTATATTACTGCTTTGAGGTGCAAGAGACCGTGTTCCTGCATTTCTGATGCCGAAGTCATTGTCATGACGGCCGCTGGGCCGTCATCTGTCTCATCAGCTCCAGCTGCGCACAGACCAGCAGGTGCTAATCAGCGGCTGTTAAAAGCCAGTGTTGCTGACAGCCCGGCATGGAGTCGTCTGTCTTCCTCGTCTGAGTATGAGCCAGAGCTTCGTTCTCAAGCCAAGTCAAGAACGTCACACCAAGACCGGTCAAGTAAGAGAACTCTTTGCTATTCTACCCCTTGCCTCTACCCCTGTGCACAGGTGGACATCCCAGGCGGCGGACCGGCTTCCCCAGCCAACAGGGTATCGCCACCTCCATCACGGAGTTCCTCGTTACCACCACAGCCACAGATTCAATCACCACCACAGCTACAGGAGCAACCACCATCACAGCTACAGGTACCACCACCACCACAGCTATGGGTACAATCATCATCTCGGCTACAGGAGCAATCACCACCACAGCTACAGGCACAATCACCACCACGTCGCACGGACACTGGGAGTCAGCAGAACACAACCTGTGGCATATCCAAGTAAGCCTCACCATCTACAATTACCCGCCATCGTTGAACAGCTGTAACTGTTTCTGCTTGTGTGTTCCAGGGTTGCCAGGTCACCATCTGAACTGCTCAGTTCCAGTGACCAGACATCAATACTTGCACTCACACACGCACTACACTCACTCACTATCCAATAAAGAATAATTGTCTATATCCGCTCGTGTCAGTGTCTGTTCCCTGGGTCCTGAACATGTCAGTATGATTCCGTCACGTTGACCCAGCGGACAGCACACTGTCACGCAGATTAAACACACTTAACGCTCGGGTAGATATGTTATCACACCAACAGACAGTTATTCTTAACCAATTGACTCAAATTAACAGCCGGCTGGATCGTCTGGAGGGACACCAGACATTTCCCCCGGCCGCTAGTGCTTCAACCCCTGCAGGCTTAGCGCCAGGTCAAGCTAATATTCCATCTTCTTCTCACCTCACCCCTGTTCCAACTCCTGCCCGGTTTAGCGGAAAACTCGGGGAAGCTCGTGGGTTCATTCTACAATGTGAATCAGTTTTCCTCCGCGTTCCAGGAGACTTCGCCATAGACTCAAGTAAGATTGGTTATATCATCAACTTGTTGGGGGGTAGAGCCTTAGACTGGGCATACACGGTAATGACTAAACCGAGTTATCCTGTGTTAACTTACCAGCAGTTTGTGGAGGAGTTTATGTCTGTGTTTGACCATTCAGATAGGGGTGCGGTGTTGACAGAACGGCTATTGAGTCTGCAGCAGGGTAATAGACCAGCTGCTGACTATGCTATTGATTTCCGGGTCCTGGCCGCTGAGATTGGGTGGGGGGAGCCGTCACTCTGTGTCATCTTCCTTCGCAGTCTCAACGCCGAATTAAAGGATGAGTTAGCGGCACGGGACAAACCGGATAATCTGGGTGAATTAATTGCCCTTACTATAAGCCTAGATAGTAGGTTAAGGGAATGAGCGGCCGAATGGCGAACTACTTCCCATTCAGCTAGACCCCGCCCTCGTTCCACTAGCTCTCCTCTGCTCGCTCTACCCGCGTCAGAGGAACTTCCGGGTCAAGAGGCTATGGTAATAGGGCAGTCAAAGGTGTCAGCGGCTGAGAGACAGCGCCGCAGGGATCTTGGCCTTTGTTTCTATTGTGGGAAAGAGTCACATGGGGTGTTCGAATGTCCCAGTCGGTTAAAAGGGAAGGTCCGTGGATCGCAGTAGGGGGATTCACGGACAAGAACTTAGAAGAACCCCTCACTAGTTTCCGCATACCCATCAGATTAATTCACAAACATACAGAACATTCCACGCTGGCTTTAGTAGACTCAGGAGCTGAGCAGGACTTTGTTTCCAGAGACCTGGCAACCTGGATGGGCCTCAGCTGTCAGCCTCTGGATCCCCCTGTCAATCTCATCACCCTGTCCAAGGCGTCACTGACCACCATCGCCTATCAGACGGCCCCAGTTTCTGTGATCGTTTCAGGCAACCACAGGGAGGAGATTAGGTTTCTGATTCTGCCCGTCTCATCCTCGCCCGTCATCCTGGGGTACCCCTGGCTTCGGCTTCACAATCCCACCATTGACTGGCAAGCAGGGAGTATTACAGCGTGGAGTACATTCTGTCTGAGTGCCTGTCTCCAATCTGCGGTGTGTGTCCCATCAGTCAAGGTGCCTCCACCCTCGACGTCACCCCTGGGTCTGTCCAAGGTACTGGAGGTTTACCATGACCTGGGGTTAGTATTTAGCAAGTCTTGGGCGTTGTCTCTACCCCCCCATCGACTGTACGACTGTGCTATAAATCTGAAGGCTGGGGCCCCTCTTCCTGCTAGCCGCCTGTACAGCCTATCAGCCCCGGAGCGCGAGGCCATGGACACCTACATCAAGGAATCCCTGGCCTCTGGTATCATCCGCCCGTCGTCCTCGGCCATGGGTGCCGGTTTTTTCTTTGTTGGGAAGAAGGATGGCTCGTTACGCCCCTGCATCGACTTCCGGGGTCTTAACGAGATTACGGTAAAGGACAAGTACACTCTGCCTTTGATGAATACAGCCTTTGACTCCCTCCAGGGGGTGTCCTGGTTTACCAAGCTAGATCTCAGGAATGCCTATCACCTGGTGCGCTTCAGAGAAGGTGACGAGTGGAAGATGGCTTTCCGGACCCCAAGCGTTCATTTCGAGTATCTGGTAATGCCGTTTGGGTTAACCAACGCTCCGGCCGTCTTCCAGCGGCTCATAAATGATGTTCTTCGGGACTTCCTTAACTCGTTTGTGTTCGTGTATCTTGATGATATACTAATCTTCTCTCGCACATTGGAAGAGCACCAGGTGCACATTCGTAAAGTGTTACAGCGCCTCCTGGAGAACCAACTGTTCATCAAGGCAGAAAAATGTGAGTTTCACACTGACCAGACCTCTTTCCTTGGATTCATCATTGCTCGGAACCAGGTGCTCCCCGACCCAGCCAAGGTCAAGGCAGTAGTGGATTGGCCTGCAACGACCTCTAGGAAGCAGCTTCAGGGATTCTTGGGCTTTGCTAATTTCTATCATCAGTTTGTGCCCAATTTCGAAAATATTGCCCGCCCTCTGACTGCGCTCACCTCCCCAAAGACCCCGTTTTGCTGGAGTGAGGAGGCAGCTAGGGCGTTTGGAAAACTTAAGGAGGAGTTTGCTTCTGCCCGTGTTCTAACCCAGGTGGACCCGAATCTACAGTGCTTGGTGGAGGTGGATGCCTCTGATTCGGGGGTGGGAGCGGTGCTCTCCCAACGTTCTCCTGAGGACTGTAAGATCCGCCCATGAGCCTACTTCTCTCATCGCCTGTCACCGGCGGAGAGGAATTATAGCATAGGAGACAGGGAGCTGCTGGCGGTGAAACTCGCCCTGGAGGAATGGAGACACTGGCTGGAGGGGGCTGCTCAGCTGTTCATTGTATGGACTGACCACCGCAACCTGGAGTACCTCAGGACGGCGAAGTGTCTGAACGCACGCCAGGCTCGTTGGTCCCTTTTCTTTGGCCGATTCAATTTTACCATCACTTATTGGCCGGGGAGCAAGAACGGTAAGCCGGACGCCCTCTCGCGGCAGTTCGATGTACCATCCACTGAAGATCAGGAAGCACCCATCCTACCACCCTCCTGGGTTGTGGGCGCTCTGTCCTGGGGTATTTGTAGGACAGTCCGAAGACCGCTGAAGACGGAGCCAGATCCGGGGGGGGGAGGTGTCCCCCGGGCCGCCTGTTTGTTCCACGCTCTATTCGGGGTCAAGTGATTGAGTGGGGTCACACCTCCAAGCTGGCTTGTCATCTGGCAGTGGGTCGGACTGTGGACCTTCTCCAGAGGACCTTCTGGTGGCCTGGGCTGTGGAAGGACGTTGTAAGTTACATCCGGGCTTGCGCTCAATGCACCACTGGGAAGACGACATTATCCCCCCCAGCGGGTCTGTTACATCCTCTGCCGGTCCCCTCCCGCCCTTGGTCCCATGTTGCCATGGATTTTGTGACTGGTTTGCCCCCCTCAGATAATTTTACCACAGTTTTGACTATTGTGGACCGTTTCTCGAAGGTGGCCCATTTTGTGCCCCTTCGGGGTTTGCCCTCGGCCCAGGAAACGGCGGACCTCCTTGTCCAGCATGTGGTCCATCTCCACGGCATCCCCGCTGACATAGTGCCGGACCGGGGACCACAGTTTATCTCTCAGGTCTGGAAAGTGTTCTGCGCAGCGCTGGGAGCCACATCTAGCCTCTCTTCAGGGTATCATCCACAGAGTAATGGCCAATGTGAACGGGCTAACCAGGAGCTTGAGGCCACGCTGCGTTGTGTCATCTCCTCCTGTTCGTCCTCTTGGAGCAAGCACCTTCCTTGGATTGAGTACGCCCATAACACCACGATCTCTACGGCCACGGGTTTCTCTCCTTTTAAGGCATCGTTTGGGTTTGATCCACCATTGTTCCCGGAGAAGGAGAAGGAGGTAGCGGTCCCATCTGTCCAGACTCACATTAGGCGCTGTCGGCGAGTATGGTCCATCGCCCGCAGGGCTCTTTTGAAGACCACTGAACGCAACATCCAGGTGGCCAACCGTCACAGGAGACCCACCCCGGACTACAAGGTGGGTCAGAAAGTTTGGTTGTCTACCCGGAATATTGGTGTACCAGCTGAGAAGCGCAAGCTCACTAAGCGCTTCATTGGTCCTTACACCATCTCTCGAATTGTCAATCCTGTGTCTGTGCGCTTGTCTCTCCCCCCTTCCATGCGCATCTGCCCCACCTTTCATGTCTCCCAGGTTAAACCGTACATCTCAGACCCTCTGTGCCCGCCCCCCGTGGCTCCTGCCCCCCCGAGGATGATCGATGGCCATCCAGCCTGGGGGGTGACTGCCATCCTGGACGTTCGCAGGCGGGGTCGTGGTCTTCAGTATTTGGTGGGCTGGGAGGGCTTTGGACCTGAGGATCGTTCTTGGATTCGCCCAGCGTTGATCCTGGATAAGCAGTTGATCCGTGATTTCCATCGGGCGAATCCAGGTAGAATTGGGCAGGTGCCTGGAGGCACTGCTAGAGGGGGGAGTACTGTCATGTCGGCCGCTGGGCCGTCATCTGTCTCATCAGCTCCAGCTGTGCACAGACCAGCAGGTGCTAATCAGCGGCTGTTAAAAGCCAGCGTTGCTGACAGCCCGGCACGGAGTCATCTGTCTTCCTCGTCTGAGTATGAGCCAGAGCTTCGTTCTCAAGCCAAGTCAAGAACGTCACGCCAAGACCGGTCACGTAAGAGAACTCTTTGCTATTCTACCCCTTGCCTCTATCCCTGTGCACAGGTGGACCTCCCAGGCGGCAGACCGGCTTCCCCAGCCAACGGGGTATCGCTACCTCCATCACGGAGTTCCTCGTTACCACCACAGCTACGGATTCAATCACCACCACAGCTACAGGAGCAACCACCATCACAGCTACAGGTACCACCACCACCACAGCTACGGGCACAATCACCACCACGTCGCACGGACACTGGGAGTCAGCAGAACACAACCTGTGGCATATCCAAGTAAGCCTCACCATCTACAATTACCCACCATCGTTGAACAGCTGTAATTGTTTCTGCTTGTGTGTTCCAGGGTTGCCAGGTCACCATCTGAACTGCTCAGTTCCAGTGACCAGACATCAATACTTGCACTCACACACGCACTACACTCACTCACTATCCAATAAAGAATAATTGTCTATATCCGCTCGTGTCAGTGTCTGTTCCCTGGGTCCTGAACATGTCAGTCATTGTTTTTGAACAAGAAAAATTGTCCCGTTTCAGTGTCAACCACATGTTCTAAACTAGTGCCGGAAGTTGCTACTATAATTCATGCAAGGCATCATGGGGCCTAGGAATAAGGTGGATAGATAACAATCAAGTAAATCACCATAAGCTTTAATCCTAAGAAATCCTTGGTGGCAATACACAAAAAACAATTCACTTGTGTTTCCTAATCTGTAAATATTAAAACATTTAAAGCTTTAAATGAAAATCTGCTTTAACAATAAAGACAAAAATCAACCTCAGCTTTAAAAGAAAGTGAAAACTGATAACCTTAACTCTCTAAAGCATTTAACCTTTTCTATTTTTGTTGATCCCTTTTATAAATAAAATCATTACTTTAAAGTGACATTCAACAAAATCCCAAAGCTAGTTATTGATAACAATTCCAATACTAGGCTTTGATAATTTAAGTAAAGAAGCCAATCCACACAAATTTTTGAAGTACAAATAAAAACACAGTTTCAGCAAACAAATTAACACGTCAAAATTTCTCCAATAATTCCAAAATTCTACCTCACTTCTTACAAGCCTGTAAGTTGTAAGTTGGAACAAGTTCTAAAAGAGCCTATAGCTACCACTACTATAAAATAACAATTAAGATTAACCCTTGACTAACAAATTTAGCGATAATCAATAAGTTGTTTTTTTAAGCTGACTAACAAACAACGGTAAAACATTTTTTTGTGATTTTGTATGCTTTATTGATCCCCAGAGGGGAAATTGAGGGCATCCACCTGGATGGATGAAGCAGCCACGGTACGGCACTATCCTTTTACCATTCACACACACATTCACACCTAGGGCCACTTTTAGAGTCTCCAATTAACCTAACTTGCATGTTTTTGGCTCCCGGAGTATAGCCCGGAGTATAGCCACTCAGACACGGGGAGAACATGCAAACTCCACACAGATCACTGTTGGTCAGGGGCTGGGGTCGAACCAGGGATCCCATAGCCAAGGGTGAGTTGCTGTGCTGCCGGACGATACTGAGCTGGATGACCTTCAAACAACATTGGAAGAATTGACTTCTGACTTTACAGTGGTGTGAAAAAGTGTTTGCCCTCTCCCTGATTTCTCATTTTTTTTGTATGTTTGTCACACTTAAATGCTCAGATCATGAAACAAATTCAAATATTAGACAAAGATAACACAAGTAAACACAAAATGCAGTTTTTAAATGAAGCTGTTTATTATTAGGGAAAAAAAAATCCAAACCCACATGGCCCTGTGTGAAAAAGTGATTGCCTCCTAAACCTAATAACTGGTTGGGCCACCCTTAGCAGCAACAACTGCAATCAAGCGTTTGCGATAACTGGCAATGAGTCTTTTACAGCGCTGTGGAGGAATTTTGGCCCATTCGTCTTTGCAGAATTGTTGTAATTCAGCCACAGTGGAGGGTTTTCGAGCAAGAACGTCCTTTTTAAGGTCATGCCACAGCATCTCAATCGAATTCGTCAGAACTTTGACTAGGCCACCCCAAAGTCTTCATTTTGTTTTTTCTTAAGCCATTCAGAGGTGGACTTGCTGGTGTGTTTTGGATCCTTGTCCTGCTGCAGAACCCAAGTGTGCTTCAGCTTGAGGTCACGAACAGATGGCTGGATATTCTCCTTCAGGATTTTTTGGTAGACAACAGAATTCATGGTTTTATTTACCACAGCAAGTCTTCCAGGTCCTGAAGCAGCAAAACAGCCCCAGACCATCACACTACCACCACCATATTTTACTGTTGGTATGATGTTTCTTTTTTGAAATGCTGTGTTACTATTACACTGGATGGAATGGGACACACACCTTCCAAAAAGTTCAACTTTTGTCTCGTCAGTCCACAGAGTATTTTCTCAAAAGTCTTGTGGATCATCAAGATGCTTTCTGGCAAAATTGAGATGAGCCTTTATGTTCTTTTTGCTCAGCAGTGGTTTTTGTCTTGGAATGCTGCCATGCAGGCCATTTTTGCCCAGTCTCTTTCTTATGGTGGAGTCATGAACACTGAACTTAACTGAGGCAAGTGAGGCCTGCAGTTCTTTGGATGTTGTTGTGGGGTCTTTTGTGACCTCTTGGATGAGTTGTCGCTGTGCTCTTGGGGTAATTTTGGTCAGCCAGCCACTCCTGGGAAGGTTCACCACTGTTCCATGTTTTTGCCATTTGTGGATAATGTCTCTCACTGTGGTTTGCTGGAGTCCCAAAGCTTTAGAAATGGCTTTATAACCTTTTCCAGACTGACAGATCTCAGTTACTTTGTTTCTCATTTGTTCCTGAATTTCTTTGGATCGCAGCATGATGTATATCTTTTGATCTACTTTGCTTTGTCAGGCAGGTCCTATTTAAGAGATTTCTTGATTGAGAACAGGTGTGGCAGTAATCAGGCCTGGGCATGGCTAAGGAAATTGAACTCAGCTTTCCAAAGATGTGATAAACCACAGATAATTTATGTTTTAACAGAGGGGGCAATCACTTTTTAACCCAGGGCCATGTAGGTTTGGATTTTTTTTTACCCTTAATAATAAACACCTTCATTTAAAAACTGCATTTTGTGTTTATTTGTGTTATCTTTGTCTAAAATTTAATTCCTTTTTTTTGATGATCTGAAACATTTAACCATCTGAGTGTGTATGTTGCCAAACTGCGACATACCCTGTAGTGGTCAAGAGTGGTAAATATTTTTTGTTTATTTCTGGTGGTGGCTTGGCTTCCTGTGGTAACTTATCGTCACTTCCTGTGTTGCTGGCTGTCTGTGGTTTGCGCTTTGGTTAGCTCTCCTCACTCTCCTGAGGATTTTGCTTTTAATTTTATTTTAATCACTTTTTTCCTTCTATCGTTAGCTCTCTCTTCTGTTTATCAATCCTCCTGCACCTGTGTGCGCACTCAGTGTAATCTAATCACCCTCTTTACCTTCTGTTCACCTTTCATCTGTGTTTTTGTTAGCTTCGGGTTAGCCACTTGTTATAGCTACTAGCTCTCCTTCCCCTTCTCCTCTGGTGTGCTCTCTCTGTCAGATGTTTAGCAACACCTCTGCCTCTTTTAGTGATAACTGTAAATGTAATAAATGTTGTCTTTTTGAGGTGCTTGAGGCAAGGTTGTCTGATCTGGAATCCTGGCTCCGCTGCATTGAAATACTGTCTGCGCCAGTTAATCTTGACGGACATCCTTTAGCTGCAGCGGAGCTCCCTAGCATTGGGCGGCCTGTTAGCGGTCATCCGGTCCTCCTCAGCAGCGAGGAGACTGGGTGGGTGATGGTGAGAAGGAAGCCTAGTCGCAAAGCCCCAGTTCACCACCAACCTGTTCATGTTTCTAATCGTTTTTCCCCACTCAGTGACATACCCGCTGAGGAAAAAACTCTGATCATTGGCAACTCTGTAGTCAGAAACATGAACCTAGAGACTCCAGTGGCCATAGTCAAATGCATTCCTGGGGCCAGAGCAGGCAACATCGAGTCAAATTTAAAATGCTGGCTAAAAGTAACTGTAAATACTCTTACAGTTTTTATCCAAATTTGCCGAATTCTTAGCTGATTTAGTGCTGAAATCAGATAGAATAATTATAGCAGGGGACTTTAATATACATGTAGATGTAGATAGTGATTGCCTTAATATGGCATTTAATTCAATATTAGACTCGATGGGGTTTTCTCAGAAAGTAGGAAATTCTACCCATTATCTCCACCATACATTGGACCTTGTTCTGACATATGGCATAGAAATAGAAAATCTGGTAGTGTCTCCTCATAACCCTGTACTGTCAGACCATTGTCTGTTAACCTTTGATTTTACTTTTTCTGACTATTTGGCTCTTAAAGAAAAATATTACTACAGTAGATGGCTCTCAGATGATGTTGTTACCAAATTTATGCAGATTGTTTCCTCTATACCATGTGTTAACACAACAGAAATAAGCTATAGAGAGCTTGTTCCTTCTGTAATTGATAGCATGGTAGATAGTGTTACAGCTTCTGTGCATCAGACTTTAGACTTGGTGGCCCCTTTAAAAAAGAAAAAGTCTAATCACAGATTTCTAGGCTCAACACAGAAACTCGTAGCTTAAAACAGAAGACTTGTGGCGGGTTGGTGTAACCCCCACAACAGACTGGACAGACACAGCGCTCGGCTAGAGCAATTAACAGAACAGTGAAATGTGTGTATTAATGTCTACAGGTAGCCCCGCTTCTTCTGGCTCACTACTGTGATGTTAATGTGCCTTTCATGCATTGTGTTCATGTGTCCTGTCCTTACTGTGACCTAGAGACTGAGATCAATATGTAGATGTGCCTTGTAACCTCTTTGTCTTGCAGCTGGAGCAAAGGCCAGCAATCTGCCTATTGTGATGTATGTCTCTCAAATGCAAATGTCTCATGCCTGTTCTGCAGTCTCTTTGATCATACCCACTGCTGGGGAATGCTCTTTTATGTATTGTTGTAGTTGGGTATATATACTGCACTGTAATCCAGGCTCATTCTCTCATTCTCTCACTCTTCAACTGCTGCTGGACACACGCACTTTGTGTCCCTCTGCTGAGAGCTGCTGGGCTCGCTCCCGGCGCGCATGCACGGCGCTGGGAGCGGAGCTTGTGACAGCGGTATGATTTAATAAACTCTGCTTAAAACCTTCACCAACGCCGCTTTCCTTCATGCCGCCTCAGACTCCTCAATTAGAAAGAAAATGGTGCTCCACTAATTTAGATGAAATCTTTTTAGCTTGGAGAAATCATCTTTTAATTTATAAAAAATCTCTTAGAAAAGCTAGAACGAGTTATTATTCTGCATTAATAGAAGACAACAAGAATACTCCTAGGTTTCTTTTCAGCACTGTAGCCAGGTTGACAAAGAGTCAGGACTCTGTCAATCCTAGCATTCCCTTACAGCTTACTAGTCAGGGCTTTTTGAACTTTTTCAATAATAAAATTTTATCTATCAGAGATGAAATCAATCAGATTCTTCCCATCATTAACTTCAATACAGTAACTACTACAACTCCTTCAACTGATATCTGTTTGGATGAGTTTACTCCAATTGACCTTTTAGTTAGACAAAATAACTTCCTTATCCAAGCCTTCAACTTGTCTTTTAGACCCTATTCCTACCAGGTTATTTAAAGAAATCTTCCCACTTATTGGTAGCTTTATTCTTCAAATAATCAATTCTTCATTAACTTTAGGCCATGCACCGCAGGCTTTTAAAACAGCTGTAATTAAACCCTTACTCAAAAAGCCAACACTGGATCCAGGAGTTTTAGCTAACTATAGACCAATCTCTAATCTCCCTTTCATTTCAAAAATCTTAGAAAGAGTTGTTGCTACGCAATTGTCTGACCACTTGCAGGGAAATGGTTTACTTGAAGAGTTACAATCTGGGTTTAGAATCCATCATAGTACTGACACAGCCTTAGTGAAGGTCACTAATGACCTCCTTATTGCATCTGATAATGGACTTGTTTCTGTTCTTGTCCTTTTAGACCTTAGTGCAGCTTTTGATACTATTCATCATAATATTCTACTTGATAGATTAGAACACTATGTTGGACTTAGTGGAACTTTGTTGCAGTGGTTTAGATCTTATTTATCTGATAGGTTCCAGTTTGTTCATGTCATTAATGAGTTTTCTTCCAACTCAAAGCTCAGTCATGGAGTTCCACAGGGATCTGTGCTAGGCCCGACTCTTTTTAGTTTATATATGCTTCCCTTAGGCAACATTATTAGAAAGCACTGTATACATTTTCATTGTTATGCAGATGACACACAATTATACCTGTCAATGAAGCCAGATGATAGTAATCAATTAGCCAAGTTAGAAGCCTGTCTTAAGGAAATCAAAGCTTGGATGACTTGTAATTCCCTGCTATTAAATTCAGATAAGACTGAAGTCATTCTTGTTGGTCCAAAAACCCTTAGAAATACCTTTCCAAATCAAACTTTTAGTTTGGATGCAGTTACTCTTTCTCTTAATAGCTCTGTGAGGAACTTTGGAATTATTTTTGATCAAGATCTGTCTTTCAATTCACATATTAAATTTGTTTCTAAGACTGCTTTCTATCATTTGCGTAATATTGCCAAGATTAGGAGCATCTTGTCTCAGAGTGATGCTGAGAAACTGATCCACGCTTGTGTTAGCTCTAGATTAGATTATTGTAACTCTTTATTATCAGGTTGTCCCAAAACATCTTTAAAAAGTCTTCAGTTGATCCAAAATGCTGCAGCAAGAGTTTTAACAGGTACTAGAAAGAGAAATCATATCTCTCCGGTTCTGGCCTCCCTTCACTGGCTTCCCATAGAGTTTAGAATTAAGTTTAAAATCCTTCTTCTTACTTACAAAGCTCTAAACAATCAGGCCCCTTTTTATTTAAAAGATCTGATATTACCGTATATCCTAACAGAGCACTACGCTCCCAAAATGCTGGATTACTTGTAATACCTAGAATCTCCAAAAGTACAATGGGAGGCAGAGCCTTCAGTTATCAAGCTCCTCTCCTGTGGAACCAGCTGCCAATCTGGATTCGGGAGTCAGACTCGATCTCTGTTTTTAAGAATAGGGTTCAAACCTTCCTTTTTGGTATAGCCTACAATTAGGGAGGGATCATGTGTCTCTGAACCTTCCCTTAGTTATGCTGCTAATAGGTTAAGACAGCCGGGGGACCTCCAATAATGCACTGGGCTTCACTCCTTTCTTCACTCTCAATGAAATATATTTTTTTTGCTGGTCATTAACATCTGTTTGTTCTCTCCCATAGATTGAGTCCCCATCGTGCTGTTTGCTCTCTACATGTCTGTTCTTTTCATCTTCTCTATCCCCTCACCCCCTAGCCAGTCGCAGCAGATGACTGCCCCTCCCTGAACCTGGTTCTGCTGGAGGTTTCTTCCTGTTAAAAGGGAGTTTTTCCTCTCCACCATCACCAAGCGCTTGCTCACAGGGATCACCTGATTGCTGGGGGTTTTCTGCAATTGTGGGAGTTTCCCCTACAGTTGAAAGTGCTATGAGATGACTGTTGTTGTGAAATGGCGCTATATAAATAAAGTTGAATTGAACTGAATAAAATAGTTCAGATTTCAAAGGCTATAACTTGAAAGTAGTAAGAGATAATGGCTTACTGTCAATTAGAAAGATGTAAAATATGATCCAAAGTTTCAGACAGGAATAAATTTATGCATCTAATTTGCATAATGTCGCGACACCTCTTTAAATTCCATAACTGTTTCAAAACTGGACTTTGGATGTATTTACACAAAAAATGGTTCAGTCTTTTGACACCATTTTTTGTACAGAGGTACCTCATCATCTTATCTTCAAAGTATATGAACAAGAAATCAGTACATTTAAAAAAAAACAGAAATTTCTCACTTACTTTAGACAAAGTCAGAGTGAGAAGGTAGGCGCAGTGCCGCACTCTGCCACAAGGGGCACGCAAATTCTCACACTCAACGTGTTAAGTGTGAAAAACATATTAAAAAAAATGAGAAATCAGGAAGGGGGCAAACACTTTTTCACATCACTGTATATCTAGCTTCACAGTACGGGTTAAGAGAACACAGCCCGAATATCTGAAGCAACTCTCTGAAGAACTTTTGGACGATTACGCAGGAAACCCACCAAAAGGGAAGGATCTCCCCAGCGTTCTGGGAAAGTTCGTGCTATCGTTAGTTGCAAGATGTGCCCTTCAGAGGTAAAGTGGGCTATCCCACATGTAGGTCAAAAATGAGTTAATTGTACTACACTAATTGTTAAGGGTCTATCATTTTCTTAAACTGCCTAGCTCTGCATAAAACGTATTGTACTGCCCTCTATTGAGAGTAAATGAAATCATTCTCATTAATTTGGTGAAACTATTGAGAGGTAAAGTGGGCTATCCCACATTCCATGCTCGGTATCACACACGTTGTGGCCTATTCCGACTCATGTGGGGGACAAAATAGAAACTACAAGATGGCATTGATGTGGATGCACATAGTGAACACACTGAACATAGATCTCGTTGATCACAAAATGCTTGTAACGGGTCACAGCTACCTGCCCAATGACCAAGACTTTGGGTTAATAGAAAAAGCCAAGAGGAAGAAACAGCATGTGTTTGTGCCAGATGAGTGGTACAATGTAGTCAGGCAGTCAAAACGGAAGGAACCCCTGTTCAATGTAGTTCCCATGACATCGGCCTTGTTTCACAGTACTAGACCATTGGAAGAGGCTACTGTAAACAGAAAACTGGATGAAGAAAACAATAAGGTCGAATGGTTGAAAATACAATGGATGCAGTTTCGTAAAGCAGATCCTGGTGTGATGTTTTATAAAACTACTTGTGATGCCGAGTTCCCTTTCCAAAGTGTCAACTTCAAACAAAAGAGAGCACTCAGGGGAAGACCTCCAAAGATCATTCAAAACATCACAGACCTTCCTTTACTGTATCCAAATGGGAGGCCGCTGAAGAGAGCCAAACTCGAAGATATCCAATCATTGTTGAAGTATGTGCCGCCTGTTCATCATCCAATTTACGAAACTTTGAAATTAACACAGGAGGGTGGAGGTCACGACAGCTCAAGTGACACCGAGTCAGACTAGACATTGACAATAAATTGGTAGGACATAAGCTTGTCCTATTAAACTTGTTTTTACTCTTCAATAACTGTATTTCTGATGTTTTGATAAGAGTTACATGTTGACTTTCTCAGTTAGAAGAAAACTGTTGGTTTGATTTTCATATAGAAATTTTTGCGAATAAGCGAGGACACAAACAACACAGTTTATGTTCTAATTATTGGAAACCAATGTGCAGAAGAATAGCAAAAACTGCCTAGTGTGTGATATCTGTGAAATTTGCAATTTATCATCTGTTTCATTCATTAAAATTTCAAATTAACATTATTTTTTGCTTTTGTCCTCTTACTCGATTTTTATCTTCAGTTAGAGGTAAAGTGGTCTATCCCACATTTTTAACCCCTACTCTCTTATTGTTGTGAATATGTGATTTAAATATATTTTCATATTTAAGTCACACCTTGAAGGTAATTATAGGGGGTAACTTTTTAAAGATATAGGCACACTGATTTTTTGAGAATATTTCTACTTTAGAGCTCATTTTCTCAAAATAATGGTTTTGTGGGATAGCCCACTTTACCTCTGAAGGGCACAGATTAAAAGTAGCTGAAGCTAAAGCATTATGTGCTGAGAAGGAGCTAGGAAATCAACAATCCTCTCTCTCCAGGAAGAGAAAAAAGCACAAAGGTAGAAACTGGAACAATCTCAAGATGAAAAGGACAATAAACAAGCTCAATTTGATGATGCGTTATGAGATTTGAACCAGGCAGAGCCAGAAAAGCGACGGTTGACTCAAGACAACAACTTGCTTTGCCAAGAGAACAATGAACTTGAAGATGCTCTTCAGGACATGAAGACGGAACTCAGAAGAGTTGAAGGTCAACTTGAAAACGTGAAGTCTGACTACAAGGAATGACAACTGCTTCTACAGGAAGCACATCAAGATCTAAAAGATTTAAAAGAAGAAGTGGAGGAATACTGACAACAAAAGGAAGCAAGACCAGATTTTCTTCTATGACCTCCAGAAACTCCGGCTACTTCCCAACCAAGACCACAAACCGTGAACAGGTTGGTTAGGCTAAAAAAAGAATGCATCTCCTCAGACTGGAACTTTCACTGTGCTCCATCACCCGATTTCTGTTTCAAGCATGAACGATCACATGAAAAGCATGTGTGTGTTCCTTCAGACCGTGACCTTGACAAGATCACACGAAATCTTACGAAAGTTGATCCAGGCCCTACTGGTTCACCTGATATCAAAACCTATTTACAATACCCTGACTACTACCTGCGTAAGTACCCAGTTGCTATGGTCGACAATTGCATCTATTTAATTAAACTAACATCTAACTGGTCAATGTCAAAATTTATAGACAGACAGCCATCAGGTATCAGGACAGACTACATGTGACTCTGCAAAGCCATTGAAAAGGAATTCTCTGGTGACTGCCTACAGTCAGGGCTATCGGCAGCCCTGGCTGTGAAACAAGGTCACTCAGAGCCTCCACAAGCCTACTACCAGTGACTGCTTGTATATTTCAGATCTCAAAATACACCAAGGATGAAGAAGACCACAATTTTAAGTACCTTTTCATCCAGAACCTCCATCCCACTTTGAGTCACTACCTTGGAGTTACAGCAAACCCAAGGTCATGCTCAATAGGCCAGCTGAGAGAGTTTGCACATTATCCATTCCAAAAACAACAACAAAGTCGCAACAAGCATGCTGAGCCTGCCACTGTGCTAGCTATCAGCGCTGCTTCTGACACCTCAGAGTTGGAAGGAGACCCTCGCCCTACTCTTTCTCCTACACAGCAATCACATGAAAGTCAGAGACATTTTTTCAACCAGCCTCAACTAGGTCAAAACCAAACTAGGTCCTCTAGATCCCACTCAGGACCAACTTTGCGAAAGCCCGACTACCGTCATAGGCCAAATCCACCAGATACATCGCGGGAATATGGTATGGACTCTCAAGATGACAGATACCGATCCAAAGACATGCATAACTGTGGCAAATGGTCTCCTCAACCTCGTTGTAGAAGCGCAGAAGCAGAGACCAATCAGAAACCTTGGAGGAAGAAAGAAACTTCTACTCTCAGTGGCGAAGATATAGAAGCTGTCAAACACCTCCTAGCGAAGATTTGAAACAACAGAGAAGATAAAACAGGTGACATCCTAGCTATCACAGCAGAATAAACACTCTAAGTCATGAAGAAAAGGCAAAAATAAAACCTCTCCTACAAATGGAGAAGAACCAAAGGACCCAACGCAGTCCAGTGCTGTTCTGGCAGCCCAACCACAAGCCAACAACCACTCCTCTAAAAATGACATTTCGCAAATCCATGGTTCCACAATTTCTGTGCAATTTAAAGGAGAGGGGGGTGGCGTGAAAATTCTATCTTCCCCTGACCTTTGAAGATGTGATGTTTCAGGATGTTCTTTTAGACACCGCCGCTGACATCACTCTCATGTCACACAAGCTTTTTGACAAACTACTGTACGTGTAGCTGCTAACCACGGTCACAAAGATTTAAAACTGGAACCTTGTTGACTCATCCGGTCTATGTGTCCAAACTTGACTCCATTTCATTGCTCGTTGGCAAAGACCTACTAAGTCACTTTGGGCCACTGATTGACTTCAAGACTCTCAAACTATGGGCTCAAACTCAACACCCTCACCTAATCGACCTACCAAAGACAACTGAATCACAGTGCTTTGTTCTTGACACTTCGGACACGCTGAGTCTCTTGCAACTAGATCTGTTGGAACAACTGAAACTGATTGAAAGCGACCACAAAAACCAAGGTGAACAGTGTCCTCAAGAAGTCAAAGGTCACCTTCAAACACAAGGTCAAGACAAGGAATCAAATGACCTTGGGAACTCACTGGCAGAGCAAAAAGCTCCACATGGCCCCCTTTGTACCTTTGACCCAATGTTGGTGTCACCTTCTGAATCCCACCTACCCTCCCCTGTGGCCTGTGCGGTCACAAGAGTCAAATCAACCGGCTCCCCGGACCCTCCGCAACCTAAGGGTTATGCATTGGTGGACCAGACTTTTGTGAACGCTAGACGCGCATCTACTCAACCTGTGACCCCGTGGTCCATAAAACCGTCAAAAACCGGTCGGACCCGACCGTACACACGTTACCTGCATCAAATTTCTCTAACATACCGAAATTGAAAACACTTCCTGTGATGCAGGCTTCTCTGCAGCTGTTCGATGGCACTCATATCCGTGCTTCCAACGAACAATCATCACCACTGCTCGTAGTTCCTCGAAACCAGAGAGGGGTGATGACTGCCAATGCCCATGACCCTCCAGCTGCAGCACACAGAGGCATCAAAACGACGTACCACACTCCTAAAACCACATTTCAAAAACACATGGACTGATCCACCAAACGACGCAAAGCGTACAATGACCAAAGAGTCTCCCATGGCAAACCTCAAGGGGGGACAAGGTCTTCCACTACGGATTTGTACCACAAATGCAACAAATCAATCTACAGGCAGGGAAAATCACTCCTAAATTCCTGCCCACGTGGACGGATCCACACATTGTCAACAACAAACTTTGGCCATTTATGTACCAAATCCAGGACCCCATTTTCAAATGAGTCCATCACAATTAGAGTAAACTTTGCCAAAAATGGGACTTGCTGGGGACAACACTGTCACAGTAAGTCCATAAATAAGATTAAAATCAGGCCTGTGCCCAATAAAAAAACTGTTAGCTAACTATTAGCCTCAGGTACACTCGGTCGCATTTCTCCAAACCAATCGGTTATCCATCCATCCATCCATCCATCCATCCATCTTCTATCACTTTTCAGGAGGTGTGGGTCACAGAGGCAGCAGTTCAAGCAGAAAAGCCCAGACTTCCCTCTCCCCAGCCACCTGCTCCAGCTCTTCAGAGAGGATACCAAGACGTTCCCAGACCAACTGGGAGACATAGTCTTTCCAGCAAGTCCTGGGTCTGCCCCAGGGTCTTCTCCCAGTGGGACGTGCCCAAAACACCTCAAGTGGGAGGCGTCCAAGAGGCATCCTGATTAGATGCCAGTACCACCTCAACTGGCTCCTTTCATTGTGGAGGAGCAGCGGTTCTACTCTGAGCCTCACCCGGATGACTGAGCTCCTCACCCTATCTCTAAGGGTAGTCCAGCAATCCTACGAAGGAAGCCCATTTCAGCAGCTTTTATCCGCAATCTCATTCTTTCAGTCATTACCAAAAGCTCATGACCATAGGTGAAGGTAGGAACATAGATTGACCAGTTAATCAACAGCTCTGCCTTAGAGATTAGCTCCCTCTTCACCACACCAGACCAGTACAACATCTGAATCACTGCAGATGCTGCTCCGATCCATCTGTCAATCTCTCGCTCCAGTCTTCCCTCACTCGTGATAAAGACCCCGAGATACTTAAACTCCTCCACTTGGGGCAGGAGCTTGTCCCCAACCCAGAGAGGACAATGTACCTTTTTTCCGGCTGAGGACTATGGACTTGGACTTGGAGGTACTGATTCTCATCCCAGCCGTTTCACACTCAGCAGCAAACCGTCCCAGTAAGACCTGCAGATCATTGCTGGATGAAGCCAACAGGACAACATCATCTGCAAACAACAGAGATAAGATCCTGTGGTCACCAAGCATGACACCCTCCGTCCCCTAGCTGTGTCTAGAAATCCTGTTCATAAAAATTATGAACAGGATCGGTGACAAAGGGCAGCCCTGGCGGAGTTCAACTCTCACTGGGAATGAGTCCAACCGAGTGTTGGCAATACAAACCAAACTCTCACAATGGTCGAATAGAGACCAGATAGCTTGTAATAACAAACCCGATACCTCATAGTCCCGAAGCACCCCCCACAAAAAACCACGAGGGACGCAGTCGAATGCCTTCTCCAAGTCCACAAAACACATGTAAACTGGTTGGGCAAACTCCCACGAACCCTCGAGGATTCTCGAGAGGGTAAAGAGTTGGTCCGATGTGCCACGGCCAGGACGAAAACCATATTGCTCCTCCTAAATCCGAGGTTTGACCAACAGCCGGACCCTCCTCTCCAGTACCTTGGCATATATTTATATATTTATGTGTACATATGTATATTCACTGCTCTTATTTTTCTTATCTTCTTAATTATTGCTCTGAGTGTTGCTATCCCTGTGCTATTGCAATCCTGGAATTTCCCCATTGTGGGACTAATAAAGGCTTATCTTATCTTGTCTTATCTTAACTTATCTTATCTTATAGACCTTCCCAGGGAGGCTGAGGAGTGTGATCCCTCTAAAATTGGAGCACTTTTTAAAGAGAGGAGCCACCACCCCGGACTGCCATGCCAAAGGCACTGTCCCTGACCTCTACGCAATGTTGCAGAGGCGTGTCAACCAAGACAGCCCTACAACATCCAGGGCCTTGAGGTACGCAGAGCAGATCTCATTCACCCCAGAGGCCCAGCCAACAGAGAGATTTTTTCCCCCCTTGTCCTGTCAGGCAGCTAGGTAAGCAGAACAGAGATCTGTCACTCTTATTGTGCCAAAACAGATTTACTTTGCCTTTGACTTTCTTATACAGTACCTACCTATATACTGTATATTGTTGTAAACTCCTCCTATCATAACTTTTAATACTTTATTTTAATTATTTTACCCATGTAGGACCCAACAGGATTGGGAATAGGGAAAGGAAGTGTGTGTAGGGGGAAAGAAAAGAGAGGGCAACAGACAAAAAGACAAACCAACAACTATAACAAACAGAAGACAAAGTGTTTCGTCCACCGAAGATGTCTCAACACGAGTCTGGTTTCCGCACCTGTTAAAGGAGAGACACATGTGTGTGTGTCTGTGTGTATATATGAGAGCATGCGCAAATTAAGTGTGTGCATGTGAGTGGTTTGTCAGGAAACATACGAAGTGAGGGGCTGGTCGCAGCAGCTTTCCCCCTGGGAACCCCGAGCAGGAAAGGCAGCGCCACCAACCCCCACAGGGCACAAACACCCAAGATCAACAAGCCCCAGGAAAGCCAGGCATCCGCCCCTGGAGGGATGGTCGAGGGAGGCAAGGCCGCCAGGCGGCCGGCATGGTGGGGCCACACCCCCGGACCCGCCAGTCCCCCCATCCCCCCAGAGGGTCCAACGCCCGCCCCCGGGCCCCAGGCGCCAGGAGGCCAGCGACCCCACCCCCCCGGGCTGGAGACTGCCCCGCGCCCCTCTGCACGATCCCCCCCATGCACCCCCACAGCCCCCCCAGCATCACTTCCTCATACCCTTGGGGACCCCCATGCCCAAAGAAGTCCCCCCCACCCAGGGGAGCCCTCATAGCTGAGAGGCACTACCCCCCTCAATCCAGCACCCCCCTCAATCCACACCCCTCCCCACACCTTCACACCCACATGCTCCCATGCTCACCCACATGCACTCCCTTACTCTCACTCACCCAGACCCACCCATTCTCTCTCACTCCTGTACCCATTCAATCTCACCCCTCATTCACCCTTGTTTCTTAAGGCGGCTGGGAAGCAGATGCAGCGAGCCTGAACGCGCACCAGCACCCGGCAGCGGCTGGGGAGACCACCGGCGCAGGCCAGCGGCCACCCCCCCACCCCCCCCTGACCCACCCCAGTTCAGCCGTGGCCACAGAAGCAGACTCCCACCCCCAGCGGCCATCCGAGCGAGTGGGTGTCATCCAAAAAGACATATGGGAGTTATTGTTTGATTTCATGTCCATCTTCTTGATTAAAAGTAGATGAGAACTCACAGGGTTTTTGAGACTGATTCATTAATGGTATAAATATAGAATTATTAATACAATTCTCCATTCTTTTGAACTGGTGCCCCATGAGCTTATGTGTGTTGGTAATGAAAAGAAATCTTCATTCCTACGCACATGCATATTTACATTAATATTTGTACCAGCCATAAAGACCTACAGTATAAAACCCTAACCTACAATATGTCCCTCCACAAGAAAAATTTTATTTTATGCCATACAGTAGGTGCCCTTTCTATATGGGGAAAATTTGAGATTCCCTCCAGGTGCCCTTTCAATTGAGAAGACATAATGATATGCACTTGCAATAGAAAAAAACACAATAAAGAAAAGTAGATGTGGTGCCCTACAGTCATCCCCTCAAGCCTGTTTTTGCTGGAAATCCTCTCCTGTTGAAGAAGGTTTTTCCTCCCCACTGTTGCTCGGTGCTTGCTCTCATGTTGTTGTTATAATTTTATTATTGTAGGATCTTTATCTTACTATAATTGTTGTTAACTTAATGTACAATATATAAAACTAAACTTTAAATGTTTTAAAATCTTATTTATATCCATGAGAACAAAATGAAATAATAAAATCTGAATGATAAATGGATTTTTCCCTGTGAACTTGTTTCCCTGTCATAAGGGCTCACAGAGGCCTGGTCAGAAGAGAGAAACAATGACAGTGAATGATGGGGGCTCGCTCTTCCTTCTCCTCTGTTCTCTCTTTGGTATTATATCAGGTGACAACGTTTCCATGTTGCAAAAATGCAGCCCGAATTCCCCTGGCTGAAAAAAATGCAGGATGTTGCTGATGCTCATACGTTCTTTCAGCCATCAAGCCCTGTCTCGTGCCACAGCTAATAACAAAAGGCTCCACTGCCTGCTCGTAACAATTAACTAAACTAATGCCACTGGTGGCAAAAAAAACATGTCTGTAAATGCACGTGGGCATTCCTAACATGCCTGCTTGTTTATATGGCAGGGGGTACAGGGCAGTTCATTCATTGCTTTGTGTCAGTGTAACCGAGGGCAAACGTGATGCCAGCGAACGACCCAGGTGACCTTTCTGACAGAATCCTGCTTTTCTCTTAACATATTTCTCTAACTATTGTATTTATGGCAGCTGCTGTTTGGACATCATTGTACAAGACGACAAAAGCATTTTCTGCTGTTCTGTGATCATAGATATCCCTCCCAGCACAAACTGGTTGAAAAAGTGTTGAAAAGATGGCTTTGCCAACCATCTAAAAATGTCAGAATTTGGTTGAAAAGTGAAAGATGAAAAAACGTATTTTTAAGGTTGTTAAAAAAAAAGCCATCATGTAGTAATCAACATCATTCATCTTCTAAGCTGTGTGTGGAGGAGCAGCGCACCTACACCAGCATCTCTGGGCAAGAGGCAGAGTACTGTACATCCTCGACAGCATAACTGCACAATATTCCCCCATCCACGTACTAATCAAGGTAGTTTCTTGAGCTTTCAAGATCAAACAAGACCAGGGTGTCATAATCTGGACAGGGTTATACCCTGTCCACGCTCTATGTTCTTTTTGGACTTATTATTATCATTTTCATCATTATCAGTATCCTCACTCTAACGTCTGTATATCCACTCTTAGTTATGTGTATCCTTTGTTTTATTATTATCACCATTATCCTGTTCTGTTCATCATTCATTCATTCATTCATCTTCTTCCGCTTAATCCTGTTCGGGTCGCGGGGGGGCTGGATCTGTTCATCATATTGTGTTTATTTTGTGACAGCGCTGTCAGTTCATTCTACTCCTTTGTTTATTGTATTTTTTGTTGTCAATCATTCACGGCTGTTCCTCATTTTGTTAATCAGCTCCTACCTTATACAGCGGGGAAAATAAGTATTGAACACGTCAACATGTTTCTCCTTAAACATGTTTCTGATGGAGCCATTGATCTGAGATTTTCACCAGATATCAGTAACAACCTAAGCAATCCATCATCATCATCATCATCATAGCAGTCTGTCATGGGCGACAATGACTGTTTCATTTAGGTCTGATCAGATTCCTCCACACAGCTCTGTCCTTAGCCTTCCGCTGCCAGAAACTCCTGTCTATGTTCAACTTCTTCAAGTTTCTTTTTACAGTGTCTCTAAATCTGAGCCTTGGTCTACCCTGATTGAGTTTGCCCTTGCATAACTGTGAGTAGAGTAACTGCCGAGGGAGACACTGGTGGTCCATCCTCTCAACATGTCCGAGCCATCTCAGGTTCATCTGTATTAGCATGTCCTCCATTGATGGTAGACCAGCTCGTTTCAACACTTCTGTGTTGGTCATCTTGTCTTTCCACGAGATGTTCATTATGGCTCGAAGGTGTCTCATCATGTACGCGTGGAGTTTCTTCACCTGCACTCTGTAGACAGTCCAAGTTTCAGCACCGTATAATAGAGTAGCCAGTACTGTCACTCTGTACACTTTGCATTTCACACGGATAGACACATGTCGATTGTTCCACAGTTTCTCCCTCAAGTTTCCAAACACAGCGCTCGCTCTTCACATTCTGACAGATAGTTCATCCTCCAGCCTAGCATTCTCTGAAACAGTACTCCCTAGGTACTTGAAAGTCTTGCACTTGACTAGTGGCTCTGTACCAATGCTGATCTCTTCTGGTAGTGATGTTGATAATTGGAACTTTGGTGGTTGATAAAGGCACTCTGTCTTCTTGATGTTGATTTGGAGGCTGAATTGGCTAGCTGCTCTTGCAAATTTCTCCACTAAAGATTGCATATCTTCCACGCTGTGTGCAACTAGAGCACTGTCGTCGGCAAAGAGCAATTCTCTTACTACCTTTATCGATGTCTTACTCTTGGCTTTAAACTGTGCCACATTGAACACGTCTGCTTCTTTCCTTGTTTGAATGTATACTCCTTCTGAAGTGTCTTTGAAGGCCACCTGAAGCATGGCTGCCAGATATAGCAGGAAGAGTGTAGGTGCCAGCACACACCCTTGTTTCACCCCGTTGCTTACTGAAAAGTCTTTAGATACTGAACTACTCATTGTCACGTTTGCTTGCATTACCTGTATGGAGTGCCTCGATCAGGCTGACAAACTTCTCTGTACAACCATATTTCTTGAGTACCTGCCAAAGTCCTTGTCGTGAAACAGTATCGAAGGCTTTACTGAAGTCTATGAAGACTACATAAAGCAGCATGTTCTGTTTGATGCACTTTTCTTGAACCTGTTTGAAGCAGAAAATCATGTCCATTGTGCTCCTTCCACTTCTAAAGCCGCACTGGATTTCCGGTAGTACATTCTGCGAGATGTGTTCAATGAGTCTATTAAGTAGTACACGTGAGAGAATCTTACCAGCAGTGGCTAGCAGTGATATACCTTGGTAATTTCCACAATCTTTCCTGTCACCTTTCTTGAACAAAGGCACAATATTTGCATCCTTCCAGTCTTGAGGTACTTTCTGGGCATCCCATATCTCTTGGATGAGCTTGTGCAGGCAGTTGGTCAGCTGAACACCACCAAATTTCCACACTTCTGCTGGAATTCCATCCGTTCCTGGAGCTTTACCATCCTGTGTTGTCCTGATAGCTGCCATTAGTTCATCAAAATTTGGTGGTTCATCCAGACTTGATACAGCTGGTCGCTGCACTAGAGCTTCTTTAGCCTCTTCAGTGAGATCTCCAGGGTTGTTTAGTAGTTGGTAAAAATGGTCTGCAAATCTGTCCAGGATCTTGTCTTTCTCCTGCAAAACCGTTTCACCATCCATAGCCTTTAGTTGGATCAATCCTCTTGGTTTTGGGCCGTAGATTTCTCTCAGACCTGTGAAGAATGTTTTCATGTCCTTCCTGTCTGCTGCAGTTTGAAGTTACTCAACTTTTTCATCCCACCAGTTGGACTTCATCTCTCTGGTGTACTTCTGTAGCTCACTCTGAGCCTTTGAGTAATTCATCTTCTTCAACCTTGTGTTACACTGTAGGTTTTCCTGCCTAGCTGTATTCCTCGCTTCTAGTAGTTTCTTCAGGTGTTCATCATGCTCATCAAACCAATCTTGATGTTTCCTCTCAGGGTAGCCTAATACATCACTCGCAGTCTGATACACCGTATCCTTCAGTGTTGCCAATTTCTCTTCTATGTCATTCTCTGAGTTGTTACTGTCCCAGTCTTTCAAGTTTTCATCCATTTCCTGTGTAAGTTCTTCCTGCTTCTTTTGGCTTTTCAGTGCACTAGTGTTTAGCTTCCATGGTGGCTTCGCACCCGTCCTACAGTGCTGTTTTCATCTGCAAATCCTTAATCTAGATCTCAGCATAACACGATCAGTACCACAGTCCATGCCTCTCATTGCCGTGGTGTCCAATACATCCCTTATGTCTCTCTGCCTAACTATGATGTAGTCTAACAAGTGCCAGTGCTTGGATATTGGGTGCATCCATGTCTTCTTGTGTGTGTCCTTGTGCTTAAATAGAGTGTTGGTTATCACAAGGTTGTATTCTGAACATAGTGCAAGTAGAAGTTCTCCATTAGCATTGCACTTGGCTACTCCATGACTGCCTAGCAATCCTTTCCATTTCTCAGTGTCCGAACCAACTCTGGCATTAAAATCTCCGAGTATCAGCCTGTCATCAGTCAGTACATGCCTGATAGTCTCACGTAAATCACTGTAGAACTCTTCCTTCACCTCCTCTGTTTTGGTCATTGTTGGGGCATATACACTGATGAGTGTGGCATACATCTTCCGCTGTAGTGGGAGTCTCATAGTCATTATCCTGTCGTTGATTGGCACTGGTTTCTCATCAAGCATTGCTGCTATCTCCTTTCTAATTGCAAAGCCCACTCCTGCTTCTCTCCTTTCATTGAGTTGATCTCCCAATCCAAAAGAAGATGTACCCATGGTCTTCCAAGCTGTCATATCCAGGCAATCTTGTTTCACTAAGTGCAGCTATGTCTACATTGTACCTGTTCATTTCCAGGGCCACAAGCGCGGTCTGTCTTACTGGGTGCTGTGATGTTGTTCTGTCCAACAGAGTGCGTACATTCCATTCCGCTACACACAAGGCTGCTGTTTTCCTCTTCTTTTGTCTTCCTGCTCCAAGCTTACTTTTCACTGCCTGTCGGAGTGTGAACAGATCAGTGCGGACCTTGTAAGCCTGGGCGACGTCCGAGCTGGTATGAGTTGCTTTCTGATTGACCATTTCATGAAACTGCTTGCAAAGTATTTGAGTACTGCTAGCTTTTGCTGGACTAGCAGCACTTTCTTGGCAGATAAAGGTAATATTAGTGGCAAGGACAAGCCAAGACAAACTGACTCCAGTATCTGTTGCAGTGACTGACCAGATGATAGGTTTGTTTATCTCTGCTCTTTGTGTAGTGCATGTCACAATGCACTGACTGGCACAGTCCACCATGGACCTTGCAACAGATGTGTTTATCTGCCAGGATGTCCAGTCTCACCCTGTGTAAGTGGGAGTGGTCCACCACAGACCTGTGGCAGATATTGTTTTTAGTTCTGCCAGGATGCCCTGTTTCACCCTCCACGCCCTCGGAAGGGCGGGGATGCCGGTTGAGTCACCGACGGCACGACCCACGAGACAGGTAGTACTGGTTTTCATGGTTATCCGGTAGCAAGCAAGCCAATGCCTGACCTGACACACACAAAAAAGGATGCAAGTCTCAGTTAAAAGCTGCCAATTTCTGACCAAAAAAAGTGGAATTTTATGGGTAAGAAGCTGCAACTTTAGCAAAAAGACAAAAAAGAAGGTGTAAATTTCCAATTGTTTACAATCTAAAACGCTGCAGATATAAGATTTGAGTAAAATGCTACAAGTTTAAGCTTTTTTTTTAAACTGCAAATGCAAGAGTAAGAAAAGTTCTAAATTCATGAGGAAAAAGCTGCAAAATTATGAATAATAGAAAGCTGCAAATTTTCAAGTAAGAAGCTGCACATTTCTAAGTAGAATGGCTCTAACTCTGCAGGAAAATCCTGCAAATTTATGAAAAAATCCTCACATTTACAAAAGAAAGTTTCTAATTTACATGGAAAAAGGATGTGATAAATTGGCGTGTGTTGACCATTTTTTTTAAAAAGACAGCCGTGAGGAGGAACTAAGCGGTGATGTTCGGAGGCGTTAAATCCTGCAGATCTGCATTAATCAGCAGGGAAAAGGAGAAGAAGAGGAATAGGTGATCCCCAGCAGCAGAAATAATCCAGTTAACCCAGGAAGAGTAAACACATGACACCCCATGACACCCAACATATCACCCCCCATGACATTAGTGGGAACAGCTGGGTCAAACTTCACACCTCTGTCGATTTACATATTCTCTTCTGAGGACAATTCAAACAGAGCTGCTGCTGAGATGGAAACCAAAGGGATAAAGGGTGACGTGGCTTTATCAGCAGCACTGATCCCCCACCCCCACCCCAACTGACCTGCTGGCCAGGAACTAACAACTCCTCAGACCTGTTAAGACAATTTTAACAACAAAAGGACATGCAAAAGAACAAAGATTCCCTTTGATTTAACAGGATAACAGTGTGAATTTTCTGGTCTATGAATGAACAGAGAAGCCATGAGTGTTTCACGGAGTCACTTAGTGAATTATAGTGGTTAATCTACAGTAAGTCACAATTTCAGGAAACAAACTTCAGGGGAAATTTAAACCCATGACACATTGTTTTAAATTTTGCTGATTTTTTTTTCCCACTTATCTTCCAGTCCTTATGGCCACTTTCTGATTGCTTTGAGTTTTTAAAACATCATTTTAAGAATAATGTTAACTGACAAAGTACATTTCTCACTACACTATATCATACAATATGCCATTTAACATACAATTTCATTTGATTGCATTTAGATCTTAATTCAAACAAGCAGATTATTTGCAACCAACTTAATTAAGACTTGAACAAAAACAATCAATCTGAATACAACTGGGAGTGTTTAAGAATAAAAATCTTTGGATTTCTTAATGAAGTTCTGCCTGAAGATCACCTGCACTCAAACATTCCAATTACCGCTCATGAGAAGGACCAGATTCCATACAAAAAGTTAAAAATTTTACTTTGGCTTTGTCTTTAAGGGGTTGCTGTTCCAGTTAAAAGTCTCAAGTGTTGGAGAGTCCACCTTTGTATAAAACGGCCATGTCAGTATACCACAAAAGGCTCAAAGTCGTTAAGATAATCCAGAGGTTAAACCGGCTGTTAATGTCATTTAAACCCTGCATGTCTTCGACAATGTGAAACCGGCATTTCACTTTGAAACGGATGGCTTGAGTTATTGCAAACGAGCAAGTTTAAAACACACACTAAAGTTAAGAGTATTGCAAGAAGGAAAATGGTTTAATATAAAACATAGCTGTCTTACCTTGAAATGTCCTTTACAAATGAAGAGACTCAAACTGAAGAAAAACATAATTCAAACCACCAACCACCAGCGTATGCTCACTAGACAACAAAACAGACCACATACAGCTCCCGAGAAGTACGCAACGTGATGTGCGGAACTGCACATCACTGCACATCAACTCAAGCAATCCATACATACAAAGAAATCAAAGCAACTGTGTTCACAAAACAAGTTATATTTAATAAAGTTGAATGACACAGGGAATAAGTATTGAACACATTTGGTGAAATTCATTTAATATTTAGTATAAAAGCCTTTGTTAGTAATATCAGCTTCCAGGCGCCTCTTGTATGGTGAAACTAGGCGCAAGCATTGCTCAGGAGTGATTTTAGCCCATTCTTCCATGCAAACTTTTAAATCTTGAAGGTTCCCTGGTGTCTTCTATGAACTCTGATCTTCAGTTCGTTCCATAGAGTTTCTATTGGATTCAGGTCAGGTGACTGACTGGGCCATTCTAGCAACTTTATTTTCCTTCCCTTGAGCCAGTTGAGAGTTTCTTTGCCTGTGTGTTTGAGATCATTATCTTGCAGAAATGTCCACCATCGTTTCCTCTTCAGCATCTTGGCAGATGGCAACAGGTTCTTATCAAGCTGTCTGTACATTTGTCCATTCATCTTTCCTTTAGTTATACAGTATGGAGTCTGCCTGTACCATGTGCTGAAAAACACCCCCCACACCACGATAGGATGTACAGTGCCATTTCTCCTCCAAACATGCAGTGTGATGTGGCATCAAAAAAGTTCAATTTTGGTCTCATCTGACCAGACTGTATTCTCTCAGTATTTTACTGGCTTGACCAAATGTTGTGCAGCAAGCTTTAAACGAGCTTCAACATGCTTTTTCTTCAGCAATGGAGCCTTGTGAGGTAAGCAGGCATAGAGCCCATGTCTATTGAGTGCATTACTTATTGTGTTCTTTGAAACAGCAGTACTTGCTAACTCCAGGTCTTTCTGGAGCTCTCCATGAGTGGTCTTTGGCTCTTGGGTAACTCTTCTGATAATTCTTTTGACTCCTCTGTCAGAAATCTTGCGAGGAGTTCCTGGTCGTGGCCAGGTTTATGGTAAAATGATGTTCTTTCCACTTCCGAATGATGGCTCCAACAGTGCTCACTGGAACATTCAGCAATTTAGAAATGCACCTGTAACCAGTGCCATCATTATGTTTTGCAACAATAAGGTTGTGAAGGCCTAGAGAGAGCTCTTTGCTTCTACCCATCATGAGTTCTTTGTGGTATGACAAGCTGATATTTACAGACCTTTTTAAAGGCTATCAGTCAAGACTTAACCAGCTGAAATTAATTTGTACTGATGGGGTATTCGATGGCTTCCTATATTCTGATGGATTTGAGCTGGTTTCTTTGCTTTCTATGCCTTTTTGCACTTCTTTTTTTTATCTGTTCAATACTTATTCCCTGTGTCATTCCAGTTTATTAAATATAACTTGTTTTGTTAACACAGTTTCCTTGATTTCTTTGTATGTATGGATTAGGCTGCGTGTCCACCAAATGTGTTTTTTCTGCTGTGGGTGACTATTTTCTGTTCATTTTCTATGTAGTCTGGTGATTAATGCGCTCAGAGCCCTCAGCGCAAAAACACCACCCGACGTGCCACACCCACCCGTCTGGTGGCCTTTGGACTTTGGTAGACCACCTGACGCACCATGTCCACCTGTCTGGTGGCCCTTGGACTTTGGTAGGCCCCCGGACGCACCTGGTTTACCTGTCTGGTAGCCTTTGGACTTTGGTAGACCATCTGACATGCTGTGTTTTTCCATTTGGTGGGCTTTGGACTCTGGTAGACCACCATATGCATATGATTCAGGCCAACCACCTGATGGACATTGTTGCTTTTGTTTATGTTTTGTTTTCCCTCCATGGCTTGCCTCCCTCCTCCCACCCATCTTGGTGGGTGGGAGGAGGGTGAACTTTAAAAGGACTCCTAATGGATATTTTTGTCTGTTGTTTTCGCTCTGTTAGATTTATGTGTTCTGTTTCTTTCCACTGTGCCTTGTCCATATCCCCCCACCCATCTTGGTGTTTCTCTGTTTTTGTTTTGTTTTTGTTTGTTTGTTTTTTAGGGGTGTCTGGATCCGCCCCTTAAAGAGGGGATTATGTCACAATCAGGGCACGGCCAGGGACCGTGCCCATATATTGTGTTCATTTCAGTGTTTATTTCAGTCTGCTCTTTCTAAGTGTCACGGTGGCCCTCGCGAGCCACCATAAGACGCCACAAGTCACCGGTGAGTTTGCAATGGTGTTTTATTGAGACACAGAAGGATAACACAAGGCAACAAAGGAATGAGCCGTGATGGGCTAAAACACACTATACTTGGACAAAGACAGTAAGGCTGAACAAGCTCACTTATGAAACGGTCCGTAAACGAGGGATGCTCGTTAATGAAGAGGGTTGTTTGACGGAGCTTAACAGAAACTGCTGCATCGGGCTGCATTCAGCATCCGCTTTTAACGCTGGACACTAATGACCCCGAATGCAGCACAGCTGTTCGGCTTTGACAGCAGGAAGCTCCACCAGGCGCTGTCACAATAAGAGCCCGGGGAGCCAGATGGGAAATACTGCTGTCAAAGCCTGAAAGAGATGATGTATGACCCGAGCGCGAACAAGATTGGCGCTCGGATCATGACAGTATCTCCCCCTCAAGGGTGGGCTCAGAACGCCCAATGACACCCAAGCCCCCCACCCCCACCCCCCCAGGGTGGGCGGAAGGGGCGCAGGCCAGGGGGGAGAGAACCAGAAAAGACAAAAAAACCCATGGCAACAGGAGCGCGTAGGCAGACAGAGGGAGAAAAAAAAGAAAAAAAAAAACGATGCTCCCATGCACAAATCACAATCAAGGAGGAACGATCACAAGGCAAAATCACAATGAACAGGATATTCACAAAAACAGACCATGATCAAGGCAGATGGGGAAAAAATAACAATTACAGGGTACGACAGAGAATACCAAATCCAAAAGGCAAAAATACACCAACTAATAAAACAATGAATGGGCGTTTGACAGAGGGAAAAAAAACGAATAAAAACACCAGCTAGGAAAGAGTGAGAAGCACAATTACAACACAAGACCCCCCGCACATCCCAAAAGATTACAGACACAATGAAGATGAAAAACCCGGGATGATAGCAGTCCTGGTTCAGTGGCATGAAAGCTGATAATTCGGGGGGCCACCCAGCATCAAACGGCCATAACGCAGGCAGGGGGAAAAAGAACAGTTCGGGCGGCCTACCCCAGTCCCATGCCCAGAAACACAGAATTTCTGGCGGACGGACCAGGTCGCCAAACAGACAATCCAGTGGGTCGGGTGGCTGGCCCAGAGTGCCAAATGGGCACGGCAGTCCTTCAGGCGGCCGACCCACATCGCTCAGCCACCAGGACCGCAGGGGAGAGAACGGCAACGGCTTCCCTGCAGAGGGGAATAGTGAGGGCGAGCCAGGCCGAAGATAAGGAATCCCAACGGCACCCGGTGGAGAAGGCTTGGGGAAAAAACAAGGGACCAGTCCGGCGTCGCTCAGCGGCGGGTCTGCAGCTCCACCTCCGAACGTAAACAGGATAGGCGCTGTCCTCCTGTCGGACCCAGGGTGAGCCCGTGCTGCACCCGCGATGGACCCCAACCGGGTTGCAGCTGCACCCACGACGGACCCCGACCGGGTCGGAACAGCTCCATGGACGACCTCCAACCCCAAACCCGGAACCTCCAGCGCAGTGACTGGGACCAGCTCCACACCCGTGACCCTGGGAGAAGGCTCAGGGGAGAGAAAAGAACCGGGATCAGGATCACCGGTAGCGCCAGAACCCGGCGAGACAAGCTTGGATGCGGCGGATGGCTGCACCCGGCTCGCCTCCCCAAGAGACAGGCAAAAATGCTCTATAACGGAGAAGAGAAAGACAACACAGAGCACTTGCCTGATCTCGAGTTCCGACGCTGTCCAGGACTTCGACGATCCGGGCTCAGATGGGAGGAGATTGTCTTCTGGCTCCCACTCAGCTACGTTGGGCTCCGCAGCTGGCATGATGGCGTCCACAGCCTGAGGACTCTCCGGCATTGACGTCCATGCCGACGACCTGCTCGGCGTGGTGGCAGGGGACCCTCAACCCGCTGGACCGGACCGCTCACCTGTGGAGACCTGGGGACGCTTCTTCATCGGTGCAGGCTCCACGCTGCAGTCCGCTCTCCTCCTCCGCCCACGGCATGGCTGCAGGACCGGAACCAGGCTATCCAGGACCGCAGGCCCCCTCCTCATCCGGCGACGTTGGCCTGGCGTCGTGGACTGCTCAGCGGAGGGAGACACAGAGGAAGCGGGTTTAACACTACAAGCTACAGCAGGTGGTGGGAGCTCGGGGGACTGCGAACCCTGAACTCCACCCCCAGGAGTCAGACAAGGCAAATCACAATTATGAGAAGATGAGTGAACTTGAACTTGCCTGTCTCCTGGAGGGAGGATGGTGCCTGCTGTAGCGGACGTTGCTCCTCCCTTTCCCCGCCGGATGGTGGCAGAGGGCCCCCTGGGAGGACGAGGGGAAGCCGCTCGCGATGGATCTGGGAAGGGACTCGCCGGAACAGGACTCTGAACACACACAGCAGCCGGGGAAGGTGTCGAGGAGGAGGGGGCGACAGCCAAGACGAACCGGGCACGGAGCGCTGACGGGACAGCAGGAGAAGATGACCCGGGAGAAGTGGCTGCGGGGATTCCCTCCTGGCGAGGTGCCGAGGGAGCAGCTGACTGGGGAGTTGAGTCTCTCTGGCGGCCCGGAACAGGATCTGGACAGGGTTCTTGCTGAGGCTTGAAGGTGGTGTGACGACAGTTTCTTGCAGGGGGCGAGGCGAAGGTGAGGTCCGGGAATCGCCGCTCCTGGGCAGAAACCGAAACAAGCAGGTCGGTGTACTCTGGAAAGTCACACAACGCTGGGCTCCTCTCCACCAGTCTGACTGCCGCCGTCACATGCTCAATTATCAGCGTGGGGTGAACAGCGGAACGAGCTGCCGCCACTCGGTCCCGGATAGAAGTAGCTGTGCGTTGTAGCTTCTCCTGGGATTTCCCAAATGACGACACTCTCCGGTAGGGATCACCCCTGGGCGGAGCGAACTCCTGGGCCGGAATGACGACAGGAATGGGATCTGGATGTGAGGAGCGAGGATGACTCCTCTTCGGCTTCCTGCCGGGATTTCCCTCCAGCCCACAGAGTATCTCGCACTGTGCGGCGATGTCATCTCTCCTTGCGCTGACTTCAGGGTGGTTGGCGAAGCGGGGGAGATGATTGAGCACGTCCTCAGCACAGTCCAGGTACCAGTGCACGTCACTGTGGAAGTCGAGGAGGGAGGCGGCAATGAGGGTTTCATCGACGTATTCAAGAACGTCCGCCATCTCGTTGCTCTGGCTCCGAGCGTGGCCCATCCGCGACCGCATGCTGTCAGCACACGGTACCCAGACAGGAAAGAGCAAAGTCCTATGCAAAAACTCACCGGGAACGGCGTCTTGGTGTGGCGCCTCTATTTAGGCGTCCTGGCAGCAGTCTACTGTCACGGTGGCCCTCGCGAGCCACCATAAGATGCCACAAGTCACCGGTGAGTTTGCAATGGTGTTTTATTGAGACACAGAAGGATAACACAAGGCAACAAAGGAATGAGCTGCGATGGGCTAAAACACACTATACTTGGACAGAGACAGTAAGGCTGAACAAGCTCACTAACGAAACGGTCTGTAGACGAGGGATGCTCGTTAATGAAGAGGGTTGTTTGACGGAGCTTAACAGAGACTGCTGCATCGGGCTGCATTCAGCATCCGCTTTTAACGCCGGACACTAATGACCCCGAATGCAGCACAGCTGTTCGGCTTTGACAGCAGGAAGCTCCACTGGGCGCTGTCACAATAAGAGCCCGGGGAGCCAGATGGGAAATACTGCTGTCAAAGCCTGAAAGAGATGATGTATGACCCAAGCGCGGACGAGATTGGCGCTCGGATCATGACACTAAGTATTATTAGTATGATTATAGTTTTTATTATTAAGTGCCCCTATGTCCCCTGAACTACTTATTGTCATGTCTTCTATGTATTCCCTGTTTGTGAGTCAGTAGAGCTCCACCCGTCCTGTCTGTATCCCCGTGTTATTGATTTTGCCCTCACCTGTCTGATGTTTGAAATAATTAGTCTCCCTATATATGTGAGTCTGTGATTGTGCTCTGTCTGGTGTCCTTGTTGTCGTTCACTATTATGTTTTCCTCGTCATTCATTCCTTGTATTTCTCCCAGTGTTTAGCCCATGTCCCTAGTTCTTGGTGAGTTTATTTAGTTTTTGATATGTGCTGTTTTCTCCCCCCGTGCAGCTATTTATTTGTTTCTTTGTGTTTTTGTGAATAAATTATTGTGTGCACCATCATCCCGCTTGCACAATAAGTCCTGTAACTAAACACTCATCTGCCTGGAGGGCAGAGCATGACAAGTTAGCCAGTAGCTAGTAGTTAGCATGCTCGCAATTTAGCACATTTTTTTCTTGCTTTTCTTCATATTTTCAAACAAAGTGCCCATCACCACAAAGGCATTGTGGTTTGTTAATTGAGACAATAAATCAAACTCTAGCACTGCCTAACAAAACAGTACTGCAATTATTAGAGAGTGGATAGAAAACTACTGTTAGTAACTGTTAGCTATGGTTACTAGAACACCCTTGAAGCAGTGTGATACATATCCAGTGAAATGGGAATACAGTTATTGTGGATTATAGAAACCCCTGGAATCCCTATTGTTCAATCAAATTGCTCGGTTGCAACTAACTGTTGTATAATGTGCTACACACTTAAAAAAATAGTTTGAATAAAAGTATGAATGAATGAATCTTTAATGAATGAATCTTTATCTTTATTTCGGATAGATTAAAAGTAAAGATTAAAAAGAAACAGAATAATATAACAAAGGGGAAAAAATCCAACAAGGTCAAATTAAACAATAACTCCTCTGATTATACAGTTCAACATAAGTTATCCGAAATGGGTGATGGCTGAAGCCGCAGCTTATATTGCCCACCCATATTCCATCCAAGAATTCAAAAGAAAAACAAAACAAGAGCAATTACAATTCAGAACAAAGCTAAGACAAAATGTGACAAAAAACTAAGCAACAACACTGGATATGACAATCCTTATGTGATTTTACATGTCATCTTGTATATATGTTTGGAATATTTCTTCCTTTAGTTTTTGTTTAAATTGTCCAAGCGTTGTACATGATTTTAATTCAGGTCCAAACTCGTTCCATTGTGGTGATGTGAAAATGACGAGACAGAGTTCTCTCTCAAAGTCAACTTTATTCACAACACCATCATCTCAAGCAGAGAGAAAAAAGAGGATGAAACAGCAAACTCTTGTCCTTAAATATCAGGGACTTCACACTTCGTAGATCACATGTCACACAGACCACTTTGCATTATAAAGACAGTCACAATGCATTTCTCTCCATGATATCACTTCCACAGACCACTTTGCATTATAAAGACAGTCACAATGCATTTCTCTCCATGATATCACTTCCACTGTCTCCCATGCATCCTTTCCTTAATCCCTTAATTGCACCCCCACAGTCTCAGGCCTTGCATACCAAAGCTAATATTCCTGCAGCTTCCTGCCTTTGTTCTGACCTAAAATGTGAGTCACAGAATCTCCATGAGTGTGTCCCCCACACCAAGCCCCCCCAGCATTTTAGACAACAGAACAACAAGAGAATACACATCAGTCCACATGCTGTATAGGCTTCGGCCTCCTGCCGTATCTGCTGAAGTTGGGGTTCAACGTCTCTGCGGCGCTGTCACGCTGGGGGTTTGCCGTGCGGGGGCGAAAACCCTTTGTCAGTCTCTGCGGGTGTTCTGGGGAAACATTCTTGTGGGAAACATTACTGTGTGAAGTCCCACGGGGTGGTCTACCTCTCCGCGGGGCCCTTGCCAACAGCACTTGCTCATCTGCCACCACAAAAGTGGGTTTAAGTCTGTTTATGCCAATTTTCTCTTTCCTACCCCCCAAATCTAGCAAAAACTGCTTGTCCCCCATTTCCAGCACTCTGAATGGTCCGTCATAAGGCGGTCGCAATGGGGTTCGATGCGCATCATGTCTAACAAAAACAAACTCTGCGTTCTTCAAAGTTTTAGGCACAAAAACGCACGGAAAACTGTGGTGCGCGGGGCCGGGCAGCGTGCTTGATTCTATGTTACTCCGCAACAGCTGAGACGGGGAGGCGTCTGGCACAGGGTTATCTGGGAGAAACTCCCCAGGCAGCCGGAGTGGCCGCGCAAACACTAGCTCAGCTGGGGAGGTTTCTAGATCCTCTTTAGGCGCAGAACGCAACCCCAATAACACCCATGGTAACTTGTCAACCCAATTTGAATCCGTCAGTGCCACTCTGAGAGCCGCTTTCAATGACCTATGAAAACGTTCGCATAGCCCGTTAGCCTGCGGATTGTACGCGGTTGTGCGGTGAATTGTGACACCCAGGCTGCGGGCCATTGTCGACCAAAGCTCGGACACAAATTGAGGGCCTCTGTCAGATGTAATGTCCGACGGAACATCGAAGAGCGCCACCCAAGCTGTTAAAAACGCGCACGCCACCTCCTCGGCCGTGGTCGATGCCAGCGGGACCACTTCAGGCCAGCGTGTGGTGCGGTCCACCATTGTCAGAAGGTGTGTGCACCCCTGTGACAGCGGGAGGGGTCCGACGAGGTCCACATGAACGTGATCGAACCTCTTGCCCGGAATGTGAAACGGTTCCAAAGGAGCCCTCGTGTGCCTGTGTACTTTGGCTCGTTGACACACTGTGCAGGCTGCTGCCCACTCTTTGACCTGTTTGTGGAGGCTCGGCCACACAAATTTCTCTCCCACCATTTTGACCGACACGCGCACTACAGGGTGCGCTAACGATTGAACTGAGTCAAAAACGCAGCGGCGCCACGCGGCCGGTACTACTGGACGCGGTCGTCCAGTGGAGACATCGCAGATTAGGGGGGGCATACCGTCTTGCAGCACCCTGTTCTCCAGCCTTAACCCTGTTGGTCCAGACTGGAGCATGCACACGTCCGCGTCATTAACCTGCTCCGCGGCCATGGCTGCATAATCTACCCCTACGCTGACTGGGGCCGCCACGGCGCGCGAGAGGCAATCTGCCACTACATTGAGCTTGCCCGCCACATGCCGAATATCAGTGGTAAACTCTGATATGGTGGCCAGCTGTCTCTGCTGCCGGCCTGACCACGGTTCAGAGACCTTGGACATCGCGAATGTTAGCGGTTTGTGGTCAACGAACGCGGTGAAAGCGCGTCCTTCCAGCCAGAACTGAAATTGGCGGATGGCCAAATGGAGAGTTAGCAGCTCCCTGTCGAACGCGCTGTATTTATGTTCGCTATCGCATAAGGTCCTGCTGAAAAATGCGAGGGGCTGCCAAACCCCGGCTACATGTTGCTCCACGACCACCCCTATGGCCACCTCTGATGCGTCAGTGGTGAGCGCTATGCGGGCCGTTGGGTCTGGATGTGCCAACAACGTAGCCTTTGCCAAGGCGGCTTTCACCTCCGAGAACGCTTGGTCCCGCTCCGGGGGCCACTCGATCTTATCCACGGGTTTCTTTTTTTGAGCGCAGCATACAATGGCTGCATGAGTTGCGCCGCGTGGGGGAGAAAACGGTTATAAAAATTCACCATTCCCAAAAACTCCTGCAACGCCCTGACCGTCTGCGGCCGGGGAAAATCTGCCACGGCGCGCACTTTGTCAGGCAGCGGAACTGCTCCTTTGGGGGAGACGCGGTGTCCTAAAAAATCGATCTGCGCCACCCCAAACTGACACTTCGCTGGGTTGATTATTAACCCGTGATCTCCCAACCTTCGGAAAACTGTGGCCAGGTATTTTTCGTGTTCGTCTTCGGACACGCTGGCTACTAAAATATCGTCCAGGTAGACGAACACGAAAGGGAGATCGCGAAGCACCGCGTCCATCATGCGCTGGAACGTCTGAGCAGCCCCTTTAAGTCCGAATGGCATGCGTAAAAACTCGAATAGGCCAAACGGAGTTACTACCGCTGTTTTGGGTATGTCCTCAGTGCGCACTGGGACATGGTGGTAACCGCGAACCAAGTCTATTTTAGAAAAAATGCGCACCCCTGCCAAATGAACGGAAAAATCTTGGATATGTGGGATTGGGTAGCGGTCGTGCGCTGTAGCGTTGTTTAACCTGCGGAATTCCCCGCAAGGGAGCCATGATCCATCAGCTTTCTGGACCATATGCAGGGGAGAAGCCCACGGACTGTTTGAACGTCGGATAATGCCCAACCTCTCCAGGTTGGCGAACTCCTCGCGCGCTATGGCTAGTTTAACTGCGTCCAAGCGCCGAGCTTTTGCAAAAACGGGCGGTCCGGTAGTGGTAATAAAATGCTCCACCCCGTGTTTAGCGACTGTTGCCGAAAATGTGGGGACCGTGAGTGCTGGGAACTGAGTGAGCAGTGTGTGAAACTTACCGCTTGCTGCTGTGACGTTGGCTTGAGCTGTTGGTGGGGCCACTCGAGCTGTATAGGAGATAGAATCAAAAGAAAGTGCATTAACCAGGCGCCTGTTAGCGAGATCAACCAACAAACCATGTGAGCGCAAAAAATCAGCCCCCAACATATTGAAATTTACTGCTACTACAACAAAAGTCCACTCAAATGTACGGCCGTGTAGAGACAGAAGCAGAGTCTTCTCACCAAAGGTCTTAATCTCCGAGCCATTCACTGCCGTCACCCGGGGACCTCCGGAACCAGCTAGTCTGTCCACGCAGGAAGGTGTGATGAAGCTCAACTGGGAGCCTGTGTTGACGAGGAACTGCCTCCCCGAGCGTGCGTCTGACAAGTAGAGCAGCTTGTTTTCTTCCCCGAGGGCAGCAGCTGCTACCAACCCCCGGTCTTGGCATTTCCCGAACGCCCGAACTGGCACAGCAGTACACACTTGCGTGCCCTCTCTGCGAAGCGGCGATGGTAGAAACAAAGGACGTCCGGTCCACGTTCTCTGGCTCTTGCCGCCGCCGTCGACGGTGAGTCTGACACCGCTGCCTCTGGCCCCCTGTTGTCTCCGATCGTCGCGCCGCGTTCCGCTGCAGCGGCCGTGGCTGCGCGCCGCTTGGTGGCGTTGACAATCCGCTGCGCCTCTCTGCCCAGCGTGCGGTAGTCCCGTACGGCCAACAGTGGCGAACTGGCCAGGGTCGCTCTCGCTGCTGACGGTAGAGTCCTGAGGAAGAGGTGGGTGAAAATGAAGTGATCATCATCAGAGTCTTTCAACCTCAACAACTTCTCCATCAGGCTCGCAGGCATGTCATTTTCCCCCTCCGTAAGCGCTTGGAGCCTCTCTGCTCGCTCCTCCGCCGAGGGGGTGAATTGCTGGATGAGTGCAGCCTTCAACGCATCGTATTTGTTGCTCTCTGGCGGCTGGTTGATCAGGCTCTCCCCATGCTGGGCCATGTTGTTGTCCATCTTTGCGACTATGTGGTAGAATTTCGTGGCATCTACCGATATCCCCCGGAGGTTGAACTTCGCCTCAACCGCGTTGAACCAGGAGTGCGGATTGTTCTGCCAGAAGTCCGGTAGCTGGACTGTAGCGGCATTCGTTTGGCTGGGGGCTCCTGATGCGGCTGGCCCGGGGGAATTTTCTTCTTCCATGATACATCTCGGGTCACCAGTGTGGTGATGTGAAAATGACGAGACAGAGCTCTCTCTCAAAGTCAACTTTATTCACAACACCATCATCTCAAGCAGAGAGAAAAAAGAGGATGAAACAGCAAACTCTCGTCCTTAAATATCAGGGACTTCACACTTCATAGATCACATGTCACACAGACCACTTTGCATTATAAAGACAGTCACAATGCATTTCTCTCCATGATATCACTTCCACAAACCACTTTGCATTATAAAGACAGTCACAATGCATTTCTCTCCATGATATCACTTCCACTGTCTCCCATGCATCCTTTCCTTAATCCCTTAATTGCACCCCCACAGTCTCAGGCCTTGCATACCAAAGCTAATATTCCTGCAGCTTCCTGCCTTTGTTCTGACCTAAAATGTGAGTCACAGAATCTCCATGAGTGTGTCCCCCACACCATAATCTTACTCCTTGCACTGAGACACAATGTTGCTTGGTGGTAGTTCTCACTGAAGATTTTTGAAATATACATGTTCCTCTGAAATGATATTGTTTCTCCCTTATTTGGAACAACTTTTGGATATTTGCGGGCAGTGATAGATTCTTCACTTTAAACATTATTACTGCAGTTTTAAAGTCAACCAGATCTTTCAACTTGAGAGCTTTTTAATTTAAGAAAAAGTGGGTTTGTTGGTTCCCTGTAAGCAGCTTTGTTTATTATTCTAATAGCTCTCTTCTGAAGCATAAAGAGTGGATATATGTTTGTTTTATATGTATTTCCCCATACTTCAGTACAATATGTCATGTATGGGAGTATTAATGAATGATACAAGGTATATATTGTGGGTTGATTCAGCAAATATTTCACTCTGTGTAGTATTGCAATTGATTTGGATATTTTACCTTTAATATAATTAATATGTGACTTCCAACACAGTTTATTATCAATTATTACTCCAAGAAATTTAGTTTCAGGTACCCTTTCAATCTCTACACCATTTACACTGAGTTTAGATACTAAGTTGTTGTGATGGTTGTTAAAAACTATAAATTTTGTCTTACTTAAATTGAGCGTTAATTTGTTTGAATCAAACCACAGTTTAAGCTTTCCTAATTTCTTTCCGAGTGTACCCAAAAGTTGTTCCAAATTGCTTCCACTGCATAATAGTGTAACGTACTGCTCGACATGGCGACATCCCACCGGGAGGTTCGAACTCACACCTCCCACTCCGGAGTCCCGCACTCTACCTGTGTCGCCAATAGGGTCAACCCACTTGGCAAGCCAAGTAGGGTGCTCATATTGAGTTCGCTACACTACTCCCCTCTGGTTCTCAACATCATCCCGATGTCAGCGCCCCATTACTGCTTTGGACAGGAGATCCCACTCCTGACACCAATGTAACGTACTGCTCGACATGGCGACGTCCCACCGGAAGGTTCGAACTCACGCCTCCCACTCCGGAGTCCCGCACTCTACCTGTGTCGCCAATAGGGTCAACCCACTTGGCAAGCCAAGTAGGGTGCTCATATTGAGTTCGCTACAATAGATTAGTGTCATCGGCAAACAATATTAAATCCATTTTCTCCAAGACTTTACATATATCATTTATATACATATTGACTAACAATGGCCCCAAAACTGAACCCTGTGGGACTCCACAAGTAACCTTCAGTAACTGTGAGTTTTTGTTACCAACACATACATACTGATATCTATTCTTTAAGTAACTACTTAACCAGGACAGTGCTACCCCCCTAATACCACAATTTTGTAGTTTCTTTAATAATAACTTGTGATCCACTGTATCAAATGCTTTTTTAAGATCCAGGAATACCCCAACTGAATACTTTTTATTTTCAACGGCAGTTGATATTTTTTTCTATAAATTCCATTAGAGCAAATGCAGTTGTCCTCTTGTGTCTGAACCCATATTGCTGCTCACACAATAAATTATTCTTCATTATGAAGTTGTCAGTTCTCTCACAGAATATTTTTTCAAGTATCTTGGAAAACTGCGGCAATAGTGAAATTGGTCTATAGTTTGAAAGTTCCCCTCTGTTACCCGTCTTGTATATTGGAATTACTTAAGCTATTTTCATTGCATTGGGAAATATACCTGTTTGGAGAGACAGGTTATAAATATACGTCAGTGGTTTCACTAAGTGTGGTGTAATTGAGTTATTTAGAAAGAACTACAAAGTCGCGCAGGGATGACGTCACGGGGGCGACTGGCGGGAGAGTGACAGACTAGCAGCGAGGTTGACATTTGGTGCAATAAAAAGTGACGTTACAAACTACAGTTGGACTCACGCAGTGTTTTAATAACACGACATGGTGTCAGAAGTCCTGTAGTTAATGTAGAGAGGTAAGCCCGGAAAGAAAAGGATCATTTGTACACCGCGGAGGAAGAGAAGGGAGTTTGCGGACACGATGAGTGGAGACGAAGATGCAAATGGAGGGTTAGCAACCGCTCCAGGAGCCGCTGTGGCAGCGGGTCCGTGCGCTACGTTCAACATCCAGCCGCCGGAGCCCTTCGACTTTTCTAAGCCGCAGGAGTGGGCCAAATGGATCCGGAGATTCGACAGATTTCGCCTGGCAAGTAACCTGAATGCAAGCTCTGAAGAGAATCAGGTTAACACTCTGATATATTGCATGGGAGATGAGGCGGATGATGTTTTACGTGGGCTGGCTCTGACTGATGCTCAACGCAGCTCGTATGAAGCGGTGCTTGACGGCTTTCAAAGCTTCTTTGTGGTTAAAAAAAATGTAATTTATGAACGTGCCAAATTCAACCTGCGAAAACAGAGAAAGTGAGACAGTAGATTCTTTTGTCACTGCACTATATGCGCTGGCTGAACACTGCAATTATGGTGTGCTGCATGATGAGCTACTTCGGGACAGACTCGTCGTCGGTCTGTTAGACAAGAGGCTGTCTGAACGCATGCAGCTAGATGCAGAGCTGACTTTGGAGAAGGCAATCAGGATGGCACGGCAGAGTGAGGAGGTGAAAAAGCAGCAAGCTTCTCTGAGAGGAGACACCAGAACTCAGGCAAGTGAGGCAATGTCTGTTGATAGAGTGTTCAAGGGAAGTAGAAAGCCTGCTAAAAACAAACCTCAGCATGCTCTCAAACCGCACAGTACTCAGAACAGCAAGGAAAAGGGGACACAGTTAAAATGTCATAAATGTGGCAGCTCTCCATCACATTCAAAACGTGAGTGCCCTGCAAATGAAGTGAACTGTCATGCTTGTGGGAGTAAGGGTCACTATAAACGTGTGTGCAAGACCGTAAAATCTGTACTTGAGGTGGAAGAGGATGAGGATGCCATCTTCCTCGGCAGTGTTACAACAGACGGTGATCCTTGGATGGTCAACATTGACATTCATGACAGCAGCGTGACATTCAAAATTGACACGGGTGCTGATGTCACAGTTTTGCCACATGCTGTGTTCCAGAAAATACTCAGAAAAAACCCACCTGCGCTCCTCAAAGCACCTAAGCCGCTCCTGGGACCGGGGAGGAGGCCACTTGATGTTGTGGGCGTTGCCAAGCTGTTGTTGAGAATTGGTGAGAAAGAGGAGATGGAGGAAGTGTATGTTGTCCGTTATGTGCACACTGCCCTGCTAGGGAGGTCTGTGAGCTGCAGACTAGGGCTTGTTGCACGCCTTGACAGTGTCACTATAGAGACATTAAAGGAAAACTATCCAAAACTATTCAGTGGACTAGGTGAGGTGCGCCAGGCATATGCCATCAAGCTCAAACCAGGTGCCAAACCATTTTCACTCAAGACACCAAGGAGGATCCCATTGCCACTAATGGACAAAGTCAAGCAAGAGCTGTCCCGCATGGAAAGCCTCGGGGTGATATGCAGAATTGAGGAGCCTACAGACTGGTGTGCTGGCATCGTGGTAGTGCCCAGAAAGAACAAGATGGATCCTGTGCGAATATGTGTCGACCTCACTAACCTCAATGAGTCCGTGTGTAGAGAAAAGTTCATTCTACCATCAGTAGAGGAAACACTTGGGAGGCTGGCTGGAGCCAAAATATTTAGTAAGCTGGATGCAAATATGGGGTTTTGGCAAATCCCATTGACAGAAGATTCAGCGAAACTGACAACGTTCATCACGCCCTTTGGACGCTATTATTTCAAACAGCTACCTTTTGGCATTGCGTCCGCCCCTGAACACTTTCAGAACAGAATGGTGACGGAGGTCACAGAAGGGCTCAAAGGTGTGGTTTGTCACATTGACGACGTGCTGGTGTGGGGTCGTACGCAAGAGGAGCATGATGCTCGCCTGCATACCGTGCTAAGAAAGATTCAGAAGGCAGGTATCACACTTAACATTGGCAAGTGTGATCTGTCAAAGTCTGAGGTGACCTTTGTGCTGACCTGTCAGATATTGGGTGGGGTTATGTTCCCTCTAGTGGTGGTTTGCGTTACTGCACCTTTAATTGTAGCTACTTCCTGTTTCCTATATAAACCCTTTTTCTGTTCAATCTGCCATGATGAAAGCAATGTGAAAATGTGCTCGCCAGAAATTTGGTTGTACTAACCTAGGAGTGGAACCAACAGTAAGTTAATGCTGAAAATTGTTGTAATACTTGTTTAAGATGACTATAGTTTGGAATATGATGTTAAAAAAAACGCTAAATTTAAGCTATAAAAAGATCGCGATTAAAAGGTGTTAATGGCTAATCGTTGCAATGGTACTTAGCTAACTGCTGAGTCATTTAGCCCTTGTTAGCCCAAGTTATATTGTGTTGTAATGGTGCTTCGTGTGAAAGCTAGTTAGCTATTCATTTGGCTATGCTTACCTGCTTACTTAGCTGTGTAGCTGTCCTCTGTAAAATAAAAATGTGTTAGTATAATTTTGTAATACTTACCTGATTTAACTTACCTTAACTTTGTAACCTGTGGAAACTGTGAAATACTTACCTTAGTTTGAATCTGTAAAGCAAATTACTTAGAATCAGAATCAGAATCAGGTTTATTGCCATTGTTCATGTAGTACACAAACTAGGAATTTGTCTCGGTACAATGCTGCAACATTAAACATGATAAGATAAGAGAAATAAACTATACATGTAATAAAGTGTAGGATAAGATTAAGTGATACTGGTCAACAGTTAAAATATATATTAGCCAGCAGCAGATACTGTGGAGAACTATATAGTGCAGTCGGTAATGCAGGAAGAAAACAGTGATGATTGACATGAGTCTGGTTGAGCTGCTGTACATGGTGCACGAGAGTCAATAAGTCACTTAGTGTTCAGCAGTCTGATGGCAGAGGGGAAGAAGCTGTTCATGTGACGGGAGGTTTTAGTCTGGATGGACCGAAGTCTTCTACCAGAGGGGAGGGGGGCAAACAGTACGTGACCAGGGTGTGAGGGATCGGCTATGATCCGGCCAGCACGCCTCCGGGTCCTGGAGATGTACAGATCCTGGAGAGATGGGAGCTTGCAGCCGAGTTAAGTGCCTGTAATAAGAGAAACTGTTTATATACAGAGTGTTGTATTATTATTTCTTATGTAACATTCTGTACTATGTATATTTCATTGTGTTTCAGTTTTACAAAAAAAGACAACAAGACAAAAACGATTTCAGTAAATCAGCCAACCTGGAATCAGCCTGCTGTCTTTATTGTTCGCTATCTGTCTACAATACCCAGCCGTATTATCAGGACAGAATAGTAAAATGTTGACTACGCAGCGGGGATAGGCAGCTGAAATACGGTGAACAGCATACAGAAGCAAGCCAAGATGAGCCACGCTGGTGAGGAGGACCGTCCGTCTCAGTTGGAGACAAGGTCTCAAGTCTCAAATTCACACAAGTCCTCCAGAGCACCAACCCGGTCATCTGCCAGCATCGTTGCAGCAAGAGCCAGAGCTAAGGCTGAAGCAGCTAAAGTTAAAGCATCCTTTGCAGAGAAGGAGGCAGTCATGATGAAACAAAGGGCTTCAGTAGAGGCTGCCATGATTAAAGAAAGGGCTTCAATAGACGCAAATCTTCACGTGCTACAACAAGAGAAAGAAGCAACTGCAGCATCAAGAGAGGCAGCTATATTGGAAGAAGCTGCAGCAGCAGAGCTCGATCCAAGACACAGCGACTCTCTTGGTGAGCTACAGAATCTAGCCCTTGATGATCCAGTGAGACGCACACAACGCTACGTGGAAACACAGCCATTCCTTAAAGAACTAGATTCACTGTATGAGTCTTTCGTGGACAGAAATGAACACAAGCCCATGATGGTTGGACACAACGTTCCTCATTCTGCCCCAAAGCCATTTGTTCCAAAGCAGGAACATTCACCTGTTCTCCCTGACATTAAAAGGAAAGACACTGCAGCTAACCCTCCAGCCTCTCATCCCAACCAGGGAAACAAATCCTCACCTCCATCAACACAAACCCATGTCTTGGCCCAGTATCTCATGAGAAAAGAGATGGTGAGCTCAGGACTCCTTACCTTTGACGACTGCCCAGAAAACTACTGGGCGTGGAAGGCCTCCTTCCTAGCAGCCACAAAGGAGCTTAACCTCTCGGAGCAAGAAGAGCTCAACCTACTGATCAAATGGTTGGGGCCCAAGTCGTCAGCTCAAGCCATGAGGATCAGGTCTGTGCATGTAAACAATCCTAGACTAGGTGTGTGGATGGTATGGGAGCGCTTGGAGGAAACTTATGGAAGCCCAGAGGTGATTGAAAGTGCCCTAATGAAAAAATTGGACGCATTCCCAGTCATCTCTAACAAAGAGATACACAAGCTCAGAGAGTTAGGAGACTTGTTAAAAGAGCTACAAGCTGCTAAGTCAGAGGGATTCTTACCTGGGCTCATGTATCTTGATATAGCTCGAGGGGTAAAACCAATTGTGGAGAAGTTTCCATTCTCACTTCGTGAACGCTGGATGACACAGGGATCCAGGTACAAGGAAATTTATCATGTGCCTTTCCCACCATTCAGCTACTTTGTGGAATTTGTATGTTCTCAAGCTAAGACTCGCAATGACCCCAGTTTCACATTCAACCTTTCCTCTACTCCCAAGCAGTCAAAAGGTGAGAAAGACCAAAAACACATCTACAAATCCGCTGTAACAGTGAGGAAAACTGATGTCACAGCCGCAGGTGGTGCATCTCAGGACAGCACATCTGTGAAGAAAACTGAACCGGACAAAGAATGTCCAATCCACAACAAACCACATCCGCTCACAAAATGCCGTGGGTTCCGAGGAAAGCACCTGGATGAGAGGAAAGCGTACTTAAAGGAGAACTCGATCTGCTTTAGATGTTGTGCCAGCACCAAGCACATTGCCAAAGACTGTAAGACCGCACTCAAATGCAGAGAGTGTGAGAGTGACAAGCACACTTCAGCGATGCATCCTGGTCCAGCACCATGGTCGCCTCATGGGCAGGCTGGGCACTCACCTGGGAATGACCAGAGCGGGAAGCAAGGAAGGGAGCAAAGCGGGGAGAGTGAAGTTGCAGCAACTCCTGTTGTCACTTCTAAGTGCACAGAGATATGTGGCGATGCACCCCAGCCTAGATCCTGTTCTAAAATCTGCTTGGTCAAGGTTTCCCATGCTGATAATCCAAGCAAGTCTCACATAGTATATGCTGCACTCGATGACCAAAGCAATAGGTCTTTAGCGAAATCTGAGTTCTTCAGTCTGTTGGGTATTAACAGCAGGGCATCCCCCTACACGCTAAAAACATGCTCAGGCAGAGTGGAGACTGCAGGAAGGAAAGCAACCAACATCATTGTGGAATCTCTCGTTGGGAAGACCAAGGTCACACTGCCCACATTGCTGGAGTGTGAATACTTACCTGGTGACCGGTCAGAGATCCCGACCCCTGAGTGCGCACAATATTTCCCTCACCTCAGACCAGTGGCTGACAAAATCCCTGCACTTGACAACAGTGCACCCATTCTTCTGCTACTAGGCCGAGATGTTTTGAGCTTGCACAAGGTGCGAGAGCAGCGCAACGGCCCACACAACTCGCCATACGCTCAGCGCCTTGATCTCGGCTGGGTCATAGTGGGAGAGCTGTGTCTGGGTGGCGCTCACAAGACTCAGGAAGTCAATGCTTATAAGACCCATGTCCTCCAAAATGGACGCCCTTCCTTCTTTAAGCCCTGCACTAACAGCATTCACATCAAGGAGAGACCCAGTGAACTGATTCAGTGCAGCCTTCAGTTCCCAACTCGCAGTGAGGAAGCCATTCCAGAGACATGTAGGGGTGGTCTTGGTGAAAATATGTTCCAGACAACACCAGCCGACAACAAACCAGCCATGTCAGTAGCTGACAGTGAGTTTCTGAGAATAATGGAAGACGAGGTGTATATGGACAATGAAAACCACTGGGTGGCGCCACTACCCTTTCATACTCCTCGTAAGCGTCTTCCGTGCAACAGAGAGCAGGCTGCTCAAAGACTCCAATCCCTCCAACGCTCATTCAGGAAGAAACCTGACATGAAACAGCACTTCTTTGATTTTATGCAAAAGGTCATTGACAACCAACAGGCCGAGCCAGCTCCTCCACTACAGCTCGGGCAGGAGTGCTGGTATCTGCCGACATTTGGCGTATACCACCCCCAGAAGCCGGGGAAAATAAGAGTTGTATTTGACTCCAGCGCGGAGTACAAGGGGACATCATTGAATGATGTGCTTCTCAGTGGACCCAACCTGAACAACACACTAATAGGAGTCCTATTACGGTTCAGAAGAGAACAAATTGCTGCTACCGCTGACATAGAGCAAATGTTCTATGGGTTCAAGGTCAGAGAGGACCACCGCCACTTCCTCAGGTTTCTCTGGCACAAAGACAATGATCCAGACAAGGACATCATTGACTACTGGATGACTGTGCATGTATTCGGCAACAGCCCGTCTCCAGCAGTTGCGACTTATGGGCTGAGGAGAGCTGCAGAACAAGGAGAAGCTGAGCATGGTAGTGATGCAAAGGAGTTCATCTTCAGGAACTTTTACGTCGACGTAGGGCTCGATGTCTTTGGCCCATGGACTGTCACCACTCGGCGGACACGAGGTGGTGCCGCTGAGAGCAAAAGGTGGGCAGTCATTTTTACTTGCCTGAGCACCAGAGCGGTGCACCTTGAGGTTATTGAATCCATGTCGACCTCAAGCTTCATCAACGCCATGAGGTGTTTCCTATCCATCCATGGACCTGTCAAGCACTTAAGGTCGGATAGAGGCACTAATTTCATTGGTGCATGCCGCGAGCTTCAAATCAACACTGACGATCCTGAGATCAAGAACTATCTGCAAGAGCAGGGATGTACATGGACCTTCAATGCTCCCCATTCTTCCCACATGGGTGGAGCCTGGGAGAGGTTAATTGGAGTGGCAAGACGCATACTGGATGGACTGCTTGCGAAGGATGGTGCTACCCGACTGTCTCATGAAGTTCTTACAACCTTGATGGCTGAGGTTATGGCTATCATGAATGCACGCCCGCTAGTCCCAGTCTCCAACGATGCAGAGGTACCTGAAATCCTCTCACCTGCCACTCTGCTCACCCAGAAGGCGAGTGTCAGTCCTGCACCCCTGGGAGACCTCGACCTGGATCACCTCAGCCAGGTCCAGTGGCGCCAGGTCCAGAGCTTGGCGGACTCCTTCTGGAAGAGGTGGCGGTCGGAGTACCTGGCCACACTTCAACCACGGAGGAAGTGGACCTCCGAGAAGTCCAGTCTCCAGGAAGGTGACATTGTTTTGATAAAGGACAATCAAGCAAAGCGCAACATGTGGCCTCTAGGGCGAATAGTTAAGGCCATTCCTAGTTCAGACAACAAGGTCCGTAAGGTCACAGTTAAGACCTCTAGCCAAGGGGTAGTTAAAGAGTACCTTAGACCCATCTCTGATGTTGTGCTATTGATGTCAGTAGAGAAGGGTAAATAGTGGTATACATGTATACCAAGCGGGGAGTGTGCTGACCTGTCAGATATTGGGTGGGGTTATGTTCCCTCTAGTGGTGGTTTGCGTTACTGCACCTTTAATTGTAGCTACTTCCTGTTTCCTATATAAACCCTTTTTCTGTTCAATCTGCCATGATGAAAGCAATGTGAAAATGTGCTCGCCAGAAATTTGGTTGTACTAACCTAGGAGTGGAACCAACAGTAAGTTAATGCTGAAAATTGTTGTAATACTTGTTTAAGATGACTATAGTTTGGAATATGATGTTAAAAAAACGCTAAATTTAAGCTATAAAAAGATCGCGATTAAAAGGTGTTAATGGCTAATCGTTGCAATGGTACTTAGCTAACTGCTGAGTCATTTAGCCCTTGTTAGCCCAAGTTATATTGTGTTGTAATGGTGCTTCGTGTGAAAGCTAGTTAGCTATTCATTTGGCTATGCTTACCTGCTTACTTAGCTGTGTAGCTGTCCTCTGTAAAATAAAAATGTGTTAGTATAATTTTGTAATACTTACCTGATTTAACTTACCTTAACTTTGTAACCTGTGGAAACTGTGAAATACTTACCTTAGTTTGAATCTGTAAAGCAAATTACTTACCTGAGTTAAGTGCCTGTAATAAGAGAAACTGTTTATATACAGAGTGTTGTATTATTATTTCTTATGTAACATTCTGTACTATGTATATTTCATTGTGTTTCAGTTTTACAAAAAAAGACAACAAGACAAAAACGATTTCAGTAAATCAGCCAACCTGGAATCAGCCTGCTGTCTTTATTGTTCGCTATCTGTCTACAATACCCAGCCGTATTATCAGGACAGAATAACCTTCCTAGGCCACGTGATCTCCGCCAGCGGCATCAGTCCAGACCCGAGCAAGACGGAGGCTGTGAGGGAAATGCCTGAGCCAAAAACAGTGAGTGAACTAAGATCTTTCCTTGGAATGGTAAACCAGCTAGGCAAGTTTATCCTGCAGCTAGCTGAGAGGGATAAAGCCCTCAGAGATCTCCTTTCAAAGAAGAACTGCTGGGTGTGGGGCGCTGACCAGGCTAAATCCTTCCAGGACTTAAAGGATGCCCTGACGTCGCCACCAGTGCTAGCCGTATATGATCCTAACAAAGAATGCAAAGTTACGGCAGATGCATCGTCTTATGGACTTGGAGGAGTCCTGCTACAAAACTGGGGTGAGGAGTGGAGACCAGTAGCCTTCATGTCGTGGTCTCTCACGCCTACCGAGCAGAGATATGCACAAGTGGAAAGGGAGGCTTTGAGCCTGACCTGGGCTTGCGAGAGGTTCAGCAATTTCCTCATTGGAAAACACTTCCAGTTGGAGACAGATCACAAGCCTCTCCTGAGTCTCCTGGGGTCTCAAGCACTGGATGTTCTACCCCCTCGGATACAACGCTTTCAAATGCGTCTTATGCGCTATTCCTACTCCATATCTCATGTGCCAGGGAAGTGCCTGTGGACAGCTGATACATTGTCGCGAGCGCCTGTCACAAGAAAAGGGACACCAGCTGACAAAGAGCTGTTCGAGGACACAAATATCTATGTGGATATGGTGATGGAGAACCTACCTGCAAGCACTGCTTATCTGGAGGAGCTGAGAGAGCAGCTGCAGAAGGACAGTGTGTGTGCTCGAGTGATGCAGCTGTGTGCAGAAGGCTGGCCAGCTCATGGCATAAATGAACCTGCACTCAAGCTATACTGGACTGACAGAGCATTCCTTACTGTCCAGGATGGTCTACTGCTAAACGGAGAAAGGCTCATCATACCCTCAACCATGAGAAATGATGTTCTCGCTAAGCTGCACGAAGGACACCAGGGTGTGGTTAAGTGTAGAGAACGGGCACGACAGTCAGTATGGTGGCCGGGGTTGAGTCAGCAGCTGAATGAGTTGGTTCTCAACTGCAGAGCATGCTGTCAGGAGAGACAGAACCACAGGGAGCCACTGATGCCGACTCCATACCCAGACAGACCATGGCAGAAGTTGGGAGCAGACTTGTTCATGTTAGGGAGCAAGACCTACTTGCTAGTAGTGGACTACATGTCAAGATATGTGGAGATTGTCCTGCTAACTCCCACAAGATCTAATGATGTGATCCACCACCTTAAGTCAATCTTTGCACGTCATGGAATCTGTGAGACCCTGGTGACAGACAACGGGCCACAATTCTCTGGAGCAGCTTTTGCAGCATTTGCAAAGCTGTATGGGTTCCAGCATGTAACCAGCAGACCAAAATATCCCCAGGGCAATGCTGAAGCGTAACGTGCAGTGCAGACAGTGAAGGGGCTTTTGAAGAAGTCAGATGACCCTTATCTTGCTTTACTGGCCTACAGGGCTACCCCTCTCCAAAATGGGTATAGCCCAGCTCAACTGCTCATGGGAAGGCGGCTTCGTACAACTGTGCCTATTCTTCCTGCGTTGTTAAGTCCTGCTCTTCCGGATAGAAATGCTATTATGCTGAACGAAGGGAAGAGGAAAACAAAGGATGCACAACGCTACAACCTGAGACACCGTGCAAAGCATCTCAGCAGACTCACTCCAGGACAGGATGTGTGGGTGACCGATCAAGGAGCAGCAGGTACTGTCATCGGAAATCACACCACACCGCGCTCTTATCTGGTGGAGGGACCCCATGGGACCATCAGGCGAAACCGTCGTCATCTCATCCCCTGGAACTCCTCATCGGAGCAGAGCAACAGTGCTGTAGCAGAGCAGTTCCCGGAAGGTGTTCCAGAACAACCTTCAGCTGAACAACCGGCAGCAACATCATCACAGCAGAATGTTCCTGAACCACCATCTACTCCTACTCTTAGAACCAGGTCTGGGAGAGCGGTTGTAAAACCAACCCGGCTGGACTTAAAAACAATTATGAAGATTGAACTTTTGAAAATAATAGTGAAAAAAAAAGGCTGCAAATGTATTGCACTATTTTTCTGATTTTGCACTCTTTTCAATGTAAATGTTCAAGTTCAGAGTTTAGAGTGAGGACAGAACAGTACAGGGTTTAGGATCGAAGTATTGTACTTGATTTTGCACATATTGTTCAGTGCTAAGGGTAAACTGCAGTGTGACTGTTGTGTGTGTGAATGGTATTAGGTAGGACCAGATCTTCCAGCCACAGAGGCAGAATAATCCTCTAAGGTCTGTTGAATCAATGGCAGTCTACCCATTGATACTAGAAAGGGGAGATGTGGTGTAATTGAGTTATTTAGAAAGAACTACAAAGTCGCGCAGGGATGACGTCACGGGGGCGACTGGCGGGAGAGTGACAGACTAGCAGCGAGGTTGACATTTGGTGCAATAAAAAGTGACGTTACAAACTACAGTTGGACTCACGCAGTGTTTTAATAACACGACACTAAGCATTCAATAATAGTTTTGACTAAGAGCATGTCAATACCATCACAGTCCCTAGATGTCTTACTTTTAAACAATTTAACAATTTCAATGACCTCTCTCTCGTCTGTGTTCTTTATGAAAATGGAGTCTTTTATAGTAGTGTTTTTGCATATTGTATCACCCGTAGGCGCCGTAATGGGTATTTCTCGAGCCAAATTAGGACCAATGTTAACAAAAAAGTTATTAAATTCATCTGCAGGTGAAACTGCATTCACACTCTGAGTCGTTGTATTATTTTTTGAAAAATTGGTTGGGTAGCTTGTATTTCTATTTTTATTTCCAAGAATATTGTTAAGTATTGTCCATGTATTTTCAATATTGTCTCTGTTTTTCTACAGTTCTTTACTGTAATAGTCTCTTTTACTACATCTCATTATATATGTTAACTTATTTTTGTATGTTTTATACTGCTGCTCAGCTTCTTTTGTCCTTTTCTTTAGAAAAGCTTTATATAATATTTTTTTCTTTTTACACGCCTTTTGTAATCCTTTGGTTAACCATGGCTTATTGACAAATTTATGTTTAAGCTTTTTCTTTACTAATGGACAATTTTTTTCATAAAGAGTGGTTACAATGTTCATAAATGTGTCATAGGCTTCATTTACATCTGATACATAGACTTTTGTCCAGTCCTGATTAAGCAAGTCTTCTTTAAAAGAACTGATTGCATTTTGTGATTTGTATCTGAACGATTTTAAATTTTTTTCTGTATTGGCCTCCGTGTGGCCATGGATAAGTGCAAAGGTTGGCAAATGGTCATTTATATCATTTATCAATAATCCACTTTCTATTTTCTTATCAATAATATTAACAAACAGGTTGTCAATAAGTGTAGCAGTGTGAACTGTGATTCTACTGGGATGTGTTATTGTGGGATATAGACTCATACTGTACATAGAATTCATGAACTCTGTAATTACATTTTGTTGATATGGATTTAGTAAATCAATATCTCCACATATTACTACCATTTTCTTACTAGTAATATTATTGTACAGCTCAACTAATTTGTCTCTGAATGTCTCAATGCAAGTTCCCGGCGTTCTATATATACAACTTATAATTAGATTTTTTGTTTTATCTTGGTCAATCTCAACGGTAACACATTCTAAAATCCCTGGTAGTGCAAAGGACATTCCATTTACAAGTTTACACCTATACAGGTCATCAATATACAGTGCAACACCACCACCCTTTTTTTGAGATCTGTTAATATGAAACATCTGATATCCCTCTATTGCCACCAGGGGAGCCTGCTCTTCATTAAGCCAAGTTTCAGAGACTGCGATAGCTGTAAATTTTCTGTCTAGCTGTTTTAAATAGTCCTGAATCTGTGGAAAGTTTTTGTTAAGACTTCTGCTGTTGAAGTGTATTATTGATAGTTTACCATCTAGTTGCACTTGACTTTTGAATTGCTTTTCAGTGTAATATTCACAATGATTATGAATATTATTGAAAAAGTGGTTATCAGGATCAATATCATTCTCCATCTCTTGTAGTTTATGTTCAGCATAATGACATATTTTCAGAGTTTGAATTTCCTCACTCTGTGTCAAATGACTTCCTTCAACTGGGGATAATTGATGTCTACTCAAGTCAGTCATAAGTTTTTTTGTTTGTTTTGTTTAGTTGTTGTTGTTTTTTTTAAGTACATTGACATGGTATGTCAAAAGAACTATTCTTGCCATGTGTGTGGATATGGATTATCATAGTCTCTTAATTTTCTTAATCAGTGTTCATCTATATTTATTTAAGTCAGTAATCTCTCTGATTATTATACTCTTTGCTTCCTCAGGTGTTCCATTTAGTTTGATCCAAATTCTACAATTTCTTGTCCATGTTGCCTGTATCTTATTTTGTCTTTTCAGCATCCGTGCTTGCCGTGCTATTTCAGCATTAGTTTTTGTTAGATGTTCATTTAGGTAAACTTCTGTTCCCCGTAGCTTTCTGGCCTGCCTCAGTATGTCATTCTTTACCCTTCTGTTCACAAAACGCATCACAATTGATTTCTTTATTTTATTATCCTTTCTGGGTAAAGCATGACAGGCTGAAATTGCATTTGCTTCGACCTTTATATTTCTACTATCAAGGAACTGAAGCACCTGGTTTTCCAAGGAGACTGATTCGCCCAGGGGAGCCTCCTCACCTCTCATTCCTGCTGTAGCATGAGCATATGATTGATATTTAATGTCTAGTCCATTTATAATTAGATCATCCATACGAGAATATTGTTCAAGATCCTCGACGCATCGCTCCAAGTCTGCAATTTTTTTGTCTTTTTCCTTAATTGTTAATTTTAATTCTCAGACTTCTTCCATTAGCCCTAATATTTTAGCCTGCTGACTAGCCACTTTGGTCAGTTCTTCTGACAAGAAGTTCAGAGATTTTTTGATCTCTTCCATTTCCTCCTTCTTTGGTGGCATTTTTACTGACCTGTGGATTGTAAAACAATCTCTGCTGGTGTCTCCGGTATCCGATCCGACCGACCTCGAATCCAGCTGGGCCTCAGCTAGCCCCCTCCGCTGCTAGTCCCACTGCTTACCGCCGCCGTAACCGAGCTCCTGTCCAGCCGGGGTACCGGCAGCTACTCCACTGAGTCTCGCTGCACACCACCGCTGTGGCCGAGCTCCGATCCTGCTCCTGTCCAGCTGGGGTCCCGGTAGCTCCTCCGCCGAGCCCCGCCGCTGCAACTGGGCTCCGACTCCGGATCTTATCTGGCTGGGGCCCCAGTGGTCCTCCACTGGTCCCCGTCTCCCACCACTGCTGCACTTGAACCCCGATCCGGCTCACGTCCAACTGCTGCCTCGGCTAGTTCCTCCGGCGAGCCCCAATCACCGGGGACAGAGTCGCTTCTCCGTGTCGGTGCTAGGTGCTACGACTAGCTATGGCGTTAGCTATGGCGTTAGCTATAGCGATAGCATTAGCCTAGCTAATGCTTCAGGTAAAGCGTAGCAGCGAACCACAAAAAGAAACGCCAATCAGTTCACTCATGAATGAGAGCAGTCCCAAAAGTCCAATTCTCACAGCGAGCGCAAAACAACTCTTAAAAACAGAGATTGAGTCTGACCCCCAAATCCAGACCGGCTGAACCACAACTAAAAAAAATTATTTAAGCTGAGCCTGCAAGACTGAGACCATTCATTCCGCCATCTTATCTTGTAAACGTAAATGTATGTTTTACATTGTGGGTTTTGTTTTTTTTTGTAGATGTTTACATCTCGAGCTCTGGGTGTCCACAGACACCCCTGTGTCATGAGTGGCCCTCCGGGGCAGATAGAATGACTCACATGAGGGCAACCTTTGAACATAATTTACTGAAGAAAAACAACAAAACAACTGACAAGTAGTGGTGTGGAAAGTGGCAAAATATGATGAGGAATGCCATACTGAGGGTATGGCATGAGCAGTATATTGTTATATTGACTGGACAAGCAACCTGAGTGCAAAGTGCAATCACCAAGAGAACACACAGTGAACATTTGTGTCATGAATCCGGGTTTGGCCTCCAAACCCAGTTCTGACTTATTGTTATGATTTGCCCTAATTTCCTCCTGACAGCTCTGGCACGCCCCCTCCTCCTGTCAAGCACCATCAGCTGCACTGTCATGGGTGCTCACACACATACACACACCCACACGCACACACACACATGCACACGCTCCATTCGCTCTCATTCACACACTCTCTCACACACCGGGTGCCAATCAGTTCTGCCCACGCATTCCCACACCGACAATATCTTTCCTCGTTAGCTTCAGGAGTATTTGTTGGCCGCTGCAGAGGAAAGAGATTGATGGGGCATTCACCTCTATACACAGCAGCTAGTTCTCCCCATATATTGTGTCACTCCCTTTGTTATTCTCCAGCCTGTCACTGCTAACCTGTTTACTCCATTGGTGTTTCGGCTGGCCCTGCATCTCTACCCCATCCTCCAGACTGCATGGTTCGCCCTGGATTAGCTCCAGCCCTGTAAGTTTTTTTTCACCTTTCTTTCCCGTCCTGTTTGTAGCCCTGCAGCACTAGACTGATCGCCTTTCCTGTTTTGTACGTAACACAGCCCTTCACCACTAGGCTCCGCATTCACCAGGCTGTAGAGCATTCGGCAGATGCCTTGTATGTCTGGTGGCCTTTACTCCATCATCTCCTCATTCTGTACCTTGTGGTTGAACTGAACTTTATTTTTGTGGTGGACTTAAATAAACATGGCACTCTACTCCTGCGATTGGGTTTTTCATTCTCTCCCTCATGTGCCGTGTTATGGGGCACGGGGATTTGTGACAGTTTGACCTTTTATTAGGATTTTCAAAACCGCACACTTGTGGAAAAAAGTCAGTCACTCGCCAGATAAGCAGGAGCCCTGCGGAGGACAGACGAGACTGATTAGGGAGGAATGGAGAAATTATGGAAATCCAATTATACAACTTACGTGGGAGGTGAGGAGAGACCAGAACAGAACCCAGTGAAGGAAAAGAAAAAAACAAAGGGAAACAGCAAGTCAAAAACAAAGAAAGCAAACAGGAAACAAGACACAGAGCAAAAGCCGAAATCAAAAACAAGGATTCAAGCCTGGGCAGGAAGATATGGAGGACAAGATGTTGCCCATGCAGCATGTCCCCCCTTTCCACGTCACTGATGAATCCAAAGGAACAGCAGGGCTGCTACAGTTTGGCACCAGCGCCGTCGCAGGAGCTGCCAGAACGGTGTTGAGCACAACAGAGAACTGCCTTAGGGGCTCCGACTCCAGATTTTTCCTCAGGGTTGACTCCCGAAGCCTTTCCCGTGACCGGGTGTGCCGCAAGGCAGCGGAGGTTTGAAATCAGGGTTTACCTTCCCCTAGATGTGCTACCTTCCCAGGTTGACGAGCCACCATCTACCCGAAGCATCTGGTTTTAAGGCACCAGAGATCCGCCCTAGCCCCTTCTCCTATTAGCAAAAGCAGTTCCGCCAGGCTTAGAGACTGAACCACACGGGCAGGCTAGGAGTTGGACTTAGTTGTCAGAGGCTTTTCGAGACGCACGCCGTAAGGAGCATTTTATGAGCACTGGGAGCTTAACCCCAGTGCCGCTCCTGGCTATGACAACCTTGGAACCAAAAACAAGGACACCATAACTGTACCATACATCCGAGGGATAACAGAACTAATTCAAAGGATCATGAAAAAATACAAAATAAACACAGCAATAAAACCACACAAAAAATTAAAACAGTTATTAGCACACCCAAGGACAAAATAGAACAAGACAAAAAATGCAATGTAATATATGAAATATCATGTAACAAAGCCTACATTGGAGAAACGGGAAGATCATTCACCACAAGGAAAAAAGAACACCAGAAGGAATGTGAGAAGGAAACGCAAGGACGAGTCACAAGATCACAAAAAGAAAAGGCAGAACAAGAAACATTGAAATCAACAATATCAGATCATTGCAAAAGAAACTAGAAAAGCACTCGGAGAGCGCAGACCTCCGCCAAGCGCCACAATTCCCCCCATACAGTGTTTGTGTGTACGTTTTCAGATTCCTTGAGCATGTAAACATATGACTAGCAATTGGATTCACAATGATTATTTTTTGTTTATTTGGCAGGGACAGTGCAATAAACACAGAATTAATCAATGACAATCAATCTGATAGTGATAGGATTAGTGGTTCAGTAGTAAAAGCATTGCCTCCTTGGCGGAGGTAATAAACTGAAGTGTTGCTGTTTGCTCCACTGACGGATGCAAATTGGGTAGACAGGTTGCCATGGGTTTTATATTATATTATTTTGGGGTTGCGCTCCGCGGCAAACGAGAATTTAGAAGCTTCGCCGGCAGAGAGCTCGTTTTTGCGCAGCGCCTATGGCTGGCCGGGGAATTTCTGCCAAAGAATCCGTCGGCGGACAGCTACCCGTGTGAGGTTTTGCAGTTGCGCGCAAACACAGGCACGCTAGCGGGCCCAGGCCAGCAGTGTTTTCCGCGTGCTTTTGTGCCTAAAACGTTGAAGAACGCGGAATTTGTGTTGCAGACACGACGACCAGCGGCCTCCATTGCGCCTGCGCACATGTTGAAAATGGCTGTATGTCACAGTGTTGAAAAATGCTTTAAAAAATTCCTGTATCCAGACGGTGAACCGGATCACCCCCAAAATTTAATCAGTTCTTCCTTGTACCATTTCCAACAACGCCTGAAAGTTTCATGGAAATCCGTCCAAGACTTTTTGAGTTATCTTGCTAACCAACAGACAAACAGACAGACAGACAGACAGACAGACAAACACACAGACAAACCCCGGCAAAAACATAACCTCCTCCTGGCCTTTTCGGCCTGGCGGAGGTAATAATCACATCATGGACTGGGACAACGCTAAAATTATTGGATCGGACAGCAACAGACACAAACGCTGGATCAAGGAAGCCATAGAAATCAGGAAGTGGGGAAAAGATAGCATGAACCGGGATGAGAGGGCCTTTATGCTTTCCCACACCTGGGACCACATTCTCCAGAGACCATCAGACGGCAGAAAGCGGGGCCGGCTCGATGGATCTGACAGGTCTGCTGGGCTGGCTCCACCTACGAAAGTCAGCTGATAAAATGACACCTTGCAGCAATCAGCTGACACTTCTGATGAAGGCTGCAGTGCACAGTCAAAACATGTAAAGAAGGTAAAAACATCACCTTTCTATTTTTGTCTTTAATAAGAACAAAAGGTAAATAATTGTAATGTCTTCCGGCAGGAGGTGGTGCAGCTGGTGAGGATGCTCTCAACTGTGCCCTGGTAGAATAAGCACATGATGGGGTGGGGTTCGTGCTGAACAGGACAGGATAATGGCAATAATAATACAAAGGACGACTATAACTAACAGTGGATATATAGATGTGAGAGGGAGGATACTGATAATGATGAAAATGATAATAATAAGTCCAAAATGAACACAACCCAGCCACAGGGGGCGCACAAGCCAGAGTACTCATAGTGCCGGTCCCAAGCCCAAGCAAATGGGGATGGTTGTCAGCAAGGGCATCCAACATAAGACCTTTGCCAAATCAAACATGTGGATCATGATGAATGAGACTTTCATACCAGATCGGTTGAGACCCGGGTTACAATGACTGCCACCGGTGCTGTTAACTGACAGGGTGCTGGTGGAAATTGGGCTACTGCTGGTCGAAGATCGATGAGGAGGAGAGGGAGAAGGCGTGTTAGGAGGGAGAGAGAGAAAAGGAAAGTTAGAAGTGTGGAGGTGCTAGTAGGGGTGTTAAATGTGGGGACTATGACTGGTAAGGGCAGCGAGGGCTGATATGATGAAGAGAAGGTTCAGGTTCAGGTTATTTTATTTGTACCCGTAGGTAGATTTGTTTTGCAGTCTGGTGACATCCATATTTACAAACCACAATTACATTCAACATAAACACATAACACAGGCACACATGAAGCTGACTATAAACATGATAAAAATACTCAAGGCTCCATCAATCAGGATATAAAGACAAAGAGATGAGAGAAAAACCAGAGATAAGAGAGAAGGGTCATATTAAAAAGTTAAAGACTAGTCAAAGAGGTTAAAAGCTCAAAGGTCTAAAACCCAATAAAAGATTTAGAACCCAAATAAAAATCCTACAAAAATTGGTAAATATAAAATGGAGTTAATAAATAGGTAACTAAATTATGTGCAATATATTGTTACAACTTGTTCAACTCTTTGACAGCAGCAGGAACAAAGCTGTTTTTGTAGCGCTGGGTTTTACTTTTTGGGACAGCAAACCTCCGTCTTGAGGTAAGAAGCTGAAAGTTGCAGTGCAAAGGGTGGGAGTCATCATTTAAAATGGAGGTAGCAATCCTCTGTACCTGTCTGGTGTACAAGGATGCCAGGCTCAGCTGTGACTCACCAAGCAAACGACTGGACCATCTAACAACCTGATCCAAGGATTTCCTCTGTTTCAGTTTTATCTGACCAAACCATAACACTAAAGAAAAGGATAAAACAGATTCAATAAAAGCCCGATAAAACATTGTCATTATGGTTCGGTCAATTTGGAAGCGTGCAAGTTTCCTTAAACAATGCAAATGTTGCTGACCCTTTTGGCACACCCTTTCACAGTTCTCTTTAAAGTTTAAATTACTATCAATAATCGTCCCAAGATACTTGTAGGATTGTACACATTCAGTGGTCTGGCCTTTTAGTACGGTGACTTTGTGCCTGGGAGTTTTCCTCCTAAAGTCAATAATCATATCTTTAGTTTTTGTCGTATTCAGCTGCAGGTAGGAATCCTCACACCAGTGAACAAAATCATCAACTACTGGGCCATGGCCACTCTCACCATCCTGGAGGAGATTGACAATAACTGAATCATCAGCATACTTTATAATGTGTCTGTTGTCATGTCTGTTCCGACACATGTTTGTGTACAGGATGAAGAGTAGTGGTGACAACACACACCCCTGAGGAGAGCCAGTAGAAGAGCACTTTTGGTCAGACAATGTACCATTGACCCTTACTCTCTGTGTCCTGTTGGTTAAGAAATCCAGAATCCAACCCACCAGATTATTGCTCAAATCAAATTGTTGCAGGAGCCTTTCAACTAAAGTATGAGGTTGGATTGTATTAAAGGCGGAGGAAAAGTCCACAAATAAAAGCCTGGCGTGTGTCCCATTAAAATCCAGATGTTTAAAAAGCATGTTTAACAGAGTGACAGTGGCATCCTCTACTCCTTTGTGAGGCCTATATGCAAACTGCAAAGGATCCAGTGCATGTTCAGTCTGCTTTAGGACCTCAGATCTGACCAGTTTTTCAAAAATTTTCATTAAAATTGAAGTCAAAGCAACTGGTCTAAAGTCGTTTACCGTTTTAGGACAGCTGGATTTTGGAATGGGAACAACCACGGCATCTTTCCAGATCTTAGGCACATGTTGTGTCTGTAAGGACTTACTGAAAATGTAATGAAATACAGGACTCAGTTCATGTGCACAGGACTTTACCAAGCGCCCACATATATTATCAGGGCCCTGACTTTTGTTCACTTTTACAGCACAGAACTCCCTTTTAATATCTTGCACCTCAATATTAAAGTGCTGATTGATTGTCTTTGAGTTTCTGTTTCAAATCTTGGGTTTCTGTGCTAAAATCAGAGGAATCAAAACGACCATAAAAACAATTAAGAGCATTAGCCAGCTCTGTGTCTGAATTAAAACCATCTAAAAACACACAATTACTGCGCTCTGTGCTCTGAAGGCCTGCAATAGTTTTTATACTGGCCCAGGCTGAACCAAGTTTTTTGTTGCCATCTTGCTTTCCAATTCTGATTTATAATTCTGTTTTGCTCTTAAAATTTCGGACTTCAGCTTTTTTGTGGCAACCTGTAGCTCAGAAACAGACCCCTGTTTAAAGGCAAGTGCTTTCCTCTGGTTAGCAGGATTTAACTGATTTTGTAACCCATGGCTTGTTGTTGGGATATACGTATTTTGACACATTTACGTGGAACGATCATATTTTTACAGAAAGCCATGTATGAACATGTGACGTCTACCAAAGAGTCCAAATCATCCCCGCAGGGCAGTGTGAAAACCTCCCAGTCCGTACAGTTAAAGCATTCCTGGAGGCAGTGCACTGAATCCTCTGTCCACACACCTATGTCTCTGGTCTTCACCTTGCCTCTTCTGAGAGCAGTTTTATATGTGAGCAGCAAATTTACACATTTGTGATCTGAGGATCCTACAGGAGGAAGGGGGAGTGATTTATAGGCCCTCTCAATGGATCCATAGCACAAGTCCAATGTCTTTTTTCGCCTGGTTGGGCAGGAGACATACTGATAAAAGTTTTTAAGTGTCTTCTTTAAAAAAACATGGTTAAAATCCCCAAGAATAAAGTTTGGAGCCTCTGGAGAAATTGACTGCAGCCACTGTACCACATCAAGGCGGAGTCAGCATCTACCCTCAGGTGAATGTACACAGTCGTGATGAAAACTTGGGGGAACTAGCGGGGCAGATAAAAGGGGCGTAGCGATACGGACAGAAGCTCCACATTGGGTGTACAGATGCGGTCTCTGACCGTGACAGATGTGCAGTACTGTTTATTAATGTATAAACATACGCCGCCCCCCTGACGTTTTCCCGTTACCTCTTCCTGCCGATCCGAGCGAAGTGGGGCACCAAAGCCATCAATCCACAGGTCCACATCCGGGTCTTGCACCGTAAGCCACATCTCCGTGTAAGCCATGACACAGCAGTTCTTGAAGTCCTTCTGGTAGCGTACATTCCCTTGAATTTCATCTACTTTATTTCTCAGGGATTGTACGTTCCCCAAAATCATGGAAGGAAGAGGAATGCTGTTAAACTGACGCCTCCTCAGATTTAATTTTACGCCTCCACACTTTCCGCGTTTCCTCCTCTTGTCTCTCTTTTCATCGCTGTGTCCATGAAAGTCTCTTAAAATAAAGTCCGGCAGTCGCGGCACAGACTCAGACACAGACGCTGCATTATCTGTGTTTAAATGCAGTAACATGTCTCTGGAATATTGCATTCTCCCCGGCATGATCGTGATTGCGCTTACCTCCACAACAAACAGCCGGTAGGAAAGAGGCAGCAGTGCAAAAATAAGAAGGAAATCCATATTGATGGAACCAGGGAGCTCTTCGTTATACAGTCCACAGACATTCAAGGACAAAAATGACACAGAGAATTTCGTTTAAACACATTAAAGTGCGTAAAAACAGAGACACAGACGACTGACTTTTTTCACCAGCTGCCGGTCGCTGCGTGCGCATGCGCCCGAAAAAGGGCGAAGAAAGGTTGATATACTGTGTGTTCAAGAAACCAGATGAGTGTGTTGAGAAGGTGGAAGGAGTACTTTGAAGAGCTGATGAATAAAGAAAATGAGAGAGAGAGGAGGATGGATGAGGAAAAGATGGTGAACAAGGAACCCAAGGACTAGCAAGGCGAAAGTGAGGACAGCATTTAAAAGGATGAAGAATGGAAAGGCGGTTGGTCCAGATGACATACCTGTGGAGGTATGGAGATGTTTAGGAGAGATGACAGTGGACTTTTTAACCAGATTGTGTCATACAATCTTGGAGAGGGAGATGATGCTCGAGGAGTGGAAAAGAAGTGTTTTGGTACCAATTTTCAAGAACAAAGGTGATGCTTAGAGCTGTGGTAACTACAGAGGCATAAAGCTGATCAGCCACACTATGAAGATATGGGAAAGAGTTGTTGAAGCCAGGTTAAGAGGAAAGGTGACAATTAGTGAGCAGCAGTACAGTTTCATGCCAAGAATGAGTACTACAGATACAATGTTTGCTCTAAGAGTGTTGATGGAGAATTATGGAGAAGCTCAGAAGGAGTTGCACAGTGTTTTTGTGGCTTTAGAGAAAACATGCGATAGGGTGCAAAGACAGGAAGTGTGGTACAGTCTGAGAAAGTAAGGAGTGGCAGAGAAGTATGTGAGGGTGGTGCAGGACATGTATGAGGCCAGCAAGACGGTGTTAAGGTGTGCTGTAGGAGTGACAGTTGGATTTAAAGTGGGGTTGGGGGTACATCAGGGATCGGCTCTGAGCCCCTTCTTTTTTGCCATGATAATGGACAGGCTGACAGATGAGGTCAGACAGGAGTCCCCATGGACCATGATGTTTGCAGACGACATTGTGATCTGTAGTGAGAGTAGGGAGCAGGTGGAAGAGAACCTTGAGAAGTGGCGGTATGCTCTGGAAGGAAGAGGAATGAAAGTCAGTAGAAGCAAAACAGAATACGTAAGTGTGAATGAGAGGGAAGCAGGTGTAATGATGAAGATGGAAGGAGTAGTGGTAGTGAAAGTAGATGAGTTGAAATACTTGGGGTCAACCATCCAAAGCAATGGAAAATGCACAAAAGAGGTGAAGAAGAGAGTGCAGGCAGGGTGGAGTGGGTGGAGACGAGTGTCAGGGGTGATTTGTGACAGAAAGGTGGCAGCAGGAGTGATGAAAGGGAAGATTTACAAGTTGGTAGTGAAACCTGCTATGATGTATGGTTTGGAGATGGTGGCACTGACAAAAAGACAGGAGATAGAGCTGGCGGTGGCAGAGTTGAAGATGCTAAGATTTTCATTGGGAGTGATTAAGAGGGACAAGATTAGAAATGAGTATATCAGAGGGACAGCTCAGGTTGGGCGGTTTGGAGACAAAGTAAGAAAGGCAAAGCTGAGATGGTTTGGACATGTGCAGAGGAGAGATAGTGGATATATTGGACAAATGATGTTGAAGATGGAGCTGCCAGGCAGGAAGAAAAGAAGAAGACCACAGAGAAGATACCATAATCACTTTTAACATCACAGCCTGGTTCGGAGCACTGCCCAACATCCATCACAAACCAATACATAAGATCATCACATTGAACAGATAATCAGACAGGAACAGGAACAATCACTAGCATTTACAACTGAAGGACTAAAATAAAAGGAACACAGATAGCTTCAGACTCCACTCACAGACTCCACAGCCAATACAGTACACTCTTTTACCTTCGGGCCACAGATACAGATCACTCGCCTTCAAGACCAACAGAGCAATGTCGAGCTTTGTACCCACTTCCATTAGACTCATGAACAGCTGACTCACTCACCCACTCATTCATTTTCATATTTGCTCTTACTATTTTTAATCCTTTTAATATGTAGTTTTATCCCATCTATTGTATGTTTTTATATTCTATGTATGTTTTTATTTCTTATGGCTTGTGCATGTATTTTGCTACATTTCTGTGTATGTGAATGAGATGTGTGTGCACTGATGCTTTTTCCACAAATGAAGTTCCTCGAGGAATAATAGTTATTTGAATTTAATTTACTTAATTGATGTTGTGAAGGAGGACATGGAGAGGGTTGGTGTTCCAGAGGAAGATGCAAGGGATAGGGTGAGATAGAGGCAGATGATCCGCTGTGGCGACCCCTAAAAGGAGCAGCCGAAAGAAGAAGAAGAAGATGAAGAAGAAGGAGATATCCCTGTACACACTATCATGTCACCCATCTACTTTTAGCCCCAACAACAAAATCAAATTGTTACATGAAGACAGAAACTAGAAGCATTAGATGAGTTTTAAATATTATTCCCATTGCTCAAATGTTAATTCTACAATAGGCAAATTAAATTAAATACAAAATTCATTCATTCATTCATCTTCTTCCCCTTAATCCTTTTTGGGTCGCGGGGGGTGGGTGGCTGGAGCCTATCCCAGCATCTTTGGGTGAGAGGCAGGGTACACCCTTGACAGATCGCCAGTCCATCGCAGGGCCAACACAGAGAGACAGACAACCATTCACTCTCACAGTCATACCTAAAGACAATTTAGAATCCCCAGTTTGATGCCAGTTAACTTAACTTGCATGCTTTTGGCATGTGGGAGGAAACCGGAGAAATCACGGAGTAAACCCACGCAGACACGGGGAGAACATGCAAACTCCACACAGATCACTGTTGGTCAGGGGCTGGGATCGAACCCAGGATCCCCCGGCCAAGGGTAAATTGCTGTGCTGCCGCAGTGCTAACCACTCCGCCACTGCGCCGCCCTAAATACAAAATATCAAAGTCAAATTGATTTTAATAGACACATAAACAAGTAAAAGAAATGAAACAGACAGAGAGGAAGAGAGAAAAAACAGAACAGCGAATTAAAAATAGAAAGAGTGACAAAAGATGACAGCCAGGATCAAAAGTTGACACTGTGAGGTGGGACATATGATGCTCAGGTGCGCTCACAGAAGAACATAAGCAGTAACAATCACCCCCACGGTCAGTGACTTCTCACCTCTTGTCACAATAGACAAATCAGCTGACTGGCACAGGGCACACAGTGACGTCAGTCAGCATCATTCAAGGGTCCTTCAGTACGCTCCTTCTCTCACTGTAGGCAGTGAACATTAAATGCACGTAAAACAAAGAGGTAGCCACCGTAATGTTATTCTTTGGTCAGAAATAAAACAGCTGAACTGAGAAATAAGTTAACTTGGTTAGCAAGGTGTTCATAGGCTATATGGGTGCATCACACAGACACATATCATCAAACTAGTGCTAAGAAACATACAAATAAAGCATTAGAATTTCACTCACCTGACTTTCTGCTTACCCACATAATAGGAGTATTAAAAAGAACCAGTTGCACAAAGGAATGAGAGAGCTTGAACTAGCAAATCTGAAGCCTTATAGAGGTTGGTGTATTAGTTTATTTCCTGGTTTATAACAATTTTTAAGGTGGGGGAGAATTTAACAAAAACAACATAAATCAGTTTTTAAGTTAAGTTTGACTTAAAAGTCATTGGTAACAGTCATTGGTAACAGTAAAAACTAGATTTTAACACACCCACTTGCAGCCACCGAATCTCTTTTATTAATTTTGAGTGTTTTAATGGCATTATTTGGCATATATCTTTTTGATTTTTCTTTTTATAGCAAGAATTTTGTGCTTCATATGTGGTGTTTTATTAGCTAACTACTAACTAACTAACTAACCTGCACTTATATAGCGCTTTTCTAGTCACAAAGACCACTCAAAGCACTTTCATTAATACTAACCCTCTATTCAAGGGCCTATAGGAAACAAATATCTAGGGACAATTTAGAACAGCCAATTAACCTAACATGCATGTTTTTGGCATGTGGGAGGAAACCGGAGAAATCCCGGAGTAAACCCACGCAACACGGGGAGAACATGCAAACTCCACACAGATCACTGTTGGTCGGGGGCTGGGATCGAACCCATGATCCCACGATCCCCACAATCCCCCGGCCAAGGGTAAACTGTGCTGCCGCAGTGCTAACCACTGCGCCACCGTGCAGCCCCGTGCAGCACCGTGCAGCACCGTGCAGCAATTACTATTAGCCTGCTGCCTAACAGTAATTGCTAGTATAAGATAAGGTGGTGACTAGTCAATTTTCCAAAGGTCCATTGGTCTGAAGGTCTAATTGTTAAAAATGGTTATGCAGTATGCAGTTTAAACCACCCAACAAGTTTACTACCACCCAGCCATTCTACATGACATCCTCCCTTACCATCCACCACACCGCATATGTACACACTTTGCATTCACTGTATTTATGTCTATATAATATGATCAATGGAAATTAAATTGGGAGTGTTTTCTTGTGTCTGCCATAAATAGGATGTTTAATGAACTAATGTATCCTCGTGATCGTTAAGACATAAATGCAACCCTAATTTTCAAAGAAAAATAGTCTATTAACTTGGGCCTAATTTTTGGACCAGTAGACTTTTGGAATAATGATCCGTCCCCGTATAGGATATCGTTTGCTCTTTCAGTTTATGCCAATTGGTAATCCAGATTGCTAACATTAGCAGAAAACAAAACAACTCACACTTTTATCCCGTTATGATTATTGGTGGGTCATGAAAATCAGAATCTGTCCACTAATAGAAAACAACAAATATGATAATTTTTACCAGCAGGGGTTATGACCTAGATATATATTTTGATATTATGTGGCCTCTAATGGTCGTGTAACTTAACAGTGTTGGGCAAGTTGCTAAAAAATAGTAGCTAATTACAGTTATTAGTTATGTCTTTTCAAAAGTAATTGAGTGACCACAATCACTGCATGATTAAAGTAACTAGTTACTTGGAAAAGTAACTTTCACATTACTTTTAAATGCATACTTAAATCATCTTGAACACATAGCAAGATACTTTATTTATGGATTACATTATGGGCTTATTAATGTCAGGCTGAAAACAGACTGTTTCAGACAGAGCTTTTAGAACATGTTCAGGCTGTTTTATCCTGCCTTGAGAGCTCTTCCTTGCAGTTAATCCCTTCCACAGCATGTGGGACACCATGTGGTGTATGGGGCGGTGCCTATCTTCATTTCACTGACCCTAGGCCACACAGCTGCTATGAGCAGTGAAAGGTACAGTGGGGGGTCAGTCCTCTGGTAGCTCTGTGCGTTAACTTTAGAGCTCTTATTGTCAGAAAAATCTGAAGAAAATCAACACAAAATTGCCAGTAATTTCCTAATTTTGGAGTGAGAAATAGGGTTTGTGGAGTGAGAGAGAGGGAAAAAGAGTGAGACTCACTCCAAAAGAGTGAGGTGGCAACACTGCATAAAGCTGCCCATTTTTATCTTACCTTTATGATATGGATTTAAACCGATATACAGTGAACCAAAGAAAATGTCCATTATCCACAGTCCAAATGTCTGCTGTGACAGAGACATGATCCAGTCTCTCAAATTCCTTTTGGAGATCAAAATCCATTCAATCTTTACCCAGGTAGCAAGTAAATGTGTTTTAACATCAGTGGCTCACAGTCTCAGCTGTCTGATGGAAAATGACTGTTATCACGTCTTCATTCTGTAACAATATATCCGGCAATCAGTTGGTTAGATAGATAGATAGATTAGTTTATTTGACAGGGACAGTGCAATAAACATAGACAATTAATCAATGACAATCAATCTGATGTGTTGCACATAGAGTGTATAGCTATTAGCTAATTTGCAACTCTTGTCCCTGGATGGGCTTTAGAAAAGAGAATCAAGTAAAGAAAAGAAAAGAAAAAAAAACCACAATAACCACATACATCAATGCAAAAAGATTATAAATACACAATTATAAATATTATAAATATTATAAATATTATAAATACACAAATATAACAACCTGACTCACATTTGCCTATTTCAGGCCTCCCTCCCTTCGTCACTCACTATAAACAAACACATTTATTCCTTCCCTTCATTCACTCTCACTTTGCAGACAATCAATTCATACATGAGTACATTCTTGTTTATTTTTCAGCCAGTTTTTAACCTTTTTTAGTGAATGTTTTAAAGTCCGTTATTATTTTAATTACATTTGGCATTGTGTTCCAGATGTGACTGCCCTTTATAGAGAAAGCTGTTTGTCCAAATGTGGTTCTGCGGTGGAATATTTTACAGTTACTGTTAACAGAACTCCTGGTGGCTCTGCTGCTGTCCTGTCTTTGGACGAAACCAGCAAGTGGCTCGGGTGCTGATTTATGGAAACATTTGAACGTTAATTTCAGAAAACAGAGGTCAATGAAACTCACAAAACTCAATAGGTTGTATTTTTTTAAAATATTACAGTGATGCCACCTAATGGGCTTTTTGTCCAAGATTTTTAGGGTTTGATTATATAATGAACCTATATGTCTTATTGTGGAAGGGGCTGCTTGAGCCCAGACTGTCAAACAGTATGATATATGAGAAAAAACCATAGAATGCATATACAGTACAGCTGCTTCGTAAGGTATGTAATATCTAATTAATTTAAAGCAGTTCAGATTTTTTTTACTGTTTTTGAAATTTTCTTTATATGAAGATTAAATTTGAGTTGAGGATCTAGTACAATGCCAAGGTATTTGAATTCTGTAGCTAAACTGATGTCATGATACCTCTCGGCGCCACACGAGTAGGCTGCCTTTTGCAACAGCGGCTCGATTCCGAGTTTTTTTTTCCCTTCCTCTCTCTTTTGATCAGTCTTTTTTTTTCACCCCACTTATATCACGGACACACAGATCGTCCCAAATGTCTCCTGAGCCGGTGGACGGAGCCACTGTTTATAGCAGGATACGATACAACAGGGAAGAGCTGCTAGCATTTAACCGCCACCCGGTCCCATTGGAAAAACTCGACATACCGAGAGAATTGAGGCGAAAGCGTCGCGGCTGCCGGGCTGGAGTAAGGCGGAGGACAAAAAATATAAGGTACAGACCCTCCCTTCCATCTGTTGTCATGGGAAATGTACGGTCGATACTGGGAAAGTTAGATGAGCTAGCGGCTATCTCCCGTTATGATAGCACTTACCGGGAGTGCTCTCTCCTTTTGTTTACTGAGACGTGGCTAACTGAACTAGCAGCAGATGCTAACATTGAGCTGGAGGGTTTTCACATGATACGAGCTGACCGAACACCAGACAGTGGCAAAGCAAGGGGCGGTGGAGTGATAATGTATGTTAACAACAACTGGTGCAGACCGGGACATATCACTGTTAAACAACGACACTGCAGCAAAGACATTGAGTTGCTAGCTGTTAGCATGAGGCCTACATATCTCCCGAGAGAACACTCACACGTGATCTGCATTGTTGTTTATGCAAATCCGATGGCGAACGCTGGGACAGCGCGTGACGTCATCCATTCAGTAACCAGCAGGCTGCAGACAGAACACCCAGATGCTCTTCTCCTCATCTCAGGCGATTTCAACCACGTTTCACTGTCTCCCATTCTACCCACGTTCAGCCAGTATGTCACATGCCACACTAGAGACAATAAAACACTGGATTTATTCTACGCAAACACTAAGTACCTCATCACAACTCCCCCCACTCGGGAGATCGGATCACAACTTGGTTCATCTCCGGCCGGTGTACAAACCCCTAGTGCACAGACAACCTTCGGCCATGCACACTGTGGAGTTATGGTCTGAGGAGACAATGGACACTCTAAAGGACTGTTCTGAAGCCACCGCCTGGAAGCAGCTCTGCGATCCACATGGTGAGGACATCGATGGCCTCATTCACACCTTCACGGGCTACCTCAGCTTCTGTGTGGACAAATCCGTTCCCACCAAGACCATACGGCGTCACTCAAACAACAAACCCTGGATCAACCCTGAGATAAAAACACTTCTGAGAGAGAAGAAGAGGATCTTCAGGTCGGGGAACAGGGAGATGCTGAAGTCCGTACAGAGGGAGCTGAGGAGAAAGATCAGAGAAGGCAAAGACAGCTTCAGGGAGAAGATGGAGGACAAGCTGCAACAGAGCGACATCAGCGGGGTCTGGAGAAACCTCAAAACCATCTCGGGGCTCCAGAATACCTCCCCCCAGGCCACGGGGGGCAGGGAGTGGGCGAACAACCTGAATCTGTTTTTCAATAGATTTGACCAACCGCCCTCCCCCCTGTCTGCACAACAACCACTGCTGCCTCTAAGAAATCAAGTTCTGCTGCCCACTCCCCACTCCACCGACACCCCCCCCACTCCCAACACACAGCCCCCCATCCTGACCCTGACCAAGACCCAGGTGAGGACGGAGCTGAGGAAGATCAAGGCGAGGAAGGCGTCGGGACCGGACGGCATCAGCGCAAAGCTCCTCAAGTCCTGTGCAGACCAGCTGTGTGGGATTGTGACGTATATCTTCAACATGAGCCTGAAACTGGGGAGGGTACCACAGCTGTGGAAAACATCTTGTGTGGTACCTGTACCAAAAACTTCCCACCCCAAAGACCTGAACAGCTACAGACCGGTGGCCTTGACGTCCCACTTGATGAAGACCCTGGAGAGACTGCTCCTTGCTCATCTCCGCCCCCTGGTGGAACCAGCGATGGATCCACTCCAGTTCGCCTACCAGCATGGCATTGGGGTGGAGGATGCGGTGATCTTCCTCCTTCACCATTCTCTGTCCCACCTGGAGAAGCCCGGGAATATGGTGAGGATCATGTTCTTTGACTTCTCCAGTGCTTTCAACACCATCCAACCGATAATCCTGAAGGACAAGCTGCTGCGCGCAGGGGTGGACCAGCACCTGTCATCATGGATCCTGGACTACCTCACGAACCGGCCTCAGTTTGTGAGAACCCGGGACTGTGTTTCCGACACGATCATCAGTAGCACGGGGGCCCCCCAGGGAACGGTGCTGGCTCCCTTCCTGTTCACTCTTTATACTGCGGACTTCTCACACAACACAACACATTGCCATCTACAGAAGTTCTCTGATGACTCTGCGATCATTGGTCTCATCTCCAACGGAGATGAAGCTGAGTACAGAGGGCTTATCCAGGACTTCGTGGACTGGTGCCATCGGAACTGCCTCCAGATCAACGCGAGGAAAACTAAGGAGCTGGTGGTGGACTGCCGCAGGCATGGGCAGCCCCTCACAGCACCAGTAAATATACAGGGAACAGACATCGAGATGGTGACATCCTATAAGTACCTGGGTGTTCATCTGAACAATAAACTAGACTGGTCACACAATACTGACGCACTCTACAAGAAGGGACAGCGCAGGCTGTTCCTGCTGAGGAGACTCAGGTCTTTTGGTGTACAAGGGGCGCTGCTGAAGACATTCTATGACACGGTGGTGGCATCAGCCATCACTTTTGGAGTGGTCTGCTGGGGCAGTGGCATTACTGCAGCCGATAGGAAGAGACTGAACAAACTGATTAAGAAAGCTAGCTCTGTCCTGGGGCAGCGCCTTGATCCGATGGAGGAGATAGGAGAGAGAAGGACGGTGGCTAAACTGTCATCTCTGCTGGAGTCCGAGTTCCACCCTATGCAGGACATACTGGATGCACTGAGGAGCTCATTTAGCAGCAGACTACATCATCCCAGGTGCACAACCGAGAGGTTTCGTAGGTCCTTCCTACCAACGGCTGTCAGACTGTACAACCTAAGCAGGGCTGCTCGCAGAGATAGCAAAAAGACGTAACAAACTAATAGTTTTTTGAATGCAAAAGATGCAATAGACTTACACAATGGTCCTCTCCGGCATACAACTAGGAACATACCGGTCGCTATGGAGGGCGAGAATATGTATGGGCACATAATCATACCATGTAGGATAACTAAGTAGACGGTTATGCTGTTTCATCCCATCTAGCAACAATGCTCTGCACTGTGTGTGCTTATATATTTGCATATTTATTCCATCTAGCTACAATGCTCAGCACTGGGTGTGTTTATATTTATATATCTATATATTTATTCCATCTAGCTACAATGCTCCGCACTGTGTTTTTATATATCTACATATTATTCCATCTAGCTACATTGCTCCGCACTGTGTGTGTTTATATACTTGCATATTTATTTCACCTAGCTGCAATGCTCCGTACTGTGGGTGTTTATATATTTACATATTTATTCCATCTAGCTACAATGCTCTGCACTGTGTGTTCATATATTCATATATTTATTCCATCCAGCTACAATGCTCTGCACTGTGTGTCTGTGTGTCTGTGTGTATATATATATTTTATAGTAATATGTACATATGTATATTAGCTGCTCTTGCTTGCTTGTTTTTTTTCTTGCCTTCTGATTGTTGCTCTGAGTGTTGCTATCCCTGTGCTGTTGCAATCCTGGAATTTCCCCGTTGTGGGACTAATAAAGGCTTATCTTATCTTATCTTATCTTATCTTATGATCATGTATATTAACTTTAAAACGTTGCAGGTTACATTTTTTGATTGAAAAGCACATTGAGACTGTTTTCTGAAGGTTCAGCAATAGATGGTTCTGGAGGAGCCACTCTTGGACATCAACCATACTTGTAGACAGTACATCTGCAGCCTGTGCTGGAGTCTTGGCAGCTGTGTAAATAACTGCATCATCTGCATAAAGTTGGCATGTTGCAGCTGAGCAGTGTAACGGCAAGTCATTAATAAAAATGCTGAAAAGTAAAGGACCAAGAATGGACCCTTGTGGGATACCCATGCGGTTGTTTAAAAATGAGGATTTATCCTGGTGAACTTTTACACACTGTTCTCTATTCTGGAGATAAGATGCAAACCATTCTAATGTATCTGGGGAGAAGTTAAAAGATACCATTTTGGATAAAAGCAAACTGTGGTTTACAGTATCGAAAGCCTTTTTGAGATCTAGAAAAACAGCTCCTACCACATTACCCCTGTCCAAGGACTGTTTGACGTTTTCAATAAGGCAACAATTTGCTGTTTCTGTTGAGTATCCTGGTCTAAAACCAAATTGATGTGGATGAAGAAGTTGACTGTCTTGTAAGTAGTCTATCAGCTGTGTAGCTACAACTTTTTCAAGAACCTTAGACAGGACTGGTAAAATAGAGATTGGGCGGTAATTGCATATATCGTCTTTACTGCCTGATTTATGAACTGGTATGACGACAGCTTTTTTCCAGCCAGATGGAAATGTATTAGACCTAATGGAGAGATTAATGAGATGAGTCAGTGGTTTGATTAATATTTTGCTGAGCATTTTGAGAAAGGAGGTGCTCATATTGTAGATATCATTAGTTTTTGAGTTTGACAGTGTTTTAACAATACCAGCAATTAACTCCTCATGTACCTCATCGATGTGAAAAGAATCTGTTGGAAGTATGGAATTTGTGTTGTTGAGCACATTTGGCAGCACAAAAATTTTTGTTAAGTCTTCCACAGAGCCCACAAAGTATGAATTAAATTCATTTGCCAAAGTAGCCTTGTCACTGACGGTCTTGCCATTGATTCTAAGTTCCTTTACCCCCTTCTGATCATTTTTTTTATTAGTTAAGTTATTTAAATGCCTCCATAGGGAACTGTTGTTACCCTTTGCATGATCTATCAGTTTATTGTAATAAGATACTTTTGATTTTCGCAGCTCATGTACCACTTTATTTCTTAAACTTTCGTACACAAGGTGATCATTTTGTAGTTTAGAGGTTAATGATGTTTTCAATGCATAGTCTCGCCTCTTCATAAGTTTTCTTATTTCATTATTTAACCATGGTAGGCTAATCTTCTGTTGTCTACTTTTAATTTGCTTTGTAAATTTTTCTATAGACTTTGTGATTGTTGCAGTTATAAAATTACAACAATCATCTACTTCATATATTGACATGAGCTGCTTCCAATTTTGATTCTCTAAATAATGTTCAAACTCCTCATTTTTTGATTTGGGAATAATAAAATTTGATTTGTCAATATCGACTCCCCCAAAATACTGTAGTCGCTTTTTAGTAAGTTTTCTGACAGCAAGAACCATGTTATGATCTGAGAGACCAGTTACAAGATTATAGGTTCTGGTTATTCGTTCTGGTTTATTAGTAAATACCATGTCAATAAGTGTTCTGGATTGTTTGGTTATCCTGGTGGGTCCTTTGATCATTTGTTGGTAATTAAATTTAGTCATGAGGCTTTTCAGTTTCTGTTTGTCCTTTTTATCAGACCAGTTAATATTAAAGTCACCATGAATTATTGTTTCTCTGTTCTTCTCAAGTTGTTTAACCAGATCACTTAATTCATTATAAAAGGAAGAATTGTGTGACGGTGGGTTGTACACTACTGCAATGTTGAAATTCATTACCGGAGAGAGACATACATTAACAGCTAAACATTCGAGTGAAGTATTCAAATCAACCAGTTGACATTTATATTTCTCTTTGATGTAAATTAAAACACCTCCTCCCCTCCCTACCTGCCTGTCTTTTCTAAAACACTGATAGCCCACAATATCGATCATATTAGTGTCTATGTTCCTGTGTAGCCAGCTTTCTGAGAGACAAAGGTAGTCCAGATTTGAGTCCAACAGCAACACCGAAATCTCATCTGTTTTGGGGATTATGCTCCGTATGTTTAAATGTCCGCCGAGGATCCCCTTTGGTTTAGTCTTGGTGTCCCAAAGAACTCGTGCATGATTAACAGTTTGGAAAAATAAATGTTGTTTTTGCTTTTGTACAGCTCGGTTTTGTGCTAACCCAGTGGTCTGCTGTTTAATAGTGGCAGGTCCAGGGTTAAGGTGAATATCTCCTGCCAGAAGTAGCAGAACTAACAGTACTTTAACTGTATACCCTCTGCCATATTGTGATTTTTGCTTAACAGCCATGTTTGCCTTATTTTGGAAACTTTTTCTCAGGGCTTTTAAAGACCACATAGAGTACAGGGTGAGATGTCCATGCCCAAATCCATATAAATAAAACTTTTTAACTTCACCTTTAGTTGAGTTTGCCGGAAAATCCTTCTTGTTGCAGGTCCAGACACACAAAGACAAAACGAAGAGGAAGTAGATAAGCAGAGAAGGCTTAGAAGTGATGCCCATCAGCACACTTTTTAATCCGGTGGCAGCCATCTTCAGTCTTTCTTGGAAAGAAAAGGAAAAAGAAAAATCTGTGGATAGTAAAATAAATTCTGCTTATGTCGCCAGTATCCGATCCGATCGTCCTCGAATCCAGCTGGGCCTCAGTTAGCCAACTAGCCCCTTCCGCTGCTGGTCCCGTTGCTCATGGCCGCCGTAACCGAGCTCCTGTCCAGCTCCTCCAACCGAGTCTCGTCGCACACCGCCGCTGCCACCGAGCTCCGCTGGGGTCATGGTAAGTCCTCCGCTGAGCACCGCCGCCTGCCTGGGTGAAATCTCTGCTGAGCCCCGTCAACAAATAGCCACCTGCCTGGTAGTATCTCCGCTGGGCCTCGCAACTGGGCTCCGATTCAGGCTGGTGTTAGGTGGAATGACTGGTGCCAGCATTAAGCTAACTAGCGTTAGCTTAGCAATCGCTTCGGGTAGGGCGCATCAGTGAATCACAAAGAAAACGCTGGAAACGCTGGTCAGTTTACTCACAGTGGCCGGAGAAAGGCGATCAAAGGGGTAATCCAACGGAGGCAGAAATTCAGCCCGTGCGTGTCCGTCACGAGCGCCGATCGCTGTAGGTTAGTTATTTTGAGACTGGCGCCAGCATTAAGCTAACTAGCGTTAGCTTAGCAATCGCTTCAGGTAGCATTAAGCTAACTAGCATTAGCTTAGCAATCGCTTCAGGTAAGGTGCATCAGTGAACCACAAAGAAACGCTGGTCGCTGGAGAAAGGCGATTAAAGGGGCAATCCAACGGAGGTGGTAATTCAGCCCGTGCGTGTCCGTCACGAGCGCCGATCGCTGTAGGTTAGTTATTTTTAATGGCAAAATCAGTGACTTTGTCTCAGCACTGAAAAAGTGTGACCATCCCGGTCGCCATCTTGGATCTGCTCCAAGATTAAATTCTTGCTGAGTCACAAACTGTCCAGATGCATAACTGTGCTTGAAATCCAGCCATGGGTGTTGAGACAAGAGTATTTCCACTTTACATCCAACCATGGCTGTTCAGAATACAGTAGATCTACTTCACAGTGTTAGTTGGCAGCATAGCTAGCCGTTACTTAGCACTAGCTTTGTCGGAACTTGTTGCTGTTTTCAGGCACTTCTGAAGATTGTAGTAGGTCTCAACTGGTATTTTAGCTTTTAACCCACCAATATGCTTTTGTCCTTAACCGCGACAAAGGAAAAATAATCTATTTCCACAACTAGAAAAGCACTCGGAGAGCGCAGACCTCCGCCAAGTGCCACAGTTCCCCAAGAATCATTTAAAAAATTCCTGGATCCAGACGGTGATCCGGATCACCACCAAAATCTAATCATCTGTAGGATCCCCCATTTCTGACAATCTTTGAAAATTTCATGAAAATCTGTCCATAACTTTTTGAGTTATCTTGCTAACAAACAAACAGACAGACAGACAGACAGACAAACCAACACTGATGAAAACATAACCTCCTTGGCGGAGGTAAAAACAAAGTAGCTTCATCTTTTCCTCCACTCAGTAGTGAAGAGACTCTTTTCAACAGGTCACGGTGACTGACGGCTGCATCAGCTCCAGTAGGGTCAGTTTGTATTTATTTGCACTAAAAATATCTATTCATATTAATAAAATGGGTAACAAGTAACACATCTGATCAAATTTCAGTAACTAACACATTACTGAACTTTTAAACTGTAATTTCATTACACAGCACATTACTGCAAAAGTAGCGGCGTTACAGTAACGCGCTACTCCCAACACTGGTAACTAATGACATGAAGTGACATGGTAGAGGGTTACCAGTGCAATGTGTGTAAATCAGGCTGTCATCTTTTCCTAATCCTAACCCTAATCATATCCCTAATCTTAGCCTTGTATTTTTAGTGCATAAACCTAATAATAATTCATAACCTTAAACACATTCAACCTTCGGTGAAGCTCCTGAAGTTTGCGGACGACACCACAGTCATCGGTTTGATCCGGGATGGTGATGAGTTTGCATACAGGCGGGAGGTGGAGCAGCTGATCCTCTGGTGCGGCCAGAACCATCTTGAACTTAACCCAGCCAAAACGGTGGAGATGACTGTGGATTTCAGGCAACACCCTCCTTCATTACCCCCACTCACCATCCTCAACAGCACAGTGTCCACTGTGGACTCCTTCAAGTTTCTGGGTACCACAATCTCCCGGAACTTGAAGTGGTCCTCCCATATAGACACTGTCCGGAAAAAGGCCCAGCAGAGGTTGTTTTTTCTGCGTCAGCTCAAGAAGTTTGATTTGCCTCAGGAGCTGCTGGTTGTCTTCTACACTGCCATCATCCAATCTGTCCTTCTGCTTTTCCATCACTGTCTGGTTTGGATCTGCCACTAAACAGGACAAGACCAGACTGCAGCGGATCATTAAGTCTGTGGAGAGGATCATTGGTACCGATCTACCCTCCATTGAGAACTTATATCGGTCCATAACCAGGAAACGGGCAGGAAACATCTGTGCTGACCCGTCACACCCCGGCCACAAACTGTTTGAACTTCTGTCGTCTGGTCGTCGTTACAGATCACTGAAGGTCAAAACCACCCGTCACAGGAACAGTTTCTTTCCTCAAGCCATCACTCTGATGAACTCCTAACATTCACCTAGTCCTACCTGTTGCTGTACTCATGACTTTTCAGCCATTCTTACATTGCACATAACTCTCACACTGCTTTTTACTTCATTCACATTATATCACTGAATCTGAGTTCACATTGAAATACTGTATGACTGTATATTTTTTCATATATTTCTGCAAAGTGTGGTTAGTCTGAGTAAATAACTGCATATATTCCTGTATATATTTGCATCCTTTTATAGAAACGTAGACAGACTGTAATTTACTGTACATACTCTGTTGTCATTGAATCCTTATTTAAACCTTATTTAAATCTCACACCTGAACAACGAGAGCTTTAGCCAAAGTCAAATTCCTTGTATGTGTTGTGCATACTTGGCTAATAAAGCTGATTCTGATTCTGATTCTGATTCTGACATAAAAATGTATGTTTAATACCAAAAGAAAGTGAGCCATGAATGGAGTATGTGTGCTATTTTTTTTAGTCCCATTAACCATACACACTAGTGATGAGATCCACAGTTCACTAAAACATACTAATTCACTTCCGGTTCACTCCCTAAAATATTCAGCTGGAAATATTCATTCAAGGGATCACTCAGTGCTGTACTGGAGCTCCAACTACTTACCACTCACTGAACTGAAAAATGCGGCTGAAGGGAGCAGTGGGGTTCATTTGTAGTGTACTAGTAGGTTCCCTGAACTAAGAGTCGATTGAACAGAGCAGCAGGATTCGTTCGCTGTTCTCTAGTTTGTTCACTGAACTGAGAGGCAGCTGAATGGAGTAGGCAGCTGCAGTGTTGAAGATGTGTGTCTTCATCTGGCTTTGTAACTATCTCGTGTTATCTCCTTAAAGACAAGCTCAGGGGAAAATTCCCCAATCTGTGATCTACTGCAGAGGCAAGAATCAGTACGTGCTTTCTCCTCTCCAGTCCCCATTAATTATCTATGTGAAACGCTGACCACGTCACAGCATGTTTTTTGGCTAAAGACTTTTAAACAAGCAGATGTGTGTCAAATAAAAACAGATTCAGCAACTAAACAATATATTTCATGCCTCAAATTTTTTCAGAATCACTTTTTGTCACGCCGCGCCATTCATCAGCGGCGCCACCTGCTCACGCACCTGCTACTCGTCAGCGGCGAGGGATAAAAGCCGCCTCGCCCTGAGCTTCGGCCTGAAGCCGTTAGACTTCATCGCCTTCAATGCGAAGCGTCAACCCTCTCTTCAGCGTCAAGCTAGTGGTAAGAAGATTCCCTTCCTTACCTCTCCCAGTCTGCTCCCCTGTGCACAGGTGGATTCCTCGGCGGCGGACAACTCCGTCCCTTGTCCTTCCTCGCTGCTGCACTGAGTCCTGCAGGTGACTGTCTCCCGGGGTTCCGTCCTTGTAGTGCCTGCCATCTGTCAAACTCAAGTAAGCTTCTCTCCCTCGCCTATTCTCCTCCTGTATTGGTGTGTGCCTGTCACCCTGTGTCTGTTCTCTCCCATAGGGTTGTCGGCTGAACGGTCTCCTGCCTCTGTGCCCGAAGCAGACGCCACCACCAATACATTAACATTCCACTGACACACACCCATACACCCCTGCTGTTAATAAACAGTTTGAACTACTCTGAACCTGTGTGTGTGCGTCTCCTGAGCCGAACGTTATGTCAGTACGGCTTCAGCAGAGCGGCTCGGCAGACGGCGGGCTCGCGCACCGGCTTACCACTCTCGAGGTTCTTGTGGATCAAATTGCTTATCAGCAGCAGGTGATTTTAAATCAACTTATTGCCATCACTAACCGATTGGACCGCCTGGACCCCCAACAGCCGTTCCCCCCGGCTCACCAGGGTGGCGCAGCTCCTGCTGTCCCAGCGGCCGCCCAGCCGGCTCCTGCGGCACCGGTTCGGCTCACGCCGATTCCAACCCCCGCCCGCTTTAGCGGAAAGCTCGGCGGAGCGCGGGGGTTCATTATGCAGTGTGAGTCCGTATTCCACCGTGTGCCCGGAGACTTCCCCTCGGATCACAGCCGAATTGGCTACATAGGGAATCTCCTGGAGGGGCGCGCGTTAACTTGGACCTACGCCATTATGGCGAAGCCCAGTTACGCCACCCTCACCTATGACCAGTTCGTGGCACGCTTCCTGGAGGTCTTTGACCATTCCCGAACCGAGACGGTCCAAGTCGATCGGCTTCTCGCTCTCCAGCAGGGAAGCCGGTCGGCAGCGGACTATGCGGTTGACTACCGGGTAGCGGCGGAGGAACTGGGCTGGGACGAACGCTCCCTCTGTGGCCTGTTCCTCCGCAGCCTGAATGATGATCTGAGGGATGAACTGGCTGGTCAGGATATCCCTGGGACGCTAGCTGAGCTAACTTCTCTCGCCATCAGCTTGGATAACAGGCTGCGTGAGCGCTCCTCTGGGCGGAAGTCGTCTTCTTCTCGCCCTCGGGGAGCCTCGTCGCGCCTGCCCCAAGCTCGCCCCCTGGCGACGCCGCCGCCATCGCACTCCGAGGAGTCGGAGCCGATGGTGACAGGCTGGACAAAGCTCTCCCCGGCAGAGAGACAACGCCGCCGTGAGTTGAATCTCTGCATGTATTGCGGAGATAATCAACACACGGTGGAGCTTTGTCCACATAAGCCAAACGGCGGGGTCCGCGAGTCACTGTAGGGGGCCTCGCGGACGTCAATCGGTTAAGTCCCCTTACCCAATTGAAGCTGCCCATCCGTTTTTGCCACAATCCCACTGGGCATCTCACCCACGCACTGGTGGATTCGGGTGCAGAAGGCAGCTTTATTTCACAAAGCCTGGCAACCCGTTTGGGCATTCGCTGTCAGGCACTGAAGAATCCCATCTCCCTTGTTAATCTCTCCCGTGCCTCCCTTGGGAGAGTATCACACCAAACCATCCCCGTTCCGGTCATCATCTCGGGAAATCACCGGGAGGAGATGATCTTCTACGTCCTTCCCAACTCTGTGTCGCCCGTCATCCTGGGGTATCCCTGGCTTCGCCTTCACAACCCGGTCCTGGATTGGAAATCAGCTGGGATATCGGCATGGAGTACGTTCTGTATGGGCACCTGCCTTCAGTCCGCTGCCTGCTCTCCGTCCGCTCCTCCCCCTGCGACGGACGCTGCACCCCCGGACCTGTCTCTGGTGCCCCCAGAATTTCACGACCTGGGTATGGTGTTCAGCAAAGCGAAAGCTATGTCTCTCCCCCCTCATCGGCCCTATGACTGCGCCATCAACCTCCGCCAGGGGGCTCCCTTACCTTCTGGTCGCCTTTACAGCCTGTCTGCGCCGGAGAAGGAGACGATGAACGCCTACCTGAAGGAGTCATTAAGTGCTGGGATAATCCGCCCATCATCGTCACCCGTGGGGGCAGGGTTCTTCTTCGTGGGAAAGAAGGATGGGTCCCTCCGCCCTTGTATCGACTACCGGGCCCTCAATAATATCACGGAGAAGGACCGTTACACCCTGCCTCTCATGGACACTGCTTTCCACTCCCTCCAGGGGGCGACCTGGTTCACCAAGCTGGACCTACGCAGCGCTTACCACCTCGTCCGGATCCGGGAGGGAGATGAGTGGAAAACGGCCTTCCGTACCCCGAACGGCCACTTTGAATACCTGGTGATGCCGTTCGGGTTGACCAACGCTCCTGCAGTCTTCCAGCGCCTCATTAATGACGTCCTCCGGGACTTCATTGGCCTTTTCGTTTTCGTCTACCTGGACGATATTCTCATCTTCTCCAAGTCCAGGGATGAGCACCAGGTCCACGTGAGGCAGGTCCTCCAAAGGCTGCTGGAGAATCGTCTGTACGTTAAGGCAGAAAAGTGTGAATTTTACGCCAGGAGTACGTCCTTCCTGGGGTTCATCATCGCCCACGATAAGGTGCTCCCCGACCCAGAGAAGGTAAAGGCGGTGGTGGAATGGCCCACACCTGCATCCCGGAAACAGGTGCAGCAATTTGTTGGCTTCGCCAATTTCTACCGCCGCTTTGTCCCCAACTTCAGTGCCATCGTTGGACCACTGACCCGCCTCACGTCCCCGAAGGTCCCGTTCCGGTGGACCGAAGAGGTCGCTGCCGCCTTTGAGGCGCTGAAGGCGGAATTCTCCTCCTCCCGGGTCCTTCGCCAGGTCGACCCCGCGCTGCAGTGCATCGTAGAGGTAGACGCTACGGACACGGGAGTGGGAGCAGTGCTGTCCCAGCGGTCACCGGACGATGGCACCAAACGACCGTGCGCCTTCTTCTCCCGGCGCTTGTCCCCGGCGGAGAGAAACTACGATGTGGGGGACAGAGAGCTCTTGGCCATCAAGCTCGCCCTGCAGGAGTGGCGCCACTGGTTAGAGGGGGCGAACCTGCCGTTTGTGGTCCTCACGGACCACAAGAACTTGGAATACTTACGATCTGCCAAGCGCCTGAACGCCCGCCAGGCGCGCTGGTCCCTGTTCTTCGCCAGGTTCCAATTTTCCATCACCTTCAGGCCTGGCTCTAGGAATGTCCTGCCTGACGCCCTCTCCAGGCAGTTCGCCCCCGTGGAGTCGGAGGAGGCGCCCCACTCCATCCTGCCCAGGTCGTGCGTCGTGGGAGCCATCTCGTGGGACATCGAGAGCAAGATCCGGAAGGCACAGGAGGTGGAACCTGACCCTGGCGGCGGACCGGAGGGGAGGCTGTTCGTGCCATCCGCGGTCCGAGGAGAGGTCATCCACTGGCTCCACACCTCCAAGCTCACCTGTCACCCTGGCACCTCCCGGATGATAGATCTCCTCCAACGGTCCTTTTGGTGGCCAGGCCTGCGGAGGGATGCAGCCCGCTACGCCCGGGCTTGCCCAATCTGTGCCACCTGCAAGTCGGGAAATGCCCCTCCAGCGGGTCTGCTCCAGCCCCTGCCCGTCCCTGGCAGGCCCTGGTCGCACATCGCGCTGGATTTCGTCACTGGACTCCCTGTCTCCAACTCCTATGACACCATCCTGACCATCGTGGACCGCTTCTCCAAGGCCGTGCACTTCGTCCCCCTGCGAGGCCTCCCTACTGCCCTGGAGACGGCGGACCTCCTCGTCCAACATGTGGTCAGGCTGCACGGGATTCCGGTGGACGTGGTCTCGGACCGGGGCCCCCAGTTTTCATCCGAGGTTTGGAGATCTTTCTGCAACGCCATCGGAGCCAAGGTGAGCCTCTCCTCCGGCCATCACCCCCAATCCAACGGGCAGTGTGAGAGGACCAACCAGGAGCTGGAGGCTGCGCTCCGCTGTGTGTCCAGATCCAAACCTACGTCCTGGAGCAACCATCTTGCCTGGGTTGAATATGCCCACAACACCGCTCGCTCTTCTGCTACAGGGATGTCCCCCTTCAAAGCGTCCCTGGGTTACGACCCCCCGCTGTTTCCGGAGCAGGAGAGTGAGGTTACTGTCCCGTCAGTTAGGGCCCATCTCAGGCAGTTCCGCTCCACCTGGACTGCCGCGCGCCATGCGCTATTACGCACAGCGGAGCGCAACAGGACTGTGGCGGACCGGCGTAGAAGACCTGCCCCGGCGTACAGAGTTGGGCAGCTTGTTTACGTTTCCACCCAGGACGTCACTCTAAAAGGCGAGAGGAGAAAGCTGGCACAGCGCTTCATGGGTCCCTATCCCATCACCCGGATCATCAACCCGGTGGCTGTGCGCGTGGCTATTCCCCCCTCCCTCCGCATTCATCCTACTTTCCACGTGTCGAAGGTGAAACTGGCAGTCTCTGACCCCCTTTGCCCTCCTCCTGCAGCGCAACCCGCGCCCCAGATGATTGGTGGCCATCCGGCCTGGTCCGCCTCCTCCATCCTGGACTCCCGGCGCCGGGGTCGTGGGTTGCAATACTTGGTGGACTGGGAGGGCTATGGGCCTGAGCATCGACAGTGGGTGCCCCCGTCGTTTGTGTTGGACCCATCGCTCATCGCGGACTTCCACCGAGCGCACCCGGATAAGCCATCGCCAGGAGGCGCTGCTAGAGGGGGGAGTACTGTCACGCCGCGCCATTCATCAGCGGCGCCACCTGCTCACGCACCTGCTACTCGTCAGCGGCGAGGGATAAAAGCCGCCTCGCCCTGAGCTTCGGCCTGAAGCCGTTAGACTTCATCGCCTTCAATGCAAAGCGTCAACCCTCTCTTCAGCGTCAAGCTAGTGGTAAGAAGATTCCCTTCCTTACCTCTCCCAGTCTGCTCCCCTGTGCACAGGTGGATTCCTCGGCGGCGGACAACTCCGTCCCTCGTCCTTCCTCGCTGCTGCACCGAGTCCTGCAGGTGACTGTCTCCCGGGGTTCCGTCCTTGTAGTGCCTGCCATCTGTCAAACTCAAGTAAGCTTCTCTCCCTCGCCTATTCTCCTCCTGTATTGGTGTGTGCCTGTCACCCTGTGTCTGTTCTCTCCCATAGGGTTGTCGGCTGAACGGTCTCCTGCCTCTGTGCCCGAAGCAGACGCCACCACCAATACATTAACATTCCACTGACACACACCCATACACCCCTGCTGTGAACTACTCTGAACCTGTGTGTGTGCGTCTCCTGAGCCGAACGTTATGTCACTTTTTGCTGCTCTATTTTAAAGATATTAGAGTTTATTATTATTATTTATCAAAGCTTTATTTATATAGCACTTTTCATACAAAAATTGTAATACAAAATGCTTCACACACTGAAATAAAACCCAATTAACCTTACCCATACACATATGTACATGCGCATGCTTGCATACGTACATGTGCACATACACGCACACACACAAACCTTTGTGTATGTGAGACTTATGACTGAGCACCGAGGTAGTGAGGAAACATCATCACTAGGGAGCCATCACCAGCAGGGAAAGGGTCGAGTTCACAGCTACAGGGACAACACCTCTTGGATGACCAAAGTCCAGTCTGAGGGGTTGACACCGCAGGTATGGGTCTGCAGTGCATGATCCCCTGGGCTGGGCAGACCAGGGCAACAACAGGCCAGCACCCCGCAGCCAGAAAACAGACACAATTCCCCATGGGAGGACTCCCTATGAGGAAACACTGAAATTTGGACAGGATGAAAAAAATAAAACAATCACTGATAAATAATAATAAGATCATTTGTTAGTAGATACTAGGCAGTTAAGATAAAAAAAATAAAACAACACAAATACCAACAGACATAATTACAAAAGTATTAATAATTAGTAGTGAAATAGATCATTGTGTCCAGAATGTCATAAAGTAGGTTTAAAATCATAAGTTAAGACAATTAAAATAGGAAACTACTCAAAAGCAAAGTTAAAATAGTAGGTCTTGAGCCTGCCTTTAAAAACATGAACATTCTCAGCAGCCGTGATGTTCACCGGCAGGCTGTTCCACAAGCATGGGCCATAGTAACTAAAAGCAGCCTCACCGTGGGTGCGTGTTCTGACAGTAGGAATAATTAAAAGACCAGTGCCAGAGGACTTCAGGCGCCGTGGGGGCTCATATGTTAAAAGCAGTTCTGATAAATAAGAAGACCCAAGACCATACAGATATTTATAAACCAGTAAAAGAACCTTAAAATCGATCCTGAAGGACACAGGGAGCCAATGCAGTGACTTTAAAACCGGCGTGATGTGAGCCTGCTGGCTGGTCCTTGTCAGAACACGTGCAGCTGAATTCTGTAATAACTGCAGATTTAAAATTGTCTTTTCGGGAAGACCAGAGAGCATGGCATTACAGTAATCAATACGGCTGGTGATTAAAGTATGCATCAGTGTCTCCGTGTTTGCTTGAGAGAGAAGTGGACGGACTCTGGCTCTGTTCTTTAGATGGTAAAATCCTGTTCATGTTATTTTTTTAATGTGCGAAGTAAAACCAAGCTCAGAGTCTAAAATAACACCCAAATTTTTGACATACTGGGATGGGGTAAAGGACAGACTATGCAATTTTGGTAAATTTTCTCTCTCTGAGCTTCAAGACCTATGACTAAAACTTCAGTTTTGTCCTGGTTAAGCTGAAGAAAGTTTGCTGCCATCCATGGTTTAATGTCTGAAATAATGAATGAATGAATGAATGAATGTGAATTTATTCGGTAATGAACATACATACAATAAAAACAACAAAAATATGTAGAACACATTAAAGAATAACCGAAAGGGTGTAGGCTGAAGCTAGTGCTTATAAAGTGCCTACCCCGTTACAATTTTAAAATCAACAACATAAAAATTTAAGTCATACCCAAAATCAACAAAGAAAATCAAATAGAACAAGTAGACAAAAAACAAACAAAAACCTTTATGTTATTACAAGTTTATCTCCCAGCATTTACAGTGAGATACTGAGAGATTTTCTCATCTTTGTACAATTTTTTGAATTGCTTCAGAGTTGAACATGTTTTAATATTTTCAGAGCAACAGTTCTACAGTTTAACTCCAGTGACAGACATGCAATGATACTTTGTATTTGTTCTAACCTTTGGCTTATTAAAAACAGTTACCTCTTAGCTCATATTTGTTTTCCCTTTTTTTTAAACAGTGTCTGAATATTAATAGGTAAGTGGTTATTATTTGCTTTGTACATGATTTGAATGACATTATAATCTACTAGATCTCTAAATTTAAGAGTATGTAATTGAATGAACATTGGATTTGTTGGATCATGGTAAAGTTTCTTTGATACAATATGTACGGCTTTTTTCTGTAGTAAAAAGATTAAGTTTGTGTTTGTTTGGTATGTGCTTCCCCAGATCTCCACACAGTATGTCATATAAGGAACTATCAGTGAATTATATAAAATGCAAAGAGATTTCTGACATAGGAGATCCTTAACTTTATATAGTACATCAATGGATTTAGACATTTTAGTTTTGACATAATTTATGTGTGATTTCCAGTTTAGTTTGTTATCAACAATGACTCCTAGGAACTTGGTTTCCAAAACTGTTTCAATTTCAACATTGTTTATTTTAATTTTTCTGTGATTATATAATTGCGGTTTCCAAATATTATACATTTTGTTTTTCCAAGGTGAATAGATAATTTATTGGCAGTGAACCATTGACTGATTTGTTTAAGTCCATTTTCTGCTGAATCCAGAAGTTGCTCAAGATTTTCTCCACTACAAAAAAAAAGTTGTGTCATCTGCAAATAAAATACACGAGCAATTTAGACACAGAACATAAATCATTAATATACAAAATAAACAGAACCTTGTAGTACCCCACACATCATCTTCAGCAATTCAGAGTCTGTATTATTCACATGAATATATTGATATCTGTCTTCTAAATAACTGTGTAACCGGTCAAAAGCAATTCCTCTGATGCCATACTTATGTAATTTACTGAGGAGTAATTTATGGTCATCTGCATCAGATGCTGGGATAGGATCCAGCCCCCCCGCGACCCGAAAAGGATTAAGCGGAAGAAGAATAATGAATGAATGAATGTATCAAATGCCTTTTGTAAGTCCAGAAATATTCCAACTGTGTATTCTTTTCTATCTGTTGCATCCGTAATCTGTTCAACAAAGTCCATGAGCCCCATTGAGGTGGTCCGGTTCTTCCTGAATCCATACTGTTGTTTGCAGAGTATATTGTGCTTATCAGTGAAATCATTTAGTCTCTTAACAAATATTTTTTCCAGTGTTTTGGAGAACTGAGGTAACAATGATATGGGTCTGTAGTTTGACAATAAGTGTTTATCACCAGTCTTATACAGAGGAAGGACTCTTGCTATTTTCATTTTCTTTGGAAATTTACCAGCAGTAAGTGACATGTTGCATATGTAAGTGAAGTGTTTAACAATACAATCAAGAATACATTTAACCAAGAACATACTGAAATCATTACAATCAGTTGATTTTTTTAATCTTTGAATTGGTTAACAAAGTCAAGAATTTCTTTTTCATCTGTTTCTTTCATAAACATAGAGTAAGCGTTAATGTTGACAACATTGTCAGTGCCACTTGCATTTGCTGATGATACAGTGGAGTTGGCGATCTTTTTTCCTATATTAACAAAATATTCATTAAACGTGATGGAGATCAAGCTATTTTCATTGATTATTCCATTTTCTGAATTTAAATAAGAGCTGTGGATGGAATTTAGTTTTCCTCTCTTTGTCATATTATTTAACGCCTTCCATACATTACATGTATTAGTTCTGTTATTTTCCAATAATTTACTGTAATATATATATATATTTTTTTTTACTTGATCTTAAGATACTAATGAGTTCATTTTTCGAAGTTTTGTATTTCTTTTTGGCTTCCACAGTTCTTAATTTCAGAAACGTTTTGTATAACAAGTTTTTCTTTTTACAAGCATTTTGCAGGCCCTTGGTGATCCAAGGCTTATCTCTATATTTAACTTTAGTTTCCTTTACCACTAGAGGGCAATGTTTATTGTATATTTGGGATAAAATAGAGACAAATTCTCCATATGTTGTACCAATGTCGTCAACATAAACACTGCTCCAGTCTTGTATTTTTAGATCATTTCTAAGATGGTTGATTGTGGTTTCTGTTACAAGTTGTTTAAAAACCGTATCTATTTCAACGTTATGTGTTACACCAGTATCTGAAGAAACAAAAACAGGCAGATGGTCTGTCACATCGTTAATAATGAGGCCAGCAGTTACTGTACATTCCTCTCAGTGACATTTGTGAAAATGTTATCAATAAGCGTTGATGAATTTGTTGTTATTCTAGTGGGGTATGTTATTGAAGGGTAGAAACCCATATAAAACATGGAATTTATAAATTCACTTACTTGGATTTGGTCATTTGTTTTATTAAATCAATATTGAAATCTCCACAAATAAATACCAGCTTCTTATTACCTACTGCACTGAAAAGTTCAGACAATTTTTCTTTGAAAATGTCAATATCGGTACCCAGTGCTCTATAAATACAGCCTATTATGATGTTTTTTGTAGTTGTGATTAATTCCACAGTTACACACTCCATGATGTTTTCAATTTCAAAATACATACAGTATTATCTACAACTTGGCTTTGGTAGCAGGACCTGATGTATAAACCAACACCACCACCCCTTATTTTTTTTTTTTTTACTTGCTTGTGGTATATACACTACCGTTCAAAAGTTTGGGGTCACCCAGACAATTATTTTGTGTTTTCCATGAAAAGTCACACTTATTTACCACCATGAGTTGTAAAATGAATAGAAAATATAGTCAAGACATTGACAAGGTTAGAAATAATGATTTGTATTTGAAATAATATTTTTTTCCTTCAAATGTTGCTTTCGTCCAAGAATCCTCCATTTGCAGCAATTACAGCATTGCAGACCTAACATGATTGCACAAGGGTTTTCTAATCATCCATTAGCCTTCTGACGCAATGAGCAAACACATTGTACCATTAGAACACTGGAGTGATAGTTGCTGGAAATGGGCCTTTATACACCTATGTAGATATTGCACCAAAAACCAGACATTTGCAGCTAGAATAGTCATTTACCACATTAGCAATGTATAGAGTGTATTTCTGATTAGTTTAAAGTTATCTTCATTGAAAAAAGTGCTCTTCTTTCAAAAATAAGGAAATTTCTAAGTGACCCCAAACTTTTGAACGGTAGTGTAAATCATAGCCTCTCATTTGCACTGTATGAAGTTGGTCATTTTTTAGCCAAGTCTCAGAAATTGCAACAGCAGAAAAATTTGTGTTATATTGCAACAAACTCTCCTGGATTTTGAAAAAAAAATTCATGTTGAGACTTCTACTATTAAAGTGTATTATTGACAATGATTGGTCAGAAATAGTATTTTTTAGTTGGTCTGAGCTAAAGTATTTACACTGATGTTTTATACTGCAGAAAAAGTGATTTTAAGGATCGGTTTCATATTCAACACCATGTGGCTTATGCTCAGTATATTCTGACCCTTTAAAAATGAGGTCGTTTCCCATAAAAGTTTGCATCTTAATTATTCCAGTCAATGGAAACAAATGCACAGTTCATATCTCTCAGATGATAATGAAATACCAATCATTTCTGGTTGATTTTTGGCTCCATTGATTTTGGTGTACTGTTACAGGGATGGCGTGGGTGAATAATGAGTCTGTCATACCTTAAGTAGGATATGTCCTCCTGTGCTCTTGCAGCTTTCAGCTCTGGCATTAATTCTTTTCTCTTCCTTCTTACCTAATCAGTGAAGTCCTCATTGATGAAGATTTTTGTTCCTTTGAGGGACTTGGCTCTTTGAAGAATGGTCATCCCGTCCTTGTGCTGCAGGAACTTGACCACAATGGGCCTTGGTCTTTCTCCTCCAGATTTCCCGGTGTGGTGGGCTCTCTCCATCTCGATCTCCAGTGGTAACTGTAGTGTCTCCATGAGAATATTTTTAATCTTCTCCTCCGTGTCAGCCCAGGTCTCTCCTGGTGCCTCCACAACACCATCAAATAGCAGATTATTTCTCTGGGATTGTCCTTCCAGGTATTCAAATTTGTCGGTGACAGTTAACAGGCTGTCACTCACTTTAAAAACATCTGATTGCAGCACATTGTTGCAGTTTGCCTGTTTAGACAAATCAGCTTTTGTGTCATCTACGTCTTTCTGGGTGAACTGTAGACTGGTTTTAATGTCCTGCAACTCTCTCGTCATCGTGCCCACTCTTGCATTAGCTGAATCCATGATCACTTTGATGAGGCTTTTGAAAGTTTCCTGTTGTTGGTTTAACAATGCAGAAAACAATTCTTTTTGGTGTTGCAGTAAGTCATTTACCTGTGCGAGGGACACATATTCCTCTTCGGATTTGGCCTCTGCTTTCAGCTTAGGTGGCATTTTGCTGCAGTTTTGCAATAATTTGCAATGAACAAGAAGACAAGAGTCTGTTTCCAAGAATATTTCAGTGTTGAGGAAAAATTCTAGCAGCAACAACAACAGGAATGCGTGTAAGGCCTAGTGCCAGGCCTGAAGCCTGATGGAGGTGGCTGCAGGGCCTGGTGGTGGGAACTGCCTGTGAAGCCTGGTGGTGGCAGCTGCCTGTGGAGCCTGATGGCCGTGGCTGCTGGCCTGGCGATGGTGGCTGCCTGTGGAGCCTGTTGGTGGTGGCTGCCTGTGAGGCCTAGTGGTAATGGCTGCCAGTCTGCTTCTAAGGCAGAAAGGCCAAATTCCAAATCCACCAGAATCTTTCCCCAAGCCACCAATTCACTGCCAAGTGTCAACCAAATCACCTCCAAAAGTCCAGAACTAGCCACAGGTGAAGAATTGAAGTCCTTTTACCTCTTGAACATGTAGTATTTTAATCCTGCTGATCAGGGCTACTGCTCAGTGCTGCTGCTCAGTGCTGCTGAAACTGTTAAATACAGTTATAGAGGGTAATGATTGGTTCCAAGTCATCAGGAGACACAGCGATATACAGTTGTGCGTCATCAGCACAGCTATGGAAATTAATGCCATGTCTACTGATAACCCCCTCATGGATCATCACCTAATCGTGGTGGGGGGTTTGTGTGCCCTCGTGATCCCAGGAGCTATGTTGTCTGGGACAATTTGCTTCTGGTAGGGTCACCCAAGATAAACTGGTCCTGGGTGAAGGGCGAGACTAAGAATGATCCAACAGACTCTTATGATGAATGTTAGAACAAGGATTCAGTGGACCCCACGCGAGGCCCCACCCTGGAGCCAGGCCTGGGGGAGGGGCTGGATGGCTAGTGCCTGGTGGCCGGGTTTCTGCCCATGGGACCCGGCCAGGCTCAGTTGAAGGAGTTAAATGGGACCACCGTCCAGTGGGCTCACCACCTGTAGGAGGGACCATGGGGTCTGGTGCTATGTGGAGCAGGTGGCGGTTGAAGACAGAGACCTTGGCGGTCTGATTCCAGGCTTCCCAAACTGGCTTTTGGGATGTGGAATGTCACCTCTCTGGTGGGGAAGAAGTCTGAGCTGGTGCATGAGGTTGAGATACCGGCTAGATATAGTTGGCCTCACCTCATCACACAGTTCTGGTTCTGGAACCAGTCTCCTGGAGAGGGGCTGGAGCTTGTCCTACTCTGGAGTTGCCACAGGTGAGAGGCAGCGAGCAGGTGTGGGTATTCTTGTACACCCCCACCTTGCTGCCTCTATATTGGAGTTTTCCCCAGTGAATGAAAGGGTTGTTTCTCTGTGCCTTCAGGTTGGGAAATGGGTTCTAACCATCATTTGTGCCTATGCACCAAATGATGGCTCAGAGTACCTACCCTTTTTGGATTCTCTGACTGGTGTGCTGGAGGGTGCTCCTCTTGGAGACTCCACTGTCCTACTGGGGGACTTCAATATGCACATGGGCAATGACAGTGAAACCTGGAGGGGGGTGATTGGGAGGAATGGCCTGCGCAATCTGAACCCGAGTGGTGTTCAGTTATTGGACTTCTGTGCTAACCACAGTTTGTCCATAATGAACACCATGTTCAAGCATAAGGGTGTCCATATGTGCACCTGGCACCAGGACACCCTAGGTCGCAGGTCGATGATTGATTTTGTTATCGTGTTATCAGACCTGCGACTGCATGTCTTGGACACTTGGGTAAAGAGAGGTGCAGAGCTATCAACTGATCACCACCGGATGGGGAGTTGGATCTGATGACAGGGGAGGATGCCATTCAGACCTGGTAGACCTAAACGTATAGTGACGATGTGCTGCGAACATCTGGCTGAGGCCTCTGTCCGGGAGGTCTTCAACTCCCACCTCTGGAAGAGCTTCAACAACATTCTGAGGGAGTCTGGAGACATGGAGTCTGAATGGGCTATGTTGTCCACCTCCATTGCTGAAGTGGCGGCCCAGAGCTGCGGCTGCAAGGTCATTGGTGTATCTCATGGTGGTAACCCGCGAACCAAGTGGTGAACACCAGTGGTGAGAAGGGCCATTAAGGCTTTGAGTGTGACTGTCACCGAATTGCGACATAACCCATAGTGATCGAGAGTGGTAAATATTTTTTGTCAATAAAATAATTCAGATTTCCAAGGCTATAACTTGAAAGTGGTAAGAGATAATGGCTTACTGTCAATTAGAAAGATGTAAAATATGATCCAAAGTTTCAGATAGGAGTTATTTTACACATCTAATTTGCATATTGCTGTGGTAGCTATATTGAATTACATAACTCAGTCAAAAGCAGAATTTGGACATATATACACAAAGAATGGTTCAGTCTTTTGACACCGTTTTTCGTACAGAGGTACGCTATCATCTTATCTTCAAGGTATATGAACAAGAAATCAGTACAATGTAAAAAAAAAAACAAAGAAATTTGTCACTTGCCGGTGGCTAAGGGGGACTCGCTCTCTGCCGTGGTCAGTGCGTTTTTGTCCATCGTGGGCATTATTTTGCGTTCTGTCGGTCATTTACACTCTCTACCACATCTACAAAGTCTTATGATTATCCCACATAAATTTTGCGTGTATCCCGATATACTATTTTCCATATACAAAGCCATCTAAGTGACGGTGCACGACGATGGACAGTGGCCATATTAGCTTCCTGAGCTAAAAGAAGGGAATACAAGAAAAGGAAATGAGTTCTTCTTCTTTGGTGTATTACATGTCAGCCATGATTCTTCCAATGCGTGTCTGCCACCTTTTGAACTGCCACCATCAGTACAAGTCGTCAGTGTAGCTGGGGAGTATAGGGATGTCAGAATTAGTTGACAGGTGCAGTGCCACGCTCTGCCACTAGGGGCATCCGAAATCTCACACTCAAAGGGTTAAGATGAAGAAGGAGTCCTATCAAACTTGGTTGGCTTGTGGGACTCCTCAAGCAGCTGAGGTGTACTGGCAGGCCAAGCAGAGTGCAGCTTGGGTGGTTGCTGAAGCAAAAACTCTGGTGTGGGAGGAGTTCGGTGAGGCCATGGAACAAGACTTTTGGTCAGCCTTGAAGAGATTCTGGCAAACTGTCCGGCAACTCAGGAGGGGGGAGCAACTCTCTATCCACACTGTGTATGGTGCGGATGGGGCACTGCTGACTTTGACTGGGGATATCATCGGGTGGTGGAAGGAATACTTCGAGGATCTCCTCAACAATAATAATAATAATAATGCATCAGATTTATATAGCGCTTTATCATAGACACTCAATGATGCTTTACAAATAGATACATTATTCATTCACTCCAGACAGACAATGGTAGTGACAAGCTACTTCTGTAGCCACAGCTGCCCTGGAGCAGGATGATGGAAATGTGGCTGCCAATCTGCCCCAATGGCCTCTCCAGCCACCACCGAACATTTATACACATTCATACCCAGTGTTATGGACACTGGAGGCAAGGTGGGTGAAGTGTCTTGCCCAGGGACACAACAGCAGGATATCTGGGGACAGTGGGATTCGAACTGCCAACCATCCGGCTATTAGACGACCTGCTCTACCTCCTGAGCCAGTGCCACCCCAATCACTGCCTCAATCCCACTGACACGCCTTCCACAGAGGAAGCAGGGCTTGTGGACGAGAGGACGACTTGCCTATCACAGGGGCTGAGGTTGCCAAAGTGGTTAAAAAGCTCCTTGGTGGCCGGGTCCCGGGAGTGGATGAGATTCATCCTGAGTACCTCAAGGCCCTGGATGTTGTAGGGCTTTCATGGTTGACACGCCTCTGCAACATTGTGTGGCGGTCGGGGACAGTGCCTTTGGCATGGCAAAATGGAGTGGTGGTTCTTCTCTTTCATAACGGAGACCGGAGGGTGTGCTCCAACTTTAGAGGAATCATGTCCTCAGCCTCCCTGGGAAGGTCTATGCCAAGTTACTGGAAAGGAGAGTCCAGCTGCTGGTTGAACCTCGGATTCAGGATGACCAATGTGGTTTTCATCCTGGCCGTGGCACATCAGATCAACTCTTTACCCTCTCGAGAATCCTCGAGAGTTCCTGTAAGTTTACCAAACCAGTTTACATGTGTTTTGTGGACTTGGAGAAGGCATTCAACTATGTCCCTCATGGATTTTTGTGGAGGGTGCTTCGAGAGTATGGGGTATCTGGCTTGTTGTTATGAACTATCCAGTCTCTATACGACCATTGTGAAAGTTGGGTTCGTATTGCCAACACTCGGTTGGACTCATTCCCAGGGAGAGATGGACTCCACCAGGGCTGCCTTTTGTCACCAATCCATTCATCCATCTTCTACCACTTTTTTGGAGGTCCGGGTCGCGGGGGCAGCAGTTCAAGCAGAGAAGCCCAGACTTCCCTCTCTCCAGCCACCTGCTCCACCTCTTCAGAGAGGATACCAAGGAGTTCCTGGACCAGCGGAGAGACATAGTATCTCCAGCGAGTCCTGAGTCTACCCCGTGGTCTCCTCCTAGAGGGATGTGCCTGAAACACCTCAAGTGGGAGGCGTCCAGGAGGCATCCTGATCAGATGCCCACGCCACCTCAACTGGCTCCTTTCAATGTGGAGGAGCAGTAGTTCTACTCTGAGCCTCTCCCGGATGACTGATTTCCTCACCCTATCTATGTGGGTGAGTCCAGCAATCCTACGAAGAAAGCTCATTTCAACCTCTTATATCCACAGTCTCGTTCTTTCGGTAATTACACAAAGCTCATGACCATAGGTGAGGGCAGGAATGTAGATTGAACGGTAAATCGACAGCTTTGCCTGAGAGTTCAGCTTCCTCTTTACCACAACAGACTAGTACAATGTCCACATCACTGCAGATGCTGATCCGATCCGTCTGTCAATCTGTCGCTCCATTCTCTCCTCACTCATGAATAAGACCCCAAGATACTTAAACTTCTCCACTTGGGGCAGGAGCTTGTCCCCAACCCAGAGAGGACAATTCACCTTTTTCCGGCTGAGGACCATGGACTCGAACTTGGAGGTATTGATTCTCATCCCATCCACTTCACACTCAGTGGCAAACCATCCCAGTAAGACCTGTAGGTCATTGCTGGATGAAGCCAGCAGAACAACATCATCTCCAAACAACAGAGATGAGATCCTGAACAGGATCGGTGACAAAAGGTAGCCCTGGCGGAGTCCAACTCTCACTGGGAATGAGTCCAATCGAGCGGTGGCAATACGAACCAAACTCTCACAACGGTCATACAGAGACTGAATAGCTCGTAACAACAAGCTCGATACCCCATACTCCCGAAGCACCCCCCACAAAAAGACACGAGGGACATGGTGGAATGCCTTCTCCAGGTCCACAAAACACATGTAAACTGGATGGATAAACTCCCATGAGCCCTCGAGGATTCTCGAGAAGGGAAAGACTTGTTCCGATGTGCCACAGCCAGGACAAAAACCACATTGCTCCTCCTGAATCTGAGGTTCGACCAATGGCCAGACTCTCCTCTCCAGTACCTTGGCATAGACCTTCCCAGGTAGGCTGAGGAGTGTGATCCCTCTAAAGTTGGAGCACACCCTCCGGTCTCCTTTATTGAAGAGAGGAACCACCACCCCAGTTTGCCATGCCAAAGGCACTGTCCCCAACCTCCACGCAATGTTGCAGAGGCATGTCAACCATGACAGCCCTACAACATCCAGGGCCTTGAGGTACTCAGGGCAAATCTTGTCCAACCTCAGCCACCAAGGAGCTTTTTAACCACCTTGGCAACCTCAGCCCCTGTGATAGGCAAGTCGTCCCCCTCGTCCACAAGCCCTGCTTCCTCTGTGGAAGGAGTGTCAGTGGGATTGAGGAGATCCTCGAAGTATTCCTTCCACCGTCAGATGATATCCCCAGTCCAAGTCAGCAGTGCTCCATCCGCACCATACACAGTGTGGACAGGGAGCTGCTTCCCCCTCTTGAGCCGCCGGACAGTTTGCCAGAATCTCTTCGAGGCCGACCGAAAGTCTTGTTCCATGGCCTCACCGAACTCCTCCCATACCCAAGTTTTTACTTCAGCAACCACCCGAGTTGCACTCCGCTTGGCCTGCCTGTACACCTGAGCTGCTTCGGGAGTCCCACAAGCCAACCAAGCTTGATAGGATGCCTTCTTCAGCTTAATGGCCCCGTTCACCACTGCTGTCCATCACTTGGTTTGGGGGCTACCACCACGAGATGCCCCAGTGACCTTGCAGCCGCAGCCCTGGGCAGCCACTTCATCAATGGAGGTGGAGAACATGGCCTGTTCAGACTCCATGTCTCCAGACTCCCTCGGAATGTGGTTGAAGTTCTTCCGGAGGTGGAAGTTGAAGACCTCCCAGACAGGGGCCTCAGCCGGACATTCGCAGCACACCCTCACTATACATTTGGATCTACCAGGTCTGAATGGCAGCCTCCCCTGCCATCGGATCCAACTCGCCACCAGGTGGTGATCAGTTGACAACTCTGCACCCCTCTTTACCCCGGTGTCCAAGACATACGGTCGCAGGTCTGATGACACGATAACAAAATCAATCATCGACCTGCAACCTAGGGTGTCCTGGTGCCAGGTGCACATATGGACACCCTGATGCTTGGACATGCAGTTCGTTATGGACAAACTGTGGTTAGCACAGAAGTTCAATAACTGAACACCAGTCGGGTTCAGATCGGACAGGCCGTTCCTCTCAATCACCCCACTCCAGATTTCAGTTTCATTGCCCACGTGCACATTGAAGTCCCCCAGTAAGACAATGGAGTCTCCAAGAGGAGCACTCTCCAGCGCCCCAGTCAGAGACTCCAAAAAGAGCGGGTATGCTGAACCATCATTTGGTGCATAGGCACAAATGATGGTCGAGACCTGTTTCCCAACCTGAAGGTGCAGGGAAACACACCCTTTTGTCCTCCGGGAAAAACTCCAATATAGAGGCAGCAAGGTGGGGGATCCAAGAATACGGACCCCTGCTCATCGCCTCTCGCCCTTGGCAACTCCACAGTAGGCCTTTGTCACCAATCCTGTTCATAATTTTTATGGACCGGATTTCTAGGAGCAGCCAAGAATCAGAGGGTGTCATGTTTTGTGGCCATAGGATTTCATCTCTGTTGTTTGCAGATGATGTTCAGGTGAGAGAATGGAGGTGGTTCGGCACAGGATGGAAGAAAGTGGGACAACAGGCGGAGGGAGGGGCACCGGTTTAGACAAGTGGCCCAAATGTTTGGCAACCATGCCCAGCTTCTTTGAAATGGTTTGCAGCTGTTGAGTAAGCACGTCCACCTGCCTCTCCATGGCATCTAAACGGTCTAAAGTGGAATGCTCCGCTGATGCCACTCCCACTGAGCTTGCACCATGGCTGGCTTGTTCTGTCATGATTGATATTTGTTGACAGCTCACTTGCAGGGAATGACAACAGAGGAACACACCGTGGCACAGAGAAGCAAATTTGGCTTAATTTTATTAATTCAAAAGAACGCTTCTGCAAGAGAAAACCGCCACTCACCAAGTGAACACACAGTCTATGGAGAGAGACGAGAGCAGGTAGATTAGGAGGGAGACTCATCATGGAAAAAATAGGATAACACTCATGTGGGTAAATAAGGTAGCCCAGCAGAAGAACCCAGTACTTATGGCGAACCCGCTGATGATGCAGGGTGGCAGTAGTGGAGCTGGGTGAGGAGTCTGACCGGGTGATGATGGTCGCTGATGTGATGGTGGAGTTGAGGCAGGTGAGTGTGCAACAACTCTGGGAGACGCACCACAGAGGAGGTAGCAACTTGTGAAGAGGGAAGCAAATGATTAGAGGGTTTTTCGAGTTGGAGAGAAATTAAACTTACTGCTGAAGCAGGTAGTATACCCAATGAGTCAGCGCCAAGGCACTGAAGAGAAGTTCTATTTAAGCGCTGGCGAGTCAGAGGAACAGGTGCATCTCATCACGCAGGTGGAGATGATTGCCCTCGGAGTAGGTGAGAGTTGAACTGTATGGGCGGGGGAAGAGCATGCTCACCAGAACATGACAGTGAGGAGCTCAGTCATCCGGGAGAGGCTTAGAGTAGAACCGCTGCTCCTCCACATTGAAAGGAGCCAGTTGAGGTGGTTTGGGCATCTGATCAGGATGCCTCCTGAACGCCTCCTACTTGAGGTGTTTCGGGCACATCCCATTGGGCGGAGACCCCAGGGCAGACCCAGGACTCGCTGGAGAGACTACGTCTCCCAGTTGGTCTGGGAACGCCTTGGTATCCTCTCTGAAGAGCTGGAGCAGGTGGCTAGGGAGAGGGAAATCTGGGCTTCTCTGCTTGAACTGCTGCCTCCCTGACCCGGACCTCCGGAAAAGCGGTAGAAGATGGATGGATGGTCTCCTGATAACATCCCCAAGGAGGAGCATGTACAGATTAAAAAGTATTGGACCTAACATTGAACCTTGGGACACACCACAATTTATTTTGTAGACTCTGGAGGAACATGTATCCATACTTAGCAAAATGTTTCTGTCAGTGATGTAGGACTTGAACCAATTAAGAACAGTACCAGAAAGGCCAACCAGGTCCTTTAGACTGTTTAAAAGAATATGGTGGTCTACTGTATCAAAGGCAGCACTTAGATCTTGTACAACCAGGACTGAAATTCTGTGTGAGTCCATCTTGTGCCTTAGATCATTAACAATCCTGACCAGAGCTGTCTCTGTAGTGTGGTTCATCCTAAAACTGGACTGATTTTCATCAAACATGTTATTTGATGTAAAAAATTATTTATCTGAGTAAAAACAAGTTTTTTTCTAAAATTTTGCTTAAAAATGGTAAGATGGATACTGGTTCTGTAATTATTAAGATTTTTAGGATCTAAATTATTCTTCAGGAGGGGTCTCACCACTACAATTTTAAAGGCATCAGGGAAAACACCCATCTGGAGAGAATAGTTCATTATGTTTAAAAGTTCATCCTGGAAAAATCCACAAAATGTTTTTAAAAGTGATGTGAAAATGGGGTCTAGAAAACAATTCGTTGGATTGACTTGGGAGAAACCTCGACCAAGAGTTTTAGCATCAACTAAGGCAAAATTCTCCAGTGTTTCCTCAGATAACAGCAAAGGTTCCACAGTACTAAAAACAGTATCTTATAATAAAAGACTGGATCTAATAATATCTATTTTTCTTCTGAAGTGGTCTGCAAAGTCCTCACATAGTGAGCCTGTGTCATAAATCGCCCCTCAGAGGCAGAAATGCGAGACCCACGTGCTGAACTGTTAATTTAAGGCAGTTTATTAACTCAACGGATAAACACAAAGTTCCATAAAGTGTTCAAAAACAAAGAAGTAAACAAGAGGGAAATTATTTACAAACTACTGGCCATAGCAAAGCAGGGCTCTGGTGGAGATGTGGATTAGCAAGCCAAAGCGGCAACAAAGTAGGAAAGCACATAGCGTCCTTAAATAGGGCTCAAAACCTATTACATAATACTTGGCAGGTGTGGGTGCCCGAGCAGGTGGGAGAAGACAATAATACATAATCAGGATCAGCTGGGTAAATAAAAGGGAGGCAAACCACAGATTGACAGTTGACAGGGCATGCCCACACCAAATTTCACGTCCCTGACAGCTGTCAACAGAAGAGAAGGACGATACGGGAGATAAGGGGAAAACACATCATGCCAAAGTATGCTTATGAATAGGAACAGAAAATAAAAAATATAACACTAACACAGACAGAAAAATGACAAGCATAAAACAAATACATGGACCCAAAAGGCATGAAGTGCAACAGATGAAAAAATAAACAGAAAAAGCCATGAGACCGAGTCTGGTGGAATTTTCCAGCCCTCGGCTCATGACAGTCTGTTGGCATCATGCTGGACTTCTTAAAAGTGGGATTGATCAGTTGGCCAATGGTGGAGAAAAGGATTCTGAGATTGTTTTTGTTAGTATTTGTTAATTTAGAGAAGTGGGAGTTTCTGGTTTGTTTGACCGTGTTATTATATAGTTTCATAGTAGTTTATATATATATAGTTTATTATATTGTTGCCATGTTGGATCTGTTTACATCCTGCAGGACAGCCTTCATGGATGGGTTGTCCAATAAAAGAGCTCTGGGTTTGCGCAGCTGTAAAAGGCTGTAGATGGGCTAGGAGAGCTATCCATCAATGAAATCTATGAGATCCGGCAGTGGACCTCTTACACAATGTAGAGTAACGTACTTCCACATTCCAGTCCTCCCGCAGTTCCGGTTCAGCTTCCATTATATTTTCCCATTCCCTGGTGCTTTCTCATCAATAAATGAATTTGATCACTTTCGCTTATCATTGTACATACTGGAAATAGTGTGTGGGCAGATTGTTTTTTCTTTATAAAGTTCGTGTTTCACATTTTGATTATTTTTGTAACCATACTGAGCCATTTAATAGTTCCCCTGTTAGCTTTGCACTTAGCATCTATCATGTAGTGCCAGCAAATATAATGGGATTTGGCTGTGACCGGAAGTGAGTTGTGGGCAGTCCAGAATGCGGAAGTATGTCACGCTACATTGTGCAAGAGGTCCGTTGGATCCACCTTTTTGTAAGCGATTCAGCTCAGTGTATTAGCCAATCAAAACTAGTACATTCGAGCAAATCATTCACGAACATTATATCACTAATACACAGCCTACCTGCTTATGAGGATTATGGGAATTTGAAATGGTGAAACTGGGCAGAGCAGTGGCGGAGTGGTTAGCACTGCGGCAGCACAGCAACTCACCCTTGGCCGGGGGATCCTGGGTTTGATCTCAGCCCCCGACCAACAGAGATCTGTGTGGAGTTTGCATGTTCTCCCTGTATCTGTGTGGGTTTACTCCGGGATTTCTCCGGTTTCCTCCCACATGCCAAAAACATGCAAGTTAGGTTAATTGGCATCAAACGGGATTCTAAATTGTCCTTAGGTATAACTGTGAGAGTGAATGGTTGTCTGTCTCTCTGTGTTGGCCCTGCGATGGACTGGCGATCTGTCCAGGGTGTACCCTGCCTCTCGCCCAAAGATGCTGGGATAGGCTCCAGCAACCCCCCCCCCCCCCCCGTGACCCGAAAAGGATTAAGCGGAAGAAGATGGATGGATGGATGGACTGTGAAGCCATGTCAGTCTCTTCTAGACTTTGCATATGGTTGTATTTAGAGCCTAAAGGAACTTACAATTTTCATTTATTAGTTGGAGGACTTGGTGGAGGAAACTTAGACATAAAGCTAAAAGCATGACATAAGCATGGTTATTTCCATCCATGTTATACACACTAAGCAGTGAATCATACAAAACGTAGTCAGAATTACAGTCAGAATAAACCTTCATACAGAACATTTATTCATGTCTGGCTTTTTTCTGTTATTTCTAAAATTATCCATGAAAGCATTAAAGGTGAAATTCAGAACAATTTTATGAAAACAAAGATTAAAAAAAAATAATACATCAACAAAGTGTTCAGAAACTTGCACAATGCAAGTCTTAATGTTCTTCAAAAACTTAGTATATTGATGAAAAAAATGGTTTGTAATTTTTTACTGGTTGTAAATAATATAAATATTTACATTCCAGAAGATTTCTGATGACAAAAAAGTGTTCTGTCATTTTTTTCAGATCCAATGCAATGAATTTTTGGATGTCACGTGCAATTGCATTTCCGTACCACCGAGCCGAGTGGACCCCAGAGGTTCCCTGAAAGCGCCTGATGGAAAACAGGAGGCAAAATAGCCACAGCGTCATAGAACTGGGTTTGAAACCATCAAACCCAAGTTCATGACACATAAGTATTCACAGTCTTTACCATGAAGCTCAAAATTGAGCTCAGGTACATCCTGTTTCCACTGATCATCCTTGAGATGTTTCTACAGCTTAATTGGAGTCCATCTGTGGTAAATTCAGTTGATTGGACATGAGTTGGAAAGGCACACACCTGTCTATATAAGGTCCCACAGCTAACAGTGCACGTCAGAGCACAAACCAAGCATAAAGTCAAAGGAACTGTCTGTAGACCTCCGAGACAGGATTGTCTTGAGGCACAAATCTGGGGAAGGGTACAAAAAAATTTCTGCTGCTTTGAGGGTCCTATTGTGCACAGATGCCTCCAACATCCGTAAATGGAAGAAGCTCAGAACCACCAGGACTCTTCCTGGAGCTGGCCAGCCATCTAAACTGAGCGGGGAATAAAGGCCTTAGTCAGGGAGGTGACCAAGAACCTGATGGTCACTCTGTCAGAGCTCCAGTGATCTTCTGTGATGAGAGAACCTTCCAGAAGGACAACCATCTTTGCAGCAATCCACCAATCAGGCCTGTATGGTAGAGTGGCCAGGCGGAAGCCACTCCTTAGTAAAGGCACATGGCAGCCCACCTTGAGTTTGCCAGAAGGCACCTGAAGGACTCTCAGACCATGAGAAACAAAATTCTCTGGTCTGATGAGACAAAGATTGAACTCTTTGGCGGGAATGCCAGGCGTCATGTTTGGAGGAAACCAGGCACCGTCCATTACCACGCCAGTGTTGGTAGCAGCATCATGCTGTGGGGATGTTTTTCAGTGGCAGGAACTGGGAGACAAGTCAGGATAGAGGGAAAGATGAATGCAGCAATGTACAGAGACATCCTGGATTAAAACCTGCTCCAGAGCACTCTTGACCTCAGACTGGGGCGACAGTTCATCTTTGAGCAGGACAGCAACCCTAAGCACACAGCCAAAATATGAAAGGAGTGGCTTCAGCACAACTCTGTGAATGTCCTTGAGTGGCCCAGCCAGAGCCCAGACTTGAATCCAATTGAACATCTCTGGAGAGATCTGAAAATGGCTGTGCACCGACGCTTCCCATCCAACCTGATGGAGCTTGAGAGGTGCTGCAAAGAGGAATGGGTGAAACTGCCCAAAGATAGGTGTGCCAAGCTTGTGGCATCATATTCAAAAAAACTTGAGGCTTTAATTACTGCCAAAGGTGCATCAACAAAGCATTGAGCAAAGGCTGTGAATACTTATGTACATGTGATTTCTTAGTTTTTTATTTTTAATAAATTTGCAAAAATTTAAAAAACTTTTTCACATTGTCATTATGGGATATTGTGTGTGGAATTTTGAGGAAAAAAATTTAGTCACTTTTGGAATAAGGCTGTAACATAGCAAAATGTGGAAAAAGTGAAGTACTGTTAATACTTTTTGGATGCACTGTAAGTCTTGCCAATCATTACAACATCCTAACTATCCACAAATGAATTATGAAAAATAAAAGATGGATTTGTGTATGCACTCTTCAGGCAGGTAAAATGAAGGGGCAGGCTAGATTGCTTCTGTGGCTGCGTGATATTGTTAATCATTTTTGGTGGTGCTGTAACAAAGCTGCAACGCATGACGACTTCATGGTAGGTGCAACATTTGTTGTATTACTGCAACAACACAAGTAATTGTGCTACCAGTGTCATTGTGCCTAAGAAAGTATCACCCTTGATGTGCAATTTTTCTTTGTTGGAGACAAAATGGGTTATACAGTTGTTATTGTTATCAATAAGCCCATATATTAAAATATTTGTGGGGTTTTTATACAACACTTCAAAGTTCTATAAGCTGACTGTTGCTGTGAATTCGTGCTATATAATAAAGTTGTATTAAAAAAAGCCCTTTTTCATAGACAACTTTAGTTGATGTTGATTTGCTTTAAGACATTATATTAGTACACTGTCAGAAAATGTTATATTGCGACGAATTTAACTTTTATAAAATACTAACAAAACTTTAAGATTATACAGTAATCCAATATAAATTTAGATATTCAAAGAATACTTTTTATAGATATTATGAGGACTATGACTAGTGATTTTGTGTCGGATTGGATTAGTGATGTGCTTATTTTCTGAAATGCACTGAATTTTTTACACTGACTATCCATATGAGAACTGGACTATTACTGCACTACAAATAATTTCAAAAAGAGCTTATTGAAGAGAATGCTCTGCACATGTCTGATCAGGTATTTATAACTGAAGTTCTCAGTAATTTTACAAGGTTATACAAAGGTTAACAGTATTTCAGTTGTACATTGAGGATAGGTAAGCCATCACTTGGTAAATCCTAACAATGAATTAACAACACCCTTTACATATAAATTAGAAAAGGCATAAACAATATCAGGCATCGATTTTACATTTATTTTAATAATATATAACAATAATATAAAACAATAAATAAAATTTAAATGAACAGAAAATGAAACAGAGCCCAAAAACTAATTGCCACCTCCTGGTTTTTGATGCCCTGATGATGCACCTTGTACCATGGATGTACATGTGGACCTGCCACAGACCAGGAGCGTGAGCTAGAACAAACCCAGTGTGTTGTCCTTAGGGATCAGGGTAACAGTCCCTGATTGCCCACACACAGCAACTGGGGATGACCAAGGCAATGGATTAGCCACAGCAACAGCTCATTTTAGAACAGCATTCTTAGCTAAAACGCTGAACATAAACAAACCAAGAGAGTGTTACAGCATATCTGCAAAAACACTCTACCAACAGCAAAGTCCTTAAAGTCAGCTACAGTTTTGCCATGATTACATTATCAAAATTGTAATTATCAGGTTCAATCACGTCTGTGAAATGTTAGCATTACCATAAATTATTAATAATTATGTGACAGAAATTTTTAAAAAATTGTTGAATGGAGATAAACATCAAAGGAGACTCAGTTAAAATCACTGGGCACTGTACCATAAAAGATTCGTCGCTTGACATGATTTCACTGGTTCATAATCACTAACTGATTTCCATACAGTCTGCTGCAGCCTGTGAATGCTTGTTTCCAGTGCCGTTTCTGTTTCTACATGGCAACACGTGCAATGTTATCATGAGGCAACAGTGAGTGCAACATCTACTGGGCAGGAGGTCAAAAAGTAACGGATTGCACCTTGAAGTCTTTATTCTCACCTTTCATTTTTTACTTGCACCTTTATTTAATCTGAACATGGATTTAAATCCAATAAAGAGAACATTTTGTGCTTATTTGCTCACAAATTTAATCAGATTAATACTTTTTGAAGTGTTCCAGTATTAGTCCCCCGTTTATAGTGCGTGTTATAGTCATTTTAGGCATTAGGGAGCCAAATAGCTGGGAATAGGTGTGTGAGTGTGAGAGCACACTGCCTTGTCCTCTGACGTCACACGTAGCACGCTGACAGCAGGAACGCGGATGCACACAGAGAGCATGTTAGGAGGAAAAGCCTGGAAGATATTATCATCCCGCAGCGAGTGAATGACACAGTGACATGCACTCAGCAGTGACGCAGGAGCTTTCATCTGTCTACCACTTCATGTCCTGGAAACAACATGCAGCAAGCATCAGGGAGGGGAAGAGGCAGAAAATGGCAAGCCTCAGCCTTTTCCAAGTCTTGAATAATTAAGCAGAGCTAAGCAGTTCACTGGGCAGGCAACAAAAATACTATTTTTAGTCATCATGCAATGCTGGCAGGCCATGATGCATCTAAACATTGAAGGAGGAGCTCCAAACAAGTAAACAAACATGCAGAATGACAAAATTGTTTAGTAGGTACTCATTATCCTCCCTTTGGTATCAGTTAGCCACACTCTTCCTTCTGGGCCTTCGTTAAGAAATTTTTTGCTGAGGTGTCAGGTGCTAAGATTCTGCAGTCCTGTAAATTCTGAGGTTGGGCCTCTATTGATTGGACTTTGGGAATTTCTAACCTTGTTATGTTCTCAAGTCACACAAGAGTATGAAGGATATCATCTGAATGCCATGAAAGAGATTCAAGAAGTTTGTGGACATTTTTAGGAAGATTCACCAAAGTAACCAAGCTTCTGGCTGCTCTGCTTCAGCTAATGGTGTACCCTGGGCCAGCCCACCTCATGCCATTCCTTCATGGTCCAGACCAAGACCACCTCTTTTTGCTAAACAAAATTTCATCTCTGTGGTCTGGACCTTGGTTTGGGGAAGGTTTCACTCTGAAATGTTTGATCTGGATCAAACTGAAAAGTCCAAAAGTCCAGTGTTTGATGTGAAAGCACCCTTAAATACTCTCAGTGGATGGACTGGATGGGTTCAAATGTTGAGACATGGCAGCATACTAAATGCACCCAAAGTGGTTTGATTTCTATAGAAAATCCTGTAATATATCTCACTGTCCTTGTTTGAAATCCTAAAAAAGTTTAATGGTCTAAACTGTAATGCTACCCTTAATGCTACCCTTAAATTGACTCAACTTTTGAAGAAACTCCATATACTGTATTCTTCCGAAAATTCCAGTGTGGTCACAATGAAAAATCAAGCATTTGAACTAGATTGAACATAAAAGCCTTTTCCATATCTCTGTCCCTCTTCACGATGAAATATTATCTTCTACCACATTGTTTAATTTATGCATGAGCGCACAATGGGAAAAGCATTAAAGCACAACAGGCTTAGAATAGCTACATCTTAAAGATAATATGCATGCATGTATAACTTTGCATATGAAGTCAGAGTAGATACCATTTTTCCTCAAGCTCCTCCTGACCTGCATTTGTACTCTGGCCCAGCAGCGAACTCCACAAGCCTGCTGGGCAAGAATTATTTTCGTAATAGGCCTTTTTTTTTTTCCATATAATGACCTCCGCAAATGCCAAAATTGCTGACAAGGTTTTTTTTTTTTTTTTGGTCCTATTCAACCATGCCTCACATTTGTTCTCTGCCCTTCAGTAATCAACATGATCCATGCTGTCATATCATGTCTTATCATCATCCTGCTGGAGATGCTTTTTTCAAGAGTTCATGTGGAGTATCAGATGGGGAGAGTTCATGTGTGCAGCCTGGATCTTGTAAAGCCTGTGTGAATGCATGTCTGTACTTTAGGGCGACTCGGGAATGAAGGCAAATGCGATTGGGAATGTTGACACACTTGAGCGTTTTAGAAATGCACACATGCAAAATTTGCCTCTCAGTGGCATCATGGGCTCGCTCCGTGACTCCAGGTCTGACAGGTGGGTCTTTGCATACCAAAGTCACCATTGGTTGACTGGGAATGAAGTGACTCACCCTGGGATCAACCACACAATAAATAACACAACTAAAAGCTGGTTAGAGGTAAAAACACATTACCACATTTGTGCTGATAATACACTGCTGATTGTCAAACAACTTTTGACATTTTACATGTTAAAGGTCACTGAAACATAGTGTCTTTGTGGATTTTAACCTTCTAAAATGCTTTCTTGGGTCATATGACTTCAGCAAAAATATTAAAATCTCTCTTGAGTTAGAAATAATTATATATATATATATATATATATATATATATATATATATACTGTTTATATATATATATATACTGTGTATATATATATATATATATATATATATATATATATATATATATATACACAGTATATACACAGTATATACACAGTATATACACAGTATATATATATATATATAAAGTATATATATATATATATATATATATATATATATATATATATATATATATATATATATATATATAATATATATATATATATATATATATATATATTTTAACATTTCGACAGAAAGAGCAATGTGTTCCGGGTTCTTTTTCCCTGTGTCACTGACAAATGATCCAGTCTTCAGTTACAACCGTCAGTGTCCTATTGGCTATAATGATTCAGTCCCAGAGCTTCTGAACCCAAGACATTATCATCACAGCTAGCAGTGCTACTATGGAGTTAGCTTACCCAGAGTAATTTATGTTGTTATTTTCTTTAACCATCACCATAATAGACATCCATGTTCCCACCTGGTTCACTAATTCACAGTCAATAATATATCTAATGTTTTGGGGGATTTTTTGTCTTTCAGCCGCTTCCTTTTGGGGATCACCACAGCATATAACCTTATATCTTATATCAATTGGGCTACTGTTGGTTAAAGATTGAGGAGGAGGACAGGGGGAAGGCGTGTTAGGAGGGAGAGAGAGAAAAGGAAAGGTAGAAGTGTGGAGGTGAGAGAAGGGACTTTAAATGTAGGGACTACGAGATATATTGTGTGTTCAAAAAATTAGATGGAAGGGAAGCAAAGCTAGGAGCATTGGAGGTGGATTTAAACTGTTTTATCATAGTGTAGATCAGAAGAGAATTTGAGTAGGAGTAATCTTGAAGGAAGAGTATGTGAAGAGTGTTCAGGAGGTAAAGAGGGAGTCAGAAAGGATCATGAGCTTGAAGCTAGAAGTCAAAGGTGTGATGGTGAATGTTGTCAGTGCATATTGCTTTATAGTTACTGTATGTTGTTATGGGGATGCTCTTATTTGTGAAGTGCGGTGTAGTGGTGCCCCCTTCCTTTTCCGCCACTACACTGCACCCCTATAAATAGCAGCGGGCATCAGGGTTCGGCCTCTTTGCCGATGCCCCTGCGTGGTGGCTGTATGTTGTGTGTTGCCAACTCTTTCAATAAAACTAAGTTTGACTGTGCACCTGGCCTCGTCATTACAAGGTATTTCAAGACATAACATTTTGGCGATGAGAATAAAAATGGAGGCATGTGTTTCACCGCTTCGGCCCTTCCTGGAGCTCCCGGGCGAGCCACCTGTGCCTTGGCGAAGATGGTTTGCTGTCTTTCAAAACTACATTGCGACACTCGACCTGGGTGAGCTAGACAGGCAGAGGGCACGTGTGCTTCTGCTGCATAATTTGGGGTTCGAGGGCCAGTGCATCCCGCGTACACTCATTGCTACCGACTCGTATGAGGATGTGGTCGAGTTGCTGGTACGCCATTTCTACACCCAGGACAAAGTCACTGTCCAGAGGATTTGGTTCCGACGACGACACCAGCCTGTGTGTGAGCCTGTCCGCCAGTTTGTTGCTGACCTGCGGCAGCTGGCTAGCGAGTGTTGTTTTGGGATGTTGGAGAAGGGAATGGTATGTGACCCACTGGCAGAACACACAACCAGCAACGCTTTGCGAGCTAGGCTGCTTTCGGCACCGAGTGAACTGACGTTAGCCGAGGCTGTCAAGCTAGCTTTTGAGGTAGAGAACGCGGATGAGCTAGCTTCGGAGCTAAAGTGGCGCCAATCACAACGACAGCTGGGGCCTGTCGCCACAGCATTAGTAGTGGACACTGACAGCGAGGATAGCATGGCCGACGATGGCGTGGAATCCTATGGCATCAACCTGAGGTCTGACCCGAGAAAGCCTGTGTGTGGGGGCTTTGGGCCCGTGAAGCACCGATACAAGGCTAGGGAATGCCTGGCTAGAGGGAAGCGCTGTGGCATGTGTGGACGTTTGAACCCTTTCGCCAGGGTGTGTAGTGTGTCCAAGCTGGAGAGCCCACGGAGGATAACATCTGCACCCGCCCTGGTAACTGTCTGTGCGGTGTCCCCAAGTACCAACGGGTTCAAGTACTGTATGGTGACGCTGGATGACGAGGAGGTGCCGCTGCTGATTGACATGGGGGCGGAGAAATCATTATTAACACGGCTCGGTACAAGTCAGTGGTGATGCCTAACTGCACGTTCCACGTGACGGCCCAAGGCGACAACATTATGGGCTGTGACCTGTTTAATGGACTGGGGTTCGCCATTAGAGAAAACGCTGGGAAGGAGTGGACTGGTTGTGGCTGACGGAACCGTCTGGCTACGGTAGCGAAGGATTACACGGTGTGAGGGAAGGATTTGTCTTGCACCACGGCGGTCAAGCAGGACCAGCCACACTCAGGTTCGACACAGGCGGGTCTCAGTGCTGGCGCTCAGGATACCTTGGACGACGGTACTGAGCGTGACAACGAGGCGCCTGTGTCGACGAGTGACGCCGACGAGTGAGCCTCAGTTTTCTCTGGAGCTCGGCCGCAGTAGGCCAGAGGATCTGGAGCTTCAACAGTGACCACTGCAGCAGCTTTACAAGGAGTTGGGGCCAGACCGACAGGCACTGGACCAAGTGCCAATCAGCAACAATGCAGGCCGAGCAAAGCTCCCCTGAGAGTTACGGACCAGGTTCGGGTTCATGGGGACGGATGCCCACGGCGAATACGGGGCAAACGACAGCTTGAGAATCACCAGGAACGGCTGCATATCGTGGCTAAATGGGGTGCAGCCCACTTTCAACTGTTGGATGGTTTGTGGAGGCACGCCAATGATTTGTGGCGTACCCAGGAAGAGGTTTCAGATGGTGGGTCTAGACGAGAGGAGTGGCTGATGGCGGAGTAGACGAGGCACATCACTGTCTACACAATTAGCTGCGGCCCCAGAGGCATGCTGCCTCCAGGGGCGGACATACTGAGAGACTGTCCGGGGCCCCCACAGGCCAGTTCCACCACTCTCTCGCCAAGTGGAGTGTGAGTTTATGTATATAATACAGAGAAAATGAGTTCTAATAGTATGGTTCTTTGTAGGTGTTTAGAGGAAAATTATAATAATGGGGAAAAAAATGTTTCAATGTTCGTATGTTTGTGCATGTGTGAAAAAAATATAAAAATATAAGAGAGTTCTAATGTTCAAACGGTTGTATATTGTTCTGGGATTATTTTGTGTCTTTTATTTAGTTTAGGAACACAGCAGTATTTTTAGTTTATGTATGGACTTTATTTATTTACTCTATAGGTGGAAGAATAACCCACCTTGCCATGTGGGGTAGGACGGAAGTCCACCTGTCCTCCCTAGTTTTAGGTTTTGTTATATGAATGTGATAGGCCCTTTAGTGTTTTCAGTTTTAGTTTTATTTGTGTGTGATTCAGGTCCTAAATTGGGGAGGGTCTTGATTGTGTGTGTGTTTTTGGACTTTTCTAAGGGGGGGGTGTTATATAGTTATGTTTATGGGGATGCTCTTATTTGTGAAGTGCGGTGTAGTGCTTTTTCTGCCACTACACTGCACCCCTATAAATAGCAGCAGGCATCAGGGTTCGGCCTCTTTGCCGATCCCCCTGCCTGGTGGCTGTATGTTGTGTGTTGCCAACCCCTTCAATAAAGCTAAGTTTAACTGTGCACTTGGCCTTGTCATTACAAGTTATTTCCAGACATAATTCGTATGACCCACAAGTTGGATGTCAGGTAGAAGAGAAAGAGTAAGTTGGATGAAGTGGCAGAGAGCGTTCCCAAGGGGGAGAGAGAGTGGTGATTGGAGTGAACTAATGGACATGTAGGTGAAGGGAACAAAGGTGATGAGGAGGTTCTGGGTAGGTATGGTTTTAAGGAGAGAAAAGTGGAAGGACAGATGGTCGTGGATTTTGCTAAAAGGATGGAAATGGCTGTGGTGAACACATACTTTAAGAAGAGAGAGAAACATAGGGTGACTTACAAGAGTTGAGGAAGGTGCACACAGGCGGACTACATCTTATGCAGAAGGAGAAATCTGAAAGAGATAGGAGACTGCAAGGTGGTATTAGGAAAGAATGTAGCTAGGCAGCATCAGATGGTAGTCTGTAGGATGACTTTAAAAGCAAGAAGAGGAAGAGGGTGAAGGCAGAGCTAAAGATTAAGTGGGGAAGTTACAGAAGGAAGAAGGTCGCACAGAGTTCAGGAAGGAGTTGGAACAGGCTCTGGGTGGTAGGGAAGAATTACCAGATGACCGGGAAAATACAGCAAAAGAATTGAGGGAAATTAATAGAAAGGTATGTGGTGTTTCTACTGGACAGAAGAAGGAAGACAAGGAGACTTGGTGGTGGAATGAGGAAGTACAGGAAAGTATTCAAAGGAAGAGGTTAGCAAAGAAAAAGTGAGATAGTCAGGGAGATGAAGAAAGTAGAAAGGAGTACAGTAGGTGCATGGCAAAGAGAGAGGTGGCAAAGGAAAATGAAAAGGCATAGATGTGCATGCAGCAGGTTAGGCTGATTAAGGACAGAAATGGTAATGTACTAACGAGTGATGAGAGTGTGTTGAGAAGGTGGAAGAAGTATTTTGAGGAACTGATGAATGAAGAAAAAGTGCGAGAGAGTGGAATGGATGAAGGAAAGATGGTGAACAAGGAAGTCCCAAGGATTAGCAAAGCAGAAGTGAGGACAGCTTTGAAGAGAATGAAAAATGGAAAGGCGGTTGGTCCAGATGACGTACCTACCTGTGGAGGTATGGAGATGTTTAGGAGAGATGGCAGCGGACTTTTTAACCAGATTGTTTAACACAGTGTTGGAGAGTGAGAGGATGCCTGAGGAGTGAAAAAGAAGTGTTTTGGTACCAATTTTCAAGAACAAAGGTGATGCTCAGAGCTGTAGTAACTACGGAGGCATAGCGTTCATCAGTCAAACTATGAAGATATGGGAAAGAGTTGTTGATGCCAGGTTAAGAGGAGAGGTGACAATCAGTGAGCAACAGTACGGTTTCATGCCAAGAAAGAGTACTACAGATTCAAGATTCAAGATTTCTTTACTGTCATTTAGTATGTGCATGCACATAAAAAATGAAATTATGATCCCCCAGCAGTAAGTACCACAATATACATAGAGAATAATTTTAAAAACAACAGCATAAAAAAACAAAATACAACAATAAAATATAAGTTAAAACACTATGATCAGACCAACCTAACAGAATACATATACAAGTTTAGCAGAGGTGAGGGTGAGGAAAAGCAATTGGCAGGGGAATAGGGTACAGTCCATTTATAATCCTGACTGCATGTGGGAAAAAAACTATTCAACATTCTGGCTAGCCTGGTCTGAAGACACCTGTACCTCTTCCCTGAGGGCAGAAGAGAAAACAAACTGTGGGAAGAATGGTAGCAGTCTTTAATGATGTTAACAGCCCTGTTAGCACAGCGTTTATTGTAAATCTCCTCCAAGGAGTGTGGGGGGGGGGGGGGGACACCAATGATCTTACTGGCTGTTTTTACAACCCTATTCAGCTGGTGCTTCTCTAATGCTTTGCAATTCCCAAGCCAGGTAGTCAGGCCATATGAAAGGACAGATTCCAGGGTGCCTCTGTAAAAAGTGGTGAGGAGCTGAGTGGGAAGACCTGCGTTTTTTAGCTGTTGGAGAGGGTAGAGTTGTTGATGAGCCTTTTTAATAATGGCTGTGGTGTTGGTGTTAAAGGTCATGTCATCTGCCAGGTAAATCCCCAGAAACTTAACATTGTTCACCCTCTCCACACAAGTGCCCCCAATAGACAGCGGTGTGTGATGGTACTTGCTCACCTTCCTGCAGTTGATCACCATCAAATTAGTCTTCTCCACATTAGGTGAAGATTATGTAATCTGCACCATGTTGTTAGCTGGTCCACCTCCCTTCTGTACACAGACTCATTGTTTTCATTAATCAGACCGACTACAGTTATATTATCAGCAAACTTAATGATATGATTGGTGCTGAATGTGGCAGTACGGTCGTGAATGAGCAGGCTAAACAGCAGGGGGCTCAAGACACAGCCCTGAGGAGATCCTGTACTCACAGTTCTGATGTTTGAGATAGAACTGTCCACCTTGACTCGCTGCTGCCTCTGCATCAGGAAGTTGAGAACCCAGCCACATGTGCTAAGGCCCACCCCCAGCAACCGTAGTTTTTCCACCAACTGCCCTGGAATGAAGGTATTAAAGATGCAATATTTGCTCTAAGAGTGTTGATTGAGAAATATAGAGAAGGTCAGAAGGAGATGCACTGTGTCTTTGTGGATCTAAGAAAGCATATGATAAGATGCAAAGAGAGGAAGTGTGGTACTGTATGAGGAAGTCAGGAGTGGCAGAGAAGTATGTGAGGGTGGTGCAGGACATGTATGAGGACAGCGAGATGGTGGTGAGGTGTGCTGTAGGAGTAACAGATGGATTCAAGGTGGAGGTGGGATTACATCAGGCTCAGAGCCCTTTCTTGTTTGCCATGGTCATGGACAGGCTGACAGATGAGGTCAGACAGGAGCCTCCGTGGACCATGATGTTTGCAGATGACATTGTGATCTGTAGTGAGAGTAGGGAGCAGGTGGAGGAGAACCTGGAGAGGTGGAGGTATGCTCTGGAGAGAAGAGGATTGAAAGTCAGTAGAAGCAAGACAGAATACATGAGTGTGAATGAGAGGGAGGCAGGTGTAACAGTGAAGATGCAAGGAGTAGAGGTAGTGAAGGTAGATGAGTCTAAACCTGGGGTCAAACATCCAAAGCAATGGGAAATGCACAAGAGTGGTGAAGAAGAGAGTGCAGGCAGGGTGGAGTGGGTGGAGACGAGTGTCAGGAGGGATTTGTGACAAAAGGATAGCAGCTAGTGTGAAAGGGAAGATTTACAAGATGGTAGTGAGACCTGCTATGATGTATGGTTTTGAAACGGTGGTGCTGACAAAATAACAGGAAACAGAGCTGGCAGAGTTGAAGATGCGAAGATTCTCATTGGGAGTGACTAGGAGGGACAAGATTAGAAATGAGTATATCAGAGGGACAGCTCAGGTTGAGCGGTTTGCAGACAACGTAAGAGAGACAAGGCTGAGATGGTTTGGACATGTGCAGAGGAAGGATAGTGGACATATTGGACAAAGGATATTGAAGATGGAGCTTCCAGGCAGGAAGAAAAGAGGAAGACCACAGGGAAGATTCATGGATATAGTGAAGGAGGACAAGAAGAGGGTTGGTGTTACAGAGGAAGATGCAAGGGATAGGGTGAGGTGGAGGAAGAAAATCTTCTGTGGTGGCCCCTCAAGGGAGCAGCCAAAAGAAAAAGACACCTCTTTAACTCAGAATAAGGGTTAGAACATGTTCAGTCTGCTTTATGGTACCTTGAGAGCTCTTATCATCGGAAAAACCTAAAGAAAGTCAACATGATAGTCGCAGTAATTTCCTCATTTTGGAGTGAGAAATAAGGTTTGTGACGTGAGAAAGAAGGTAGAAGAGTGAGACTCAGTCCAAAAGAGCGAGAGTTGGCAACACTGAGTTAGATTTAATCTACCCAAGCAAGTAGCTAGCCAGATAACATGAGCAACATCTGAAGTGATGAAAGAGGAAGGGTGGTGTGAACTCCGGCTCATGATCATTTCAAGAGACATGCACTGAAAAAGAACCATTCTGAGGAAGAATGCAAAAGATGATCATAATTATGCTGCAATAATTAAATAAAGGCAACTTGACCAAAGTATGTCACAGTTATTTCATTAAAGCCTGTGGGACCTGTCAACATGTGGAAAATGTGCAGTGAGTGGAATCTACAGGTGCATCTCAATAAATTAGAATGTCATGAAAAAGTTGATTTATTTCAGTAATTCAGTTAAAAAAATGAAACTCATATAGAGATTCATTGCACACAGAGTGATATATTTCAAGTGTTTATTTCTTTTAATTTTGATGGTTATGGCTTATATCTCATGAAAAACCCATATTCAATTTCTCAAAAAAATTGAATATTACATAAAATTAATTTTAAAAATTTGATTTTTAATAGAAATATTGGCTGACTGAAAAGTATGTCCATGTACACACTCAGTACTTGGCCAGTCTTCCTTTGCATGAATTACTGCATCAGTATGGTGTAGCATGAAGGCAATTAGCATGAAGGCAATCAGCCTGTGGTACTGCTGAGGTGTTATAGAAGCCCAGGTTACTTTGATAGTAGCCTTCATACTTTTGGCAGTATGCACAGGTTCCAAGTCCTGCCGGAAAAATGAAATCAGCATCTCCATAAAGCTTGTCAGCAGATGGAAGCAAGAAGTGCTCTAAAATTTCCTGGTAGACAACTGTGCTGAATTTGGACTTGATAAAACACAGTGGCCCACCACCAGCAGATGACATGGTTCCCCAAATCATCACCGGCTGTGGAAACTTCACACTGAACCTCAAGCAACTTGGACTCTGTGCTTCTTTACTCTTCCTCCAAACTCTGGGTTCTTGATTTCCAAATGAAATGCAAAGTTTACTTTCATCTGAAAAGAGGTCATCTACTGGTGTTGGTCCACTGTGTGTTACCAAGTCCAAAGTCAGCGCAGCAAAATTTTTTCAAGCATTTCATGCTTCCCTCTGTTGACAAGCTTTCTGGAGATGGTGATTTCATTCTCCAGCAGGACTTGGCACCTGCCCACACTGCCAAAACTACCAAAACTTGGTTTAATTAAAGCACCAAGGTGCTGATGCCTCTGTGCCAGAGCCTTGGCAGAAGTATGGGTTCTCGGATCATCACCAAAATGTTATGGGTTCCTCTCTAGCCCAGTGACCACATCTGGAAAAAAAATTCATCCAAATACATCCAGTAGTTTTGGAGTACAAGCATGCGCAGCAAAAATAATCTGCAGTTCACATGTGCATACTGTTGGCAGCAGCCAAGAGCCACCAAACTGATTTGAACACCTGCAATCCAAACACAAAACAAGAGGGTGTGGTGTCACGTTCTGAGCACGGGGGGGTTCCACCGGTCTCAGATTGTCTGCCTTTTTTTTTTCTTCTCATATTTGTACCATGTTGTCATTTTGAGTTGTCATTTATTCTATATTGTTTCTCTGTATGATTTATTTTCCCGTCTATGTTCATTGCGGTTTGTTTGTTACATTTTTTGAGGTTACAGGTCTTTATTCTCTGCCATTTTATTATATTGGTATTCTGCTGTGTTCTCTCTCTTGGGGTTGACAGCTGTCAGTGGCTTTCTGGGGTTTTGCTCTGTGTGGGCGTGGCCCTGTCAGCTGTCAGCTCCGATTGCTTCCTTCTTTCTCATCATTCCCAGCTGGTCTAAATTGCTTCTGTGTTTTCTCCTACCTGCTCAGGTTTACAACACCTGTTACCACTTACTTTATTTTGTGTCTAGCCTTATTTAAGGGGCTGCGCACTTTTGTCCGGCACAGCACCCTACTTTCAACTCGCTCCTACAGGACGTAAGTTCCTTGTAATTCTTCTGTTTTTCTGTATGTATTCCTAACGCATATTCCTAGCTCTGTGCTACAGGTTTAGCCAGGCGAATCCCATCGCCTTAGCTGTTTGCTATTTTTCTTGCCTGCATTTTCCTTGTTTGCTAGTTTTGTTGTTTTGTGTTATCTCTAATAAATCAGCAAACTCACAGCCGGCGCATATCCTCCCCTGAAGGGCATTTATGACAGGCGGAAGCGATGGAGGTACATGAATACAAGACAATCAAGACAAACAGGAGCTTTTGCCATTTAGTGGCAGAGGAAGAAAACAGATGAGCAAAAAGATGGACATTTGTTCACCCAGTATTGGCAGATTGCTCAGTACTTCCCTGTGGCGGAAGTTTCTGGGCACATGTGCAGTTCACTGCAATCATTTGCAGGCAAGGAATGTTGGGACTTGGAGTTTTTATTGAGTGTTTAACGAGTTTTAGCTTGTCCTTCCTCTGCAAAACTAAACAGCAAAAGCAGTGTGAAAACAATCAGTGTGATGAATAAATGGTGTAGTTGCTGAATATGTTTTTTTTTTCAGTAACCACTATTTTATAATAGTTCAGCTCCACATGCTGTAAAAAAAAGTGCTGTGTTGTGCTGTAAAAAAGTCACACTGCCGCCTAGGGCTGTCACGATAACTGCAATTATGTAATGCACTATGGACAAGCCTGTTGCGGAGGAAAACGAGCAACCACAACAACCACAGTGTTCACTTTTTTTTAGCTAAATCTCATTGTTCTCTTATGAACAATGAGATGTAAAGTGTATTTTACAGCTCATTAAAATTCATGTAAAGTGTATTTTTATTGCCAACAGCATGTTTGCACCCAGTACTGACGGCGGCATCACACGGTATGTGGATATTTTCACAGCACCGGGTGCTGGCAGCATCAGTACCATGTGGGGCGCTCTCTCTCCAGACGGACTGCAGCAGTCAATGGGGACTCCTTGCTTAAATACAGCCGTGACAGTGAGCACTGAAAGGGCACAAAGCGTGTTATTTCCTTCTAAGCGGAGTGTGCATAATCCTGACAACTGAGCGCCGACAGCGAAACAACTACTGCATAGTGCATTGCTTGTTTGTACGTGATTTTTTGGACAGCAGCAAAAATCCAAAAATCACGGAGACAAGAGCCACGCAGGGTTCTCTACAGATGCTGTCCTCTTTAAATAAGCTGAATGTCGCTGCAGTCTCCAGTCCACACATGCCATAGTTAAATACTGGAGTTCCCGCCACTGCTTTATGAAAATGATCTTTTTTTTTTAACAGAATCAGCAGTTCATGCCTAGTGAGACGGGAGGGCCGCACAATTGTCACACACACACATAAAGTTGAGAGTGGAGCTGCAGCGGGTTTGTCACAGTTTCCATCGTTTGCCACGTAAGTTATGAACCTTGTTTAAATTACGAGACCACAGGGTCCTAAAAACATTTGCAATAATACCGCATGTCACGGTGTTGAGCTGTCCACTGTCACTGCCTGGGAAATTCCTCTACCGCGACAGCCCTATTGCCGCCTCTCATGGCCCGACATAGTTATTACAATACCTTTTCCCCCAGCTTCATTGACATTAAAGGTGAGTTAAATTTGTGTTTATTTCAAAAACAAAGCCTTATCTCAGAATTCTGGCAAATTAAAGGTGGAGAAAATATGGCGATACAATGACACAAGCCTCTAGTTCCACTTAATTTTGACCAGGCGAGCTGAAACAGAGAGGCGTACAGATGGACACATACACACACACACACACACACACACAGACAGACAGACGCATTAAGTGATTATTGTATGCCTCTCTGTTTCACCGAGGCATAATGACCATGGCATCACTCTGCTTGATTGGCCAGCAAACTCTCCTGACCTAAACCCCATAGAGAATCTATGGAATATTGTCAAGACTATGAAGTCAACTTCAACTATTTGTCTATTATTCTAGACAAATAGTTCTGTCTGAGAGACACCAGACCCAGACATTCTGACACTAGACATTCTGAGACATTCTGAGAGACACCAGACCCAACAATGCAGACGACCTGAAGGCCGCTATCAAAGCAAACTGGGCCTTCGTAACACCTCAGCAGTAACACAGGCTGATTGCTTCCATGCTACACCGCATTGATGCAGTAATTCATGCAAAAGGAGAAACAACCAAGTATTAGGTGTGTACATGGATTTACTTTTCAGTTGGCCAACATTTGATGTGTGGGAGGGAATGAAACAAATAACTGGGTGCAAGGGGAGGGTCGGGCAGCCATCTGGGAGCCAGGAGAGAGCTGAGGAACTGAATCTCTTTTTTAATAGGTTCAACTCACAGTCTGTCACCCGAGCAACACAACCAGACCCCCACACACCCCTCTCCACCCACCCTCCTGTGCAGAACCTCTCTCCATCTCCCCCCTCTTCCTCCTCAGGGGGCACCAGGACCCTCCCTCACTTCACGGTGACTACAGATCAGGTGGAGAAACAGCTGGAGAGACTCCGTCAGTGGAAGGCGGCGGGCCCTGATGGCATCTCCGCAAGGACCCTGAGGACCTGTGCCAACCAACTGGCTCCAGTACTGAAACACCTGTACAACCTGAGCCTGAGTCTGGAGAGAGTACCTGTGCTGTGGAAGACATCCTGCCTGGTTCCTGTCCCCAAGAAGTCATCTCCATTGGATCTGAATGACTACCGACCAGTTGCCCTCACATCTCATGTGATGAAGGTCCTGGAGAGACTGGTCTTAGCCCACCTGAGGCCGCAGGTGAAGACGTGGCTGGAGCCTCTGCAGTTTGCATATCAGCCCCATTTAGGAGTTGAAGATGCTGTCATCTACCTGCTACAACGAGCCCATCTTCACCTGGATGGTGGAGGAGATACTGTGAGAATCACTTTTTTTGATTTCTCCAGTGCCTTTAACACCATCCAGCCACTGCTGCTGGGTGAGAAGCTGCGGGTGATGGGGGTTGACAGCTCTGTGATCTTCTGGATTACTGACTACCTAACAGGCAGACCACAGTTTGTCCGGCTGGGCAATGTCTTGTCTGGAGTGGTGGCTAGTGATACGGGAGCTCCACAGGGGACTGTGCTCTCTCCTTTTCTTTTTACCTTATACACCACGGACTTTCAGTACAACACTGAGTCATGCCACCTGCAGAAATTCTCTGATGACTCAGCTGTTGTGGGGTGTATAAAAGGAGGAGAGGAGGGGGAGTACAGGGCACTGGTAGACAGATTCGTGGAGTGGATGGAGCAGAATCACCTGAGGTTGAATGTCAGCAAGACCAGAGAGATGGTGATTGACTTCAGGAAGAGGAAGACGCCTTCTCAGCCACTGCAGATTAGGGGGGAGGATGTGGGAGTGGTTGAGGACTACAAATATCTGGGTATCAGGATCAGCAGCGGGTTGGACTGGAGATCCAACACCGATGCTGCGTACAAGATCCTTCAACGTGAAGGATGCTGGAGCTTTTCTACCAGACCGTTGTCGCCAACGCCATCTTCTTTGCTGCTGTTTGTTGGGGTAGCAGTATCAGGGCCAGAGACACCAACAGACTTGACAAGATTATCAAGAGGGCTGGCTCTGTAATTGGTCTCAGACCAGAGACCTTTGAGACAGTGATGGAGAGGAGAACACTAAATAAACTGCGATCCATCATGGACAGTCCTGATCACCCCCTCCACCACACACTGGACAGACAGCGGAGCACTTTCTCCAGTAGACTACTACAGCTTCGTTGTCGAATGGCCAGGTACAGGAAATCTTTCCTGCCGCATGCAATTTCACTGTACAATAACTCACTATGATGTTGTATTCTGGTCATAACTATGCTGCCATACTGCACCTTACAGACTAACTGGTACCTCACATTTTCACTCTGCTCCTGATAGTCGTTCTTTGTGCAATGGGATGATTCATGTGTTTATACAGGTCATCATATATTAAGCTATGATGTATATAGGTTTTTATAGTCGTGTTAGTTTTACTTTCCATGGGTAATCCCTTTGTCTGTCATGTGTGTGTTTCTGTTGTTTGGTTGTCTACTGTCATGCTGCTGTTACACTGTAATTTCCCAGTTTGGGATTTTCCTCCCACATGCCAAAAACATGCAAGTTAGGTTAATTGGCATCAAACTGGGGATTCTAAATTGTCCTTAGGTATGAATGTGAGAGTGAATGGTTGTCTGTCTCTCTGTGTTGGCCCTGCGATGGACTGGTGATCTGTTCAGGTTGTACCCTGCCTCTCGCCCAAAAGATGCTGGGATAGGCTCCAGCCCCCCCGCGACCCAAAAAGGATTAAGCGGAAGAAGATGGATGGATGGATGGGATCAATAAAGTACATCTATCTGTCTATCTATCTATCTATCTATCTATCTATCTATTAAAAATCTATTTTTTTAAATATTGCTCTTATGTAGCATTCTATTTTTTTTTGAGAAACTGAATTTAGGGTTTTCATGAGCTATAAGCCATTTCCATCAAAATTAAAAGAAATAAACACTTGAAATATATCACTCTGTGTCAGATCGTGGGTTGGGCCCATGTCTTTGCCTTATGTTGTAGGTTATTATTCCTTGTCACCAAGACATGGGCTCAGCCCACTTCCTCGCCTTGAGTTAGTTTTATGAGATTCTCTGTTTTGTTTTGATTATTATGATGGTCTCTGGTTTGTTAGGGCCCGAGCCACTGACAATGTCAGTGGGTGAGAGCCTGCTCTGTTTACTATTATTATTTTTTTCTGCCTAAACAATAGCATTTTTGACCCTTTAAACGTTCACCAAAATTCAATTTTTTTCACACACACCTCAGACCCGGTGAAAAATTCGATAAACTGGAAAAAGTATGTGCCCCCCCACCCCCAATGTTTGTGGGCGGGGCCAAATGTACAAGGTCAGTGGAGACCAGTGACACTAAAGTTTGCCGTACACACATGAAATTTGGGTGAGGCATGCAAAAAACATTATTATTATTATTATTATTATTATCCCTGTGTGATTCTTAAGCCCCTTTTCCACTAGTACCTACTCTGCCCAACTCGCCTCGTCTCTACTCAGCTCGACACGGTGTGGTTGGTTTTCCATTACAACTGAATACCACCTAAAGTGGGTGGGCTCATTACAGGAAGGCGGCCCGTCATCCCGTTATGTTGTTTACATGCTGACGTTTTCACTAATAAATAATGTAAAAAATGCTTAAAATCATAAAACACTCACCATCTTCCCTGTGAGCAGCTATCAGCTCAGAGACCTCCTGGTATACTTTCATTTTGCCTCGCTCCGCCACAGCAGAGCTGACGGGGCAGAAAAGTTCATAGGCTGAAAAGTTCATAGTTGTCAAATTTGACCAAATGTAGTTTATTTTTAAAACGCAGGGATCCAGGCGCTGCAACACCGATGAAAGAACTGTGCGCACCGATGGGGAGACTATTGAAAAGTAACCACATTTGGTCAAATTTGACCAGTACGAACTTTTCAGCCATGGCACCGGCGGAGCGTTCCAAAATGAAATACCAGGAGGTCTTTGAGCTGATGGCTGCTCACAGGGAAGATGGTGAGGATTTTGTGATGGTGTTGATTTGTGTGTAGCCATTTATTTCATTTATTATCACAGAAATAATAAAAACTCACGGTCAAATTTACAAATGGCGGTTTTGAATCTTGTGAAGACGTCACCCTCATCCACTGACGTTACACCCTGCCCAGTCAGTGGCCTACAATCCGCTGACATCACATTTTCAGCTCGACTCAGCAGGGCTGGAACATCATTGAGTTAGGTCCAAAAAAGTACCTTGTACCTGGTGCCAGGTACTAATGGAAAACCCTACAAACTGAGTAGAGTCGAGGTGAGTAGAGCTGAGTAGGTACTAGTGGAAAAAGGGCATTGGTTCTTGATTGTCATCAGTAGTATTATTACTGCCTTAGCCCCTTGCTGTCCTGCTTATTAGTATTATTACTATCATGGTCATGTTTGTTTCTTTATGCTGGTCTTGGGTTTTAGTGTGCTTTTGTGTTGACACTGTCCTGGTTATTTCTGTTGTTGCTTTGTTCTTGATTTGTTTGTTCTTGATTGCCCTCAGCTGTTAATGATTTTCCTTGATTTTCTGTGCCTTATTAATGGTGAAAGGGTTGGGCGCCACACTAGTGGCTGCCTCATCCACTCATGTGGATGCCCTGTAATTTAAGATAAGATAAGCCTTTATTAGTCCCACAACGGGGAAATTCCAGGATTGCAACAGCACAGGGATAGCAACACTCAGAGCAACAATCAGAAGGCAAGAAAAAAAAAAAAAAACAAGCAAGCAAGAGCAGCTAATATACATATGTACATATTACTATAAAATATATACTGTATATACACACACACAGACACACAGTGCAGAGCATTGTAGCTGGATGGAATAAATATATGAATATATAAACACAGTGCAGAGCATTGTAGCTAGATGGAATAAATATGTAAATATATAAACACCCACAGTACGGAGCATTGCAGCTAGGTGGAATAAATATGTAAGTATATAAACACACACAGTGCGGAGCATTGTAGCTAGATGGAATAAATATATAGATATATAAAAACACAGTGCGGAACATTGTAGCTAGATGGAATAAATATATAGATATATAAATATGAACACACCCAGTGCTGAGCATTGTAGCTAGATGGAATAAATATGTAAATATATAAACACACACAATGCAGAGCATTGTTGCTAGATGGGATGAAACAGCATAACCCTCTACTTAGTTATCCTACATGGTATGATTATGTGCCCATACATATTCTCACCCTCCATAGCGACCGGTATTTTCCTAGTTGTATGCCGGAGGGGACCATTGTGTAAGTCTATTGCATCTTTTGCATTTAAAAACTATTAGTTTGTTACGTCTTTTTGCTATCTCTGCGAGCAGCCCTACTTAGGTTGTACAGTCTGACAGCCGTTGGTAGGAAGGACCTACGAAACCTCTCGGTTGTGCACCTGGGATGATGTAGTCTGCTGCTAAAAGAGCTCCTCAGTGCATTCAGTACATCCTGCATAGGGTGGAACTCGGACTCCAGCAGAGATGACAGTTTAGCCACCGTCCTTCTCTCTCCTATCTCCTCCACCGGATCAAGGCGCTGCCCCAGGACAGAGCTAGCTTTCTTAATCAGTTTGTTCAGTCTCTTCCTATCGGCTGCTGTAATGCCACTGCCCCAGCAGACCACTCCAAAAGTGATGGCTGATGCCACCACCGTGTCATAGAATGTCTTCAGCAGCGCCCCTTGTACACCAAAATTTCCCCATTGTGGGACTAATAAAGGAATCTAAATCTAATGGGCATCACTCATTTGTTCTGAGCAGCATCCTTGTCATATCAGTGTGTTCATAATGCTTCTGTCAAGCCTGTTTTCTGCCTAGTCGTAGTCTGTCTCCTAGCCTTACATTTAAACCTGTCTTGCCTTAGCCTTTGCTTTCCAACCCGCACGCTGTGTTATTTTGTGTTCATGAATAAATCATGTAAATCGCTCACCCAGCATGTGAGTCCTGTTTAATGCCCCGTAGGGGCCACCATGACACTGTGTGTGTAATGAATGTACATAATGAGTTTCATTTTTTTAATCGAATTACTGAAATAAATCAACTTTTCGATGACATTCTAATTTCCTGAGATGCACCTGTATAATGTAGATCAATGTGTTAGTAATAAGTATTGATTATTGTAAATTCAGTACAAACCTCTGCAACTAAAAAAAAATTTAAAAAGCATGTTTGGCATGAAGATGTAGTTGTGTAAGGATTTAACTTAAGCCTGAGTGGGTTTGAACCTTTCTATTTTTATTGACAATATAATGGCTACAAATGAGATGATTTTGTTTGCATGGCCATATCAGACTAATTGAGGTCAATCAGTGTGGTAATGACATCATGGAAAGAGATCAGACTCTTCTCGGTTCAGGATAAATGTCACACAAATACAACAGCACTTTGACTTCACATAAATTTCCAGGTGTCGCATATCTCTGTCAACAAATATTTGCGCAAGCTTGGGTTAATGACATTGTTTAAACATAATGGCAAGCTCTAAAAATAGATATAATGCAAAACAGGACACTTGATACTCCTAAACGCTTCTAATGACACACAAGGTGGCTACACTGTTACAGACACAGGATCATGGCTTCTGGACATAGAGTGGGTTCTTTAATTTTGAGAGGCAAGAAAAAATGTTATTTTAAAATTGTTAAAGACACCAATTTCCAAGTCTCAGTGTTCTTTGTAAAAACAAGTTTCCTCATACCTTTTGGGGGAAAACTACAAGAATTGTTATTTTAAAGTTTACATATATTATATACAGTATGGAGAGACAAATATACAACAAATAAATATTCCAAACAACTGCCAAAATACTTATAGTTTTTTATACAGCTGGGTGATATGGGTAAAATTTAGATCTAGAATAAAAAAATAATTAGCCCATTTGTTATGAAGTCTAATGACTGTAAATATACAGTATATTAAACACACAGATCAAATTGTCCTCATTTACAGGGCTTCTCCATGGATCACCACCGTATCGTAGGGGAGGAGCTTGTGTGCCCCAATTATCCCAGGAGCTATGTTCTCGGGGGCAACTTGCCCCTTGTAGGGTCTCCCAAGGCAAACTGGTCCTCAGTGAAGGGCAAAGGGTGGTCCAGTAGATCCCCATGGAGAAGTTAAAACAAGGATCCAGTGAGCCCCACCCGTTTTGGGGTTACCGGGGCAAGTGCCTGACAACCGGGATTCTGTTCATAGGGCCCGGCTGGGCTCATCCCGAGTCAGCCACATGGGTCGTCCCTCCAGTGGGCTCACCACCTGCAGGAGAGGCCATGGGCAGTCTGGGCTTCGACTGCAGTCCCTGGACCCCTGGATGAGCAATAGAAGATGGATGTATGTATGCTTTCTACCACTTTATAAAATACCAGTGTAGCAGCAAGTAAATGGAAAAAATGAAATAATCAAGAACACATAGATATACAGACACTTTCTAAGAAAAGTTCCAACAATAAGTAGTTTATCAAAATGCAGTTAACAGTTTTTTTTTCTTTAATAAAGTCATGTTTAAAAAAGCAGGCCTTGTTTGCCCAACAAAGTAGTTAAGTTTACTCACTTGATATTGTGTTGGGCCGCTGTAAATTTGATAGGCAAATTGGCTGTTCCCACTGATTTCAGTCTCTTTGCTCACGCTGCTTAAGACCTATTCATACTCCACAAGAACAGGGAAATTTTTTCTCTCTCCTAAGGCTGCAAGAACAAAATAATGTCATTTTGTTCTTGCAGCCCTGTTTTGGAAGTTTTTGTAGCTTGTTCTTGACACACCATCGTAACAGAACTTTTTTTCTTGCATGGTGTCCAAGAACTATTGTGTGGCTGGTCAGAAATGTAAATTTACCAGGAGTTCTGCACTTGAGTTTCTTGTGAAGTATGAAATGTCCTGGCCTGAAAGAACTTTGTTCTTGTTCTTGCCACCTCAAAAAAAAAGAAAAATTTCTCTGTTCTTATGGAGTATGTAAAGGCTTTTATGGGGATGCTTTCTTGATCTGTGTGTTCATTTTCCTCTTTTAAATGCAGTCACATCTGTCTTTAAAAAAAACCTAGATGGTGACAGCCGAAACAAACATCAAAGCTCCAAATAATAGTCCATAAACCAATGTGACATTTTGAAAGCTATATATCTCACCTTTACACTGTTTATGGGCATCAACTAACACAACAACGAAACAACAACTGACTGCTGCCCAGCACTGGGCTTGTTTCACAGATCCAATGAAGACTGCCAATATTTGCTTCTCTTTTTTGGAAGATTGTCTTCCATTATTACAATTAGAATCTATAGCAAGCTCCCCCCAATAAAACTCAGCATTTTGACAATTTTTTTTTCCCTTTTGAAATCAGTTGGTACAGAATAAAAGTTTTTACAGAAATAATCACTATCCATACCTGTCTGTCAATGTACATTTTGTGCACACACTGTTTAATTCTGCCGACAACCCACAGACATCAGAAGAAATCTTTCAGCAATTGTTTCACTGCTTAATGTTTTACTGAACAAGAGCAAAAGAGAATAACAAAATGACTAAGTTTGTCTTAGGGGGCCAAACAGAGTGAATAAGAACACAAGCCTGAATGTTGTTGAAACAAGACATTTGCAGATGATTTTGGTTTAAGTACTTTAAAATGCATTTATATGTCATTGTAATTGAATATTTATTATAAAATCAAAACTTCTGTTTATCCATTGCTGTAAATATGAAACATTAAGTGTTTATAGTGAATATGCTGAAAGAATCTTTAGTAAATATTTTTTGACACTTTCCGAGTTGATTTTAGTAAATATGGTAAAAAATCTAGAATAAGAATATGGAAGTCATGAATATCACAATTCATTTTGTTTTAGCTAAATGGCATTACCACTGATTGTGGTTGTTGATTAGAATTTCATTTTTTTAATTGTTTTATATACAGACAAAAGGACGATGCCGTCATATACACAATAGGACACAGCACTTTAAAGCACACCCATTCAGAGCCTTTGATGGTCATTTTACATTCGCTGGCAGCCAAATTACTTAAGCAAAGAGGTTCTACACTCCACCACGAAACCGAGAAACACCAGAAGATCCTCCACCCTGGTGCTGTAGTCGGAGACTGTGCTGCATTTAAAGATGCTCGTGTCCTCTGACTGGAGGTACTTCAGACAGCAGAGGAAGGTTGCATTATTCCACCTCTTGTTCAGTATTACAGGTGATATGGCTATTTTTCTGCCACACGGAAGTTTGATGATGGGGTCGACTGTCTTGCGCATCTCGGAGGGAGAAAAACGCCTCATGGGTAAAACCAGGTCTTTGGTGGACCACTCCCAGTTGCAAGGGGTGAGACTGGACATCCTGGCAGATACGCACATCTGTCGCAAGGTCTGTGGTGGATTTTTGCCAGTCGGTGCATCGTGACATGCACTACACAAAGAGCACCGATAAACAAACCTATCATCTGGTCAGTCACTGCAACAGATACTGGAGTCAGTTTGTCTTGGCCTGTCCTTTTTTTTTTTGTTTTGTTTTTTTTTTGTTACTTATTTGTACCCGTAGGTAGATTTGGTTTGCAGTCTGGTGACAAGCCACGGGCTGCCGGTCGCTGCGTGCGCGAGCGCCCTAAACCTACATGTTTTTGGTATGCGGGAGGAAACCGGAGAAATCCCGGAGTAAACCCACGCAACACGGGGAGAACATGCAAACTCCACACAGCTCACTGTTGGTCGGGGGCTGGGATCGAACCCACGATCTCATGATCCCCGCGATCCCCCGGCCGAGGGTAAAACTGTGCTGCCACAGTGCTAAACCACTGCGCCACCGTGCAGCCCAGTCTTTGCCACTGATAATCCCTCTATCTGCCAAGAATGTGTCGCTAGTCCAGCAAAAGCTAGCGGTACTCAAATACTTTGCAAGCAGTTTCATGAAATGGTCAGTCAGAGAGCAACTCATTCCGGCTCGGATATCGCCCGGGTTAACAAGGTAAGGAGTTCCTGGCAGCTGAAGGCGAATTACAGAGCTGCGTGAAGGAATCTGTTCAGACCTAAATGAAACAGTTATTGTCGCCCCAACAGACTGCTATGATGATGATGATATTTAATGTAAAGCTTAAAGGGGACCTGTGGTGGTCGTCTAAACGCATTCAACTTGAAAACATTAGGCAAAGTATTCGTTATTTGGTTAAATAATTATTGCCAGCCATCTACCACCAGAGAAATATGCAAATACGACTGCCGGCATGGCCAGCCAATGAAAACTATGCGCGCAGCCATGACACATGCGGATGTGACGTCACATCGTGGCTACTGAAAAGTCAATACTCAGCCTGTACCAGCGACTAGGGTGCTTTTGTAGTAGTAGTAGTAGATTAGTTTATTTGACAGGGACAGTGCAATAAACATAGACAATTAATCAAAGACAATCAATCTGATGTGTTGCACATAGAGTGTATAGCTATTAGCTAATTTGCAACTCTTGTCCCTGGATGGGCTTTAGAAAAAAGAATCAAGTAAAGATGGGAAAAAAAAAATATACACAATAACCACATACATCAATGCAGAAAAATTATAAATACACAATTATAAATATTATAAATATTATAAATACACAAATATAACAGCCTGACTCACACTTAACATAAATATTATAAATATTATAAATACACAAATATAACAGCCTGACTCACATTTAACACATATACATAACTCACATTTGCCTATTTCAGGCCTTCCTCCCTCCGTCACTCACTATAAACAAACACATTTATTCCTTCCCTTCATTCACTCTCACTTTGCAGACAATTAATTCATACATGAGTACATTCTTGTTTATTTTTCAGCCAGTTTTTAACATTTTTAGTGAATGTTTTAAAGTCCGTTATTATTTTAATTTCATTTGGCATTGTGTTCCAGATGTGACTGCCCTTTATAGAGAAAGCTGTTTGTCCAAATGTGGTTCTGCTGTGGAATATTTTACAGTTATTGTTAACAGAACTCCTGGTGGCTCTGCTGCTGTCCTGTCTTTGGACGAAACCAGCAAGTGGCTCGGGTGCTGATTTATGGAAACATTTGAACGTTAATTTCAGAAGACAGAGGTCAATGAAGCTCTCAAAACTCAATAGGTTGTATTTTTTTAAAACATTACAGTGATGCCACCTAATGGGCTTTTTGTCCAAGTTTTTTAGGGTTTGATTATATAATGAACCTATATGTCTTATTGTGGAAGGGGCTGCTTGAGCCCAGACTGTCAAACAGTATGATATATGAGAAAAAACCATAGAATGCATATAATTCAATTCAATTCAATTCAACTTTATTTATATAGCGCCATTTCACAACAACAGTCATCTCATAGCACTATCAACTGTAGGGAGGACCCCCACAGTTGCAGAAAGACCCCAGCAATCAGGCGATCCCCTGTGAGCAAGCACTTGGCGACAGTGGAGAGGAAAAACTCCCTTTTAACAGGAAGAAACCTCCAGCAGAACCAGGCTCAGGGAGGGGCAGTCATCTGCTGCGACTGGCTGGGGGGTGAGGGGATAGAGAAGAAGAAAAGAACAGACATGTAGAGAGCAAACAGCACGATGGGGACTCAATCTATGGGAGAGAACAAACAAATGTTAATGACCAGCAAAAAAAAAAAAATATTTCATAGAGAGTGAGGAAAGGAGTGAGGCCCAGTGCATTACTGGAGGTCCCCCGGCTGACTAAACCTATTAGCAGCATAACTAAGGGAGGGTTCAGAAAACACATGATCCCTCCCTAATTGTAGGCTATATCAAAAAGGTAGGTTTTAGCCCTATTCTTAAAAACAGAGATCGAGTCTGACTCCCGAATCCAGATTGGCAGAGCTGCTTTGTAAGGTATGTAATATCTAATTAATTTAAAGCAGTTCAGATTTTTTTTTACTGTTTTTGACATTTTCTTTATATGAAGATTAAATTTGAGTTGAGGATCTAGTACAATGCCAAGGTATTTGAATTCTGTAGCTAAACTGATGTCATGATCATGTATATTAACTTTAAAATGTTGCAGGTTACATTTTTTGATTGAAAAGCACATTGAGACTGTTTTCTGAAGGTTCAGCAATAGATGGTTCTTGAGGAGCCACTCTTGGACATCAACCATACTTGTAGACAGTACATCTGCAGCCTGTGCTGGAGTCTTGGCAGCTGTGTAAATAACTGCATCATCTGCATAAAGTTGGCATGTTGCAGCTGAGCAGTGTAATGGCAAGTCATTAATAAAAATGCTGAAAAGTAAAGGACCAAGAATGGACCCTTGTGGGATACCCATGCGGTTGTTTGTTAGTGTTTTTGTTCTATTATGGCTGAATTGTCGGACTCTGAGGAAGAATTCGGCCAACATGGCTACAGGTTTGAGCCAGAAAGGTCTTCTGAGGGTGAAAGTGATGAAGTGGTCCTCACACACAATGGAATTTCGTCCGAAAGGAAACGTCTGTGCCCTGTTCCGAGATTGCGCAACCACTTTTCCACGACGATCTTCCGACAAGGTGAGCTGGTTTGGGGTACACAAAAGAAGTGTTTATCTTTGTTTTTTCGCTTATTATTGAGACATCCAAAGACTTTACATTCCGCCATGTTGCGATATCCATATCGCATTGTATGTTTTTGTTGTTACAAGAGCGCCGAGTGTCTGCTGATCTGTATATACTTTTATTTATTTATTTATTTTCTACTCGTTTTAGTTCTGCATTTAATATGAACCCTGAGTTTGAAATAAACGTTTGAATTTGAATTTGAATATCCCAAAAGCCACTGCTCATCCGGGCACTCCAGGCTCAGCCAATATTGATCCAGATCGCGGTATCCACGCTACTACGTCACAGGAAGCGTCCTGGCAGGCCATGTAGCCGCCAGTATGGCTGCGCGCATGTTTTGCTGACATAGCTGGACCAGCACATCAACAATGGATTTATATCGCATTGCTTTGAACTTGAACTTGAACTTAAACTTGAACTAGAACGTGAGACAGGTCCTCAATATAATATCTTTTTTTTCACGACCACCACAGGTCCCCTTTAAACATTTTAAAGGTCCCGTATTGTGCAAAATAATGTTTTGTGGGTTTTAAGTGTAGCCATGGGACACATGTGTAACTTTAAAATATTAAAATGCTCACTTCACAAACAAATGCACACTGCCATTATTTAAACTCTTAAAGACACATTAGTTAAAGTGTTAAAGAAATGTGCAGATTGCATTTCCTGGGTTTTATGACATCACAAACCAGCAAGCTCCGCCTTCCATTCACTAATTTAGCAAAACCAACACACTCTGACTCATTCATTCATAAACTGTGATTGGTGCTCAAACAAAAAATTCACCCTATCTGTAAGGGCTTCTTTAAAGGGCCCATACCATGTTTTTCCACATTTTCTGACTCATCTACAATCCTACAATAATGAATGAATTATGATCTTGAAAGTGCCCAAACGCTCAAAAAATGAGGTGTACGTCTACTGTAGTATGCATTCATTCATCTTCAACCACTTAATGTCAGGAACGCCCCTCCAGGGCAGAAAGACAGGTCCAGGCGCTAATCTGCAGTCGTGACATTTATTAACAAAAGAGAACAAAATTTTCAAAACATGTGCAGATGATACAGAAATACAAATGAGGGTAACTTACATAGAGAGGCACTCCAGAGCTGGAATAGCTCTGGAGGAGATAAAGAGTTACTTTGAAGAATAAAGTCCAAACAATGCAAACAAAGCATCAATACTGCCGCAACGAAACAGTGAACAGACAGTGCTTAAATACGAGAGAAACAAATGAGCGGCAGGTGCGGGCAGCTGAGTTGGCAGGTGACCTAATTGCATAACTGCTCACAGCTGAGATGACAGGAGAGCAGACTGTGAGCAGAGAGTGGGAGTGTCTGGAGAGAGGAGGGCACATAAGACAAAAACCCAAAGTATATACAGTACATAAACTGACAAAATAATAAAGACAGATATACAATGCTAAAAAATAAGTTAAGGGTCTGGGCTCTGGGGATACACTGCACTCAGACTAATGACACTTAATCCTTTTATGGGTTGTACGGGGGCTGGAGCCTATCCCAGCATCCTTGAGCAAGAGGCAGGGTACATCCTGGACAGGTTGCCAGTCCATCACAGAGCCAACACAGAGAGACAGACAACCATTCACTCTCACATTAATACTGAAGGACAATTTAGAATCCCCAGTTGATGCCAGTTAATCTAACCTGCATGTTTTTGGCCTGTGGGAGGAAGCTAGAGTGCCCAGAGAAAAGCTACACAGACACGGACATGAAATTCCACACAGAAGAGTCACCAATGGTCAGCGGGTGGAATCAAACCCACGATCTTCTTGCTGTGCTGCCACACAGAACAGTTTGTGGCAGGACCTTGCATGGCAGCGACCCCTCTGATTCTAGATGTGATTAACATTCTAGATAGGAGACGCGTAATTTCATTCTACTGTACATGATTGGCTGTATGGACTGAACGACAATAGAGCTGGCTTCTTGGCTTCACAGTACTAACCACTGCACCACCAAGCTGTACTCTACTGTAGTAATTCTAAATTTATTTTGCTTAAGTCTTATGTACTCAGTCTCACAAGACTTTTTTATGAGACATCCAACTATGATGTCTTTGATTTTGATTTATTTGATTGCTTACATTTCCCTTAAATCTCAGATCTGTCATGATCAGGTGAGCGTGCATCCCCCTTCCCTTCCTGTCTCTATTTTCCCGGCTCCGGAGCTCATCAAATGTACCTGTGTGATTACACACCTGCTGCCTCCTGATTCACCAGCATATTTAAGGGCCAGTGTGTGAAGAGCTCTCCGCTGGATCGTTGGATTTGTGCCACCTCACTATCATAATTCTTGTTGTGTTTAATTAATTACTTTCTCCAAATGTGGTCTTACCTTCTCCTCTCCTCCTCTCAGGTTTACTGCCACCTCCAGCAGTGCATCTCCAGAGCTGTGTTTGCTCGTTCACCTGAATCATCTACCTCCAGGACAACAGCTTCTCCACCCAGGTCCTCCAGCCACTCCTCCTCCTTCCCTGCCATCATTAATTCACTGTCTCCTCTCCCATGCTGTGGTCAATGCCGGGTTCTCTGCCAGTATTGCAAAATCCATATCCTTTGTAGTTATTTTCTAGTACGCCATATCCGTTATTAACCCCTCCTATCCTCTCTTTCCCTCCTAGGCTGCATGTGACTCCAGCGTGCAACTATTTTCTTGTATATAGTTTGGCTTCTTTGTTGCGGGTTTCATTTATTGTGGTGTGTGTATAGTGTATATATTCATAAAGTTAGCGTGTTTTGTATAGGGATTGGGTTTTCATTAAAGTGGTGTATCTTTTCATCTGTGTCTGTGTGTTCTTCTGAAGTGATTGCATTCCACTTAAGCCTCCTCAAAATCTCAAATCATAACAGAACGATCCAGCCAGGATTGAGGCTTAGCGAGCCCTCCCTCAGGAGAACAGTCAGCGCTCTCACATTTGGAAGCCACAGAGCACCAGGTCATGCTTTTGTTTGAGCAGCTCCAAACTATCACCAACAACTGACCACTGTATCAGAGCATTTGCGTCGGCTTCCTGGTGCGGCTGCTCCCCCTCCCGCACCTGCTGTCCCGGCAGTCCCTGTTTTCCAAAGGACCATCTCTGTCCCTGCGCCTGCCCCCTGTGTGGGGGATGTAAGGGGTTCCTGTTACACTGCCAGATGTATTTTCAGCAGATGGAGGGGGAATACGAGGATGATTCTGCCAAAATACAGTTCCTGACCCTGTTACTCCGTGACCGGGCACTCAAGTGGGCCCAGTCCATCTTGAGTGGTCGGGAGGAGGCCCAATATTCTTTTGAACGTTTAGTTCAGGAATTCACCCAGGCATTTGATCACACATAGAGTGACGGTAACATCACTTGCCAGTTGCTGCGGCTTCAGCAGGGGAGTCGGTCCATTGCTGACTACTCTGTCGAGTTCCGGGTCGCCGCGGCAGACTCCAAGTGAAATGATGCTGCGCTACGTAGCGTCTTCCTCTGGAGTTTGAATACCAACCTCTGCAACAAACTGGCTATTCGGGTGAACCCCTCCTCTTTGGATGAATTGAGCGCCCAGGCAGTGGCCCTTGACAATCAGTTCCGGGATCATACAAGCAGAGGACCGCTGCTTCCTCGCCTGCTCCACAGGCGGTTCCCTTGGCCCCTCGTGCTGCATCCACGGTGCCACCTCCGGAGCCGATGGTCCTGGCTAGGACTCATCTGACTCCGGAGGAGCGCTGGTGCCGGGAAAAGGCGGGGGCGTGTGTGTACTGTGGGGCAACTGATCATGCCATCTCCAAATGCCCAACTTGGCCAAAAAGAAATGGCCCATCAGTAACCGTGGAGGGACTGACAGGAGGTTCTTCTTGAAATTCCCCCAGCTGTTTTACACTCCCAGCTCTTATCCAGTTACCAGGAGCCCAGTGTAAAACCTTCGCTCTGGTGGATTCCAGAGCGGGGCAAAACTTCATTCACCAGGAATTGATTCAAAACTTTCAGATTCCCACCAGGAATCTCCCGACACCCGTTAATGTTTCCGCTTTATCTGGCTGTAGTCTCACAGTGGTGACCCGACAAACTGAGTCCATTTTGGTCATTTTGTCTGGTAACCACCGCGAGATAATTCAGTTTTTTGTGCTGCCACAATCTTCCGCCTCCATGATTTTGGAGTATCCTTGGCTTCACAAACATAATCCCATAATCAACTGGGCTCAAGGTTCAATTTCTTCCTGGAGTTCATTTTGTTTGTTGTCGTGTCTCCGATCTGCTGCGTGTTCACCCTCTTTCCCTCTCTCCTCCCCTTTGGCTGAGTCAGCGGATTTCAGCCGCGTGCCCGAGGTCTACCATGACTTAGGGGACGTCTTCAGCAAGTCGAGGGCCCTTTCTTTGCCACCCCATCAGTCCTATGACTGTGCTATCAACCTCCTTCCGGGTGTGTGGCTGCCATCCAGCAGGCTCTACAGTTTATCCAGGCTGGAGAGGGAAGCAATGGAGAACTACATTAAAGATTCCCTTAGCGCCGTCCTTATCCGTCCGTCGTCTGCTCCTCTCAGCGTGGGTTTCTCTTTTGTAGGTAAAAAGGATGGCACCTTGCGGCCATGCATTGATTATCACAAGCTTAATTCCATCACCATTAAGGATAAATGCCCATTGCCGCTCATTAATTCGGCCTTTGAACTACTCGAACAGGCACGGGTATACACTAAACTTGATCTCCGGAACGCTTATCATTTGGTACGAATCCGCAAGTGGGATGAATGGAAGACGGTGTTTAAAATTCATTTGGGTCATTTTGAATATCTGGTCATGCCCTTTGGTCTGACCAATGCCCCCGCCATCTTCCAGCATTTAATCAATGATATCCTCCAGGACATGGTGAACAATTTTGTTTTTGTTTACTTAGATGACATTATTTTTTTCTCGCACGCTGGCGGAACATGTGGTCCACGTCTGGACTGTCCTGCAGCGGCTGCTTGAGAACCAGCTTTTTGTGAAAGCTGAGAAGTGTGAGTTTACCACCTGCTAAACTTCTTTCCTGGGGTTTACCGTGGGCGGGGGCACGTTAAAGGCCAACCAGGAAAAGAATCAGGCAGTAGTAGATTGGCCTACCTCCCAAACCAGGAAGGAGCTCCAACGCTTCCTGGGCTTTGCCATTTCTACCACCGATTCATTTGTGACTATAGCAAAATCACTCTGCCCCTGACCCAGCTTACCTCTATCAAGAAGCTATCAGAAGCTATTAGAAGCTCCTCCCAGCGGCTGTCCCCAGCCAAGAGAAATTATGACGTAGGAGACCGCGAACTGCTGGCCATTAAATTGACGCTGGAGGAGTGGAGACACTGGTTGGAGGGAGCCAATCAGCCAGTGATGGTCTGGACTGATCACAAAAATTTAGGATATCTCAGATCATCCAGACGCTTGAATGCCCGGCAGGCTCGGTGGCCCCTGTTTTTTCTTAGATTTGACCTCTCCATCACATACTGCCCAGGGTCTTGCAACATCAAACCTGATGCTCTCTCCCACCAGTTTTCCTCCAACTCCTCTCCTATTTTCTCTCCTGCAGCCGCTGCCTCCCTCCTGGACACCATCCTGCCCTCCTCCTATATTTTGGGGGCCCTTTCTTGGGATATCAAGCAGAGGGTCCAGCAGGCTCAGTCAGCGGACCCTGTCCCCGAGGGGAAGCCCGTCCAACGGGCTGTACCCTCCTCCCTTCACAGTGACATCATCCAGTGGGGACACACAAGTTTTTTTTTGCCTGTCATCCCGGCATCACTTGTACTATTGAACTAATTCAGCGTGTGTTTTGGTGGCCTTCCCTCAGGTCGGACATTAAGGACTATGTGAAAGCCTGCCATACTTGTGTCACCACCAAGTTGGACTCTTCCCCTCCAGCTGGTCTCCTCTACTCACTCCCCATCCCTTCCCATCCCTGGTCCCATATCACCATTGACTTTGTCTCGGGCCTCCCTCCATCTCAAGGCAACACCATCATTCTCACTATCACCGACTGCTTCTCCAAGGCCGTTCATCTGGTTCCCTTCCTGTTCTCCCTTCTGCAGCCGAGGTGGCCAACCTCCTGTCCATCCACATCATCCAATTACACGGCATTCCCATGGACATTGTCTCTGATTGAGGACCACAGTTTACCTCACCGGTGTGGAAGGCATTCTGTCAGTCCTTGGGTACCTCTGTCAGCCTCACTTCTGGTTATCATCCCCAGACCAACGGGCAGGCCAAGCGTGCAGTCCAGTCCTTGGAGGCCATCCTGAGGTGTTCAGCATACTACAACTCATCTACTTGGAGCTCCCACCTGACCTGGGTGGGATATGCACTGAACTCTGCCATCTCCTCCGCTATGGGGCTAACTCCTTTCAAGGCCGCCATGGGGTAAACACCACCACTGCTACCCATGATGGAGAGGGAGATCGTGGTACCTTCTGTGGAGGCCCATGCACGTCGCTGTCGCCACCTCTGGAGGTCCATTTGGGCAGCTCTTCAGCGATCGTCTGAGCAGAACCGTCTGTATGTTAACTGTAGGCATGCGGAGGCACCAAGATACTCTGTGAGCCAGAAGGTCTGGTTATCCGCAGAGAAGGTACCGGTGAAGATGGACTCCCAGAAGCTATCCCCATGCTTTCTGGGTCTGTTCCTGATCTCCCATATCATCAATGACGTCACCGACTGGTTGACGTTGCCTCCATCTTTCCGTATCCATCCCACCTTTCACATTTCTCAAATCAAGCCTTTCTCTGTCAGCCCCCTGTCTCCTCCTCCAGAAACCTCTCCACCTCCCCAGGTCATCAATGGACATACCACCTACACCATGCAGCAGATTCTGGACATACGCCGTCGATGCCGGGGTCTTCAGTACTTGGTGCACTGGAAGGGGTATGGTCCGAAGGAGAGATCTTGGATTCCGCAATCCTATTTTCATGACAAGGGTATGGTACAGGCGTTCCACCTCGCCCATCCACAGAAGCCCAGGGGCCTGCCAGGAGGCGTCCCTTGAGGGGGGGCACTGTCATGATCAGGCGAGCGTGCCTCCCCCCTCCCTTCCTGTCTCTATTTTCCCGGCTCTGGAGCTCATCAAGCACACCTGCGTGATTACACACCTGCTGCCTCCTGATTCACCAGCATATTTAAGGGCCAGTGTGTGAAGAGCTCTCCGCTGGATCGTTGGGTTTGTGCCACCTCACTATCATAATTCTTGTTGTGTGGTTAAATTAATTACTTTCTCTAAACATGGGCTTACCTTCTTCTCTCCTTCTCTCAGGTTTGCTGCCGCCTCCAGTGGTGTGTCCCCGGAGCTGCGTTTGCTCGCTCACCTGAATCATCTACCTCCAGGACAACGGCTTCTCCACCCAGGTCCTCCAGTCACTCCTCCTCCTTCACTGCCATCATTAATTCACCATCTTCTCTCCCACACTGTGGTCACTGCCAGGCTCTCTGCCAGTATTGTAAGATCCTTGTCCTCTGTAGTTATTTTCCAGTACGCCGTATCCATTATTAACCCCTCCTCTCCTCTCTTTCCCTCCTAGGCTGCATGTGACTCCAGCGTGCAACTATTTTCTTGCATATAGTTTGGCTTCTTTGTTGCGGGTTTCATTTATTGTGGTGTGTGTATATATTCATTAAGTTAGCATGTTTTGTATAGGGATTGGGTTTTCATTAAAGTGGTGTAACTTTTCATCTGACAAATCGCTCCACCAATCCAATCGCTTGGCCTTTTCTGGAGTTGCCCCGGGCGAGAGGCGACGAGCAGGGGTAGGTATTCTTGTATCGCCCCACCTTGCTGCCTCTATATTGGAGTTTTCCCCGGTGGACGAAAGGGTTGCTTCCCTGCGCCTTCGGGTTGGGAAACGGGTCCTGACCATCATTTGTGCCTATGCACCAAATGATGTTTCAGAGTACCCACCCTTTTTGGAGTCTGTGACTGGGGTGCTGGAGGGTGCTCCTCCTGGAGACTCCATTGTCCTACTGGGGGACTTCAATGCGCACGTGGGCAACGACAGTGAAACCTGCAGGGGGGTGATTGGGAGGAACGGCCTGCCCGATCTGAACCCGAGTGGTGTTCAGTTATTGGACTTCTGTGCTAACCACAGTCTGTCCATAACGAACACCATGTTCAAGCATAAGGGTGTCCATATGTGCACCTGGCACCAGGACACCCTAGGCCTCAGGTCGATGATCGATTTTGTTATCGTATCATCAGAACTGCGACCGTATGTCTTGGACACCCGAGTAAAGAGAGGTGCAGAGCTGTCAACTGATCACCACCTGGTGGTGAGTTGGATCCGATGGCAGGGGAGGCTGCCATTCAGACCTGGTAGACCCAAACGTATAGTGAGGGTGTGCTGGGAGCGTCTGGCTGAGGCCCCTGTCCGGGAGGTCTTCAACTCCCACCTCCGGAAGAACTTCAACCACATTCCGAGGGAGTCTGGAGACATGGAGTCTGAATGGGCCATGTTCTCCACCTCTGTTGTTGAAGCGGCGGCCCAGAGCTGCGGCCGCAAGGTGGTCGGTGCATCTCGTGGTGGCAACCCCCGAACCAAGTGGTGGACACCAGTGGTGAGGGGGGCCATTAAGCTGAAGAAGGAGTCCTATCAAGCTTGGTTGGCTTGTGGGACTCCCGAAGCAGCTGAGGTGTACCGGCAGGCCAAGCGGAGTGCAGCTCGGGTGGTTGCTGAAGCAAAAACCCGGGTATGGGAGGAGTTCGGTGAGGCCATGGAACAAGACTTTCGGTCGGCTTCAAAGAGATTCTGGCAAACTGTTCGGCGGCTCAGGAGGGGAAAGCAGCTCCCCGTCCACACTGTGTATGGTGCGGATGGGACACTGTTGACTTCAACTGGGGATATCGTCGGGCGGTGGAAGGAATACTTCGAGGATCTCCTCAATCCCACTGATACGCCTTCCACAGAGGAAGCAGGGTTTGGGGACAAGGGGGATGACTCGCCTATCACAGGGGCTGAGGTCGCCAAGGTGGTTAAAAATCTCCTTGGTGGCCGGGCCCCGGGGGTGGACGAGATTCGCCCCGAGTACCTCAAGGCCCTGGATGTTGTTGGGTTGTCATGGTTGACACGCCTCTGCAACATTGCGTGGAGGTCGGGGGCAGTGCCTTTGGCATGGCAAACCGGGGTGGTGGTTCCTCTCTTCAAAAAAGGGGACCGGAGGGTGTGCTCCAACTTTAGAGGGATCACACTCCTCAGCCTCCCTGGGAAGGTCTATGCCAAGGTACTGGAGAGGAGAGTCCGGCCGTTGGTCGAACCTCGGATTCAGGAGGAGCAATGTGGTTTTCGTCCTGGCCGTGGCACATCGGACCAGCTCTTTACCCTCTCGAGAATTCTTGAGGGTTCGTGGGAGTTTGCCCAACCAGTTTACATGTGTTTTGTGGACTTGGAGAAGGCATTTGACCGCGTCCCTCGTGGATTTTTGTGGGGGGTGCTTCGGGAGTATGGGGTATCGGGCTTGTTGTTACGAGCTATTCGGTCTCTGTACGACCGTTGTGAGAGTTTAGTTCGTATTGCCAACACTCGGTCGGAGTCATTCCCAGTGAGAGTTGGACTCCGCCAGGGCTGCCCTTTGTCACCGGTCCTGTTCATAATTTTTATGGACAGGATTTCTAGGCACAGCCAGGGAATGGAGGGTGTCATGCTTGGTGACCACAGGATCTCATCTCTGTTGTTTGCAGATGATGTTGTCCTGTTGGCTTCATCCAGCAATGACCTACAGCTCTTGCTGGGACGGTTTGCCGCTGAGTGTGAAGCGGCTGGGATGAGAATCAGCACCTCCAAGTCCGAGTCCATGGTCCTCAGCCAGAAAAAAGGTGGATTGTCCTCTCCGGGTTGGGGACAGGCTCCTGCCCCAAGTGGAGGAGTTTAAGTATCTTGGGGTCTTGTTCACGAGTGAGGGGAAAATGGAGCGAGAGATCGACAGACGGATTGGAGCAGCATCTGCAGTGATGCGGACGTTGTACCGGTCTGTTGTGGTGAAGAGGGAGCTTAGTTCTAAGGCAAAGCTGTCGATTTACCAGTCAATCTACGTTCCTACTCTCACCTATGGTCACGGGCTTTGGGTAATGACCGAAAGAACGAGATCGCGGATACAAGCGGCTGAAATGAGCTTTCTCCGTAGGATTGCTGGACTCACCCTCAGAGATAGGGTGAGGAGCTCAGTCATCCGGGAGAGGCTCAGAGTAGAACCGCTGCTCCTCCACATTGAAAGGAGTCAGTTGAGGTGGTATGGGCATCTGATTAGGATGCCTCCTGGACGTCTCCCACTTGAGGTGTTTCAGGCACGTCCCACTGGGAGGAGACCCCGGGGCAGACCCAGGACTCGGTGGAGAGACTATGTCTCCCAGCTAGTCTGGGAACGCCTTGGTATCCCCTCTGAAGAGCTGGAGCAGGTGGCTGGGGAGAGGGAAGTCTGGGCTTCTCTGCTTGAACTGCTGCCTCCGCGACCCGGACCTCCGGAAAAGCGGTAGAAGATGGATGGATGGATGGATGGAACTTTTCATCTGTGTCTGTGTGTTCTTCTGAAGTGATCGCCTTGCACTTAAGCCTCCTCAAAATCTCAAATCATGACAATATCCCTAAGACAGTGAGAGTATCCCTCTATTACAACTATACCCACCTACCGATAGTTCTATACAGTGTTAGCTTAGCAGCCTGATCAGAGTTATTATGCGCTTCTCTATTAAATCTAGTCACCCTGGTAAACTGCTGTGTTCCCACCTGCTTCATAAAATCACAGCTGATAATCCCCATATCTCATGGAGCGGCAAATGCTGATTAACATTCATAAATGTTGCACTTTTGGGGTCTTGTCTGGGTTTGTAAAAAGCTGCAGTTTGCCACCAGTTTTTCAAGTCGCCAATAGTTTTTCTTGTGAATGTATTTTTCTGCAAACAATTGCAAAATAGCTCTAAGCTATATATATATATATACTGTATATATATATACATTTATAGTAATATGGACATGTGTTTACTAGATGTTGTTTTTTCTTGCCTTCTGATTGTTGCTCTGAGTGTTGCTATCCCTATGCTGTTGCAATCCTGGAATTTCCCCATTGTGGGACTAATAAAGGCTTATCTTATCTTATCTTATCTTAAGCATTTGCAAATTGGTTGTGTTTGCGAACCGTTGTCACCAGTGATGCGCAGTCAGGGGAGGCAGGTGAGACTGAAAATCACAGTCAAAGGCTGCACAGTACCATTGCTTCAACATGAGGGGGTGTGCTTGAGCACCATAAGCACATTTTTTTAAATAAAAGAAGATAAGGACATTTTTACCTCCGCCAAGGAGGTAATGTTTTTACTGGCGTTTGTCTGTCTGTCTGTCTGTCTGTTACCAACATAACTCAAAACGTTATGAACAGATTTTGACGAAATTTTCAGGAAAGGTGTGTAATGATACGGGGAACAGATGATTAGATTTTGGTGATGATCTGAGAGTGCATACCTCCACCAAGGGCTTTGTTTGTATTTGTGCAGCAGGATTACACAAAAATTACTGGATGGATTTGGATGAAATTTTCACCAGTGGTGGTTCTTGGGCTAGAGAGGAACCCATTATATACTGCTAAAAAAAATTAAAGGGAACGCTTTGAAAACACATCAGATTTTAATGGGAAAAAATAAGCTGGATATCGAAATTGTGGCAGGCTAGTAATCTGAGTAAGCTGGACTAGCCTGCCACAATTTTGATATCCAGTTTATTTTTTCCCATTAAAATCTGATGTGTTTTCAAAGTATTCCCTTTATTTTTTTGAGCAGTATATTTTGGTGATGATCTGAGAATGCATACCTCAGCCAAGGCTCTTATCTTCTCACAGTGTGTTAGCAACAATACTCCAAAACTGATGGACAGACTTTGATGCAATTTTCACCACAAGTGGCTATAGGCCTACACACAAACCCATTACATTTTGGAGGTGATCCATGAGAAACGGAAGGAGCCTTGGCAGAGGTATGCGCTCTTTGAGTGCTTTTCTAGTTTAACAATGTCACATCGATTTTTGTCCAGAAGGATAGGCAAATTTACTTAATTTTCAAGTAAAGGTAAGACCATGCATGCATAGTAGTTGTAAATATCACTAATAACACAACATAACAAAAATAATTTTTTGTAAGTTGTCTGTGTTTTTTCGACTGATTTAAGACCATTTTGCACCGCTGAATCCAAAAATGGCATCCATTGCTCTCGATCAGGTCAGGTATTTATGCTAAGTTGTAAGCAGTCGTACAGCAGTTGTACAGTTGTACTGTAAATTGAATAGTAGACACTGATAAAGGTAAGTACATGTAAATTGAATATTACATCATCATTGTTCAAAATTCAGAGAATTTCAAGAAATAAAAAAGAATTTTGCATCATGTAAAGCGAAAATACCCATACATGTAAACAAAAATGTAAAAAAACATCTGGCCATAGTTCAAAAAGTTGACCTGATTGAGCAAAACCAATGTGATTTTTGGATTCAGCACATCAAAATTGTCCTATATCAGCTAAAAAAAAACTCAGACAATAAATTTGGTGTTGACCAGTGTGATTAGTGGTGTTGGCATTATCGTGTTAATCGCCCGTTAACAGTTTGCCCCTGTTAACAATGACAAATTTTGTGATCAGGGGTAACGGCAGAAAGTGCAAGCAGTACTTTTTGGCCTTGCGGCTCTCCGTACCAAAGCCACTCTGGCCACAGACACTGTGCTCGCCATGCAGACATTGCAAAGTCAAACAAGCTAGATTACAGCTATGGAAATCCCCACAGTGCTGTAATGTTTACATTTACGTTATCTGTCGGAGCTCTCACCTAGATAATTGTTACAGCCTCCTCCAAATCTTCGCCTGGATGTTGGGTTGTTCTTCTTCTGTGGAAGCTGGCTAGCTGGCTAGTAGCTACATGCTAGGTTGTAGCCGATCTCCAGCGGCTGACAGGGACAGAAATTTGCCTGTTTTCATCCTCATAGCTTTGGGTTGGTGAGTACCAGTCTAAAAAACTTCTCAAGCTGCGTTCATAATGGCCATTCACTCCCCCGCCCTTTTTGCAGCATGGTGGGGTGTCATCATGGGTGAGAAAGTTGTTTATGTTTGCAATTTTTCTGCTAAAAGGGAAATTGTGTCCGTTGTGACACACAAGGTCCATGGTTTTGTGTTGATCTGCTTAAAAGTTGTGGATGTTTGTTGTGGGAGAAAGAGGAAGCTCCGTTTGTGGCTGCTGGCTGGTTGGATGCTGGTTGGATGAGAATTTTCTGGAGAATATTCTGGATAGGATTTCAGGGACCCTAAAGGGGCCTACCAGCTCTCTCCCAGTGATTCTGGCCCAAAACATGACTCCGCCACCTCCTTGCTGATGTTACAGCCTTGTTGGGACATGGTGGCCATCCACCAACCATTCACTGCTCCATCCATCTGGACCATCCAGGGCTGCACGGCACTCATCAGTAAACAAGACTGTTTAAAATTAGTCTTCATGTATTTCTGCCCCCCCCCCCCCCCGCAACCATTTCTGCTTGTGAGCATTGGTTAGGGGTGGCTGAATAGTAGGTTTATGCACAACTGCAAGCCTCTGGAGCATCCTACACCTTGAGGTTCTTGGGACTGCAGAGGCACCAGCAGCTTCAAATACCTTTTTGCTGCTTTGTAATGGCATTTTAGCAGCTGCTGTCGTAATCCGATGAATTTGTCTGGCAGAAACCTTCCTCCTTATGCCTTTATCTGCATGGGCCCATCTGTGCTCTGAATCAGCCACAAATTTCTTCACAGTACGATGATCACGCATAAGTTTTCATGAAATATCTAATGTTTTCATACCTTGTCTAAGGCATTACACTATTTGACGCTTTTTGGCAGCAGAGAGATCCTTTATCTTTCCCATATGTGACCTGTGCTGGCTAAATGAGTCAGAATGCGCACAGGCTGATTACAAGCTGCAGGCATTAGAAGTCATAAATCGTGATTCTTTCTTTGTTTGCTGGCGGCAAGTCCCGGGAAAACCCTTTTCAGTGCCTGGTATCATTGTAAAGCTTGGAATTCCTACTTTCTAAAAATACACTTTGAATTCCGGAAGGCGTAACTCAGGACAAATCGAATGCGAGTTGCCAAACCAGCCATCCATCCATCTATCCATCCATCTTCTACCGCTTTTCCGGAGGTCCGGGTCGCGGAGGCAGCAGTTCAAGCAGAGAAGCCCAGACTTCCCTCTCCCCAGCCACCTGCTCCAGCTCTTCAGAGGGGATACCAAGGCGTTCCCAGACCAGCTGGGAGACATAGTCTCTCCACCGAGTCCTGGGTCTGCCCCGGGGTCTCCTCCCAGTGGGACGTGCCTGAAACACCTCAAGTGGGAGGCGTCCAGGAGGCATCCTAATCAGATGCCCATACCACCTCAGCTGACTCCTTTCAATGTGGAGGAGCAGCGGTTCTACTCTGAGCCTCTCCCGGTTGACTGAGCTCCTCACCCTATCTCTGAGGGTGAGTCCAGCAATCCTACGGAGAAAGCTCATTTCAGCCGCTTGTATCCGCGATCTCGTTCTTTCGGTCATTACCCAAAGCTCGTGACCATAGGTGAGAGTAGGAACGTAGACTGACTGGTAAATCGACAGCCTTGCCTTAGAACTAAGCTTCCTCTTCACCACAACAGACCGGTACAACGTCCGCATCACTGCAGATGCTGTTCCAATCCGTCTGTCGATCTCTCCCTCCATTTTCCCCTCACTCGTGAACAAGACCCCAAGATACTTTAACTCCTCCACTTGGGGCAGGAGCCTGTCCCCAACCCGGAGAGGACAATCCACCTTTTTCCGGCTGAGGACCATGGACTCGGACTTGGAGGTGCTGATTCTCATCCCAGCCGCTTCACACTCAGCAGCAAACCGTCCCAGCAAGAGCTGTAGGTCATTGCTGGATGAAGCCAACAGGACAACATCATCTGCAAACAACAGAGATGAGATCCTGTGGTCACCAAGCATGACACCCTCCATTCCCTGGCTGCGCCTAGAAATTCTGTCCATAAAAATTATGAACAGGATCGGTGACAAAGGGCAGCCCTGGCGGAGTCCAACTCTCACTGGGAATGACTCCGACCGAGTGTTGGCAATACGAACTAAACTCTCACAACGGTCGTACAGAGACCGAATAGCTCGTAACAACAAGCCCGATACCCCATACTCCCGAAGCACCCCCCACAAAAATCCACGAGGGACGCGGTCAAATGCCTTCTCCAAGTCCACAAAACACATGTAAACTGGTTGGGCAAACTCCCACGAACCCTCAAGAATTCTCGAGAGGGTAAAGAGTTGGTCCGATGTGCCACGGCCAGGACGAAAACCACATTGCTCCTCCTGAATCCAAGGTTCGACCAACGGCCGGACTCTCCTCTCTAGTACCTTGGCATAGACCTTCCCAGGGAGGCTGAGGAGTGTGATCCCTCTAAAGTTGGAGCACACCCTCCGGTCCCCTTTTTTGAAGAGAGGAACCACCACCCCAGTTTGCCATGCCAAAGGCACTGCCCCCGACCTCCACGCAATGTTGCAGAGGCGTGTCAACCATGACAACCCAACAACATCCAGGGCCTTGAGGTACTCGGGGCGAATCTCGTCCACCCCCGGGGCCCGGCCACCAAGGAGATTTTTAACCACCTTGGCGACCTCAGCCCCTGTGATAGGCGAGTCATCCCCCTCGTCCCCAAACCCTGCCTCCTCTGTGGAAGGCGTATCGGTGGGATTGAGGAGATCCTCGAAGTATTCCTTCCACCGCCCGACGATATCCCCAGCTGAAGTCAACAGTGTCCCATCCGCACCATACACAGTGTGGATGGGGAACTGCTTTCCCCTCCTGAGCCGCCGAACAGTTTGCCAGAATCTCTTTGAAGCCGACCAAAAGTCTTGTTCCATGGCCTCACCGAACTCCTCCCATACCCGGGTTTTTGCTTCAGCAACCACCCGAGCTGCACTCCGCTTGGCCTGCCGGTACACCTCAGCTGCTTCGGGAGTCCCACAAGCCAACCAAGCTTGATGGGACTCCTTCTTCAGCCAAGACAAACAAAATTGGCTTGTTGCTGTGCAGTTTTTGCACAGTTCCTACAAATTATATATCATTTTGAAGGTGTTTCAGTACAGAATGTGAAAATAACATTACCTCAGTTTTGAAAATTTCCTCATTGTGACTCATTTTGCCAGCACGGGTCACATATTGCTTGAAACCTGTGGCATGCTTAATAATGTGTCGCATCCTTCTTCAGTTTTCCTTTAATTGGGCTCACCTGGCAAACTAATTATGACAGGTGACTGAGATTGATATCAGTGATCCAAAGAGCCCTGAGACACAATACCATCCATGAGTTTAATTGAAAAACAAAAAATTTAATGTTTATGACACTAAAATCCTATTTGCATAATAATTTGGAACACAGTGTAGGTGCATCCTGAAATTTCACCCAAAAGGGTGAAAACGAATATCCCTAACTTTTTGTGAGTAGTGTATGTCATTGGGAATGTTAAAACTTAAAATTAATTTTTGGAAAATGCATAATATGGGATTTTTTTCAGTCCATATTGTTGGAATCTTCATCTCCCACAGTTTTGGTTATTTTGCAAATGTAACTTATGCTTGCTTCCTACTCATCCGAAAAAAGAAAAAACATCTTGTAAAAGGTCTAAAAGTGTCCACGGCTTGGCAGCATCATCACTTGTTAGGTAACAAAGTCGCCTGGGACCTTTGCCATCCACCTGAACACGGAAACACCCGCATCAGTATCTTTCTCTGGATGTCATCCAGAGTTTTCGTGTATTACTCTGACTCACTTTTCTCGGTGCAGCTCATGTTGGTAGGGAACAGGAGTGGTGGAGAGGAGGTGGTTTATAGAAAGTTAGTTTGCGTTTGTGTTCTTGTACTCAGCCTCCAAAGAGAAGACAAGAAAAACATGAAAATGACTGTTCACAAAGGTTTGTTAAGCAGTTTAGGAAAATGTGTTCAAACAAAGAATAAATGGGATATGATGTCTCAAATCTGTTTCACCGTGGGGAATTTTGTAGAGAATAACCTTTCATCATATGAACACAAAAGCATTGCATGAATTGTGGGCTATACATTAACATGTCAACCCCCTTTTATGAGCCACATAACTTACTGAAAACCACAAGGTTGCAGAAAGAGACAGAAAGTAGGCCGTAATCAGTCGCCTCGCTGCTCAACCATATTTCCACATTGCTGTTACGATGCTGGAAGTGACCTACTTCTGTTTGGCCAGCATCTGAGCTCCCTGCTGCAGGTTATACTGCATCGCTCTCACTCGCTTCCTGTTAAAGCAAAGCATTTTCTCTTCAGCTCAGCTTCCCCCTGGTAGGCTGGTTGTGGAGAAAAAGCCTGTGGGGATTCGTGCAAAGCTGCAGTGGAGCCAGAGTAGCAGCTGCATCTTCAACGCAGCAGTGCGAGCTTCAAAATCCACCACTCAGCATTGGCCTCAGCTCTGTTTCTTGGTCTTTGCTTCATTTTACACATTTATTGATAATTACTGCTTATTTGACTACCACGTATTTCTAGATAGGAAAACCTGGCTCTGTGGGTCCTTATAATGTTGCTACTGTTGCTGTCGCAAATCAGAATAAAGAGAACAAAAGTGTTATACGTCTATTTATATATCAATTTTTATTCAATAAAATCAGTAATAGTACTGTTGAACATTTTCCTACTTTTGTCATACCGTATGCTTCCAACTGCTGGAGTGAAAATGTGGTGGTATCTCCCTAAGGGTAGTACCTCACAGTGTGGTCAGTGCTGAAGAACGTTGCAGTTTTTGGATTTGCCTTTTTCTGATGGATGTTCAAACTAGTGTCTCACAGAGTGGCGACTGCTGAGAAATGTTCACAAATGCTGTGCTTTTTGGGTTTCATCAGGCTTTGTAAAAGGTTGCAAAACAGTTCATAAACAATTTTTAAGCTCGCCAACAGTTTTGTCATAAAGGAGCTTAAACAGTTGTTAAAAGGACTTTAACGACATATCGTACACCTGATTACAAATGTGTTACAACCATTTGTAAACACAGCCTTTTCCACCATTGACACACACCTGTTTAACCTCTTGCACTACGGTGTACCGCGGACGGGCACGTCTCTGCGTCCCAGAGCGCACGAGGGCGCATGAGAGTGCCCTCGTGTGCTCTGGGACGCACGAGGGCGCTGCGTCCAAGCGCGCACTGAAAAAAAAAAGCTGCATTTCCGTTCTTCCACTACAGACACAGCCGCGAACAGATCAGATATGATTGACCTCTCATTCGACTAATAAGAGCCTTGAATTGGGTTTCTGAAACCTTGAAGAACCAATGACTGAAAACCTAGCAAGAAGGACCCACCTACCAACGCTGTGAATGCAGCGAGCCAATTGAAGCACAGAAGTTCGCAAGCTGTTTTGTGTAAGGCTGGGTGAAGACAGACTGCTGCAGCAGATGAAAAAAAGGACCCGCAGGAAGAACCTGCCACAGACCCAGCAGCACGGAGACCACCCACAAGTGCGACCTGTGTGACAGGGACTGCCATTCGAGCATCGGCCTGTTCAGCCACAGGCGGTGCTTTTTTTTTTTTATTCCAGCAGAATAGGCGTTTAGGATTCTCTTCCATGGTCATCATAGACTGACGGAGGCCGACGACGAAGGTCGTAAATCATTTGCCAAAACCGCAATCATGGAAGTGCAAAACCGCAATAATGGAATTATGTTTTGACCGGGTCGCGAGGCCAGAACCACGAGCGGACCAGTGTCGCGTTCGTCTGACAATGAGGAAGAGAAGTTCGCCAGGACACTGCTGCTGTGAAGAGGTAAGTGTTCTAAGCTAAATTATTCTTTATCCCTGAAAATTGTAATCAAAAATGACTTTTGACCAATCGGTAAATTACAACTGTGCGGCGCACAAAGTCCGAAGTCCGTGCGCCGCGGTACACGGTTCGTGCGCCACGTCCGGACCGTGAACGCCCCCCCACCCACTACTCTTCTGTAGCGAGGGGGGGGGGAGCCGCGGTGACTGCGCCGCGGTCGCCACATCGCCACATGAGTCTATTCCGTCATGTAGCGATGGCCGATGTCCGTCCTCTGTAGCGAGGGGGGGGGGGACAACCCCCCCCACACACACACACAGCCCTGAGTGTCACCTTTCATTAGAGCCCAAGATGAAGCTTCTATATTGAATCATTCAAAAGTTAGACGTTTTTCCAAACTGTGCCATTTGGCACAATTTGGCACAGTTCAAAAACGCCTGGGAACTACCTGAGGAAAAAGCTGTGTATTATATTCATTTTTTGTGGGTTGTTACAAAATTTTGACCTCAGCTGGATAACACTTGGTTCTACATTTCTGTTGCATTTTCCAGCCCGGATCTGAAGCTGTGTGTTATTTGCAAGCATTTGTATCCAAAAAAACATCCAGGCCAAATTTATTTTCTTCAAGTTCAGTATGTTTAGATGACTGTAACTCAGTGGCCGGAGCACTTAGAGAGATTATGACTATTTTGCCAAAAAATTCAAAGTGTTTTCTTTTAAATGAGACCAACCCCATGAAGATGCTGCAAAGGGTTGAAGAACAGCTTTCGATTTACTTTGGGCACGCTATTTTTTGGCGTTTTTAGGGAAATTGACTGGAGTGCAAGGGGTTAATCAGTAATTAGTGTGATGCTTGAAAAGTAAACCCACAAGTAATCTTTGACTTCAAAAGAATTTGAGTCATATAGGGAGGAGGGGCTCCCCGAGTGTTAGCTGCATGTGGCTCTAGGTTGGACTGGAAGCTCACGATCTCAGGGTTGTCCCGTGCAGGGTGCTGGGAGCGGCCTTCCCCCGACCATTCCCCACTGGAGCGACCGGAGAGGAACAGATGGTGTGGGAGAGCTTGCAAGTTTTTTAATCATACACTTTTTTTTGCTAATATATCCTGTTCATTTTAACAGAAAGAAAAGCTTATTTTTCTGTGTATAGTACAGTGGACCCCTTGGCAAAGAAAATGGAAGTAGGGCAAACAGCACCTTCTAGTGGCTGTGAAAATAACTACATCCAAGAGAAAGTGGAAAGACAAGTCAGATGAGAGGCATTTAAGATATATTTTAAAATGATCTTTTTAAATCTTTTTAAGTTTAAGTTGTGTTTTAAGTCTTTTTAAAGTTTTTACTGTATCTGTTTTTTTTATTGTTTTAATTGTTTTGTTTTGTTTTTATTATGTTGGACTCTGAATCTGGAATCAAGTTTGATTGATTGATTGATCCCCTCATCCTACCATTACCTGAACCATTACAGTAATGAGAGCACTTCAGATGGGATAGCCTTACACTATCCCTCACCCACCTCTGTACTCAGAGGTCATTTGATGCGGTGCTGTAGCAGTTTCACTAATAGTGACAAAAATAAAGGACACACTGTGTTTAATGGCTACCTTTAGAGTTAAATTGTGTCCTTAGTGGACAAATTTGTTATGTACACACACGGCTGATACTGGGTTGCTTGTATTTGTACACTTTATGGTTACAACTTTCTAACCAAACTTTTTAGTTTTACCTGAGATAGCAATAGAATAACTGCTGAAACCATTCTCCATGTTGTGTGATTCAGCCCATTCTCAACACAATGCATAGAAAAGACACTGTCTTCCACCCCTTATAAACTGTCTCCCACCCCTTATAAATTATGGACTTCTCACCAAAAAACATTTTGGCCCTGGATATGTGTTCCACTGATGTAAGGCTGCAGTTGGCAGAGACGGCAAAAATGGGGCAAAACAGCACCTTGTTGTGGTTGTGAAAATAATTACATGCAGTGAGACTGGAGAGAAGAGAGAAAGGAGAGGATTTTGAAAAGGTTTTAAAACATAGATCCTTAATATAACCCTCATCCTAGTCATTACTGTACATATGCTTATGTGTTGTATTATTACAATCCAATCTGCTGGTATTTGTCTCTTGTCTGGCATCAGTAGGTTGCCACAAACATTGCCACTGTCCCTCCTGCCTTCTGCACTGTTCAAGGTGAGCCAAGCATCAGCGCTTGTGTGACTCAGCATTGTTACATGTCAACATTGGCTGTGCTTCCTCTTATTTGACAGAGGGGTCTGTCATGGAAAAACTCTGGGACAACATGACCCCAATGCAGAGCCAGTGCGTCACAGGTAACCCCCCCAAGGAGTTGGATTAGTGCTTTTGCTTTTACATTGCTGCTTTTCTGCTTTCTCTTCAGTTTTCCTTAGCCCATTCATTCACTTGTCTTTCTTTAAAAAAATGTCATTCAACTATCGTAAAAATGCTTCAAATGCACTGTATGGAAAATGAAGTAATCTTCCTCATGTGATCCTAACTTGGTGTTCATTGCAAAGTAATGTGCTAAAGCCCTTGAAACATGAGCATGTTAGGCTAATTTGTTAGTGTGAACAATTAGAATAGGCTTTATTGTCATTGTTCAGTAGTACAGTACAACAAATTATGACTGTGCTTTATGTTCCTTACTTCTCTGTCAAGTTTAGAGAAGCTAACAGTAACATGGGAAAATGTAAACTACAAACTGAATAAAATGGGAGTGAACTGACAGGTTTTCAAAGAGGGAATTCATAAACAAAAGAAGCTTTCCCCTTTTTTTTCCCATTTTTTCATTCTGTGAACAAGTTTCTGTCAATATGAAACTAGTAAAAGAGCAAGAAGAAAAGTGGGTTAAGTGGTAGGTCAGTTTACCCAAGTCAGATTAAAATGGCTAACACCTTCCCCATTCATCTTTCTGAAAATCTCATATTTATTTATTCTGTTCCTCTTTGTTCAGTTTTTCTCACCTGTACATGCTTTTCCTTGATGCACAGCCCCCCACTACTCCCTCCTCCTCTCCCTTGTTTACCTGTAACTCTGTATCTACGGTGATGGCCACGGTTGTCACGGTGATCATATTACAACTGGGACAGCTAGTTCCGAGAAAGTGGAAACAAGGGATTCCCAATAATAAGCTACTATTGTTCCCAAAAGGCTCTCTCATTGCCATTCTTCTCCCATGACACACAACGACCAGACTACAGTGATACAGCAGGAAAAGAACACCAGATACACACTAGTACATCAAGGCACAAACATGCACACACACACAAAAGCACCCATGCAAAGACACAAACAAACAGGCACATGTTGTAGACTGCATAACAAGTCATATAACACCAATTCAACATGCGGTGCACTGTATGATGTAAGAGGTAAATGGGATTTTATTGCCTGGATGGTTGTTTAAACATTTTGATTAGTAAGAAACCCACAGAAGCTGCTGTGTGTTTAAAAGTCCTTGGAAAGCAGGAATAACCATGTGCATAATGAAAAAGGACATTCAGCATTTAGAACTGAGCAGTAGTTAGTTCTCATTGTTGTCTTCCCATCAGCTCAAACAGGCATTACAAAGACAATTGACCACAAAGAATATGAAGTCATGCAACCCATTTTCAGCAAAATGCATAGAAATAATAACATGGTTTTACAACCCTTCAAAACCTGGAATATACAGTATATGCCAAAAAAGTTTAAACTGGATAGATTTAACATGCTCATTAACAGCTGCTTCTAAGGTTTCTGTCACCCCTGCCACCCCTTTCAAAAGTGCTCAAACCCTTATACGGAAGTGGCTTGAAAAGGGTTGAGGTGTTACAAACAACACTCTCATTCATCAAACTTGAAGGCATTCACTCATGTCTATATTCACCTTCACTTCTTACTTTCTTTTGGTTTTATATACACATTTTTGGATTGTTAAGGTAAGGGTCATAGTCAGGGTAAGGCATTCACTATAGTTACTGTAGGTCTATGTATATTGGACAGTGACACAAGTTTTGTTATTTTAGCGGTTTACTCAAAAAATCTTCAAGAAACAGTTATACAATCAACTAGCGTTCAATATTACATGGAGTGTTTAATGATAGTGGTGCAATAAGAACAACAGGAAGGAAGTTTTGTCCACATGCATAGACATACACCAGTGACACAATGCATTTGACATGCATTAAACATGATGATACAGAAAGTGCAACAGTAAGGTTATCATATAGAAACTTTCTGCACAAATGAACATTTTAGACAAGATCTGCTGAGGTGTTAAGGGGCTAATTTGTACTCACTCACTTCCGTCATTCCCATCTTAATCAGTTACCCTGCAGAATGGGCCATGGAATCCTATGAAATAATTTTTCTGTGGTTGGATCAGTAATTTTGTAATATTGTGTTCTGAGTTTTGGACACCAACGTTATGGAAAGGTAAAAAAAAAAGTAAAACTGGGAAATGTGGCTTTTATAAATTACAGTACAACCCATCATAATAACAGTAGATCAAAATTACCTAAAACAGCAATAAAACATTGACAGGATGTATCCATGATATTCTCTGCATTTGAAAAGCAGTTTGGACAGCTTATTTGCATATGGTCCTGTGAACACACGGAGCATAAGCTCCAAAGAAAGCAATTTCAGTAAATAACAAACAGGACACCAAACCCACAGAAAATGTCCAAATAACGAATGAAATCATTTTTATTGGACACAAAAAGTCCAAAAAGTCAATTAGATTATTAGTATTTTAATATTTAATATTCTTGCAATAACTAACATTACATGCAATGGCCAAATAGTGCAACAAATTATATGTAATGGGACCAAGTGACATCAAGTCCACTATCGGGACACTTTTAGAAATATTTAAGACCCATTGTAATACATTTCTTGTAATTTAATTTTGTTGGCGTGTTTGTGTCCCATTCGGTCAAGAGGCACCCCCGAGGTGGGTGGGGTGGGGGGTGGCATGGCCCCCCTGCCACCACTTGGCTCCCCCAGCGGCCACTTCTGGTCCCTGCCACAGGACAGTCTAACATAGTTTTATAACTTGTTTTTCCATGTCATACAGTATTTTACATGTAGTAGATGTTTCTTCTTCTTCTTTTAGATTTGATTGGCAGTTGGCAACCAGCTTACAGGTGCATTACGGCCACGTACTTCACTCTATATCATCACTATCTGGTCAGGAGCTGTAGTCCTTACAAATTCATCACTCTATATCACTCCACCACTTGAATAATTGATGTGTGCTGTTTATGTCAAGTTGTGGGTTGGAGCCATGTCCTTGCCTTATTAGGGCCTGAGCCACTGACAACGTCAGTCGGCGAAAGCCCTATTGTATCCGCTCGCGTTTCTTTTTTTTTTTCGTTATTATTCTGCCTAAATGATCGCATTTTTCACCCTCTGAACGTTAACCAAAACGCGATTTTTTTTGGCAAACCCCTCTGACCGGGCAAAAAATTTGATAAACTGGAAAAAATATGTGCCCCCCCACCCCTCATTTTTGTGGGTGGGGTCAAACGTACAAGGTCTATGGAGACAGAAGACCATAAACTTTGCCGTAGACAAATCAAATTTGGGTGAGGTGTGAATCACCTCAAGACATGCAAAAAACATCATTGTGGCCCATACCCACCGCCAACAGGAAGGCCGCCATCTTGCCTCAAAGTCGCCCCACCTCCAATTCGGGAAAAAAGTCACACCTCGCATTTGAACGCATTTGTCCTAGGGACCTGCTCCAATTGAGCTCATTTTTGCATGGCGGCATCTATAGGCATTGGCCATTAAAAGTTATATAAATTAAGTCAAAATCTCAAAAGGCGTGGCCAGGGCGCCATGGCGAAATTTGACTCCTCCCCTTACAAATTCAACCACCTGTAACTCCCGCAAAACTTGTCCGATGTCCACAAAACTTTCCATCAAGGAAAATAGTGCCACCCCGGATACAATGACATCAAAATACCAGACAAAAGCTATAGCACCACATAGTGGCTAATGAAAGAATTGCTGAAAACTGTTTTATTTATTACTCACGCATGGCTGGCCAGAATGACGTGAAATTTTCAGAGATTCATCACAACACAGACATGATCATAACTGAACACCAACGTTAGTATGACATCATACATGTTACCATGGACACGCCCTTCTCGCCATTCAACCCATGAGCTTATGGGGCGGGGTGAGAAGGTCTTGGAGGTCTAAATTTTTCAACATATATTGAGGTCACTGTCATATGCAGTCCAATATGGGTGGACAACACATAACTTACAGGGAAGTGTTGCCATGGCAACATGGCGACGGTTGACTACACGCCATGAAATTTCGGAAAGTTGTATCTTGGACAAACTTTTTCTGATGTCCACAAAACTTTCCATCAAGGAAAATAGTGCCACCCCGGATACAATGACATCAAAATACCGGACAAAAGATATAACGCCACATAGTGGCTAACGAAAGAATTGCTGAAAACTGTTTTATTTATTACTCACGCACGGCTGGCCAGAATGACGTGAAATTTTCAGAGATTCATCAGAACACAGACATGATCATAACTGAACACCAACGTTAGTATGACATCATACATGTTACCATGGACACGCCCTTCTCGCCATTCAACCCATGCGCTTATGGGGTGGGGTAGGAAGCTCTTGGAGGTCTAAATTTTTCAACATATGTTGAGGTCACTGTCATATGCAGTCCAAAATGGGTGGACAACACATAACTTACAGGGAAGTGTTGCCATGGCAACATGGCGACGGTTGACTACACGCCATGAAATTTCGGAAAGTTGTATCTTGGACGAACTTTTTCTGATGTCCACAAAACTTTCCATCAAGGAAAATAGTGCCACCCCGGACACAATGACATCAAAATACCGGACAAAAGATATAGTGCCACATAGTGGCTAACGAAAGAATTGCTGAAAACTGTTTTAGTTATTTTTAGTTAAACTAAATATGTATTTTAGTTAAACTAAATATGTATTACTAAATATGTAAATATATATACACACACAGTGCAGAGCATTGTTGCTAGATGGAATAATATGTAGATATATAAACACCCAGTGCGGAGCATTGTAGTTAGATGGAATAAATATGTAAATATACAGTATATACACACACAGTGCAGAGCATTGTTGCTAGATGGGATGAAACAGCACAACCGTCTACTTAGTTATCCTATATGGTATGATTATGTACCCATACATATTCTCACCCTCCATAGCGACCGGTATTTTCCTAATTGTATGCTGGAGGGGACCATTGTATGTCTTTTGCATTCAAAACTATCAGGTTGTCACGTCTTTAGCCTATCTCTAACAGCAGCCCTACTTAGGTTGTACAGTCTGACAGCCGTTGGGAGGAAGGACCTGCGAAACCTCTCGGTTGTGCACCTAGGATGATGTAGTCTGCTGCTAAATGAACTCCACCGTGCGTTCAGTATGTCCTGCATAGGGTGGAACTCGGACTCCAGCAGAGATGACAGTTTAGCCACAGTCCTTCTCTCTCCTATCTCCTCCACTGGGACAACGCGCTACCCCAGGACAGAGCTAGCTTTCTTGATCTGTTTGTTCAGTCTCTTCCTATCGGCTGCCATAATGCCACTGCCCCAGCAGACCACCGTGTCATACAATGTCTTCAGCAGCGCCCCTTGTACACCAAAAGACCTGAGTCTCCTCAGTAGGAACAGCCTGCGCTGTCCCTTCTTGTACAGTGCGTCAGTATAGTGTGACCAGTCTAGTTTATTGTTCAGATGAACACCCAGGTACTTATAGGATGTCACCATCTCAATGTCTGTTCCCTGTATATTTACTGGTCCACCGTGCGTTCAGTATGTCCTGCATAGGGTGGAACTCGGACTCCAGCAGAGATGACAGTTTAGCCACAGTCCTTCTCTCTCCTATCTCCTCCACTGGGACAACGCGCTACCCCAGGACAGAGCTAGCTTTCTTGATCTGTTTGTTCAGTCTCTTCCTATCAGCTGCCATAATGCCACTGCCCCAGCAGACCACCGTGTCATACAATGTCTTCAGCAGCGCCCCTTGTACACCAAAAGACCTGAGTCTCCTCAGTAGGAACAGCCTGTGCTGTCCCTTCTTGTACAGTGCGTCAGTATAGTGTGACCAGTCTAGTTTATTGTTCAGATGAACACCCAGGTACTTATAGGATGTCACCATCTCAATGTCTGTTCCCTGTATATTTACTGGTCCACCGTGCGTTCAGTATGTCCTGCATAGGGTGGAACTCGGACTCCAGCAGAGATGACAGCTTAGCCACAGTCCTTCTCTCTCCTATCTCCTCCACTGGGACAATGCGCTACCCCAGCAGGACATACTGAACGCACGGTGGAGTTCATTTAGCAGCAGACTACATCATCCTAGGTGCACAACCGAGAGGTTTCGCAGGTCCTTCCTCCCAACGGCTGTCAGACTGTACAACCTAAGTAGGGCTGCTGTTAGAGATAGGCTAAAGACGTGACAACCTAATAGTTTTGAATGCAAAAGACATACAATGGTCCCCTCCAGCATACAATTAGGAAAATACCGGTCGCTATGGAGGGTGAGAATATGTATGGGTACATAATCATACCATATAGGATAACTAAGTAGACGGTTGTGCTGTTTCATCCCATTCAGCCACGTCTTTAGCCAGTCTCTTCCTATCGGCAGCCATAATGCCACTGCCCCAGCAGACCACCGTGTCATACAATGTCTTCAGCAGCGCCCCTTGTACACCAAAAGACCTGAGTCTCCTCAGTAGGAACAGCCTGCGCTGTCCCTTCTTGTACAGTGCGTCAGTATAGTGTGACCAGTCTAGTTTATTGTTCAGATGAACACCCAGGTACTTATAGGATGTCACCATCTCAATGTCTGTTCCCTGTATATTTACTGGTGATGTGAGGTGTTGTCCTGAAATGAGAGTGGAGGAACTTCAGCAGAGGGATATGAGTGAAAGTTTGGAGACATTGTTTTTGGGCACAATGACTACGGCACCTCCACCTAATTCTGCGTGGAAGAAGTCGATTGGAGGAACTGGCCAGCAGGTAGGGTTCAAAGCGAGGGAGGACGGGCGGCGGGTTCCGCGGTCGCGCGGGGGGCGAAGGTCCGTTTACACCTGCCTGCAGGTTTAATATTATAGTTTGTATTTCTTACCATCAGGACATGGTCTCCAGCCCACATCCCTGCTTTTAGTTTATATTCGTGGATTTTCTGTATTGAGTATTATTTATTAGGGTCATGGTTGTGTTTATTTTTTTGCCTTAGTTTTGCATTGTCTGGTGATTATTATTTCAGTCATGTTTGTGTTTTTTATTTTGATCTTAGGTTTGATTTCATGTGTGTTTATTTCCAACGTAATCTAGCTCTGTTCCTGCGTTGTTGATTTCTTGATTATTCACGGCTGTTTTGTGTTTCTGTTGATTAGTGTCTGCCTTATTTAAGGGACGCAGCCCCTCACCTAGGTGCTGCATCACTGTCATTATTTGGCGTAATGATACACTCCTGTCTGTCATTCCTGGTCAGGCTATGTAAGCCTGCCTTGCCAAGTCTTTTGTGTTTATTTCCAGCCCCCGTGCTGTATTATTTTCTGTTTATTGATAAAATGTCAAACACTTGTTTCATGCCTGGGTTCCATTTTCTGCCCTGAGGGGCAAACCATGACAGTATGATGCAGTCATCCAAGGACTCAGCGGGCAAGCCTAGCAGGAGGAGGAAGTGGAGTCAGGATGAGCTGGAGGTGGTCACTATGGTGGAGGATTTAGTGGCCGCCGCTTGGAGTTGCTCATCGCGACAACTCGAAATGGATGTTTGGGGAGGAGTCACCAACCTGCTGGCTGCCAAGCCACGGGTGCGCACGCACCCCTGGTACTGGGACTCATGCTCCCTCCCCTTTCATCGCTTTTTTTCTTTCTCTTCCTCACCAGAGCCAGCTTACTGCTTGCTCATCCTCTCTCTGGAGGAGCGGGGAGAGTTCCTTGGCAGTAAGCTGGCTGTCAGGGGCCCCGGGTGGGAGGACAAATCAAGGAGGCGCCACTCCTCTCGACAATCCACTCCCACACCCGTAGCTCCTCACCAGACGATCTCCGGAGCCACCCAGAGGGAGTTGTCTGGACCATCAACGGCAGCAGAGCTGGAACACAGGCAAGTACCCATTCATTTTTTTTTTAACACATATTAATGAAGGGACTTGCCTGATTATAAATCAAATCTTTTAGGACTTATATTCATAATAGTGTTGTATCTTGCACTTTGGGGAATAGAAATTATTCATTTAACATTATAATGTGGTGGACACACACATGGGACCTGTTTTGTGGCTCACATTTTAGGTCAGAACAAAGGCAGGAAGCTGCAGGAATCTTAGCCTTGGTATGCAAGGCTTGAGACTGTGGGGGGTTCAATTAAAGGATTAAGGAAGGGATGCATTGGAGACAGTGGAAGTGATATCATGGAGAGAAATGCATTGTGACTGTCTTTATAATCCAAGGTGGTCTGTGTGACATGTGATCTGTGAAGTGTGAAGTTCCTGATATTTAAGGACGAGAGTTTTTTTTTTTTTTTTTTTTTTTTTTTTTTTTTTTACTTATTTGTACCCGTAGGTAGACTTGGTTTGCAGTCTGGTGACAAGCCACTGGCTGCTGGTCGCTGCGTGCGCGAGCGCCCTAAACCTACATGTTTTTTTTTTTTTTTGGTGTGCGGGAGGAAACCGGAGAAATCCCGGAGTAAACCCGCGCAACACGGGGAGAACATGCAAACTCCACACAGCTCACTGTTGGTCGGGGGCTGGGATCGAACCCACGATCTCATGATCCCCGCGGTCCCCCGGCCGAGGGTAAAACTGTGCTGCCACAGTGCTAAACCACTGCGCCACCGTGCAGCCCAGAGTTTACTGTGGTGACACAGTAAACAGAGTTTACTGTGTCATTCTCTTTCTCTGCTTGGAGATGATGGTGTTGTGAATAAAACTGACTTTGAGAGAGAACTCTGCCTCGTCATTTTCACATCACCACACTGGTGACCCGAGACGTATAATGCAAGAAGAAAATTCCCCCGGGCCAGCCGCGTCAGGAGCCCCCAGCCAAGCGAATGCCGCTACAGTCCAGCTACCGGACTTCTGGCAGAACAACCCGCGCTCCTGGTTCAACGCGGTTGAGGCGCAGTTCAACCTCCGGGGGATATCGGTAGATGCCACGAAATTCTACCACGTAGTCGCAAAGCTGGACAACAACACGGCCCAGCATATGGAGAGCCTGATCGACCAGCCGCCGGATAGCGACAAATACGACACGTTGAAGGCTGCACTCATCCAGCAATTCACCCCCTAGATGGAGGAGCGAGCAGAGAGGCTCCTGGCGCTGACGGAGGGGGAAAACGACATGCCCGCGAGCCTGATGGAGAAGTTGTTGAGGTTGAAAGACTCTGACGACGATCACTTCATTTTCACCCACCTCTTCCTCAGAACTCTACCGTCAGCAGCGAGAGCGACCGTGGCCACTTCGCCACTGTTGGCCCTATGGAACTACCGCGCGCTGGGCTGAGAGGTGCAGCGGATTGTCAACGCCACCAAGCGACGCGCAGCCATGGCCGCTGCAGCGGAACTCGGCGCGACGACCGGAGACGACAGGGGGCCAGAGGCAGCGGTGCCAGACTCACCGACGACGGCAGCGGCAGGGGCCAGGGAACGTGGACCGGACGTCCTTTGTTTCTACCATCGCCACTTCACAGAGAGGGCACGCAAGTGTGTACCGCCGTGCCAGTTCGGGCGTTCGGGAAACGCCAAGACCGGGGGTCTGTAGCAGCCGCGGCCCTCGGGTAAGAGAACAAGCTGCTCTACTTGTTGGACGCACACTTGGGGAGGCAGTTCCTCGTCGACACAGGCTCCCAGTTGAGTTTCATCACACCTTCCTACGCGGACAGACTGGCTGGCTCCGGAGGTCCCCGGGTGACGGCAGCAAACGGCTCGGAGATTAAGACCTTTGGTGAGAAGACTCTGCTCCTGTCTCTACACGGCCGTACATTTGAGTGGACTTTTGTTGTAGCAGCAGTAAATTTCAACATGTTGGGGGCTGATTTTTTGTGCTCACATGGTTTGTTGGTTGATCTCGCTAACAGGCGCCTGGTTAATGCACTTTCTTTTGATTCTATCCCCTGTACAGCGCGAGTGGCCCCGCCAACAGCACAAGCCAACGTCACAGCAGCAGGCGGTAAGTTCCACACACTGCTCACTCAGTTCACAGCACTCATGGTCCCCACATTTTCGGCAACAGTCGCTAAGCACGGGGTGGAGCATTTTATTACCACTACCAGACCGCCCGTTTTTGCAAAAGCTCAGCACTTGGACGCAGTTAAACTGGCCATAGCCCGCGAGGAGTTCACCAACCTGGAGAGGTTGGGCATTATCCAACGTTCAAACAGTCCGTGGGCTTCCCCCCTACACATGGTCCCGAAAGCTGACGGATCATGGTGCCCTTGCGGGGATTTTCGCAGGTTAAACAACGCTACAGCGCACGACCGCTACCCAATCCCACATATCCAAGATTTTTCCGTTCATTTGGCAGGGGCGCGCATTTTTTCTAAAATAGACTTGGTCCGCGGTTACCACCAAGTCCCAGTGCATGCTGAAGACATACCCAAAACAGCGGTAATAACTCCGTTTGGCCTATTTGAGTTTTTAGGCATGCCATTCGGACTTAAAGGGGCTGCTCAGACGTTCCAACGCATGATGGATGCAGTGCTTCGCGATCTCCCTTTCGTGTTCGTCTACCTGGACGATATTTTAGTAGCCGGCGCGTCCGAAGACAAACACGAAAAACACCTGGCCACAGTTTTCCGAAGGTTGGGAGATCACAGGTTAATAATCAACCCAGCGAAGTGTCAGTTTGGGGTGGCGCAGATCGATTTTTTGGGACACTGCGTCTCCCCGGAAGGAGCAGTTCCGCTGCCTGACAAGGTGTGTGCGGTGGCAGATTTTCCCCGGCCGCAGACGGTCAGGGCGTTGCAGGAGTTTTTGGGAATGGGGAATTTTTATAACCGTTTTCTCCCCCGCGCGGCGCAACTCATGCAGCCGTTATATGCCGCGCTCAAAAAAAAGAAACCCGCGGATAAGATCGAGTGGCCCCCAGAGCGGAACCAAGCGTTCTCGGAGGTGAAAGCAGCCTTGGCAAAGGCTGCGTTGTTGGCACACCCAGACCCAACGGCCCGCATAGTGCTCACCACTGACCATTCAGAGGTGGCCATAGGGGTGGTCGTGGAGCAACATGTAGCCGGGATTTGGCAGCCCCTCTCATTTTTCAGCAGGACCTTGCGCGATAGCGAACGTAAATACAGCGCGTTCGACAGGGAGCTGCTTGCTCTCCATTTGGCCATCCACCACATTCAGTTCTGGCTGGAAGAATGCGCTTTCACCGCGTTCGTTGACCACAAACCGCTAACATTCGCGATGGCCAAGGTCTTTGAACCGTGGTCAGGCCGGCAGCAGAGACAGCTGGCCGCGATATCAGAGTTTACCACTGATATTCAGCACGTGGCGGGCAAACTCAATGTAGTGGCAGATTGCATCTTGCGCGTCATGGCAGCCCCAGTCAGCGTAGGGGTAGATTATGCAGCCATGGCCGCGGAGCAAGGTAAGGACGCGGACGTGCGCGCCCTCCAGTCTGGACCAACTGGGTTAAGGCTGGAGAGCAGGGTGCTGCAAGACGGTATGCCCCCCCTAATCTGTGATGTCTCCACTGGACGGCCGCATCCAGTAGTACCGGCCGCGTGGCGCCGCCGCGTCTTTGACTCAGTTCATTCTTTGGCGCACCCTGGAGTGCGCGCGTCGGTCAAAATGGTGGGAGAGAAATTTGTGTGGCCGAGCCTCCGCAAACAAGTCAAAGAGTGGGCAGCAGCCTGCACGGCGTGTAAACGAGCAAAAGTACACAGGCACACGAGGGCTCCTTTGGAACCGTTTCACATTCCGACCAAGAGGTTCGATCACGTTCATGTGGACCTCGTGGGCCCCCTCCCACTGTCACAGGAGTGCACACACCTTCTGACAATGGTGGACCACACCATGTGCTGGCCTGAAGTGGTCCCGCTGGCATCAACCACAGCTGAGGAGGTGGCGCGCGTGTTTTTAACAGCTTGGGTGGCGCTCTTCGGCGTTCCGTCAGACATTACGTCCAACAGAGGCCCTAAATTTGTGTCCGAGCTTTGGTCGACAATGGCCCGCAGCCTGGGTGTCACAATTCACCGCACAATCGCGTACAATCCGCAGGCTAACGGGTTATGCGAACGTTTTCATAGGTCATTGAAAGCGGCTCTCAGAGCGTCACTGATGGATACAAATTGGGTTGACAAGTTACCGTGGGTGTTATTGGGGTTGCGTTCTGCGCCTAAAGAGGATCTAGAAGCCTCCCCAGCGGAGCTCGTGTTTGTGCAGCCACTCCGGCTGCCTGGGGAGTTTCTCCCAGATAACCCTGTGCCAAACGCCTCCCCGTCTCAGCTGTTGCGGAGTAACATAGAATCAAGCACGCTGCCCGGCCCCGCGCACCACAGTTTTCCGTGCGTTTTTGTGTCTAAAACTTTGAAGAACGCAGAGTTTGTTTTTGTTAGACACGATGCGCATCGAACACCGCTGCGACCGCCTTATGACGGACCATTCAGAGTGCTAGAAACAGGAGACAAGCAGTTTTTGATAGATTTGGGGGGTAGGAAAGAGAGAATTGGCATAAACAGACTCAAACCCGCTTTTGTGTTGGCAGATGAGCAGGTGCTGTTGGCGAAGGCTCCGCGGCGAGGTAGACCACCACCGGGGGCTTCACAGAGTAATGTTTCCCCAGAACATCCACAGGTGCTGACAAAAGGTTTCCACACCCAGACGGCAAACCCCCAGGACAGCCCCGCAGAGACGTTGAATCCCAGCTACAGCAGATACGGCAGGAGGCTGAAGCCTATACAGCATGTGGACTGATATGTATTGATACTATCACGGCATGCATGTGGTTATTCTCTTGTTGTTCTGTTTGTCTAAAATGTTGGGGGGACTTTGTGTGGTGGACACACACATGGGACCTGTTTTGTGGCTCACATTTTAGGTCAGAACAAAGGCAGGAAGCTGCAGAAATCTTAGCCTTGGTATGCAAGGCTTAAGACTGTGGGGGGTTCAATTAAAGGATTAAGGAAGGGATGCATTGGAGACAGTGGAAGTGATATCATGGAGAGAAATGCATTGTGACTGTCTTTATAATGCAAGGTGGTCTGTGTGACATGCGATCTGTGAAGTGTGAAGTTCCTGATATTTAAGGACGAGAGTTTACTGTGTCATTCTCTTTCTGTGCTTGGAGATGATGGTGTTGTGAATAAAACTGCCTTTGAGCGAGAACTCTGCCTCGTCATTTTCACATCACCACAATAAATAAATATTTGGAAGTCTGACTACCGTCGTTTTTTAGCCTTGGTTTGGGTGCAGTTGCAGAGCAGTGTCTGTAGGGAGCAACATTGTACAGCAACATTGTACAGTGGACGTTCATGTCAAAATGTCCAGATTATTGTGTGTTTTGAGTGGAAAATGATCAAGTTGCGACACTGGACAGCATTTAAAAACAGTAGCATTACGAATTAAATCATATAATTCATAATTTGAACATTTTTATGTCCCGTTCGGGACTATTTGCTGCTCAGTGAAACCCCTTATGAACACACTGTAGTGGATTTATGGGTTTTATAGGTGTTTTATTTTTGGTACAAGTGTTAATGTAAATATGAATGTGAGTAGGAATGAAGATGGCTGCCAGGATGACTCACAGTGGCAGCTTGTAAAATGGCAGTTGCACTGCTTAGTCTGCGCATGTGCACCTCCCACAAGCAGAATGGGATGCGCACATGGCAATTTGGTCACCCAGGATGTGAATGCAGCCGGCTGACAATGCCTTGCTTTGTTTCTTTAAGAAAAGAGGAGAGTTTGACTCTCTTTAATTCGGTTTGTCACTCATGCAAGAATAATCTTACAATTTTAACTTTGCATGCGATTAAGCGCTATTGCCTCAACCGATTTCCTCTCAGTAACTTTTATTACTGTTGTTCAGCATGAAATAGGTAATTCCACTGCTTTACACAAGGTATAGTTTAAAAAAATAATGGTTAATTCAATTTTTCTGCCTGGAATTCTCACCGAACGAGCTGAATTAAAAGACAGATCAGATTCTTCACAATTCCATCTTTTCAGGCCTTATTTTAGTTAATTCAGTGTATATCAACGCTTTTTCAACTTTAGCATGCTTAAAAAAAACAGTCTGTGGAGTGCAGCAGTTTGCGCTTCCACACACAGATACTCAATCAATCAATCAATACATCAGATTTATATAGCGCTTTATCATAGACACTCAAAGACGCTTTACAGAAATTAAGGGTCATCCACCACCTAGATGGATGAAGCAGCCACAATACGGCGCCATCCCTTTTAACCATTCACACACACATTCACACCGAGGGCCACTTTAGAGTCTCCAATTAACCTAACCTGCATGTTTTTTGGCATGTGGGAGGAAACCAGAGAAATCCCGGGGTAAACCCACGCATATACGGGGAGAACATGCAAACTCCACACAGATCACTGTTGGTCGGGGGCTGGGATCGAACCCATGATCCCACGATCCCCACGATCCCCTGGCCAAGGGTAAACTGTGCTGCCACAGTGCTAACCACTGCGCCACCGTGCAGCCCGTGCACCATGCAGATACTGCTAGGCTCAGGCAGATGGGGGGGGGGGGGGTGAATCACCTCCTCCCTTTTGTGTTCCTCACACAGAGACCTGGCTAGGCAGAAAACAGGGGGTTAAACACTGGCTGAGCGGCCAGTTAGATACAGAGAAAAAAAAAAAAGTTTTACCATGCAAAAGATCAGATTTGATTGTACCCACAAAGCTTGTGAAATCATAATTTCATGTCCATTTCTAGATTCTAGCAGAGCCTCAAATGGTGGCACCATTATAAAATGTAGTGGATTTATGGGTTTTATAGGTGTTTTATTGTTGGTACTGTGGAGTGTGTGAAATAAGAGGCATATTCATTTCAGACGATTTATTACACACTGACATCTCACAGGCAAAGAACAGACTGGTCACATCAAGCAGTCCTCTTTCTATATCAAGTCACACTTCACAAGGATCAAGGCACTTCCTCATACACAGCATGACATCTACACTACACTTCATTCAATTCCCTCTCACCCACTTGGGCATTGTTCTCCCATGTGTATTCATTGTCTCTGTCTAAGGTGTGAAATAACCTGAGGCCCACACCGCTCCCCCCCCCCCCCCCCAGCATCTTAGATAGAACAATAGAACATCAGTCCACATGCTGTTTCGGCTTCAGTCTCCTCCCATATCTGCTGTAACTGGGGTTTACCGCCTCCGCGGCGCTGCTGTGCCGGTGGGAGGCTGCTGGGAGTGTGTCCGACTGCAGGTGAGCCGTGGGGGAGGGGGGTTTCACTCTGTCCGTGTGGCTGCTCTGATGAATCGTTCCGCTGGGGAGGTCTCCGTGGGGGTCTTCCACACCGAAGGGCCCTCGCCAACAGCACTTGCTCATCCTCCACTACAAAGGCGGGTTTGAGTCTGTCTATGTCAATTATCTCCCTTCTACCCCCCAAGTCTAGCACAAAATGCTTATCCCCTGTTTCCAGCACTCTGAACGGTCCATCATAGGGTGGGCGCAATGGAGGGCAGTGGGCGTCATGTCTGACGAACACGAACTCCGCGTTCTTCAAAGTTTTAGACATGAAGGCACGCGGAAAACAGTGGTGGGCAGGGCCCGGCAGCGTGCCTGGGTTTGCGCTACGCTGTAAAAGCTGAGAAGGGGAGCTGCCCGGTGCGGGATTGTCAGGTAGAAATTCCCCGGGCAGCCGTAGGGGCTGCGCAAAAACGAGCTTTGCCGGGGAAGCTTCCAAATCCTCTTCTGGCACGGAGCGCAACCCCAATAAAGCCCATGGCAGCCTGTCTACCCAATTTGCATCCGTCAGTGAAGCCCTGAGTGCTGCTTTCAGTGATCTATGAAAACGCTCGCATAAACCATTGGCCTGTGGGTTGTACGCAGTTGTGCGATGAATTGCAGCACCCAGACTGTGGGCCATCATGGACCAGAGGTCGGAAACAAATTGCGGGCCCCTGTCGGACGTAATGTCCGACGGAACTCCAAAACGCACCACCCATGTTGTTAAAAAAGCGCGTGCTATGTCCGTGGACGTGGTTGCCACCAGCGGGACTGCTTCTGGCCAGCGCGTGGTGCGGTCCACCACTGTCAGGAGGTGTGTGCACCCCTGTGATGGCGGGAGGGGGCCCACGAGGTCCACGTGCACATGGTCGAACCTCTTAGCCGGTACCAGAAATGGCTCCAAGGGAGCCTTCGTGTGCCTGTGTACCTTGGCTCGTTGGCACGCCACGCAGGCTGCAGCCCACTCTTTTACTTGTTTGTGTAGGCTCAGCCACACGAACTTCTCTCCCACCATTTTGACAGATGCGCACACTCCTGGGTGCGCCAGAGTGTGAACCGACTCAAACACGTGGCGGAGCTACGCGACCGGGACTACCAGACGCGGGCGTCCCTTGGAGACTTCGCAGATTAGGGGTGGCCGCCATCTTGCAGCACCCTGCTCTCCAGCCTTAACCCTGTTGGTCCAGACTGGAGCGCGCGCACGTCTGCATCGCTAATCTGCTCCACGGCCATGGCTGCGTAATCTATCCCCATGTAGATTGGGGCCACCAAGGCACATGAGAGGCAGTCCGCCACCACATTCAGTTTACCCGACACATGCTGAATATCGGTAGTAAACTCTGAGATCGCGGCCAGCTGTCTCTACTGCCGGCCCGACCACGGTTCTGAAACCTTGGCCATCTCGAACGTTAGTGGCTTGTGGTCTACGAACGCGGTGAAGCTGCGCCCTTCCAGCCAGAACTGGAAGGGGCGTATGGCCAGATGGAGAGCCAGCAACTCTCTGTCAAACGTGCTGTATTTACGTTCGCTGTTGCGCAAAGTTCTGCTGAAAAATGTGAGTGGCTGCCAAGCCCCAGCGACGCGCTGCTCCACGACCACCCCTATGGCCACGTCTGAAGCGTCGGTGGTGAGCGCTATCCGGGCCGTTGGGTCCGGATGTGCCAGCAGTGCAGCATTTGCCAGGGCTGCTTTAACTTTCGAGAACGCCCGCTCTCGCTCCGGGGTCCATTCGACTCCATCCGCGGGTTTCTGTTTCTTGAGCGCGGCGTACAATGGTTGCATGAGCCGCGCCGCGCGGGGAAGGAAATGGTTATAAAAATTCACCATCCCCAAAAATTCCTGCAGTGCCCTGACCGTCTGAGGCCTGGAAAAATCTGCCACGGTGCGCACTTTGTAGGGCAACGGGATCGCTCCTTCCGGAGAGACACGGTGCCCCAAAAAATCAATCTCCGTCACGCCGAACTGGCATTTCGCCGTGCCTCCAACCTCCGGAAAACCATCCTGAGGTGGGTTTTGTGTTCGTCTTCGGACGTACTGGCTACCAGGATATCGTCCAGGTAGACGAACACGAACGGGAGGTCATGCAGCACTGCATCCATCATGCGGTGGAACGTCTGTGCTGCGCCTTTTAACCCGAATGGCATGCGCAGGAACTTGAATAACCCGAACGGAGTTATTACCACTGTTTTGGATACGTCAGCTGCCCGCACTGGGACCTGGTGGTAACCGCGGACCAGGTCTATTTTAGAAAAAATGCGCGCTCCGGCGAGGTGAAGGGAAAAATCCTGTATGTGGGGAATTGGGTAGCGGTCGTGTGCTGTGGCGTTGTTCAACCTGCAGAAATCATTGCACGGTCGCCACGATCCCTCAGCCTTAGGGACCATGTGTAGCGGGGATGCCCATGGGCTGTTTGATCACTTGATGATGCCCAGCCTTTCCAGGTTGGCGAACTCCTCGCACGCTATGGCCAGTTTAGCTGCGTCCAAGCGCCAAGGTCTTGCAAAAATGGGCGGCCCGGTGGTGGTGTTAAAGTGCTCCACCCCGTGTTTAGCAATGGCCGCCGAAAACGTCGGGACCGTGAGTGCTGGGAACTGAGTGAGCAGTGCGTGGAACTTACCGCCTGGAGTTGTGACGCTGGCTTGTGCTGTTGGCCGGGTCCCTCGAGCTATACAGGGGAGAGATTCAAAGGACAGTGCATTAACCAGGCACCTGTTAGCAACATCCACAAGTAAACCATGTGCACACAGAAAATCAGCGCCCAGGAGCGGGCAACACAGTGCTGCTATGATAAAAGTTCACTCATACGAGCTACCATGTAGAGATAAGGTCAGTGTTCTCTCACCGAACGGCTTAATCTCTGAGTCGTTTACTGCCACCATTCCGGAGCCGCTAGGTCCTGCCAGCCGGTCAGCGTAGGATGGCAAGATGATGCTCTTCTGGGCTCCGGTGTTGACGAGGAAGCATCTCCCCGAGCGCAAGTCCGTCACGTAGAGCAGCTTGTTCTCTTCACCGGCGGTCGCAGCTGCTACCAACTGCTGGCCTTGGCGTTTCCCGAGCGCTTGAAGTGGCATGGTGGCGCGCATCTGCGCGCGTTCCCTCCGAAGCGGCGGTGGTAGAAGCAGAGCGTGTCTTTCTGGAGCTCCTTGGCCCCCGTTGCCGCTACCGTCGGTGGCTTCTCGCCTCCCCTGGTCGTCTCGCTGGGCTCCGCTGCCGCCGCATTGACTGTGATCGCCCTGGTGGTGAGGATGATCTGGTCTGTTCTCTGGGCTAGCGCGTGGTAGTCTCCCGCGGCCAGCAACGGCGAATTGGCCAGAACCGCTCTTGCTTCTGTTGGCAGGTTCCGGAGGAAAAGGTGGGCAAACAGAAAGTGCCTGTCACCCGTGCCCATCAACACCAGCATCTTCTCCATCAGGTCTACGGCCGACCCATCTCCTAACTCGGTCCGCGCCAGGAGCCTCTCCACTCTCTCACATTCCGAGAGCGTGTATTGCCGGATGAGTGCAGCCTTGAGCGCCTCATATTTGCTGCTTGCTGGTGGCTGATCGAGCAGGCTCGCTACCTGCTGGGCTGTGCGGGAGTCCAGCGCTGCTACCACATGGTAGAACTTGGTGTCGTCTGCTGTTACTCCCCGGAGGGTGAACTGGGCCTCGGTGTGGTGGAACCAAGAGTGCGGGTTGTGCTGCCAGAAATCCGGTAGCTTGACTGAAACTGCACACGCGTTGCTGGGGGTTCCAGTCCTGGCTGTCTGCAGGTTGGCTTCAGCGTCTCTGGGGCTTCCCGACTGGGCCGGCTCCGGGGTTCTTGCCTCGTGTTCCATAATACGTCTTGGGTCACCAGTGTGGAGTGTGTGAAATAAGAGGCATATTCATTTCAGACGATTTATTACACACTCACATCTCACAGGCAAAGAACAGACTGACTGGTCACATCAAGCATTCCTCTTTCTATATCAAGTCACACTTCACAAGGATCAAGGCACTTCCTCATACACAGCATGACATCTACACTATACTTTATTCAACCCCTTCTCACCCACTTGGGCATTGTTCTCCCATTGTATTCATTGTCTCTGTCTAAGGCACAGGTGTCAAACTCATTCCATGAAGGGCCAAGACCCTGCAGTTTTTACCTCCACCCAGTGTCTTCAACAGGTGATTTCTCTGAATTTCTTCCTACTGATTGCTGATCAGTGAAAACACCTGCTGAAGAGACTGGGTGGAAGTAAAACCTGCAGGGTCTTGGCCCTCCATGGAATGAGTTTGACACCCCTGGTCTAAGGTGTGAAATAACCTGAGGCCCACAGTACAAGTATTAATGTAAATATGAATGTGAGTAGAAATGAAGATGTCCTTTCACCAGTCCAGATAATGGACAATTTTATTAACAATTCTTTATTTGGACCAATTATGAATCAGTCTAAAAAAAAAAAAGAACCCACTACGCCTTTCAATGGTTTTATAAGAAATGTCAGAATAGGTTAACACATTTGGATAACTTCAGACAGGGAATTCAACATGTATTATGAGCATCATAGACTTTTATTGAGTCACTGAGTATAACCTGTGAATCAAACATTTGTGGAACCGAATAAACCATAGTTTAACTTGTCAGTATACTGGAAATTGAAAACCATAAAATAGCATTGGGTAAGAAAAGTGGATGCAATTTTATGAAGAAAATGATGAGTATGTGGGACACATATGCACATTGTTATATCACTTTAGGCTTCACATCTCAGATTGAACAAAGGACTGAGTCTCCTTGGAGATAACAGGAGGATGTGGAAGTTTAGTCTTTGGTATGCAAAGAGACGGCCTTGGGGGATTTACTGGCTGCCAGAGACTTTAGGTGGAGGTGATAAGATCTAACAGAGGATGCATTGTTACTTGGGATTAAATGCATTGTGACTGTGAGCTTTGAAGGTCCTGGGTATTTAAAGGACGAATGTCCGTTTTTTTCCCCTCTTTTCTGTTTTTGCTGATGTTGGAAGATGTGAATAAACCTGACTCGTGAGATAAACTCTGCCTCGTCATTTTCACATTTCCACACTGGTGACCCTAAGACGTATCATGAGTGAAAGAAATTCCCCCGAGCCAGCCGGGTCAGGAGCTCCCAGCCAAGCGTATGCCGCTATTGTCCAGCTACCGGACTTTTGGCGAGACAACCCGCGCTCCTGGTTCCACTTGGTCGAAGCACAGTTCGCCCTCCGGGGGATAACGGTAGATGACACGAAGTTCTACCATGTGATTGCCAAGCTCGACAACCGCACGGCTCGGCATGTGCAGAGCCTTTTGGAGCAGCCACCGGCCGACGACAAATACGGTGGGTTGAAGGCTGCGCTCATCCAGCGCTTCACTCTCTCAGTCCAGGAGAGAATGGAGAGGCTCCTGGCTCTGAACGACTTGGGAGATGGCACGCCCATTGACCTGATGGAGGACATGCTGAGGTTGAGGGGCTCAGACGACGACAACTTCATCTTCACCCACATTTTCCTCAGAACCCTACCGTCAGCCACGAGAGCGACCCTGGCCGGTTCGCCGTTGTTGGCCCATCGGGATTTCCGCGTGCTGGCCCAGGAGGCGCACCGGATTCTCAACGCCAGCAAACAGCATGCGGCCACCGCGGCAGCGACGGAGTTCGGCGCGACGGCCGGAGATGGTGGGGGGCCAGAGACAGCGGTAGCAGACCCACCGACGACGGCGGGGGCCAAGGATCGCGGAGGAGACACCCTCTGTTTCTACCATCGCTGCTTTGCAGAGAAGGCACGCAAATGTATACCACCATGCCAGTTCAAGCGCTCGGGAAACGCCAAGATTGGGGGTCGGTAGCAGCTGCGGCCCTCGGTGAAGAGAACAAGCTGCTCTACTTGACGGATGCGTGCTCAGGGAGGCAATTCCTCATGGACACAGGCTCCCAAGTGAGTTTCATCACGCCTTCCTCCGCTGACCGGCTGGCGGGTCCCGGAGGTCACGAGGCATCAGCAGCGAACGGCTCGGAGATTAAGACCTTTGGTGAGAGGGCTCTGCTTCTGTCCCTACACGGCCATACATTTGAGTGGACTTTTGTCATAGCTGCAGTGAATTTCAATATGTTGGGGGCTGATTTTCTGTGCTCACATGGTTTGTTGGTTGATCTTGCTAACAGGTGCCTGGTTAATGCACTTTCTTTTTATTCTATTCCCTGTGCAGCCGGAGTGACCCCGCCCACAGCACAAGCCAACATCACAACGGCAAGCGGTAAGTTCCACACACTGCTCACTCAGTTCCCAGCACTCACGGTTCCCACATTTTCAGCAGCCGTCGCTAAACACGGAGTGGAACATTTTATTACTACCACCGGACCGCCCGTTTTTGCAAAAGCTCGGCGTTTGGATTCAGCTAAACTGACCATAGCGCGCGAGGAGTTCGCCAACCTGGAAAAGTTGGGCATCATCAGGCGTTCGAACAGCCCATGGGCTTCCCCGCTTCACATGGTCCCGAAAGCTGATGGCTCGTGGCGACCTTGCGGAGATTTCCGCAGGTTGAACAACACCACAGCGCACGACCGCTACCCAATCCCGCATATCCAAGATTTTTCCGTTCATTTGGCCGGGGCGCGCGTTTTTTCTAAGATAGACTTGGTCCGCGGTTACCACCAAGTCCCAGTGCGCGTTGAGGACATACCCAAAACAGCGGTAATAACTCCGTTTGGCCTATTCGAGTTTTTGCGCATGCTATTTGGGCTTAAAGGCGCTGCGCAGACGTTCCAATGCATGATGGACGCGGTGTTGCGCGATCTCCCCTTTGTATTCGTCTACCTGGACGACATCTTGGTAGCCAGCGCGCCCGAAGACGAACACAAAAACCACCTCACAGCAGTTTTCCGGAGGTTGGGAGAGCACGGGTTAATAATCAACCCAGAGAAGTGTCAGTTTGAGGTGATGCAGATTGATTTTTTGATTCATCGCGCCTCTCCAGAAGGAGCGGCTCCTCTGCCTGACAAAGTGCGCGCGGTAACGAATTTTCCCCAGCCACAAACGGTCAAGGCGTTACAGAAGTTTTTGGAAATGGTGAATTTTTATAACCGTTTCCTCCCCCGCGCAGCGCAGCTCATGCAACCATTGTATGCCGCACTAAAGAAACAAAAACCCTCAAATAAGATCGAATGGTCTCCGGAGCGAGAGCGAGCATTCTCGGAGGTCAAAACAGCCCTGGCAAATGCTGCATTGTTAACACATCCAGACCCAACGGCCCGCATAGCGCTCACTACTGACGCGTCAGATGTGGCCATAGGGGCGGTTGTGGAGCAGCATGTAGCCGGGGCTTGGCAGCCACTCGCCTTTTTCAGCAGGACTTTGCGCGATAGTGAACGAAAATACAGCGCATTCGACAGGGAGTTGTTAGCTCTCCACTTGGCCATTCGCCACTTCCAGTTCTGGCTGGAGGGACGAAGTTTCACCGCATTCGTTGACCACAGGCCACTGACATTTGCGATGGCCAAGGTTTCAGAACAGTGGTCAGGCCGGCAGCAGAGGCAGCTGGCCGCCATCTCAGAGTTTACTACCGATATTCAGCATGTGGCGGGTAAACTGAATGTAGTGGCAGACTGTCTCTCGCGCGCCGTGGCAGCCGCAGTCCGCGTAGGGATAGATTATGCAGCCATGGCCGCGGATCAGTGTAGCGACGCGGACATGCGCGTGCTCCAGTCTGGACCAACAGGGTTAAGGCTGGAGAACAGGGTGCTGCAAGACGGTATGCCCCCCCTAATCTGTGATGTCTCCACTGGGCGACCGCGTCCTGTGGTACCGGCCGCATGGCGCCACCGCGTTTTTGACTCGATTCATTCTCTGGCGCACCCAGGAGTGCGCGCGTTGGTCAAAATGGTGGGAGAGAAATTTGTATGGCCGAGCCTGCGCAAACAAATTAGGGAGTGGGCAGCAGCCTGCATGGCTTGTCAACGAGCCAAGGTACACAGACACACGAGAGCTCCCTTGGAGCCATTTCACATCCCGGCCAAGAGGTTCGATCATGTCCACGTGGACCTCGTAGGCCCCCTTCCGCCGTCACAGGGGTGCACACACCTTCTGACAATGGTAGACCGCACCACGTGCTGGCCGGAAGTGGTCCCACTGGCGTCAACTACAGCCGAGGAGGTGGCGCGCGCGTTTTTAACAGCATGGGTAGCGCGCTTTGGAGTCCCGTCGGACATTACGTCCGGCAGAGGCCCTCAATTTGTTTCCGAACATTGGTCAGCAATGGCCCACAGCCTGGGGGTAACGATCCACCGCACAACCGCGTACAACCCGCAGGCTAATGGGTTTTGAGAACGTTTTCATAGGTCATTGAAAGTGGCTCTCAGAGCGTCGCTTACGGATGCAAATTGGGTAGACAGGCTACCGTGGGTTTTATTGGGGTTGTGTTCTGCACCTAAAGAGGATTTAGAAGCCTCCCCGGCTGAGCTAGTTTTTGCGCAGCCACTTCGGCTGCCCGGGGAATTTCTCCCAGATAATCCTGCGCCAGAATGCTCCCCGGCTCAGCAGTTGCAGCGTGGCACGGAATCAGGCACGCTGCCTGGCCCCGTTCACCACGGTTTTCCGTGTGTTTTTGTACCTAAGGCTTTAAAAAACGCAGAGTTTGTTTTTGTCAGACACGATTCCCATCGCCCGCCGCTACGACCATTTAGAGTGCTGGAAACAGGGGATAAGCATTTTTTGCTAGATTTGGGGGGCAGGAAAGAAAAGATTGGCATAAACAGGCTCAAACCCGCCTTTGTGGTGGCAGACGAGGATGTGCTGTTGGCCAGGGCTCCTTGGCTCGGCAGACCCCCTAGGGGACATTCCCCAGAACACCCACAGTGATTGACTAACAGTTCTCACCCTCAGACAGCAGCTCTCCAGCAAGATGGCGCCGCGGAAGTGGTGAAGCCTGCTTACAGCAGATACGGGAGGAGACTAGGCCCAAGCAGCACGTGGGCTGATGTGTAATGATTTTATCATGACATGCAGACTGTTATTCCGTTGTTCCATCTTAGATGTTTGGGGGGGGGGGGGGGTCATGTGGGACACATATGCACATTGTTATATCACTTTAGGCTTCACATCTCAGATTGAACAAAGGACTGAGTCTCCTTGGAGATAACAGGAGGATGTGGAAGTTTAGTCTTTGGTATGCAAAAAGACGGCCTTGGGGGATTTACTGGCTGCCAGAGACTTTAGGTGGAGGTGATAAGATCCAACAGAGGATGCATTGTTACTTGGGATTAAATGCATTGTGACTGTGAGCTTTGAAGGTCCTGGGTATTTAAAGGACGAATGTCTGGGTTTTTTTTCCTCTTTTCTGTTTTTGCTGATGTTGGAAGATGTGAATAAACCTGACTCATGAGATAAACTCTGCCTCGTCATTTTCACATTTCCACAAGTAAACTATTTATAAAAATAGAAAATTGGTGTTACTCTGAAAAGATCGTAAATTAATGAAAGGACAAAATGCATTTTGAAATTCTGATGGAGGTTTGCATGAAATTAAGTTTAGTTACACCAGGGATATTCTGAAGAATTAAGTTTAAATTAAACAACAGACCATCAGCAAAGCAGAATCATTGTGTCCCAGTAGGTAGCAGGCAGTCCACTGAATTCTGTTTCAACTGGACCGGTGTGGGTTCTGCGAAATACTGGCAGACAGGCTCCTTACCATGGTTATGGCCTACTCCCGAGATCACAAAGGGCTGGTTCTTCAGCAGGCTGGCTGCGGTCTTCTCTTATGCACTGAAGAAGAAATTATTTTATTGTACAAAGTCCCATCAGAAATTCACACTGAGGCAAAAACACATCACAAATCTGTTTCTTCCAATGTTGGTGATTTAAATGAGTTTGTTTAAGCTTAAAAAAAATCAAACATTGTCTTACACGGTAATTTAAAGAAAAACATTAAAATAAGGAAAAGTGAACTTCAAAGAAAAAAAAAGAGTTTTCACAGAACATTGTAGGCTCTGGGCCTACTTGGAAGATAGAAAAAAATGGGAGAGCAGACAAGTCTACTCCTTACAGCTTGACCAACGCCCCAAAAATCCGAACAAAGGAAACAAAAAGCAAGTTTTTCTCAGGTGTGGCAGGATGGTACTAACTTCATGACAACTGGGCTGAACCAATTACATTTGAGCTTCTACAGTATGGTTGGCAGAAGTCATAAACTCTACCTACTGTATAAAGGAGATGCAGTGAAGCTTGGAAGCCCATTGGTCAATTAATGTCCAGCTATGGTCTCCCAAAGAGCAGAGAGAGAGAGGAGGGAGAGACATTTGATATGAGAAGTGAGACCCCTCTTACTTGAGTGTGAGATTTCAAGTGCCCCTAGTGGCACAGTGCGGCGCTGCGCCTGTCAACTAATTCTGACTAATTCTGTACTCCCCAGCTATACTGACGACTTGTACTGATCATGGCAGTTCAAAAGGTGGCAGACACGCGTTGGAGGAACTATAGCTGACATGTAATACACCAAAGAAGAACTCCTTATTTCCTTTTCCTGTATTCCCTTCTTTTAGCTCAGAAAGCTAATATGGCTGCCATCCATCGTCGTGCACCATCACTTAGACGGCTTTGTACACAGAAAAATAATCGCGGGATACAAGCCAAATTTATGTGGGATAATGATAAGACTTTGTAGATGTAGTAGAGAGAGTAAATGACTGACAGAACACAAAATAACGACCACGATGGATGAAAACGCACCAACCACAGCAGCGAGTGGGTCCCCATAGCTGCTGGTAAGTGACAATTTTTTTTTTTACATTGTATTGATTTCTTGTTCAAATACTTTGAAGATAAGATGATAACGTACCTCTGTACAAAAAACGGTGTCAAAAGACTGAACCATTCTTTGTCTAAATATGTCCAAAGTCCGCTTTTATGTAATTCAGTATAGCTGAGTTATGTAATTCAGTATAGCTGCCGTGGTATTATGCAAATTAGATGCGTAAAATCATTCCTATCTGAAACTTTGGATCATATTTTACATCTTTCTAATTGACAGTAAGCCATTATCTTTTACCACTTTGAAGTTATAGCCTTGGAAATCTGAACTATTTTATTGACAAAAAATATTTACCACTCTTGACCACTAGGGGTTATGTCGCAATTCGGCAACAGTCACACTAAAAGCCTTAACCCCTTGCACTCTGGTCAATTTCCCTAAAAACGCCTAAAATTAACGTACCCAAAGTAAATCAAAAGCTGTTCTTCAACCCTTTGCAGCAACTTCATGGGGTTGGTCTCATTTAAAAGAAAACACTTTGAATTTTTTGGCAAAACAGTCATAATCTCTCTAAGTGCTCCTGCCACTAAGTAACACTCATCTAAACATACTGAACTTGAAGAAAATAAATTTCGCCTGGGTGTGTTTTTGGATACAAATGCTTGCAAATAACACACAGCTGTCAGATCCGGGCTGGAAAATGCAACAGAAATGTAGAACCAAGTGTTATACAGCTGAGGTCAAAATTTTGTAACAATTGACCATTTGCTGTGACATCACACCTTTTGTTTACGCCGCCATATTGGACGGCGGAAGCGAGTGGACGGCGCATTCAGCAGCTGTTCAGCGGTGTACCAGATCTCGATATATTTACCTGATTTCAACCTACGTCTTTGTTTTATTTTATGTTGGCATTGAATTAGACTGTGGTGTTTCACTGCTGTGCCTTTGGGTGTACAAATCGCCAGAAAAAGGGATCCAACTTGAAGTTTTACCGGTTCCCAGCTGACAAAGACAGGCGCAGGAGGTGGGTGGCAGCGCTGAAGAGGAAAGATTGCATAGCCGCCTTACTCGCGGCTATGCAATCAACATTTTATATGATGCACGCAATGAAATAACCTGAAAATTATTTATAACAATTAAATTTGAATTCATTACTTAAGTCATGATATATATTTACATGCAATAGCTAAGCTAGTTGTACAACAAAGAAATATTATATTCTATTTGGCCAATACATTTTATTATTTTTAGTAAACCTCAGGTGATGATACAACCACAATCTACATGCTACACACACTTAGTTCTTCAGATTTTTCTGACTCCTTGAAATTGCTCTACAATCTGGACAGCACCACTTTTTCTTTGGAACATTTTTCAACCTGAGACACTGTACATGGGACTGACCAATTTGACAAAAGCCAGACTCACAGGTTACAATAGATGCATCACCACAGGTTTTTCTGCAGTAGCAAATGACACTAGTATTATCACCTTTTGGGGTTTCTTTTGTCTTACAAGATATATGAAACAAATTTGGATTTTTGGTATACCATTTGGCGAGTAGTTCTGGTAAAATGACAGACCTGTGATATTTACCAACAAGTTGAACTTTCTCATTTAAAAAGAGGTCATCAAACTCAATTCTTTGAACATTACAACCTTTTTGAGTCCAGAGAACAAAGTCACAGTAAGAAAGTTCTGTGACACCCGGTTGAGCTTGGATTTGGTAGAAATATTTATGAGATGGTTTCAGCTTGATGTCGCCATCAATGTTGCTTGCACAAAACTGAGGGTCTTCCACCGCTTCCTCTAAAGCCTGATTCCTCTTACAGAAAGGACATTTCACCTCCACCAGACCCTCCCCACAGCAGCTACAGGAGACAAATCCATCCGGAGAGGCACCCATGAAGGGGAAGCGCTGACTGAGGACTAGTCCAGCATCACACACTAGTAGATCCTGGTGCTGAGAAGACCTGATTTCTTCATACTGATCACGTGCCACTTTCTCATGGTCGCATCCCCATCTGTAAACAAATCGGCAAAATTATTGACAGAGTACAAAAAAAATGTACCAGTATTCCTTGAAATCTGAATATTTTAGATAGCACAATGAAATAACAATTTTTTTAGAATTATATGTCTTCTTTACAATTTAAATGTTGTCAGTTTCCATGGTCAACCCACTTAGTACTCAATGATTCAATTGAGCACCAAAAGTAGCTTACAGTAAGTAGCTAAGCATAGCAGGCTAAAAAGAGATGATTACCGGTAAAAAAAAACAATTCAGGACTTGCATGCAGGCTTGGCGGAGGTTTGTGCTCTCCGAGTGCTTTTCTAGTCTCTTACTTTGTTGCTTTACTGGTAAAACTAACTGGGTAGCATATCTTGTTCAGCAGGCTTCTCGAAGGAACGTCAAGATGAGTCTGTGCAGCTTCTTTGAAGATGGATGCCGTTATTCTGCCGACTCGCTGCTGATGCCACAATACACACTTGTTCTGCGATCTGGTAGTTTCTTCAACAAATTTTACCCGCAGAAGAAACAATGTCTGATATAACTAACCTAAATTTTCCTGCATAGATATTATGACGTCCCACATAATGATTATATAGCATTTAATAGACTGTAAAGCACTTTAAAAGTTGTTATTTTTAGAAATAAATTTTAAAATCGATATCACGCAATGCAGCAAAAGGAAGCTTCAAGTTTGCTGTTGGTGTATTCCAGGCACAGGGAACATCAGTGCAAGTCTGGCCTTGGGACAGGCGGACAGCACACTCAACAGCAAACAACACAGCTGCAACATGCGAACAAGTCTCTCCTAACCCTGCCATACAAGTACAGTGTGAAGACAATATGACACCATCTTGATTCATGATCACCCAGGGTTTCAGTGGGGGGTCCGACATCTTCTGGGAGTGATGTACCTGTAGTGGATAAATATTCTTATAATTAATATGTGGGTATGATGACTTTTTATCTGGATATAAGTCTTTCTTCTATAGACTGAACAATAAAATTTGTAATATATCTAATAGTGTTGGGAGTTGTTTATCGAGTATTCTATTGATAAGACAAATATTTAAAAATCTTTTTACAGAATATATAGATCTATATAAAAATATTTAATTATTTTTTAATTAATTTAATTGAGATACTATATATACAGCTAATAACAATAATAATAATAATTGAATATTTTATAAAATTTTAATAATTTATCACTTAATATATTCTATATAACATGACAAATCTATACAGTAGGGGAGAGACTAGAGACTAGAGTCTGAATTTGGGAAAAAAATAAAATAAAAATACCTGAGCCTTCACGACATAGTGGACCATTGAAGTGATGACTGGGGATATCAGCACATTTCTCACAAGCCCAGCAACAAAATAACTATAAGCGTCCAAACTTTTGTAGGCTTTCAGAGACTCTCCAGTGTACCTAGACGGTGTGTTGACCAGGTAGTTGTAGATGTCCATATAGCGTACGTCAGGTTTGGGGCAAAAATCTATGAAACTGGTGAATTTTTCAAGCGACAAGTTGTAAGGGTCCACGCCGATAACACTGCTTTTCCGTGTACCGGTCACGATGTTTTTTATCTAGTAGTTGCGCTACATCGGACAAAGCCGGCACATCTGACTGAGCGGACGCCATGTTGAAACGCACTCACACAGCGTCCGAGTTGACGTCCAATATGGCGGTATTAACAAAAATCACGTGACGCGGGACGTCACTGGCAAATAGTTAATACCACAAAAAATGAATATATTACACAGCTTTATTCTCAGGTTGTTCCCAGGCGTTTTTGAACTGTGCCAAATTGTGCCAAGAAAAACGTCTGTAACTTTTGAATGATTCAATATAGAAGCTTCATCTTGGACTCTAAATGAAAGGTGACACTCAGGGCTATGTGTGTGTGTGTGTGTGGGGGGGGGTATTCATTCATGAATGAATGAATGAACAAACAAGCCCCCACACACAAAGAAGCATGCCACGTAAAAAATGTGTGGCTTTTTTTTACAATAAAAAATAACCTACAGTGCACTAAAAATTAGACCAAAATATCTGTAATGTAGAAGATAACAACTCCCCCCCCCCCCCCGCTACAGAGGACGGACATCGCTCATCGCTACATGACGGACCGCAGTGACGGTGCGCTGCGGTCTACTACGCACAGTTGTACTAAAATATCTGCAGTATATCTGCAATATATCTGCAATCCGCTACAGAAGAGTAGTGGGGGGGGGGGGGACGTTCACGGTCCGGACGCAGCGCACGGATCGGTCCGTCAACGGTCCGTCGTGTGGCGATGATGCACAGTTGTAATTTACCGATCGGTCAAAAGTCATTTTGATTACAATTTTCAGGGATAAAGAATAATTTAGCTTATAACACTTACCTGTCCACAACAGCAGTGTCGCTGGCAAACTTCTCTTCCTCATTGTCAGACGAACATGACGCTGGTCCGCTTGTTACGACTGGTGGTTCTGGTCACGCAACCGGGTCAAACCATGATTCCATTATTGCGGTTTTGCGCTTCCATGATTGCGGTTTTGGCGAACAATTTTTCAAAACAAATAAGAACAGTAGTAAGAAAAAAGACTGGCAAATGCGTGTGTGTCACCCAGCGGCTTACACAAAACAGATTTTACGCACGGGACGCACGCTTTCAATTGTCGAACTTCAATTGGCTCACTGTATTCGCAGCCGTTGGTAGGCGGGTCCTTGACATTGACATTGACATTGATTTTTATTTGAACATTCTAAAAAAAAGAAGAGAATTCAAAACAAAACAAAAAAGACAAGCCAAAAATAAAATGTTCAAAAGGAGTGGGAAGAAGCCAACGCTTATATAGTCCCACCCCTTTTCCATACCCAACAAATTACAGTATCACTCATAATCATCATTATCCCACAACCACATTCACCATAATACACCCATAGTCAAATTATACAACAAAAATGACACAACAATGACAGTCCATATTGACAACAATACCAACATCCAACAACATTACAACAACAATAAACATACACTTCTGGCATGTTCAATACAAACACAGACAACACCATCACCTTCACAATCACCATAACGCAACAACAACCTTCCCTCACTGAAGACACAATGTAACATCACTGCCCTTCATTCTCATACTGCTCAAAAATCATTTCTTTATATATTGATTTAAATATGTGGATGTTTGGACATTGCCTGTGTTTCTCCCCCAACCCATTCCACAATTTTACCCCACACACAGACACACAAAAACTCTTCCGAGTAGATCTTACTAAGTGCATTTTGAATTTTGTATTCCCCCGTAAATTATATTTCCCTTCTCTCTCCCTGAAAAGATTTTGTATATTGTGTGGCAAGAGGTTTTTACTGACTTTAAACATTAATTGTGCTGTGTAATAATGAACCAGATCCCATAATTTCAATAACTTTGAATGTAAAAACAATAAATTAGTATGTTCGAGGTACCCGACTTTGTGTATAATACAGACTGCCCTTTTTTGTAATATTAACAATGAATTAAGTTTACTTTTATAACTGTTACCCCAAACCTCTATACAATAAGTCAAGTATGGAAGTACTAATGAGCAATACAAGATATGAAGTGATTTATAATCTAGGACCTGCTTAATTTTATTTATAATTGCAATATTTTTTGCAACTTTGTTTTGTATGTATCTGACATGTGGTTTCCAACTAATTTTATCATCCAGTATTACATCCAAAAACTTGATCTACTTCACTTTTTCAATAACTACATTATCTATATGAATATGTACTGTATATCTTCTTTATTTTTACAATTACCAAACATCATTACCTTCGTTTTATCTATATTTAGTGATAATTTATTACAATCCATCCATTTTTTAAGCTTATTTAATTCATTATTTAGAGTATGGATTAGTTGATTATAATTATTTCCAGAATAAAATATATTAGTATCATCAGCAAATAATATTATTTTTAATAATTTAGAAACTTGGAATATATCATTTATATATATGTTAAATAATTTGGGGCCCAATACTGACCCCTGGGGGATCCCACAGGCAATTTCCATACACCCAGACAGATATTCTCCCATCTTCACAAATTGTTGTCTCTCAGATAGATAACTTGTAACCCATTTCAGAGCCATTCCCCTAATACCATACATTTGCAATTTATTAAGAAGTATTGAATGATTTATTGTATCAAATGCTTTTCTAAAATCTATAAACACACCAACTGCATATTTTCCTTGATCTAATGCATTTATTATTTCCTCTGTTGCTTCCATTATCGCCAACAATGTTGTACTCTTGGCTCTAAACCCATATTGGTTCTGATTCAGCACATCTTGTTTATTTAAAAAGTTTTCTAATCTGTTGTTGAAAAGTTTTTCCAGAATCTTTGAAAATTGTGGGAGAAGTGATACTGGTCTGTAGTTTGTGTATTGGTGTTTATTTCCTTGCTTGAATAATGGTATTACTTTTGCTATTTTCATTTTCTGCGGGAATGAGCCAGTTTGAAATGATAAATTACAAATACATGTGAATGGTTTTAATATACCATCAACAGTTCTTTTTACTAGTGCCATATCAATACCATCACAATCAGTAGATAATTTATTTTTACACTTTTCAACAACAGATTTTACCTCTAGTTCATCCACCGCTGTAAGAAAAATTGACCGAGCGATACTTCCAATCAAAGTCTCACTCACGGTGTCTCTTCCTTGGATTGGAATTTTTGCTGCCAACTCTGGCCCAACATTTACAAAAAATTTATTCATTTTATTTACTACCATATTCTTATCATAAATATCACCACAATTATCAGTAAAATACTCTGGATATATCATTTTCTTAGTTCCATTTTTCCTTAATTCCATCCATCCATCCATCTTCTACCGCTTTTCCGGAGGTCCGGGTCGCGGAGGCAGCAGTTCAAGCAGAGAAGCCCAGACTTCCCTCTCCCCAGCCACCTGCTCCAGCTCTTCAGAGGGGATACCAAGGCGTTCCCAGACTAGCTGGGAGACATAGTCTCTCCACCGAGTCCTGGGTCTGCCCCGGGGTCTCCTCCCAGTGGGACGTGCCTGAAACACCTCAAGTGGGAGACGTCCAGGAGGCATCCTAATCAGATGCCCATACCACCTCAACTGACTCCTTTCAATGTGGAGGAGCAGCGGTTCTACTCTGAGCCTCTCCCGGATGACTGAGCTCCTCACCCTATCTCTGAGGGTGAGTCCAGCAATCCTACGGAGAAAGCTCATTTCAGCCGCTTGTATCCGCGATCTCGTTCTTTCGGTCATTACCCAAAGCTCGTGACCATAGGTGAGAGTAGGAACGTAGATTGACTGGTAAATCGACAGCTTTGCCTTAGAACTAAGCTCCCTCTTCACCACAACAGACCGGTACAACGTCCGCATCACTGCAGATGCTGCTCCAATCCGTCTGTCGATCTCTCGCTCCATTTTCCCCTCACTCGTGAACAAGACCCCAAGATACTTAAACTCCTCCACTTGGGGCAGGAGCCTGTCCCCAACCCGGAGAGGACAATCCACCTTTTTCCGGCTGAGGACCATGGACTCGGACTTGGAGGTGCTGATTCTCATCCCAGCCGCTTCACACTCAGCGGCAAACCGTCCCAGCAAGAGCTGTAGGTCATTGCTGGATGAAGCCAACAGGACAACATCATCTGCAAACAACAGAGATGAGATCCTGTGGTCACCAAGTATGACACCCTCCATTCCCTGGCTGCGCCTAGAAATCCTGTCCATAAAAATTATGAACAGGACCGGTGACAAAGGGCAGCCCTGGCGGAGTCCAACTCTCACTGGGAATGACTCCGACCGAGTGTTGGCAATACGAACTAAACTCTCACAACGGTCGTACAGAGACCGAATAGCTCGTAACAACAAGCCCGATACCCCATACTCCCGAAGCACCCCCCACAAAAATCCACGAGGGACGCGGTCAAATGCCTTCTCCAAGTCCACAAAACACATGTAAACTGGTTGGGCAAACTCCCACGAACCCTCAAGAATTCTCGAGAGGGTAAAGAGCTGGTCCGATGTGCCACGGCCAGGACGAAAACCACATTGCTCCTCCTGAATCCGAGGTTCGACCAACGGCCGGACTCTCCTTATTTAATATATCCCAAACTCCTTTTATATTATTTTTATTTTCATTTAACATTTTCCTATAGTATAATTTTTTACTAGTTCATATTATTTTAGTTAATTTATTTTTATATGTTTTACAGTGGGGCAAAAAAGTATTTAGTCAGCCACCAATTGTGCAAGTTCTCCCACTTAAAAGATGAGAGAGGTCTCCAATTTTCGTCATAGGTATACCTCAACTATGAGAGACAAAATGAGAAAAAAAAAAATCCAGAAAATCACATTGAAGGATTTTTAATGAATTAATTGGTAAATTCCTTGGTAAAATAAGTATTTGGTCACCTACAAACAAGCAAGATTTCTGGCTCTCACAGACCTGTAACTTCTTCTTTAAGAGGCTCCTCTGTCCTCCACTCGTTACCTGTATTAATGGCACCTGTTTGAACTCATTTTCAGTATAAAAGACACCTGTCCACAACCTCAAACAGTCAGACTCCAAACTCCACTATGGCCAAGACCAAAGAGCTGTCAAAGTAGTAGTAGTAGATTAGTTTATTTGACAGGGACAGTGCAATAAACATAGACAATTAATCAAAGACAATCAATCTGATGTGTTGCACATAGAGTGTATAGCTATTAGCTAATTTGCAACTCTTGTCCCTGGATGGGCTTTAGAAAAGAGAATCAAGTAAAGATGAAAAAAAAAAAAATACACAATAACCACATACATCAATGCAGAAAGATTATAAATACACAATTATAAATATTATAAATACACAAATATAACAGCCTGACTCACATTTAACATAAATATTATAAATATTATAAATACACAAATATAACAACCTGACTCACATTTGCCTATTTCAGGCCTCCCTCCCTTCGTCACTCACTATAAACAAACACATTTATTCCTTCCCTTCATTCACTCTCACTTTGCAGACAATTAATTCATACATGAGTACATTCTTGTTTATTTTTCAGCCAGTTTTTAACCTTTTTAGTGAATGTTTTAAAGTCTGTTATTATTTTAATTACATTTGGCATTGTGTTCCAGATGTGACATTCTCCCAATCCTCTTCTGGATCATCCAAATGCTCTCTAGCAAACTTCAGACGGGCCTGGACATGTACTGGCTTAAGCAGGGGGACACAGAAAAGGACACCAGAAACAAAATTGTAGACCTGCACCAGGCTGGGAAGACTGAATCTGCAATAGGTAAGCAGCTTGGTGTGAAGAAATCAACTGTGGGAGCAATTATAAGAAAATGGAAGACGTACAAGACCACTGATAATCTCCCTCGATCTGGGGCTCCACGCAAGATCTCACCCCGTGAGGTCAAAATGATCACGAGAACGGTGAGCAAAAATCCCAGAACCACACGTGGGGACCTAGTGAATGACCTGCAGAGAGCTGGGACCAAAGTAACAAAGGCAACCATCAGTAACACACTACGCCGCCAGGGACTCAAATCCTGCAGTGCCAGATGTGTCCCCCTGCTTAAGCCAGTACATGTCCAGGCCCGTCTGAAGTTTGCTAGAGAGCATTTGGATGATCCAGAAGAGGATTGGGAGAATGTCATATGGTCAGATGAAACCAAAATAGAACTTTTTGGTAAAAACTCAACTTGTTGTGTTTGGAGGAGAAAGAACACCATACCTACTGTGAAGCATATTGTCCTAGTTGTATACTGGAGGGGACCATTGTATAAGTCTATTGCGTCTTTTGCATTCAATACTATTAGGTCATCACGTTTTTTTGCTATCTCTGCGAGCAGCCCTGCTTAGGTTATACAGTCTGACAGGCGTAGGTAGGAAGGACCTACGAAACCTCGCGATTGCGTACCTAGGATGATGTAGTCTGCTGCAAAATGAGCTCCTCAGTGCGTTCAATATGTCCTGCATAGGGTGGGACTCGGCCTCCAGCAGAGATTACAGTTTAGCCACCATCCTTCTCTCTCCTATCTGCTCCACTGGGTCAAGGCGCTGCCCCAGGACAGATCTAGCTTTCTTGATCAGTTTGTTCAGTCTCTTGCTATCGGCTGCTGTAATGCCACTGCCCCAGCAGACCACTCCAAAAGTGATGGCTGATGCCACCACCATGTCGTAGAATGTCTTCAGCAGCGCCCCTTGTACACCAAAAGACCTGAGTCTCCTCAGTAGGAACAGCCTGCGCTGTCCCTTCTTGTAGAGTGCGTCGGTATTGTGTGACCAGTCTAGTTGATTGTTCAGATGAACACCCAGGTACTTGTAGGATGTCACCATCTCAATGTCTGTTCCCTGTATAGCCTGTTTTCCACTAGCCCAGCACACCTCGGTACGGCTCAGTTCACTTCAGTACGGCTCGGAATGCTTCTGTCTCCATTGGTGTTGTGCTTGTGCTGTGATGGTTTGTTAGGAGGTTTTAGAAGCGGGGCAGCAGCAGATTCTGAGCGAGGCGGGGCCACACTCCCGTGACGTTATGCACCCGACTGAGTCCTTATTTACACGAGACAAAAAAGGATTCAAGGATTATTGCCTTGCTTGCTCTGTGGATTTATCTCACAATTAATTTTATCTCATAATTAAGCTGCAACAACACAAGTCACTTTTGTTTTGAATTAACTGCCAAATGACCTAGAAATAAAGAGCTGAAACTTGTTTTTATTCGTATTAAATAATGAGACGTGGCACACTGGCCTACACCAAATTATTATTTTTTACATCCTAGGGCATTTTGGATGTACTGAATTAAAAAAAATTCAGGTTTTTCACCTTCAGGTCAACGTTTGGAACAACAGTATTATTATTTTCCGTTTAGATGATGCTACACTCCTTCTAAAGTATTGTAATTCTCTGAATTTGGAATGCGGATAGCACATTCAATTTACATATACTTACTTTTTTACATTGACTTGTAAGCTTGATCAGTCTCTCCTGCTGCATTTTAAAGTCCAACTGTGCAACTTCTTATAAGTTAACATAAAAAATGTACCCAAAGTTTAGAACTGGATCATGTGGGGCTAATTTTTTATGATATTTCAATAAAAAGAACAGAAAGCTTACAAAAACATTTGTTTTTTGGTCTAGTTAAAAATTACATTACCTTTACAATGGTTGACCCTGACAGGAAGATCAGTATCATTTTGATCAGATTAGGCAATGGAATTTCTATGAAATTATACTGTTTTATAATTCAGTGTTATAACAGACAAACCACACTTTCCAAAACAATTCCATTTTATTATACAGTGGTACCTCTACTTACGAATTTAATTCGTTCCGGAAGAATTCTCGTAACGTGAAAAATTCGTAAGTAGAGGCGCATTTTACATGTAAATGCCGTAATCCGTTCCAAGCCCCCAAAATTCGGGCATAAATTTTTTATAAATCGTAAAAACGCATCAAAACATGTAACAAATACATGTTACAATTAGATTACTGCACAATAAACATAAAATGAGAGTTTAAAATGAGAGAGAGAATAATAAAAGAGAAAGAATAATAAAAATTATGTTCATTTACCTTTAAACTGCAATCGTCGGCGTCGGCGTCAGCGTCACCTTTTGCCTTCTTTGGTTCATGTTCTGTCTCATCAGTGGTTTTTGCCTGACGTTTTGTGATGAAACGATCCAAGGACGTTTGCTTTTATCGGCTTGTAAGGGCTTCCTTTTGTTTTAATACTGTGCTGATCGTTGATGTTGTTGTTTTTTTTCCCAAAACTTTATTAAGAACAAGGTGAAAGTACAGAGTTATAACGTAAATGGTGATAAACATGGCAGTTAACAATTTTTTTTTCTCTAAATTGTGTAGTTCAGTCAACAGTCTTACAAGAGGTAAGAAGGATAAAATAAAGTAGTAAGAATAGTAAATAATAATAAGATAAAGCGAGATCAACCAAACGCACCCATTCGTGGCCAATGGGATACCAGGAAGATGCTAGGCGATAGCCAATGGCAGAGCAGCTACAGGTATGTTTACGTTCGGTAAAATACGGGAGCTGCGAGGAGCGCGTACTTTTTTTGCCTTTCGTATCCTGAAATTTTGTTCGTAACTAGAGGCAATATTTTCCCGTTGAGGCATCTCGTAACCTGAAAATTTCGTATGTAGAGACGTTCGTAAGTAGAGGTACCACTGTATACAAAATATTAAAAGAAAAAAAAAACTTTGCAACACAACATGAAGGTTAATCGACATTTTATACACGCCGACCACTGAGTGTCTACACCAGCTTCCCAAACTGGGTCACGACTCGGATGAATGAAGCGTCTCTGCCAGCTGTGGGTCAGGATGGCTCGGTTGAATAATCCGGACGGGCTGTCGCGGCGGACGCGTGGGATGATTCTACAAGGAAAATGCACACAATAAAATACAGCACAATAGTTTTTAACAAGAATACATAAGCTTATTTCAGCGTATTGTTCACATGAATAATTAAAATAAAAGCTTGAGTCCGCAGTGTGCTGCAAGCAGCGATCCATCCACAAATGAACAGCTTTTTTATTGCATAAATAAACTGAGCGTCTTACCGAATATATTTGCGAAAAAACGCACAATAAAAAAAAATTAAAACTCACCGTTAAAGGACTCCGATGTCGAGACCTCCCGGTATATTTTTTCATTCCGGGCAGCTCCGTCTAACTCGCGCTGCATACGTTCGTCTGACAATGCAGTGAGCAGACACTGCAGCTCCTTACTGCTCCATGGAACACCCTTATTACGCGAAGCCATTTTTGATAGAGAATAAATTAAAATAGCACAGCAATACACTGAAAGGAACCGCCAACAGTGGTTGCGTGCTGAATAAAGGCGGTCGTGAAGATTCTTTTTTTTTTTTTTTTTCAAAAACTTTATTGAGAAGGTCATGAAGATTTGGTAGATGAGGAGGAGGAGAGGGGCGGTTACAACCTGACCAATCAGCGCCGGTTACGACCTGACCAATCAGCGGCGACCAGTCTGTTAATGTCACAACACGGCACAGCTCAGCACTGCTGTACCCTGCCCTTCAGCGGGGCTGAGAATTGCGGCTGTTAAACCGTGTTGGGGCTTGTGGAAAAGCGTACAAAGCGTGCTGAGCCGTCCCGTGTCGCGCTAAAGCGTGCTAGTGGAAAAGGCCCTTATGTTTACTGGTGCTGTGAGGGGTTGTCCTTGCCTGCAGCAGTCCACCACCAACTCCTTAGTTTTCCTCGCGTTGATCTGGAGGCAGTTCCAATGGCACCAGTCCACGAAGTCCTGGATAAGTCCTCTGTACTCAGCTTCATCTCCGCTGGAGATGAGGCCGACGATCGCAGAATCGTCAGAGAAGTTCTGTAGATGGCAGTGTGTTGTGTTGTGTGAGAAGTCCGCAGTATAAAGGGTGAACAGGAAGGGAGCCAAAATCGTTCCCTGGGGGGTCCCCGTGCTACTGATGATCGTGTCAGACACACAGTCCCGGGTTCTCACAAACTGTGGCCGGTTAGTGAGGTAGTCCAGGATCCATGATGACAGATGCTGGTCCACCCCTGCGCACAGCAGCTTGTCCTTCAGGATCATCGGTTGGATGGTGTTGAAAGCACTGGAGAAGTCAAAGAACATGATCCTCACCGCATTCCCGGGCTTCTCCAGGTGGGACAGAGAACGGTGAAGGAGCATTAATATTAAATTAATTTCATCAAGTGTGTTCAGTACTTATTCCCTGTGTCATTCCACTTTATTAAATATAACTTGTTTTGTGAACACAGTTGCCTTGATTTCTTTGTACTGTATGTATGGATTACTTGGCTTGTTTCTGATATCTGGTAAAAATCTCAAGTCAATGGCTCCATCACAAATATGTTTAATGAAAAAAATGTTGACGCATTCAATACTTATTTTCCCCGCTGTATATTGCACACACCACTAAGAGAGAGAGAAACAGTATTTCAATTCTACTGTATGTCCTGTACATACATATAGAAGTACCGACAAATAAAAATCTTTGAATCTTTAGACTGACAGCATCCCACCACGCCTCCTCCGTGTACCACATCCACACACTCCCTGTTCATTCATTTATTCCACTAAAAAAAAATACATTAACGCCTAATCTCTAGACTATACTTCGTCCCTAAATCCATGATTAGCATAAAAATGTTTCTCCAGTTTCTTCCCACATGCCAAAAACATGCAAGTTAGGTTAACTGGCATCAAACTGGGGATTCTAAACTGTCCTTAGGTATGACTGTGAGAGTGAATGGTTGTCTGTCTCTCTGTGTTGGCCCTGCGATGGACTGGCAAAGCTATTAAGCTTATCATCATATTAATTCAGTCAATTAAATCAATTGAAATGATGGGTGATTAGATTATAATTGCTGCAAAACTGTCAATTGAAATAATAGAAAATCCCAGTACATGTTGTGTTTCTTCATGTGCTCCTGTCAGTAGGAGCTGCACAATTTCAAAACAAACTGCTGAAAAAGCATTAACAATGTGCTTCTGATAACAGACCTCCTTTTTCCAGATCAAAAGTGCATAATCATAAAGTGCACCAAAATACCGATGCGTGCTGCCACACCTCTTTTAAATGAGCCCACTTCTCTCAGCGCATAGCTGACGCACTGTCTGCCGGCAATTAGATGGCATGATGCGAAGCGTGAAAAACAATGTGCTGACAGAAACTAACAAAAGTGCTGGGGCAAGATGTGAAGCCCGCCTTTCACTGTCAAAGTAGAGCCCTATAGCTGTCAGGACAGTTGTGGTTGCTTAAAGTCCTTAATGTGGCTGTTCTCATTTAAATGATGATGCAACCCTGATACTGACACTGAAATTATATTACATATATACATATATTTGTATATATACAAATGTTTTATGCACAGAAATAAAAATCAAGCTGTAGTTTTTTGGTAAAGGAAGGCAGTTAATTTATCTCTGAAACCATTAAAACATGCCATTCTCAGTTATTACAAGCATCATTAAAAGTACTATTTTTCATTTCTCAGCACGCTCCTTAGAAAACAAATCAACACCATTATTTCTCTCTTTTTCTGTTCGCAGGGTCCTCCCTAGCTCATATATTCTCAGGCTGAGCTGGTGGTGAAAGCGCAGGCTGATGGCGGACCCACTGCGTGTGGTTTAGGCCAGAAGCCTGGAGGAGGGGCAGAAATGAAGGAGCAGTTTCTCCACACAGTGGTAGTTTTCTCTCCTTTTCTAAGCAGCTCCCATACATTCCTGGAAGCATGAGAGGAGCCAAGTTCATCCTGAAGTGGTTGTTACATACCTGTGGCAAATGTGCCCTTTAATCATAGTCATCAGGGAGAAGCGCCAGCTTTTGTGACTGTCCTGAATTGGAGGACGAGCGCCCTGCCATTCTCATAGGCTGTTATCAAAACCCAGCTTGTTTAAACTGTGTCCATCTATCATGGTGTAATATTTACTCAGTTGAAATAAGAGGGAAGTTGATTTGTTTTCACTGCTGCAATATACCATTTAGGTGCACTGCTCTGCTTGTTGTTTTTCTTTAAAGAGACAGTCTGGTCCAGGAGTGGATTACAGTAAAATAAATCTTGAAATATTTTGGAAAGGTTCTTTTTTTGATTACTGTGCTGTCTCACTGAAGCTTTTAAATTCAGAGTTAAAGCAGTGCAGGAATAGACATCATCTTAAAAGCTTCTGTCTCTGCATGAAGATAAATTTAACCTGATTGCTATATACAAGAGCTGTGAGTCATTATAAAAATACGTCTTACAATATAAGGCTGGACTTTTCTATTCCAGTCTCTTTTTTTTTTTTTTTTTTTTTTTTTTTTTTGCAACCCACAAGGACTCTGGTCCAGACATTTTTTGTTGAAATTTCACTCACGTGTCTCAGGTGAAATAATCGACCTTCTTACATACCCAGAAGGCACTGCTTTCCTTTTTTAATTGGTAGTCATGAATCTGTGTTTCATGGTCTGTGTATCTGATATATTTTTTTAATATTAAAGCTACTTTATTATTATTTTATTTGGGCAGTTGATCAAACATGTTACGTGCACCACATCCAAGGGTATGCTTGTATTAAAAAAAGACAAATCTAGTCATCACAGCAGTTTCTCCTTAGTGTTTTTGCATCTTTAAATTCATTGTTTTGGTCTTACAATGACACTGTATTGGCTGAATCTTTCACTATTATGGGCCTCATTTCCCCATTAAAGTAGCACAATTTTCTTCAGCGGTCTCTTTGATGTACAAATGTGCTCAAATGGGCTGCAACATACTCTTACAGCTCACTGAAACAATGCTTCATTTCTGCTAAAAAGTCATATAGTTAAAAGCAACTGTCTAATGTATACCTGGATGCCTTTAGTACATGATAGAGTAAACAAATAAAATTGTGAAAAGAGATGATTTGCTGTTTGTTTTTACAAAGATATGCTAAAATAGTATGGCCAGATTTGATGGTGCCCCAAAAGAAACTATCAATGCTTGCAGGTTTCAAACTGTTTTTTAGTATCACAGGTGCCTTCAAGCTTTTTTTCAGCCATTCAGCCTATTTAAAGGGAAAAATATTTAAAATTTATCATTGTTATGCCGATGACACACAGTTATACTTGTCAATGAAGCCAGATGACAGTAATCAGTTAGCCAAATATGAGGCTTGTCTTAAGGAAATCAAAGCTTGGATGACTTGTAATTTCCAGCTACTAAATTCAGATAAGACTGAAGTCATTCTAGTTGGTCCAAAAAAACTTAGAAATACCTTTCCAAATGAAACTGTTAGTTTGGATGCAGTTACTCTTTCTCTTAATAGTTCTGTGAGGAACCTTGGAGTTATTTTTGATCAAGATCTGTTCTTTAATTCACATATCAAACTTGTCTCTCTAAGACTGCTTTTGACCATCTGCGTAATACTGCCAAGATTAGGAGCATCGTGTTTCAGAGTGATGCTGAGAAACTAATCCACACTTTTGTTAGCTCTAGAATAGATTACTGTAACTCTTTATTATCAGGCTGTCCTAAAACATCTTTAAAAAAAATCTTCAGGACTTCCAGGAAGATGGCGGAGAGGCATAACGCTTAAACAGAGAGCTCTCCCTAGTCAGATTAAAAATCTTTGGTAAATGGCCAACTCGACATAAATGGATCAATAAACCAAGGGATGAAAACACGAAGAACCTGGGCACACGGACAAAAGCAGGGTAAAACTAAAGAATCCCTCTTCAACAACGCTGGAGAAATCGCTGAACACGAGGCCCAAAAAAATGAGGTGACTACAACAGAGAAAATGGAGGACGCCAACCTCGATGTTATGAACACTGGCTTCGCCAATATAAGTAAGGGCATAAAAGACTTCAAGCGACAACTCCAACAGGATTTAATGGCTCTTAAGGAAGAACTGAAAAAAGAGATGAAGGAGGAAATTATGGGTCTCCAAAAAGAAATGGACCGCAAGCTAGCTGAAACCATGGAGGAACTGCGCACTCAACGGGCATGCATGGCAGAAGCACAGGCTCGAATATCAGATTTGGAAGACTGGAAGACCGAGGCAAGCAAGTGTAACGGATGCCAACTAGTACTGTTCGGCGTAGAACGTTAGTAAACCTCCCTCCCAAAGCCTCATACAGTATCGGTAGCGCTGAGCTATCGGTCGGACCTTTAGCTCAGCGCGATCGTGCTGTGTCTCCCATGCTCGAACTGTGTAGTTGACTGAGAGGTCGCGGGTTCGTGTCCCGTGTGGGGCGAACTGCGCAGGATGATCTCTGTCACACAAGCAGCTGCAGACTCTGACGGCACAAACACAGAGGATGCAGGAAAAAATAACCGACCTGGAGAGCAGGTCCAGGCGGAGCAATATACGCATCTTCGGGATTCCGGAGGGCGCTGAAGGCAACTCAATGACGAAATTCATAGATCAATTCTTAAAAAAAGAGCTTGAGCTGCCCGATGAAACAGACCTGCAGATCCAACGAGTGCACAGAGCCTTGGCACAGAACCCGAATTCAAACTCTACACCCAGGTCAGTTATGGTAAACTTTTTAAAACACGACATAAAGGAAAGAATCCTGACACAAGCGTGGAAAAAAAAGATACGAGTCGGCGACAAACAGATATACTTTGACCATGACTACCCGACAGAAATTGTGCAGCAGCGAAAGAAATATCCCAACATTAAAAAAATGTTGAAAGAGAAAAAAAATAGATTTCAAACACCGCTAACGAAGATGAGAATTCATTGGGAGGACGGCGTGAAAACCTACAACACGGCCAGAGAGGCAGCGCGGGACATGACGGAGCGAGGCTTTGTGGTGAGCGTACCGGAGGAAACGGCTGGAGCAGCGGCGGCTCGGAACGCATCGAGACAGCCGGAGTGGAGGCGAGTGAGCGGCAGAGGGCGGGAGACGGACGTGGCGCACCGGGCCCAAGAAAAACTGCAAGACTTTCAACGGAAAGCCTAGATTATAACAAAGATTAAGAAGGACACAGAAGAAATGAAGGCCAAGAAGACAAGGTAAAAGAGAAACAAACAACTAGGAGAGGTTAAAGTGATTTTTGTTGGACATTTCTAGACTAATGACTATTACTTGGATAGTAACTACAGGTCTAGGGAGGGCCCCTCACTCAGTGAGGACATTCCCTCCACCCACCAACAGGGACCAGTGGGCAGAAGAAAGGCCCAAAGTACGGAAGTCGAGATTCGTTAATGTGTTTTTGTACATATACAGTATGTGTTAGTTTTGTTGTTAAAGGGGTTAGGAGCACAAGTTAAAAAAATGGAAAAACATGAATATGGTTAAAAATCTTAAGATAATGACATTAAACGTGAATGGTCTGAACTCACCTGTTAAAAGGGAAAGAATAATAAGAAAATTCAAGAAGGAAAAAGCCGAAATTATATTTATGCAAGAGACACATTTGAACAAGACAGAACATGAGAAACTAAAGAGATTTGGCTATAAGAACTCCTACTACAGTTCATTTAAGGGAGGAACTAAAAGGGGGGTTATGATACTAATTTCAAATAAAATACAATTTGAATGTGAACAAGAAATCCAGGATAAAGAAGGCAGATATGTAATAATAAAGGGAAGAATAGATGGTATGCAGATCATATTAGTGAACATCTATGCTCCACCAGAAAGTGACAAGGGTTTTTTTCAACAACTGTTTGATCTCATAGCAACACACAGTGAAGGAGTCCTAATTTGTGGAGGAGATTTAAATGCTGTCATGGATCATGAAGTTGACACAAGAAGTGTTAAGAAGACAAAAAAACATGTAACAAAGTTCATAAGAACCTCACTGGCAGAAATGGGTGTGGTAGACATATGGAGGGACCTGCACCCACTCGAAAAAGACTATACACATTATTCAGCAGTCCATAAAGTACACTCTAGAATAGATTACTTCCTTATGATTGAAGGTGACAGACACAGGGTGAGAAATTGTTGGATTGGAGGGGCAGAAATATCAGATCATAATCCTATACACATGGAAATATATTTAAACAATAGAAAACGACAAACAACATGGAAACTTAATGTAGGACTATTAAATGATGAGAAAATGAAAGAAAGAATAAAGGTAAACATAAATGAGTATATCGAGGAGAATGATAATGGAGAAGTGGACCCAACAATACTATGGGACGCACTAAAAGCCGTGTTAAGAGGTAAATTAATTGTTGAATCAGGAAAAGCAAAAAAGTCTAAACTGGAATCATGTGAACAAAGATGTGAGAGACTGAGGGAATTAGAACGTAAACATCAAAACACAAATGACCCAAAAATATATCAAGAAGTTAAGGAAGAAAAAATAAAGATAAAAGAAATACAAATAGATGAAACTGAAAGGAAAAATAGATATTTAAAACAAAAATATTATGAAACGGGGCCAAAGGCCACAAAACTGCTGGCAAAACGGTTAAGAAAACAACAAACAGTGAATAATGTACAGTATATAAGATTAAGGACCCCATCACAAATAAAACCAGTTACCCCAGAAAACATCGAAGAAATATTCCATAAATTCTATCAAGAACTATACTCGCAACCTGAAGAGACAAATGTTAAGGATATTAAAAAATTTCTATGCACGTTGGACTTGCCATCAATAGGAAACCAACAAAATGGAAAGCTAACAGCAGAAATAACAACACAAGAGATTAAAGATGTGATTAAGTCACTAAAAAAATGGTAAATCACCAGGTAGTGATGAATACCTGTCTGAGTTTTATAAACTGTTTATAGAGGAACTCACACCACAGCTCCTAAAGTCATTTAATTGGACATTTAACAACAACAAAATACCTCCATCATGGAACGAAGCCATTATTTCAGTTATTTTAAAGCCAGGGAAAGATAGGGAACAATGCGGAAACTATAGGCCAATCTCTTTATTAAATGTGGATTATAAAATACTGTATATACAACAATTATCTGTAAACGAATAAAGACATTCTTGATGGAACTGATAGAGGATGATCAAAGTGGTTTCATAGAGGGACACCAAACACATGATAATATCAGGAGAACAATACACATAATTAATCAAATACATAAAGAAAAGAAAAGCGCAGTAATAATGAGTTTAGACGCAGAAAAAGCATTTGATAGGGTTAACTGGATGTTCCTATATAATGTGCTGGAACGCTTTGGATTTAACGAAAAATCAGTGCAATGCATAAAGACACTGTATCAAAAACCTGTGGCAAGAATCAAGATAAACGGTAGCTTAACAAAGTAAATATACAAAGATCAACTAGGCAGGGATGCTGCCTATCGCCCACCTTGTTTGCTCTGTTCATAGAGCCACTGGCTCAAGCGATGCGACAAAATAAGAAATTAAAAGGTGTAACAATAAAGGGAGCGGAACACAAGATTGGGCTATTTGCAGACGATATTATAGTTTACCTTGAACAACCAGATGAATCAATAATGGAAATGATGGACTTGATAGAAAATTTTGGAAAATTATCAGGATACAAGATGAACATAACAAAAACACAAATACTGACATTCCACTATAACCCTTTAAACCAGATAACTGATAAGATCAAACTAAACTGGAAACAAAAAGAAATAAAATACCTTGGAGTGAACATACCTAAAGATTTAAGCAAAATCTATAAAGCAAACTATGATAGGTTAGAACAAGAAATAAAAAAAAGATATTGATAGATGGTCAATCTTAAATATACTGTAGATCTGAATTCAAAAATTAAGACAGTCAAAATCAGCATACAACCTAGACTGCTTTACCTCTTCCAAGCTCTACCAACAGAGATTCCTGGTGTCCAGTTCTCAAAGTGGGACAGGATGATATCGAGATTTGTTTGGGGAGGTAAAAAGCCAAGAGTGAAATATAAAACCCTCCAATTACCAAAAGAGAAAGGAGGCATGGGCCTACCGAGTCTAAAGGAATATTACTACTCAGCACAAATAAGATGTATCATATGTTGGTGAGACGGAGGATATGAGGCAAAATGGAAAGAAATGGAAAAGGAAATTGAGGGATTTCCAGTACAAAGCATAATAGGAGATAAGGATGCATATAAGCAAATCAAACAAATAGACCCAATCACTAAATTTACTTTGGAACTGTGGTATAAAATAGTACAAAAGTATAATATAAAGGAGGACATAAAACTATTGAAATGGGTAGCATTTGACAGTCAGTTTGAACCGGCAAAGCAAGATAGGGGATACAAAAATCTGGTGAACAAGGGAATCACAGCATGGGGCAATATGGGAAAAAAAGATTTCGGGAGTTTTATAAACATGAGAAGAAAATTTAAACTAGAAAAATCTGAATTCTTCAGATATCTGCAGATGAGAGATTATTATATGAGGAAGATTAGGCATAACCTCCACAAAGATGTGAGCGAGATTATACAATTCATTTTAAGCTCGTATGCAGGAAATAAAATAAGAATTATTTCAAAGCTATATCAGAAACTTACGGCAAACAAATATTCAAGTAACTATATAAAGGAGAAATGGGAGAAAGAGCTAAATTTAAACATAACAGAAGAAAACTGGCAAGAAATATGGAAAACACAACACACATCAACAAGTTCAAGGACATGGAGGGAATTTGGATGGAAAAACCTGTTTCGCTATTTCATTACACAACAGATCCAAAGAAAATATACAAATACCCAATCTATATGCTGGAGGGGTTGTGGGGCTCAAAATGCAGACCACTCACATATGTTTTGGAAATGCTGCAAAATCTCATTCTGGAAATCTATACATGTGACAATACAGAGGATATTAGGATATAATATACCAATGAACTGTAACTTGATGTATTTATGTGATCTTAAAAGAGACAGGTCTTAAAAGAGAGCTGAGGACAGATATCTAGTTAAAATCTTGCTGATTGCATGTAAAAAAAACAATCACAAGAAAATGGCGATCAGAAGTTCTTCCTGACCAAGAGCAATGGACAGACATTGTTGAGGATATACGTTTAATGGAAAAACTGACATATCGACAAAGAATGCAAGAGGGACAGTATGAAGAAAAATGGTGGAAATGGACACACTACAGAGTGCAACAGCGAGACTAGAGATTGAAAGAATAACCAAGGACACTGGAAAAACCAGAAGAATTAAGAAATGGAAACTAAAGGCTTGATGCTCCAGCATTTGTCCTCCCCCCCCCCTTTCTTTTTTTTTCTTCCTCTAGCTCCTTTTTTTAAATATAGAGACTGTGATCTGAATGTAATATGTATGATGAAAAATGAATAAAAATCAAAGTTACAAAAAAAAAATCTTCAGCTGATCCAAAATGCTGAAGCAAGGGTTTTAACAGGTACTAGAAAGAGAGATCACATCTCTCCGGTTCGGGCCTCCCTTCATTGGCTTCCCTTAGAATTTAGAATTAAGTTTAAAATCCTTCTTCTCACTTACAAACCTCTAAATAATCAGGCCTCTTTTTATTTAAAAGATGTGATACTACCCTATCATCCTAACAGAGCACTACACTCCCAAAATGCAGGATTACTTGTAATATCTAGAATCTCCAAAAGTACAATGGGAAGCAGAGCCTTCAGTTATCAAGCTCCTCTCCTTTGGAACCAGCTGCCAATCTGGATTCGGGAGTCAGACTCAATCTCTGTTTTTAACCTCTTGCACTCCGGTGTACCGCGGACGGGCACGTCTCTGCATCCCAGAGCGTACGAGGGCGTATGAGAGCGCCCTTGTGCACCCTAGGACACACGAGGGCGCTGCGTCCAAGCGCGCACTGAAAAAAAAAGCTGCATTTCCGTTCTTCCACTACAGACACAGCTGCGAACAGATTAGTTCATCTGATTGACCTCGAATTCGACTAAGAGCCTTGAATTGGGTTTCTGAAACCTTGAAGAACCAATGACTGAAAACCTAGCAAGAAAGACCAGCCTACCAACGCTGTGAATGCAGCGAGCCAATTGAAGCACAGAAGTTCGCAAGCTGTTTTGTGTAAGGCTGGGTGAAGAGAGACTGACTGCTGCAGCAGATGAAAAAAGGACCCGCAGGAAGAACCGTCACAGACCCAGCAGCACGGAGACCACCCACAAGTGCGACCTGTGTGACAGGGACTGCCATTCGCGCATCGGCCTGTTCAGTCACAGGCGGTGCTTTTTTTTTTTTATTCCAGCAGAATAGACATTTAGGATTCTCTTCCATGGTCATCATAGACTGACGGAGGCTGACGACGAAGGTCGTAAATCATTCGCCAAAACCGCAATCATGGAAGCGCAAAACCGCAATAATGGAATTGTGTTTTGACCGGATCGCCAAGACCAGAACCACGAGTCCGTAACAAGGGACCAGCATCGTGTTCGTCTGACAATGAGGAAGAGAAGTTCGCCAGGACACTGCTGCTGTGAAGAGGTAAGTGTTATAAGCTAAATTATTCTTTATCCCTGAAAATTGTAATCAAAAATTACTTTTGACCGATCGGTAAATTACAACTGTGCGGCGCACAAAGTCCGAAGTTCGTGCGCCGTGGTACACGGTTTGTGCGCCGCGTCCGGACCATGAACGCCCACCCTCCCACTACTCTTCTGTAGCGAGGGGGGGGGAAGCCACAGTGACTGCGCCGCGGTCGCCACATGACTATTCCGTCATGTAGCGATGGCCGATGTCCGTCCTCTGTAGCGAGGGGGGGGGGGGACAACCCCCCCCCACACACACACACACAGCCCTGAGTGTCACCTTTCATTAGAGCCCAAGATGAAGCTTCTATATTGAATCATTCAAAAGTTACAGACGTTTTTCCAAACTGTGCCATTTGGCACAATTTGGCACAGTTCAAAAACGCCTGGGAACTACCTGAGGAAAAAGCTGTGTAATATGTTCATTTTTTGTGGTATTGTTACAAAATTTTGACCTCAGCTGGATAACACTTGGTTCTACATTTCTGTTGCATTTTCCAGCCCAGATCTGAAGCTGTGTGTTATTTGCAAGCATTTGTATCCAAAAAAACACCCAGGCCAAATTTATTTTCTTCAAGTTTAGTATGTTTAGATGACTGTAACTCAGTGGCCGGAGCACTTAGAGAGATTATGACTGTTTTGCCAATTCAAAGTGTTTTCTTTTAAATGAGACCAACCCCATGAAGATGCTGCAAAGGGTTGAAGGACAGCTTTCGATTTACTTTGGGCACGTTATTTTTAGGCGTTTTTAGGGAAATTGACCGGAGTGCAAGGGGTTAAGAATAGGGTTAAAACCTTCCTTTTATATCTTTTAGTTAGGGTGAGATCAGGTGCCCCTGAACCCTCCCTTAATGATGCTGCTATAGGTTTAGACAGCCGGGGGACCTCCAACAATGCACTGGGCTTCACTCCTTTCTTCACTCTCTATGAAATATTTTTGCTGGTCATTAATATTTGTTTGTTCTCTTCCATAGATTGAGTCCCTGTCGTGCTGTTTGTTCTCTACATGTCTGTTCTTTTCTTCTTCTTCTCTATCCCCTCACCCTCCAGTCAGTTGCAGCAGATGACTGCCCCTTTCTGAGCCTGGTTCTGCTGGAGGTTTCTTCCTGCTAAAAGGGAGTTTTCCTCTCCACCGTCGCCAAGTGCTTGCTCACAGGGAATTGCCTGATTGCTGGGGTCTTTCTGCAATTGTGGGGTTTTCCCCTACAGTTGAAAGTGCTATGAGATGACTGTTGTTGTCAAATGAAGCTATATAAATAAAGTTGAATTGAACTGAATTGAATTGAAAAAAATATAAATGATACTTGGTAGTTTGGTATCATTGTGTGCACCACGCTGAATGTGGACAAGAGAAAGAAAAGGAGAGAGCTGTCTGAGGAGCTCTGAAAGAACATAACCATGTTAAAGGTAAAAGCTGTAAGACCATCTCCATGCACCTTTATGTTCCTGTGATCACAGTTGCCAATATTATTTAAAAGTTTAAGGTTCATGGGACTGTAGCCAATGTCCCAGGACATGGACACAAGAAGAAATGCAACTCCAGGTTGATCCAAAGAATAGTGTGTATTGTCAGGAAAAAAAGGCCTAGGAGACCATCCACAATCATTCAAGCTGAACTTCAAGGTCAAGATACATCACTTTCTGATCCCACCATGGGTTGCATTTTAAACAATATTGGGCTTCATGGAAGAAGATCAGGAGGGTTCCACTAGTGACAGAAAAAAGAACTGGTACTAAATTGGTACTGCTTCCTGACTGGTAAGTATTGAAACAGTGCTGCTATAGGTATTTATGTAACAATAATTCATTCTAACATAGGTGACATTTTAAAATGGTTGGTGCTAGATTGGATCAGCGGTAGGGATGTGCTGCTCCATGTGACGAAAGTTTGTATTAAAAACGTCTTAAATGTGACTATCCAAAATCAATGCCTTAATGATCCTTGAAAATAAAAAAAACCCTCAAATTCCTGCTCAACAACCTTAAAATTAGTGGAAGCAAAACTGAAATACTGTCTTTTGTCATTTATGCAAGATGTTGAATCATATACAGTACCATGTTTCTTTTTTGAATTTTTAGGGTACATGGGTATGAATCATGAGTGTGATGCTCATCAAGGTACTGTACAGTGGATATAAAAAGTATACACACCCCTGTTCAAATGACAGGTTTTTAATGATGTAAAAAATGAGAACAACAAAAATCATTTCCAAACTTTTTCAAACATTAATGTGACCTATAACCTGTACAACCCTACTGGAAAAACAAACTGAAATCTTTTAGGGGAAAAATTAAAAATAAAACACAATAACCTTGTTGCATAAATATACACACCCTCTTATAACTGGGGATGTGGCTGTGCTCAGAATTAACCAATCACATTCAAATTCATGTTAAATGGGAGTCCTGCCACCATTTAAAGTGCCTCTGATTAACCTCAAATAAAGTTCAGCTGTTCTAGTAGGCTTTTCCTGACATTTTTGTAGCCACATCTTACAGCACAAGCCATGGTCCACAGAGTGCTTCCAAATTATCCGAGGGATCTCATTGTTCAAAGGTATCAGTCAGGAGAAGGGTACAAAAGAATTTCCAAGGCATTAAATATACCATGGAACACAGTGAAGACAGCCATCATCAAGTGGAGAAAATATGGCACAACAGCGACATTACGGAGAACTAGATGTCCCTCCAAAACTGATGAAAAGACAAGAAGAAAACTGGTCAGAGAGGCTGCCAAGAGACCGACAGCAACATTGAAGGAGCTGCAAAAATTTCTGGCATGTACTGGCTGTTTAGTACATGTGACAACACTCTCCTGTCTTCTTCTGGGCTATGGGGTAAGGTGGCAAGACTGAAGCCTTATCTTACGAAGAAAGATGTCCAAGCCCAGCTACATTTTGCAAAAGTACATTTGAAATCTCCCAAACGCATGTGGGGAAAATGTGTTATGTGTGATGTATATAGTTTATTGTGAATTGTGAGATGGTGATGCGCACCTCCGGTGGCGTCACCACCCCACCCTATATAAAGCCGGGGTTGGCTATCTTACACACTCTGTCTCGCCTGTGCCTTCACCGGGGCCCTGTTTGTGGCCGCCATCTTCTGCAAGATGGCGGCGCGCATCTGCGCAGCGGCTCTTTGCTCCCTACTTTTGTTTGTATGTATGCTGTTTTTGGATATTGGACCGTGTGAAGCTGGATTTGTGTACAGTCGTACTAAGCTGATAAACATTGGACTTCAACAAAAGTCTGCTATTACAGCAGTTTTTGAGAACACAAAAAACATACCGGAGGCTATCTGTAGACCAGCAGGATCACCATGGATTGTTGTCGATCCTGGGAAGCAAAGCAGACGGAGGAGGGAGAGAAAGAAAAAGTGGGGATGCCGGTCGGGCCTGCTAGCGAGGCTAAAGAGACAGCCGCATAGTCCTCCGCTACCCAGCATTTTTCTCTCCAACGCCAGAAGCATCGTCCACAAGATGGATGATCTAGAGCTACAGCTGGCAACTAGTAAAACTGTAAGAGACTGCTGTGTGCTGTTGTTAACGGAAAGCTGGCTCCACCTGCTGATCACCGATGCTGCAGTGCAGCTACCAGAGCACACACTTCACCGTATGGACCGAACAGCGGAATCCGGGAAACATAGAGGGGGTGGTCTCTGTATTTTTCTTCACAACACTTGGACTAACCACAGTCGTATTATTAACACTTACTGTTCTCTTGATCTAGAGACAATGTCAGTTTTATGTCGGCCTTTTTATCTTCCAAAAGAGCTGACAGTGGTTATTATAACAGCGGTCTATATTTCTCCTGATGCAAATACTAAAGCGGCCCTTAGTCATTTGTACAGTGTAATAAATAAACAGCAGCAGGCCTATCTCGAGGGTGTTCACATCATAGCTGGTGATTTTAATCAAGTATGCTTGAAAACTGTGCTGCCTAATTTCACACAGTATGTGAAATGTGCCACTAGGGGGAAAGAATTGTCTTGATGGGGTGTATTCGAACCTGAAGCATGCTTACAGAGCTGTGCCGTGTCCACATCTTGGCCTGTCAGACCATCTATCATTGCTCCTCATCCCAGCATACACCCCCCTCAGGAGAACTGCTAGACCTACTATAAAGAACATTACAACATGGCCTGAGGGAGCTCTTTCTCAGCTGCAGGACTGTTTTTCAAACACTCTATGGGATTTATTCAAGAATGAGGATCTGGAAATGTACACACAGACTGTATTATGCTACATCACCTACTGTATCAACCAGGTGACTGAGGAAAAACGCATCAGGCGATGCGCTGCTCTACGACAGCCCTTATGGCCACGTCTGAAGCGTCGGTGGTGAGCGCTATGCGGGCCGTCGGGTCTGGATGTGCCAGCAGTGCGGCATTTGCCAGGGCTGCTTTAACTTCCGAGAACGCCCGCTCTCGCTCCGGGGTCCATTCGACCCTATCCGCGGGTTTCTGTTTTTTGAGCGCGGCGTACAATGGTTGCATGAGCTGTGCCGCGCGGGGGAGGAAACGGTTATAAAAGTTCACCATTCCCAAAAATTCTTGTAGCACTCTGACCGTTTGAGGCCGGGGAAAATCCGCTACGGTGCCCACTTTGCTGGGCAGCGGGATCGCTCCTTCTGGAGAGACGCGGTGCCCCAAAAAATCAATCTCCATTACGCCGAACTGGCATTTCGCTGGGTTGATTATTAACCCGTGCTCCTCCAACCTCCGGAAAACCGTCGTGAGGTGGGTTTCGTGTTCGTCTTCGGACGCGCTGGCTACCAGGATATCGTCCAGGTAGAAGAACACGAACGGGAGATCGCGCAGCACTGCATCCATCATGCGCTGGAACGTCTGTGCCGCTCCTTTTAACCCGAATGGCATGCGCAGGAACTCGAATAGACCGAACAGAGTTATTACCGCTGTTTTAGGTATGTCCTCAGCACGCACTGGGACTTGGTGGTAACCGCGGACCAGGTCTATTTTGGAAAAAATGCGTGCCCCGGCGAGGTGAACGGAAAAATCCTGTATGTGGGGAAATGGGTAGTGGTAACGCCCGTGGCGTTGTTCAACCTGCGGAAATCACTGCACGGTCGCCACGATCCCTCAGCCTTAGGGACCATATGTAGCGGGGATGCCCATGGGCTGTTCGAGCGCCTGATGATGCCCAGCCTTTCCAGGTTGGCGAACTCCTCGCGTGCTATGGCCAGCTTAGCTGCGTCCAAGCGCCGAGGTCTAGCAAAAACGGGCGGCCCGGTGGTGGTGATAAAGTGCTCCACCCCTGTGTTTAGCGATGGCCGCGGAAAACGTCGGGACCGTGAGTGCTGGGAACTGAGTGAGCAGTGTGTGGAACTTACCGCCTGCAGCTGTGACGTTGGCTTGTGCTGTTGGCCGGGTCACTCGAGCTATACAGGGGAGAGAATCAAAGGATAGTACATTAACCAGGCGCCTGTTAGCAACATCAACCAATAAACCATGTGCACACAGAAAATCAGCCCCCAGTATATGGTAATTCAGTGCTGCTATGACAAAAGTCCACCCATATGTACGGCCGTGTAGAGATAAGAGCAGAGTCCTCTCACCAAAGGTCTTAACCTCCGAGCCGTTTGCTGCCACTATCTCGGGGCCGCTAGATCTTGCCAGCCGGTCAGCGTTGGTCGGCCGGATGAAGCTCTTCTGGGCTCCGGTGTCCACGAGGAAATGCCTCCCCGAGCGTGCGTTTGTTAGGTAGAGCAGCTTGTTTTCTTCACCGAGGGTCGCTGCTGCTACCGGCCCTCAGCCTTGGCGTTTTTCCGAGTGCTGGAATTGGCACGGTGGCGTACATCTACGTGCGTTCTCTCTGAAGCGGCTGTGGTAGGAACAGAGCGTGTCTCTCTGGCGCTCCCTGGTCCCCGCTGCTGCTACCGTCGGTGGCTCCTCGCCTCCTTTGGTCGTCTCTCTGGGCTCCGCCGCTGCTGCGTTGACCGTGGTCGCCCTGGTGGCGATGATGATCCGGTCTGCTTCCTGGGCCAGTGCACGGTAGTCTCGCGCGGCCAGCCGCGGCGAATTGGCCAGAAGCACTTTCGCTACCGTCGGAAGGTTCCGGAGGAAGAGGTGGGTAAACAGAAAGTGGTCGTCGTCCGTGCCCCTTAACGTCGGCATCTTCTCCATGAGGTCTATGGCCGACTCGTCTCCCAACTCGGTCCGCATCAGGAGCCTCTCTGGTCTCTCACCGTCCGAGAGTGTGTAGCGCTGGATGAGCGCAGCCTTAAGCGCCTCGTACTTGTTGTCGGTTGGTGGCTAATCAAGCAGGCTCACTACGTGCTGAGTTGTGCGGGCGTCGAGCACTGCGACCACGTAGTGGAATTTGGTGTCATCTGCCGTTATCCCTCGGAGGGCGAACTGCGCCTCGATGAGGTGGAACCAAGAGCGCGGGTTGTGCGGCCAGAAATCTGGTAGCTTGACTGCAACCGCACATGCGTGGCTGGAGGTTCCCGTCGAGGTCGGCTCCGGGGATCTTAACTCGTGTTCCATGATACGTCTTGGGTCACCAGTGTTGAGTGCGTGAAATCACAAGCAGGTTCCTTTCAAAATGATTTTATCTCACACTCCATCTCACGAGCACAGAACAGACTAAACTTTTTTACCAGAGACTCTCCTCTTAAGTTTCACGGCTTACATCACACACAATAGGACATTTACATCACACTGCATTCAACCCCCTACATCCTTGACTCCTTCCCACTCTCTCACCAGGAGACTCCTCTCTTTTGTCTCCCATACTTATTCACTGTCTCTCATCTGAGATGCTAGAATCTGACTCTCCCAAGGTGCTACAACACTGCTATGATTTTATTGAAAAAACGGGTTTAAATAAATTATATTTATGAACAAATAATTTGTTGCAATATTCATTCATTCATCTTCTTCCGCTTAATCCTTTTTCGGGTCGCAGGGGGGCTGGAGCCTATCCCAGCATCTTTGGGCGAGAGGCAGGGTACACCCTGGACAGATCGCCAGTCCATCGCAGGGCCAACACAGAGAGACAGACAACCATTCACTCTCACAGTCATACCTAAGGACAATTTAGAATCCCCAGTTTGATGCCAATTAACCTAACTTGCATGTTTTTGGCATGTGGGAGGAAACTGGAGAAATCCCGGAGTAAACCCACACAGACACGGGGAGAACATGCAAACTCCACACAGATCACTGTTGGTCGGGGGCTGGGATCGAACTCAGGATCCCCTGGCCAAGGGTGAGTTGCTGTGCTGCCGCAGTGCTAACCACTCCTCCACCGTGCCGCCCTTGTTGCAATATCTGTAACAAAAGTATACCACTTGGTATTCTCCTGCCGTGTGTTTGCCGCTGCTGCTGCGCCAGCCATGTGTGCCTCACCACCGTCACTCTCTCAGTCTGACTCGCTAGGCACGATCGATGTCTGTTTGGCACAGCTCAAACCTATACGTTGTGATGCCCCCAGATTCTTCATTGTCGTCCCATTCTTCTGAACTATAATCGTCTGAAGATTGGACAACACAAATCAATTCCAGACTACATGTGCTGGAACCATCATCGATGTTGTAGATGATGGTTCCATCAGATGTAGATGATAACCACACTCTCAGTTTGTAGAACGCAGCAGAGACCCCTAAGAGCAAGCACTGTGGCGACACAGGCGAGGAAAAACTTCCCTTTAACGGGCAGCAGAATGAAGAATGAAGAAAACTGTTCTCTATAGACCATCTTATGGCCGGAGTTATATGCCCATGAATATGATTATTTAATAAAAACAAATTACTGTTCAAGAAGCAGATAGTGGGCTTGATACTATAATTAATCTGTCAATATTTATAGATTTTTTTTAAATTTTTGTTTCTGTTATTCATTTTTGATAATAAATAGGAAGTTTATGAAATGAAAATTGGTGGATTTGACATGAAGTGTATTTTTGTTTTTTGTTATTGTTTGAAATTTTGATAGACTTTCCTGTCGCACTGGCAATCAATTAAAAAATGTAAACTAATTAATCATACCCCTTTCTAAAATTTAATCATAATTAATTGCAAATTGTTTGGCTATTTTTTAAATAGTTTACGTTAAGTGATTAACTGCACTTAATCCCAGGGACGGGGAAGGGGGGGTAAGGTAGGCACAGTATGCAATAACAGCTACTTTTGTTCAAGACATACACATCTTTACCTCAGAGTCAGTTTTAGAACATGTTCAATCTGCCTGAGCTCTACTGTGTAAGAATCTGAAGGAGCTCAACATGATATTGGAAGGATTTTCCTTATTTTTGAGCGAATTGTGATGTGATACGGGGAGGGTAAGACAGTGAGACTCCGAAAGAGTGAAAGATGGCAACACTGATGTAGTGTTGCTAACTGTAGTATCCTAGCCTAATATTTAGTAAATATAAATTATCAAATATAAATTTACTGTTCAGTTAAACTTTATTTATATAGCACCATTTCACAACAACAGTCATCTCATCACACTTTGAAACTGTAGGGGAAAACCCCACAATTGCAGAAAGACCCCAGCAATCAGGTGATCTGTGAGCAAGCACTTGGCGACGGTGGAGAGGAAAAACTCCCTTTTAGCAGGAAGAAACCTCCAGCAGAACCAGACTCAGGGAGGGGCAGTCATCTGCTGTGACTGGCTGGGGGGTGAGGGGATAGAGGAGGAGGAGAAGAAGAAGAAGAAGAAGAAGAAGAAGAAGAAGACTTTTAAAAAAGGCTTTATTGTACATTCCAAAAATGCAAAAAGACCAATATCACTGGCCCAAGTGTGTCACATCTCAAAAGTGCAAACATAACTCATCCCCCTGACCCACAGAACACAAAACGTTCCCTACAGTCCATCTATTGATGAATGTCTCTAAATTGTCCACCATTTGATAGTAAGAGAACTCCACCTGGAGTCTGACTTTCAACAAGACCTTGAAAGCAGACACAGGATCCACATTGCCAGCGTTGCTAGCCCGATTTTTCCTCGTCAGCCAGATGGCAAGTTTAGCAGTACCAGATAGGAAGTTCAGCAAAGTGTGGGCAGCCTTCCTTGCCACTTTATACTTTGGACCGTAAATGAACAGACCAAAAGAGAAACGTTCACCCAAAGCCTGAAACCACTCGCGCAAAATATCAAAAAGTCCAGATAAACGAAAACATTGGACAAACAAATGCTCGAGGGTCTCAACTTGGGAACAAAACAAACATCCCCCCCCCCCCACAGTCGGATCGAGGTGTGCTCTGTATTTATTCGTAGCTATTGCCCCATGCACAGTCCTCCACTGGAGATCTGCTGTCCGTTTCTCAATAGGTAGCTTGTACATGCACCGCCAGCTGCCTTTCGGGGAGACCTCTGGCCCCAAAAAACCCACCCACCTCGACTCCGTGACATCCTTCAGAGAGCGCAGATTCAGAACCTTCACACAGATGTGATACACCGCCCTTGTCCCGACAAACTGGAACTTGCCCAGGCGAGGAATTCTGAAGGTCAGCAGGTGATCCTAGAAGAAGAAGAAGAAGAAAAAAAAGAAGAAGAAGAAGAAGAAGAAGAAGAAGAAGAAGAAGAAGAAGAAGAAGAAGAAGAAGAAGAAGAAGAAGAACAGACATGCAGAGACCAAACAGCACGACGAGGACTCAATCTATGGGAGAGAACAAACAGACGTTAATGACCAGCAAAAAATGAAATAAGGTGTTTGAATTTTGTTGTGTGTTTTTTCCTTTGTTGAATTATTGTAATTTTGTTTTTTGTGCCGACCCCAGGGAGACTAGCAGTCACATTGTGGAAGCTGATGGGGATCCAAATGGATAAATTAATATGCTGGGCGGCAGTCTGTGCTTCTCTGCTTAGACTAATGTCTCTGGAACCCAGACTCCTGGATAAGCTGTAGAAGATCACGACAAACTTTTATTTACATATCATTTTTCATTCAAAAGGTTGCAGCACAAAGTGCTTTACAAATTAAAATAAAACACAATTAACACCCAATCCACATAGTACCCATCTGGTGCTATGTGGATTGGGTGGCAGTCAATTGTGTAAACCTTGCATAGGTTCTATAGGCACCCATGCACAACAATGACAAATGTTTGCAATTTTTTGACCAATTAAGAAGTGAAATTAGGAAATTTCCTAGAGAAACCAGACCCTTCCAGGGGCCCTAGGTTGGAGACCCCTGACATACAGTATCATCACTGTATTAATTTCTGTTTCAACACTATTAAATCTTTAAATCCTTTTTAGATCCTCTTTTATAACACTGGTCAACACCAAATTTATTGTCTAAGTTTTTTTTAGCTGATTTAGGACAATTTTGATGCGATCCCAGCCCCCGACCAACAGTGATCTGTGTGGAGTTTGCATGTTCTCCCCGTGTCTGCGTGGGTTTACTCCGGGATTTCTCCGGTTTCCTCCAACATGCCAAAAACATGCAAGTCAGGTTAAGTGGCATCAAAACTGGGGATTCTAAATTGTCCTTAGGTATGACTGCGAGAGTGAATGGTTGTCTGTCTCTCTGTGTTGGCCCTGTGATGGACTGGCGATCTGTCCAGGGTGTACCCTGCCTCTCGCCCAAAGATGCTGGGATAGGCTCCAGCCCCCCAGCGACCCAAAAAGGATTAAGCGGAAGAAGATGGATGGATGGATGGATGGATGGATGATGTGCTGAATCCAAAAATTACATTGGTTTTGCTCAATCAGGTCAACTTTTTGAATTATGGCCACATGTTGTTTTATTCGTTTTTGTTTACATGTACGGGTATTTTCGCTTTATATGATGCAAAATTCTTGTTTATATCTTGAAATTCTCTGAATTTTGAACAATGATGACAAAACAATCAATTTACATGTACTTACCTTTATATAAAGATAAGTACATGCACAGTACTAAGTAAGTACTAAGTAAGTACAGGTTTTTGCTTAGCACCTGATTGAGAGAATATCATTTTCGGATTCGCGGTGCAAAATTGTCTTAAATCAATTGAAAAAACACAGACAACTTACAAAAAAAATATTTTTGTAACCCTGTGTAATGATAGCAAAGCAGAACATCCAACTATCACATAGTCATTGCTCAGCTTACAGCTGAAGGTGAATGTCATTACTTTTGGAGGGACTCATGGTTTTCTTAACTGAACTTGATGATTCTTGTTTCAGAACATCCTGAACTGTGGTTATGTGACTATTAACTTCCAAAGACAGTGACAACTTTTACATGGTCATGAGTAAACCGATTATAATCAGCTTTCTGGAGTTACCCGATTATTCAAACTGTCATGTAAACAGAGTAATCAGTTACCTTTATCAGTTAAAGGCCATTATCAGTTTAAGAAAAAAACGGATTAACACACCTAGTTTATTTGCCCAATAAACCGTTTACTCGGTGCACGTAAACATGTGGCGCAGGTGTAGTGTGGCTGACTACTGATCGGAGGGTGAGGGGTTCAGTTTCCACTCTCACACACTGTCTGCAGTCTGCATGTCGAAGTGTCCTTGAGCAAGACACTGAACCCCCAGTTGCTCCTGGTGGGTCAGGCCAGTGCCTGTGTATGGGACCTCCGCCATCATCAGTGTGTGAATGTGTGCGTGAATGGGTGGATAGCAGGATCTGTAAAGCGCTTTGTCATCTAGAGATGAGTAGAATACGCTATATAAGTGAACGCCATTTACCATAAGCCATTTATTACCTTAATCGGTTTACTCGTGACCATGTAAACAGTGTCAATGTCCAGTTTCATCAACAGAGATAACTTTTCTCATCACACTAGAGAAACAGATAACAACCCCGGGGTAAAAAGACGATAATGATTAAGATCTCTGTCTCTCATTCTCTCACCAATATACACACTCTCTTTTATCCTCTTTAGTCCCTTTTTTCCTCTCACCTTCTGCTTCCCTTCTCAGTTTTCCACCCCATTCTTGACCTCCATAACACTAACCTCTGCTCTTTAACAAGGATTCACATACAGTACATCGCTGTCAGAGTCACCTCAGCTCACTTCTAAGATGTGTAGTTACTGATGTTGTTTGGGAGCCTGGCAACAGAAGCAGGGAGCCCAGACCTGATTTGGACTTTGTTGGGCTGTTTCTGTTTTATTCCATGAATCTGTTAGTGGGTTTGAGTATCCTGATTCAATTGTATGTGTGTTTGCTTGTCTGCATAAAAGTCTCTGCATGATCCCCCCCCCACCCCCCATGAGTATCCTGCAACACACTCAACTCCTTATGTTTACAGTACGTCTTGTTGACCCAGAACAATGAATTCCTTCACGGTGTGCAGTGACGGCAGCAGGTTCTCACCATCCAGACAGCCAGGTTCTCTTTTCTGGCAGCTACACAGCTTTTAATGAACACAGAGCCAGAGCAGTGAAAAGTCCCAATGGAGTCTCTGTTACCAAGAGCAAGAGGCCTCCAGAGAAGGCAGTGGGGCATCCTACAACACTCATGACTAGCAACAAAGTCACAAATAGGTAAAGGACAGAACAGTATGTACTGTACTTTCAATTCTCAACAGCAACAGTTGTTTATTTTCCTTGCTCTTGCTGTTTTGTATCTGAGTTCAGTGAAAGATGGGAAAGAAGGAAACTGCACACTCTTCATAGATAATGCCAGTCAGAATTAGACAGCAATATTGTTCTCATGCACAAATCCAACACAACATACAGAACGATCCTCTGCACTTGTGTCACCAAGCAAGTTGACCCTCTTGGTGACACAAGTACAGTGCTGGACTCCGGAGCAGGAGGTTGTTAGTTCAAACCCCCAGTTGGGCTTCACCACCTATCCACTTGGTCACAAGTCCAAGGTATTGATGAGCTAAAACTTCTGTGCAAATCTGACATCACTCTATAAATTCAAGAAATCTGTGTGTGTGTGTCTGTCTGTGTCACGATCATAGGACGGCCTATGATGTCTGCATCATAGGACATCAAGCCTGCCTGTCTTTATGATGTCATATACAATGATGCCTGCCTGACAGCGTATATGATGCTGTCCTTGATGTCTTTATGATGTCATATACAGTGAACGTCAGGATTCACGATGCCATCATATAGATAAAGGGACCATGCTGTCATATGCACAATTGGACACAGTGTGGGGAGCGAGAAATGAAGAAGCTGAGTGATTTTATAATTCAGATTTAATGTCGGCTTCGCCTCCCCAACATGTCTCACCCAAGGCAGAAAGCAGAAAGAGGCTGATCGCAGTCAGACCCCCATACTTATACACCACACAACAATAGCCAACATCACACATCCTTGTCATATCCTTCTCATCATCCCATGTCTCCTTCCAATGTCCTCCAGTTCTTTTGTCTGACCCTAGGGGGTCAGGAAGTCTTTTCAGGTCTTCACCGCCACGCCTCCATCTCCTCGTTGTTCTCCGCAGGCGGTCCAGACCTATTGTCCTCTTCTGAGACATGAGATCATTCCACACATGCAATCACAAAACATCTCCCTGTGTCTATACATATGCAGATATGGATATATGCACTACAGCCCCCACCAAAACGTCTAAGAAAAGGACAATATATGAAGGTTCACAGAATATGGTGACATCACTGGCATAACTATACAAGTTGATCACGTTAAAAACACAGTGATAACAGTAGCAGTACAGTCTATGCCCCATGTCCGCCTTAAAACTGCTATGATAACCCCAACAGCATATCTTAAAACACATTGTCACATTCACATCAGTCTGTGTGTCGTCTGGGTTTTAACCGTCTTCCAAATCTGCTGTACGCCTGCCTCGGCGTCCTAGCGGTGCTATCTTGTAAGGAATCTGCAGCTTGAGGAAAAGAGTGGTTATTTGATCCCTGCGGGGAGGCTGGGACGTGTCCCTTGGGGGGTCTACCCCGTCGAGGTGCTCTCGCCACCCGTACAGGCTCGTCACTCAACATGAAGGCAGGCTTGAGTCTGTCAATGCTGACTGTCTCTTTTCTGTCCCCCAAATCCAGCACAAAATGCTTATCTCCAAGTTCCAGCACTCTATATGGGCCATCATATGGTGGGCGGAGGGTTGGCTTTAAAGCCTTGTGCCTAACAAAAACGAACTCGGCATTTTTTAAAGCCTGGGGAACAAAAACCCGCGGAAAGGTGTGATGAACTGGGCCCTGGAGCATGTCCGCTCCCGTGCTGCTTAGTGGCCTCAGAGCTGGGAGGCGCCCCGGCTCTGGCTGTTCTGGTAAGAATTCACCGGGGAGCCTGAGAGGTTGTGCAAAAACTAATTCTGCTGGAGAGGCGTCTAGATCCTCCTTGGGCGCAGAACGCAACCCCAATAAAACCCACGGTAGTTTGTTAACCCAATCTGCATCCGTTAGTGACGCTCTGAGGGCAGCCTTCAAAGACCTATGAAAACGCTCGCATAAACCGTTAGCCTGGGGGTGATACGCTGTAGTGCAATGGATTGTCGCCCCTAAGCTGCTGGCCATCGCAGACCAGAGCTCTGAGACAAACTGAGGCCCCCTATCGAACGGGATGTCCGACGGGACTCCAAAACGCGCTACCCAGGTCGTTAAAAAAACGCGAGCCACCTCTGCGGCCGTGGTTGACGTCAGCGGGACCGCTTCTGGCCAACGTGTGGTTCGGTCCACCATTATTAAAAGATGTGTGAACCCCTGCGAGGACGGTAGGGGGCCCACGAGGTTGACATGCACATGGTCAAATCTCCTGGCCGGGATTCGGAACGGTTCTAAAGGAGCTTTCGTGTGCTTGTGAATTTTGGCACGTTGGCAAGACATGCATGTTCTTGCCCACTCCTTTACATGCTTGCACAGGCCCGGCCAAACAAACTTTTCCGCCACCATTTTTACCGAAACGCGCACTCCCGGGTGCGCCAGGGAGTGAACCGAGTCAAAAACGCGGCGGCGCCACGCGGCCGGGACTACCGGGCGAGGTCGCCCGGTTGACACGTCGCAGATTAAGGGGGGCACACCGTCACGCAAACCCCTGCTCTCTAGCCTTAACCCTGTTGGTCCAGACTGGAGTGCACGCACGTCCGCGTCACTACCCTGTTCTGCTGCCATGGCTGCGTAATCTATCCCTACGTGAACTGGGGCCGCGTGCGCTTCCGTGTTGGTCTTGCACTCTGCGGCTGTGGTAGTATGATCTGCCTCCACGTGCCCTGACGATGTCACGGCGCGGGAGAGGCAATCTGTCACTACGTTGAGTTTGCCCGCTACGTGCCGAATGTCTGTGGTAAATTCCGAAATTGCGGCCAGCTGCCTTTGTTGCCGGCCCGACCAAGGTTCTGAGATTTTAGACATCGCAAAAGTGAGCGGTTTATGGTCGACAAAAGCCGTGAAACGCCGACCTTCCAGCCAGAACTGGAAATGGCGGATGGACAAATGAAGCGCTAACAGCTCTCTGTCAAACGTGCTGTATTTGTGCTCGGTTTCGTTTAAGGATTTGCTAAAAAATGCTAGCGGTTGCCAAGCCCCGTCAACGTGCTGTTCCACAACCGCCCCTATGGCCAAATTTGATGCGTCTGTGGTAAGCGCTATGCGGGCCGAAGGGTCGGGGTGGGCCAACAGCGCGGCGTCAGCCAGGGCTGTTTTTACTTCCGTGAATGCGCGTTCCCGCTCCGGGGACCACGCAACCGCGTTGGAGGGCTTTTTCTTTCTAAGCGCGGCATATAATGGCTGCATGAGCTGAGCTGCGCGGGGGAGGAAACGGTTGTAAAAATTTACCATTCCTAAAAATTCCTGCAACAATCTGACCGTTTGTGGTATGGAAAATTTGCCACTGTGCGCACCTCATCAGGCAATGGGACTGCCCCTTCTGGGGAAACGCGGTGTCCCAAAAAATCAATCTGCACCACGCCGAATCGGCACTTGGCTGGATTAATTATTAACCCATGTTCTTCCAGCCTCTGAAAAACTGTAGTGAGGTGATTTTCGTGTTCCTCCTCAGACGTGCTGGCGACTAAAATATCGTCGAGGTAGACAAACATGAAAGGAAGATCGTGTAACACAGCGTCCATCATACGCTGAAACGTTTGTGCCGCGCCTTTAAGGGCAAACGGCATGCTCAGAAACTCAAAAAGACCAAAAGGGGTTATTACGGCCATTCTAGGGACGTCCTCAGGTCGGACTGGGACTTGGTGGTAGCCGCGGACCAGGTCTATTTTAGAAAAAATACGCGCACCCGCCAGATATAGTGAAAAATCCTGGATGTGAGGGATTGGGTAGTGGTCATGCGCTGTAGCATTGTTTAATCTGCGATAATCGCCGCAAGGTCTCCAGGAGCCGTCGGCTTTCGGGACCATATGCAGTGGAGAAGCCCATGTGCTTTTCGAGCACCGAATAATGCCCAGTTTTTCCAGGCTGGCGAACTGGTCGCGTGCTATGGCGAGCTTGGTCGCGTCTAAGCGCCGAGCTTTAGCGAAGACAGGGGGGCCCGTTGTGGGGATGAAGTGCTCCACCCCGTGTCTCGCTACTGTTTCCGAAAATTTGGGAACTGTGAGTGCTGGAAATTGGGTGAGGAGTTTGTCAAACTTACCTCCTGCTGTGGCAACGTTGGCCTGCACGGGTGGTGGGGACACTCGAGCTGCACAGGGGATAGAAGAGAATGACAGTGCATTGATTAAGCGTCTGTTTGCAAGATCAACTAACAACCCATGTGAACATAAGAAATCAGCACCTAACATGTTGAAACTCACCGCCGCTATAATAAAAGTCCACTCATAAGTGCGGCCGTGTAAGGACAGAGACAAGGACCTTTCACCATAAGTGCTGATGTTCGAGCCGTTCGCCGCCGTTGCCGCGGGGTCCAGCCACTCGGTCAGCGTAGGTCGGGGTGATGAAGCTCACCTGAGCTCCGGTGTCTATGAGGAAATGTCGCCCGGAGCCTTCATCAGTGATGTAGAGCAGCTTGTTGGCCTCGCCGAGAGCCGTAGCTGCTAACGGTTCCTGGCTTTGGAGTTTCCCGAGCTCTTGAAACTGCACGGTGGCACACACTTGTATGCCCTCTCAGCGAATCGCCGGTGGTAGTAACAGAGGTCGTCTCGTCTGTTGCATCACGGCCGCGTTGCTGCCATGGTGGGCGGGATTTGCTCCGCTGTCTCTGGCTCCCCGCTGCCCCGGGCTTCCGCACCGAGGTCCGCCGCTGCTGCTGTGGCCATCTGCTCGCCGCAGGAGTTGAGGAGCCGCTGTGCTTCCCGGGCTAGCGCGCGGAAATCCTGCTGGGTCTTACAACGCATGCTGGCCAGAGTCCCTCTCATGTGCGCCGGGAGGGTGCTGAGGAAGATGTGCTGAAAGAGGAAGCTGTTGTTGTCTGCCTCCCTCAGCTGAAGCATGTCTTCCATGAGGGCCATCGGTCTGCACCCTCCTTGGCCATATATCGCCAGTAGTCTCTTGGCCCTTTCCTCGGCCGAGGGCACGAAGCTCTCGATGAGAGTAGCCTTCAGCTCCTCGTATTTGTCGCTGGCGGGCGGCTGCTGTATCACGCTCCGCACGCATTGTGCTGTGGTGGCGTCGAGCCTGGCGATGACGTGGTAGAACTTGGTTTCGTCTGCCGTCACCCCTGCGAGCGCGAACTGTGCCTCAGCCTGCTTGAACCACGAGTTCGGGTCGTTCTGCCAGAATTCTGGGAGTTTGATGGCGACGGCGCTTGCTCGGGCTGCCTCCGACGAGTCTGCAACGGGAGAACGCCTTTCATCCATTCTCACATCTGGTCACCAATGTGGGGAGCGAGAAATGAAGAAGCTGAGTGATTTTATAATTCAGATTTAATGTCGGCTTTGCCTCCCCAACATGTCTCACTCAAGGCAGAAAGCAGAAAGAGGCTGATCGCAGTCAGACCCCCATACTTATACACCACACAACAATAGCCAACATCACACATCCTTGTCATATCCTTCTCATCATCCCATGTCTCCTTCCAATGTCCTCCGGTTCTTTCGTCTGACCCTAGGGGGTCAGGAAGTCTTTTCAGGTCTTCACCGCCGCACCTCCATCAACTCGTTGTTCTCCGCAGGCGGTCCAGACCTATTGTCCTCTTCTGAGACGTGAGGTCATTCCACACATGCAATCACAAAACATCTCCCTGTGTCTATACATATGCAGATATGGATATATGCACTACACACAGCACTTTAAACCACACCCATTTGAAGCAGTAAATCTGGAAATCTTAAAAAACTAGTGCATACCTGTGCATGCCCGTAGAGGGGATGCATTGGAACAGAATTCTTGCCAGTTCCAGGACAGTTGGTATAGCAACACAGCACTAAGTGGCAATCACATGTGACGGCTTTTGCATGCAGCAACAGAAAAATCACACAAAATATGCCTTGCCATCTGGGGCTGTTTTCCCCTGCTTGTTACTTCTTCTCCTGCCTGTCACTGTTCTGTGTTATGTTGTTGTTGTTCTTTTAGATTTGACTGGCTGTGTCTATATAGTATATGTCTTGTAGGAAGTCGTGTGCTCTGTCTATGTGCCGTCATATAAACATCATCTGATGGGTCTTCTTCGTTCAGACCATTGAAGGGTCTCCTCCTGTCTCAGACGGCTGTGTTGTTCACAGTCATGCCTGCGGCGTACTGGTGTTGGCGGCCAGCCGACTCTTCCGCATCTCCTCAGTCTCAGCTTGTCTGTGCCTTGCCTGGCGTGCAGTGTTGCTCGCTTTGCGGGGCATTTCGGGCTTCAAGTGACTCAGCATGTGCATGGTGCACTGTCGCATGTTTCCTGTCTGTTTGTGCATCCCTTGTCTGTTGTACCCTATGCTGGTGAAGGGTCTCCTCCTGTCTCAGACGGGTGTGTTGTTCAGAGTCATGCGTGCGATGTACTGCTGGAACCTCAGGTGTTTCATCTTCATGGCATCTTTTCTGATGTCCAGCAGTTCTCATTCTATACTCCATCTGGTGGCTCTTTTTCTTCGCTAGAACCTCAGGTGTTTCATCTTCATGGCATCTTTTTTTCTGATGTGCAGCAGTTCTGATTCTACTGCTCTCCATCTGAGGGGTCTTCTTCTTCTTCGTTGAGACCACTGGTTGAGGGATAGGTGCGTCGTAATTCCAGTTCATGGACAGGATCATGAAAATACATCTGCGCAAAAAGAGGCTTTCAACCCTGTTCAGGAAGACACCAATGCTATGTGTCCTATGATGCCTGAGTTCAAAGACACATGGTCTATATGACATCATAAAGACACAGACACATGGTCTATGTGACATCATAAAGACACATTTGTCTGAGTTCAAAGACACATGGTGACATTATAAAGACACATTTGTCTATATTTGTGTCCTATGATGCCTGAGATCACTTCGTCTATGCATCCTATGATGCCTGAGATCATAGGACATTCTATGACGTTCAGGCAGAGATCAGAAGACACAGACACATGGTCTATGTGACATCAAAAGACACATGACACAGACACATGGTCTATGTGACATAAAAAAAACATGGTCTATGTGACATCATAAAGACACATTTGTGTCCTATGATGCCTGAGATCATAGGACGACGCATTTGTGTCCTATGATGCCTGAGATCATAGGACGTCCTATGATGTTCAGGCAGAGATCATAGGCCATCCTATGATGTCCTACGAAGCGTGACACACACACAGACACACAGAGATTTCTTGCTTTTATAGAGTGAGGTGAGTGTATCACTCGATAAATTCAAGAAATCTGTCAGTTTGTGTGTAAATCTGGAACTCTTACACTCATTCGAAGCAGTACATCATCGCTATGCCATCATCAAAGATCATAGGACATAGAACATCTTCAAAGATCAAACGCAGCCATGACTCACGATCATAGCACTCGCTATGACATTATCAAAGATCATAGGACTCACTAACGCGCCATCAAAGATCAAAGGCAGGCATCAATGAGTGCTGACGTGCTTGCTTACACCCTTGCTTACACCTCCTTTCTACGGGCATGCAGAAATACTTGCTTATACTTAGTTTCTATGGGCATGCACGGGTATGGACTAGTTAATCTGATGAGAAATGTTGAAGCTAACGTGATGACAACATAAAAGGACCCCTTGTGGTGTCACTGAGTGGGGGGTTCTCCACCCAGAGTCAGAAGCCGGGGGGGGGGGGGGGGGTGTTAGAACAGAGGACTGAAGGTGGAAGTGGCACCGGGGGGTCTCAGATGTAACAGAAAGGACTAGACACCGGAGTTTGCTAGAGTATGAGAGGGAGTGAGAAGCAGGGTTCGTGTTCTGTAATGTTAATGTGCCAGACAGGCTTTGTGCACTGTGTGTATTGTCTTTGGCTCCCTGGGTCTCATGGGGCAGAAATAAAGTGGTATAAAAGGAGGCGCCCAGAGACCCCGGGGAGAGTTTTTTCTGTGTTTTATGTTGGAAGGTGAATAAAGTTTGTGTGTCGTCCAGCTCGCTGTCTCGTCTGCAATCCATCTTCCACACCCTCTCCAAAATACATGATCCCCATATTACGTGTTTGAAAATCGATTGAGTCCCAGGTATTGAGAAGTTAAAGCTTCTGTGTAAATTTGATGTCAATCCAGTCAAAAAGACGAGTGGTGACACGTTGTCAAAGAATGGGTCAAAAACATTAAGTAATAAGAATACAAATGAGTGTTGTGGTGCATGAAAATCATCCATTCACTTCAATAGAATTAGACCTTTATGCAGCCACATATTTTAAATAAAAAAATCAATTTTGTTCCTACTGCACCACAGCATAAGATAAGATAAGATAAGATAAGCCTTTATTAGTCCCACAATGGGGAAATTCCAGGATTGCAACAGCACAGGGACAGCAACACTCAGAGCAATGATTAAGAAGATACAAAAAATATAAATAAGAGCAGTAGATATACATACGTACACATAAATATATAAATATATATACAAAGTGTTTTCATAAAATGATGCTCCTTTTTTCTTCAACGATGTCTTTGCTGACTGTGGCTGAAGAGTTCTTTTAACTTCATCAGTCCACAGCACTTGTTTCCAAACCACACCAAGCTTCTCTAAATACTTTTGACATTGGATTTCATGATGAGGATGCAAGAAAAGTTTTCTCCAATAGACTTCTCCAACAGACTTCTCGTGCAAGTATTGCTGCACAGTGGGATGATGCACCTCTACTTCTGAGTGTGCAAAATCTTGCAGCAGATTTTGTCAGTTAAGTATGGGATTTGATTTGCCATTCTGACCAGCTAAGATAACTACTAACTAACTAATCTGCACTTATATAGCGCTTTTCTAGTCACAGAGACCACTCAAAGCGCTTTCATTAATACTAACCCTCTATTCTAAGGGCCTATAGGAAACAAATATCTAGGGACAATTTAGAACAGCCAATTAACCTAACATGCATGTTTTTGGCATGTGGGAGGAAACCGGAGAAATCCCGGAGTAAACCTACGCAACACGGGGAGAACATGCAAACTCCACACAGATCACTGTTGGTCGGGGGCTGGGATCGAAGATATAAGATAAGATAAGATAAGATAAGATAAGATAAGACAAGCCTTTATTAGTCCCACAATGGGGAAATTCCAGAATTGCAACAGCACAGGGACAGCAACACTCAGAGCAATAATTAAGAAGATACGAAAAATATAAATAAGAGCAGTAGATATACTGTACATACGTACACATAAATATATAAATATATATATAAAGTGTGGAGCATTGTAGCAAGATGGAATAAACAGCATAACCGTCTACTTAGTTATCCTACATAGCATGAATATGTACCCATACAAATTGTCACCCTCCGTAGCGACCGATATTGTCCTAGTTGTATACTGGAGGGGACCATTTGTGTAAGACTGTTGCGTCTTTTGCATTCAATACTGTTAGGTCGTCACGTTTTTTTTGCTATCTCTGCGAGCAGCCCTGCTTAGGTTATACAGTCTGACAGCTGTAGGTAGGAAGGACCTGCGAAACCTCTCGGTTGCGCACCTAGGATGATGTAGTCTGCTGCTAAATGAGCTCCTCAGTGCGTTCAATATGTCCTGCATAGGGTGGGACTCGGACTCCAGCAGAGATTACAGTTTAGCCACCATCCTTCTCTCTCCTATCTCCTCCACTGGGTCAAGGCGTTGCCCCAGGACAGATCTAGCTTTCTTGATCAGTTTGTTCAGTCTCTTCCTATCGGCTGCTGTAATGCCGTTGCCCCAGCAGACCACACCAAAAGTGATGACTGATGCCACCACCGTGTCATAGAATGTCTTCAGCAGCGCCCCTTGTACACCAAAAGACCTGAGCCTCCTCAGTAGGAACAGCCTGCGCTGTCCCTTCTTGAAGAGTGCATCGGTATTGTGTGACCAGTCTAGTTTATTGTTCAGATGTACACCAAGGTACTTGTAGGATGTCACCATCTCAATGTCTGTTTCCTGTATGTTTACTGGTGCTGTGAGGGGTTGTCCTTGCCTGCGGCAGTCCACCACCAGCTCCTTAGTTTTCCTCGCGTTGATCTGGAGGCAGTTCCGATGGCACCAGTCCACGAAGTCCTGGATAAGTCCTCTGTACTCAGCTTCATCTCCGTTGGAGATGAGGCCGACGATCACAGAGTCGTCAGAGAACTTCTGTAGGTGGCAGTGTGTTGTGTTGTGTGAGAAGTCCGCAGTATAAAGGGTGAACAGGAAGGGAGCCAAAACCGTTCCCTGGGGGGCCCCCGTGCTACCGATGATCGTGTCAGACACACAATCTCAGGTTCTCACAAACTGTGGCCGGTTAGTGAGGTAGTCCAGGATCCATGATGACAGGTGCTGGTCCACCCCTGCGCACAGCAGCTTGTCCTTCAGGATCATCGGTTGAATGGTGTTGAAAGCACTGGAGAAGTCAAAGAACATGATCCTCACTGCATTCCTGGGCTTCTCCAGGTGGGACAGAGAACGGTGAAGGAGGAAGATCACTGCATCCTCCACCCCAATGCCATGCTGGTAGGCGAACTAGAGTGGATCCATCGTTGGTCCCACCAGGGGGCGGAGATGAGCAAGGAGCAGTCTCTCCAGGGTCTTCATCATGTGAGAGGTCAGGGCCACTGGTCTGTAGCTGTTCAGATCTTTGGGGTGGGAAGTCTTTGGTACAGGTACCACACAAGATGTTTTCCACAACTGTGGTACCCTCCCCAGCTTCAGGCTCAGGTTGAAGATGTGCTCCACAATCCCACATGGCTGGTCTGCACAGGACTTGAGGAGCTACGCGCTGATGCTGTCCGGTCCCGAGGCCTTCCTCGCCTTGATCTTCCTCAGCTCCGTCCTCACCTGGGTCTTAGTGAGGGTCAGGTTGGGGAGCTGTGTGCTAGTAGTGGGGGGTGTTGGTGGAGTTGGGTGTGGACAGCAGGTCTCAATGACTTTAGAGGCAGCAGTGGTTGTTGTGCAGTCGGGGGGGAGGGCGATTGGTCAAACCTATTAAAAAACAGGTTCAGATTGTTCGCCCACTCCCTGCCCCCCATGGCCTGGGGGAAGGTATTCTGGAGCCCAGAGATGGGTTTAAGGTTTCTCCAGACCCCGCCGATGTCGCTCTGTTGCAGCTTGTCCTCCATCTTCTTCCTGAAGCTGTCCTTGCCTTCTCTGATCTTCCTCCTCAGCTCCCTCTGTACGGACTTCAGCATCTCCCTGTTCCCCGACCTGAAGATCCTCTTCTCTCTCAGAAGTGTTTTTATCTCAGGGTTGATCCAGGGTTTGTTGTTCGAGCAACACCGTATTGTCTTGGTGGGTACGGTGTTGTCCACACAGAAGCCGACGTAGTCTGTGATGGTGTGAGTGAGGCCATCGATGTCCTCACCATGTGGATCACAGAGCTGCTCCCAGGCAGTGATTTCAAAACAGTCCTTTAGTGCGTCCATTGCCTCCTCAGACCATAACTTCACCGTGTGCATGACTGGAGGTTGTCTGTGTACTAGGGGTTTGTACACCGGCAGGAGAGGAACCAAGTTGTGATCCGATCTCCCGAGTGGGGGGAGTGGTGATGAGGTGTCCGCCTCCTTAGTATTTGCATAAAATAAGTCCAGTGTTTTATTGTCTCTAGCGTGGCATGTGACATACTGGGTGAGCGTGGGTAGAATGGGGAACAGTGAAATATGGTTGAAATCACCTGAGATGAGGAGAAGAGCACCTGGGTGTTCTGTCTGCAGCCTGCCAGTTACTGAGTGGATGATGTCACGCGCTGTCCCAGCGTTCGCCATCGGATTTGCATAAATAACAATGCAGATCACATGTGAGTATTCCCTCGGGAGATATGTAGGCCGCATGCTAACAGCTAGCAACGCGATGTCTTTGCTACACTGCTGCTCCTTAACCGTGATATGTCCCGGTCTGCACCAGTTGTTACTGACATACATTATCATTTCTCCGCCCCTTGTTTTCCCACTGTCTGGTGTCCGGTCTGCCCGTATTGCATGGAAACCCTCCAGTTCGATGTTAGCATCTGTTGCTAGTTCTGTTAGCCACATCTTGGTATACAACATCAAGCTAATCTCTTTGAAGACGCTCTCGTAGCGGGAGATAGCCGCTAGCTCATCAGTCTTACTGAGTAGCAATCGAACATTCCCCATAATAACGGATGGGAGGGCGGGTCTGTACCTTATGTTCCTCGCCCGCCGTCTTACTCCAGCTCGACATCCACGCCGTTTCCGTCTTATTTCTCCCGGTATGTTGAGTTTTTGCGTTAGCATCGTGGGCCGGTTAAGTGCTAACAGCTGGTCTCTATTGTACTGCCTCCTGCAAGAAACAGTGGCTCCGTCCACTGGCTCAGGAGACATTTGGGCGATCTACGTGTTCGGATGGAATAAAGGTGACGCTGGATCAGAAAGATTGGCAAGAGAGCCAGATAGTAAATAGAAATAGGCAGAAATTGATCCACTGTTGCAAAAAGGCAGCCTACTTGTGTGGCGCCGGAAGAAGGAATTCTTGAATTAAGCATGACAACAGTCATAATACTGAAGCTATTTGACAGGTCATGTTTAGCCGCTTTTGCATTTGTTTCCTTTTTCAAACCAAGAGGTAACTATAATTTTATCTATTTTGGGTCACTAATCAAGCTTTCTGGTTAATGCTGTTATTTCCTAATAATTTGGTGAAAACCATTTAGGTGTTTCTCTAAGCTTAGCAGTCCATTTCTACCATAGAGAGCCTAAGTTACATCCCCTCTTCTTCCACACGAGACCTTACTTCAGAACAAAACTCTTCATTGGAGTGAATGGCAAGGGAGAAATTATCTTTCAATCCCAATTGAATGTTGCCAAGAGACACATATGTTTGTCAGTTTAAAAGATAATTTTCCACATAAATAACACTGTAGGTTGTCGTCTAACTGTGTAAAGGATTTTCTTCTTCTTCTTTGGCTGCTTCCTTTAGGGATCGCCACAGTGGATCATCTGCCTCCATCTCACCCTATTCCTTGCATCTTCCTCTGTAACACCAATCCTCTCCATGTCCTCCTTCAGTACATCCATAAATCTTCTCTGTGGTCTTCCTCTTTTCCTCCTGCCTGGCAGCTCCATCTTCAACATCCTTTCTCTAATATATCCACTATCCCTCCCTACACATGTCCAAACAATCTCAGCCTTGCCTCTCTTACTTTGTCTCCAAACCGTTGTCTCATTTCTAATCTTGTCCCTCCTAGTCACTTCTAATGAAAATCTTAGCATCTTCAACCCTGCCACTTCCAGCTCCATCTTTTGTTGTTTTGTCAGTGCCACTGTCTCCAAACCATACATCATAGCAGGTCTCACTGCCGTCTTGTAAATCTTCCCTTTCACTCTTGCTGCTACCTTTCTGTCACAAATCACCTCTGACACTCGTCTCCACCCACTCCACCCTGCCTGTACTCTTTTCTTCATCTCTCTTGTGCATTTTCCATTGCTTTGGATGGTTGACCCCAGGTATTTAAACTCATCTACCTTCACTACCTCTACTCCTTGCATTGTCACCATTACACCTGCCTCCCTCTCATTCACACTCATGTGTTCTGTCTTGCTTCTACTGACTTTCATTCCGCTTCTCTCCAAAGCATACCTCCACCTCTCCAGGTTCTCTTCCACCTGCTCCCTACTGTCACTACAGAAAACAATGTCATCTGTAAACATCATGGTCCATGGAGGCTTCTGCCTGACCTCATCTGTCAGCCTGTCCATGACCATGGCAAACAAGAAGGGGCTCTGAGCTTGATGTAATCCCACCTCCACCTTGAATCCATCTGTCACACTTACAGCGCACTTCACCACCGTCTCATTGTCCTCATACATGTCCTGCACCACCCTCACATACTTCTCTGCCACTCCTAACTTCCTCATACAGTACCACATTTTCCTCTCTTGGCACCCTATCATATGCTTTATCTAGATCCCCAAAGACACAATGCAACTCTTTCTGACCTTCTCTATACTTCTCCATCAACACTCTTAGAGCAAACATTACATCTGTAGTACTCTTTCTTGGCATGAAACCATACTGCTGCTCACTGATTGTCACCTCTCCTCTTAACCTGGCTTCACCAACTCTTTCCCATATCTTCTTAGTGTGGCTGATCAACTTCATATCTCTGTAGTTACTACAGCTCTGAGCATCATCTTTGTTCTTGAAAATTGGTACCAAAACACTTCTTTGTCACTCCTCAGGCATCCTGTCATTCTCCAAGATTGTGTTAAACAATCTGGTTAAAAAGTCCACTGCCATCTCTCCTAAACATCTCCATACCTCCAACTGCCTTTACATTTTTCATTCTCTTCAAAGCTGTCCTCACTTCTGCTTTGCTAATCCCAGGACTTCCTTGTTCACCATCTTTCCTTTGTGGAGAAAGAAAACAGGCAAGACAGCGAGCTAGACGACACACAAACTTTATTCTTTCTCCAACATCAAATACAGTAAAAGAGCTACCGGATCTCTGTGCATTCCTCTTTTATACCTTTAATTCCATGCATTGAGACCCAGAACTTCCAACCATAATGCATTGTTTGGAGCAAAGACATGTGTGGTACATTAACATGACATAACACTGGCACCGCTCTCACACCCTTTCCTCTTCCAGCGGCTCTGGCTGGCAGTTCCTCCTCTCCCCGGGTGGTGCATAGTCCTTACTGTCCCATCTGATACCCCCAGTGACACTTCCTCCTTTGGTCCATTGTTCCCCCCTTCCCCAGCTGCCTTCTCTGGGTGGAGAATCCCCCACCCATACCACCACACCTTCATCCATTCTTCTCTCTCGCTCTTTTTAGATTAGATTAGATTAGATTCAACTTTATTGTCATTACACATGTATGAATACAAGGTAACGAAACACAGTTTAGCATCCAATCAGAAGTGCAAAGGACAGCAGTGCAGTATATACGGTAATTAACAGTATGTGCAATTTATGCAAATATATGCAAATATATGCAGCAGTGCAGAAAGTTAAAAGTACTGTTATGTGCAAATAATGTGCAATAAGTTAGATGTAGTTATGTAGTTATGCAGTTATGTACAGGTGAGGATGGTAAAAGATGATTGTAAGAGAGTCAGCGGGGAACTAAGTTCAGTAACGTGACAGCTGTTGGAAAGAAACTGTTCCTAAACCTGCTGGTTCTAGTCCGAAGGCTTCTGAAACGTCTTCTGGAGGGGAGAAGCTGGAACAGTCCATGAGCAGGATGGTTGGAGTCCCTAAGAATGCTGCGTGCCCGACGCAGACATCTTTTCCTGTAGACGTCCTCTATAGCTGGAAATGGAGTCCCTGTGATGCGTTGGGCGGTTTTCACCACTCGCTGCAGCGCCTTGCGGTCAGCTACAGAGCAGCTCCCGTACCAGAGTGTGATACAGTTGGTCAGGGTGCTCTCTATCACGCAGCGGTAGAAGTTGCCCAGGATGTCAGTTGACAGATGGTTCTTCTTCAATGTCCTCAAGAAGAAGAGGCGCTGATGGGCCTTCTTGATCAGGCTGGTGGTGTTAACTGACCAGGACAGGTCCTCCGAGATGTGGGTCCCCAGGAATTTGAAGCTGGGGACACGTTCAACAGCTATGCCATTGATATGGATGGGGTCATGTGTCTCTTCCCTCTCCTTCCTGTAGTCCACTATGAGCTCCTTGGTTTTGCTGGTGTTAAGGAGCAGGTTATTGTCAGCGCACCAAGTAGCCAAGTGCTCAACCTCTGCCCTGTAATCTGACTCGTCGTTGTCCCTGATGAGTCCAATCACCGTGGTGTCATCTGCGAACTTTATGATGGAATTGGATCCATACATAGGCCTGCAGTCATGGGTGTAGAGGGAGTAGAGGAATGGGCTGAGCACACAGCCCTGTGGTACACCAGTGTTGAGTGTGATGACGGAAGAACGGTTGGGGCCTGACCTAACATGCTGGGGTCTGTTGGTCAGAAAATCCATGATCCAGTTGCAGGTGGAGGTACTGATTCCCAGGTCCCCAAGTTTGGTGAGCAACTTGGAGGGGATAACTGTGTTGAATGCTGAGCTGAAGTCAACAAACAGCATTCTTGCGTAGGTGTTCTTGTCATCCAGGTGTGAGAGTACATAGTGCAGCGCTGTAGAAACCGCATCCTCTGTACTCCTGTTGCTCCGGTAGGTGAACTGATGAGGGTCCAGTGTAGGGGGCAGGCCTTTTTGGAGCTGTGCCAAGACCAGTCACTCAAAGCACTTCATGACTATGGGCGTCAGTGCCACAGGGCGATAGTCATTTAGGCACGATGGTGTTGAATGTTTCGGTGTTGAATTTTTCTTCACTCATCAGCTCCTCAAAGTACTCCTTCCACCTTCTCAACACACTCTCATCACTCTTTAGTACATTACCATTTCTGTCCTTAATCAACCTAACCTGCTGTACATCCTTTCCAGCTCGATCTCTCTGTCTAGCTAATTGATACAAGTCCTTTTCTCCTTCCTTAGTGTCCAGACTCTCATACAACTTCAATATATGCCTTTTCCTTTTCCTTTTCCACCTCTCTCTTTGCCATGCACCTAGCTTCCAAATACTCCTGTCTACTTTCTTCCTCTCCCTGGCTATCTCTGACTATCATATCCCACTCTGGCTGCCTCCGATGGTACGTGTCCACCCGGAGGTCTGTTGACTGAAGGCCCCCATGCCTCCTCCACACCTTCACTGGGACCGCGTCCCCGTCGGGCTGGTATGACTTTGGTTTTGAGGTAATTTCTGTGACCCTCTGATATCACGTAAAAACAATAATGTGTTCTGTGTGTTAGTGAACATGAAAAGTTCCACGCACATCCCTGTGACAACATTACCAAACAGACACAGATGAGGTTAAAAAGACAAGAACATTGTTGACATTAAAATAAAACCTCCAAGGAATTCTGTAGTGTGTAATTATATTTTCTGTCCCTTTTCTAGGCTTACAGTTTGAAACTTTTTTATACTGAAAATATAGTATGGAGGCGGACTTTTTGTGAGATTTTGTTTTTTTAGATATTAATCTTTTTTAAATGCATGTAATTCAGTTTGTGTTCTAATGTAAAACTTTACATTTTTAGGATTTAAGTTGTAGATTTTAGAATTTTACAGCTATTTATTTGGAGTCAAAAAACACATTTAGTGTTCCCCTGTATTATTATGATTAAATTATTACATGTTTTGTTTGAAATTGGCAAAGAATTTATTAGATTTTTTGTTAAAAAAAAATACAGAGCTAAAAGCAGCTAAAACATCTGCTTAATAAAATAATGTGTAAACGCAAATGATCTTGTCCTGCTGGAGACAACTGTGGTCTTCTTAAAGAATGTCCATGAAAGGCTGACAGTTCTTAAAAGCACGTTTTCAGATAAATTTGTCCATGTGACTGATACATTTCTCTTCCATTTCTTTTATTAAAAGATGTTTGAAGTAAATTCATGGGTCACTGCAAACACTTGGCTTTAAAAGTACCAAGCTTTCATACAGTGAGAGGAAAACAAATCCTGAAAACAAAATAAAACAAAAAATGCATCAAGAATCATTTTCGAATCAAATCGGAGACCCTGAATCATGATTGTATCGTGAGGTGCCTAAAGATCCCCAGACCTAATTTGGACCTCAGCTGAAGAGGAGGATTGACTTATCGGACCTCTTGCAGTTTTAGTTGGTGACCCCTGCTTTAGGATGATGAGCCTCAATGATTTTCAGCAGCAGTAGAACAGCCAGGGAATTGAAGAGGATTAAAGTTCAGTATTTGAACATCACAGTGTTTCCAAATCTCAAAGGATCAGAAGAATGCGCAGCATTCAATGAGGTTCAACAAAAGCTCAGGGAGGGTCCAGGTGTGCACTATGGTCTGCTACATTCCGCCCGTTTTCATGGTGCATAAGGAAAAAAGAGTTCAGAACACCGGCTTAAGCCGAAGCATTTATTAACATGCTGAAGGCAGACTGAAACAAAGATGGTATGAGTAAGAAAACTTGGCATTGAGAAGACAGCTGGTAAGTTTGTGGAGTATACACTTTAAGTATTAAAGGACAATGTAGTTGTTTTTTTGTTTTTTTTAAGACACAGTTCGGTGGATATAAAACCTTATAAAAACAAATCTACATTGTGCCCTTTTTTTCAACAAAAAAACCTCTTTTATCATCTTGCAGTTTTGTGCCAAAATCTTTTTCTCTTTTCCTCCTCCTTCACATGCCAGGTTCTGTGTCTTAACCTACATACCACAAGGCTAATAGTGGCTAGTGCTACATTAAACAGAATAAATCTGTGATAAAAACACTTATCGGTTGAAAGACATGCCCAGTTGTATTTACGGTGGCCCAGGATAATGACTGAAACAGCATCGGTCCTTAAAAGCAGCTTAACGGTAAAACCCATCTTAATATGGGTCAAGTTTTCAAAGCAGCTGTCCAAAAATTCTAACTGGACCTGGAGGCTAACTTCAGTGAGGCCAGAGAGTCCCGACTGGCTCAACACCAAGGACTTGTATAGTTACGTCACCAAAAACCCTCCCATCTAAACTCTCCTTTTTTCAGGGGGTGGGGCTTAACTGAAGCTTTAAAGCAAAAAAAACAAAAAAAACAAAACAAAACTGAGACATGACACATTTGAGTGATTTCCCTCTTGACATAAGTCATGAAAAATATGTTACAGACATGTTAACGAGAAAAAAACTTGATTTTTGGCTGAGTGTCACTTTAATGTTTTAACATATCGGTGTGTCCTCATTCAAAGGCTCACAGGCACAGACATACATGCACAGAGAGTAGTGTGAGGTATGATGTAGTATCACTGACAATGGTGTGATCGCTCCCTTTTTCTCTCGTCTTGGTGCTACCGCCTGCTCTGCCTGTGTGGGTGCCACCCACCCACCCATCTGCGCTCATCAAAGCCCTCAGGCCCAGAGTCCATCTGGCATCTTTCTCCGTGTCTGTCGAGTTGTCACCTACGATGGCCACTACTGACAGCCTGAACGTGCCAGTACTTTAGTTCAGAGAACTCAGAGTAACACACAGGGAAAGCAATGAATGTTATGTCCTCAGCTTTAACTGAACGCTTTGTGCGAACTGTAAATATCCATCCATCCATCCATCCATCCATCCAATTTCTTAACTGCTCATCCAGCTCAGGGTCATGTGTTGAATAACTACATCAAAAGCACAATCATTTAATTCAGAAGTGACTGAACAGAGCTTTAGAATTCCTTAGAAGTTACGATATGTGGCTCCTTTCAAAGGCTTCAAAATGGGAACTAAGAGAGACAGAATAGAAAAAGTTTCAGATGAACAAATGTACCCAACAGATTTCTTTTCAAAACTTTGAAAAGCATGTCTTCATATTTCCTCTCCAACCCACCAAGTTGCCATAACTGTCTCACACCAACTTGCTTCACAGACAAAAGATGTTGCATAATTGCATGGCAGGAACAGATCGGAGTTTTGGGAAACACTTATTTGTTTTTCTGTTGAGTGTCGCATGAGAGATTTTATAGCAATCTCATGCCTATATGATAAATATTTAGCTTGAACCAGCAGGCGATTAGCTTAGCTTTGCATAATCTCTATAAACAGATATCTGCATATATCTAAGCCGATAAATTCCTAGATTGAGCTTTACATAAACACTGGAATTAAGAGGAAACAGCTTGCCCAACTCCATCCACGTGTAGCTTTCCTCACTTTGCACTGTCACTCATGTACTATAGGTACAGTAAAAAGAGTGTACCCTTAGCAAAGCACAGTTTGTAGTTACATAGAGCACAATTCCTATATATTTGTAGGGTGGATTCAGTAAGGCGTAGACTAAAGAATGATTTAATGATGCTTACATATACTATTGTCAGTTTGACCCAAGTCAGAGTAGCTGCTAATGGTGACATTCCCTTATGCAAAGCCAGTTTCATTTCTGTGCAGATTTGTTATGTTTTGTACTGCATCTGGCATGCGGTTTGAAAGCTACTAAGATGCAGGAGATGGAGCATGATTTGAGTTCACACACAACAGGAAAAAGCAATTCAGTTCCTTCTATCCAAACTCTTATAGAGTAAAGATACATCCTCGCTGTTGACTGCTTGCCAAGAAGTGGAACATTTCTGAAAGCAACAGGGAGCTGGATGCACTATCAGCTGAGAGCCTGAGATTACTAGTGCATTCCTTTTTTCAGAGCAAGTTGAATTTGGGGTGTGCCCAACAGGTATACTTTCAAGCTGTGAAATTTATCAATAATGAAGTTGGGCGAGCCTGGATATGATCAAATTCGGAATTCAAGATGGCTGTGCCCATCTGCCACGCAGCAGCATATTCTGTTTATTAGCCCTTCTGTTTTATATAAACTTGCTTAGTGAGAGACAGCAACTGTGCATGTACTTACCAAAATGTAGAAGCCTGTTAAGATTTAACTTAAACTTTCTTGCAGCTAATTTGGCATGAAGTAATTGCTATCAAAAACTGAAAATCTTTGAGGTGGACTGTCAGTTGAGAAGGAGCTACAGGAAAGCACAGTCTATAGAGCAACAGTAGGGTCACATTCCCACCCTGAAGTGACTCACACCCATTTTTACCCTAATGTAACAATCTGAATTTTAAAGTTTTCTGACTGTTCAAATCTGATCTAAAATTGAGCTTTTAGATTAGATCTGAGTTGATCCAAGCGGATGATCCAAGATGGCGCCCACAGTGGTCGCCATGGTGCTTCGCTGCGCTTTGTTTTGTTTGTTTTTGTTCGTCAATTGTGTGTCTGCCTGCTCTTACACCCGTGAAGAGCTACTAAATATCAGGACTTTCACTCCCACGGACCTACTCCCAGTTTTTTTGGCTCCTGCCGCCAATCTGGCTCACTTTTTAGCCCAAAAAGTGAGACGGCGAAAGAGAGGAAGATGAGCGGCCGCCCTGGTGCGGCTTCGCAGGAGAGGCACGCGCACGGCTTTGCCTGGGATCTTTCTGTCCAACGTCAACTCACTTCATAACAAGGTAGATGAGCTGAGACTGCTGATGTGATTTAAGGACCTCTCCACCTCGTGTGCCCTCTGGTTCACTGAGACCTGGCTCAAGGAAAAGACACCGGACAGCGCGCTCCTCCTCGAGGGATTTCAGCTGTTTCGTGCTGACCAAGACACGGGGCTCTCTGGCAAGACCACAGGCGGAGGAGTCTGTTTCTACATCAACAGCAGCTGGTGCTCCGATGTAACTGTGATCTCCCAACACTGTTCTCCTGCTCTGGAATATTTATTCATCAACTGCAAGCCATTTTATTCCCCGCATGAGTTTGCTTCATTCATTCTAGCCGCTGTCTACATCCCGCCCGACGCGGATGTGCGCGAGGCTCAGCGCACGCTCGCGGATCACATTCAGCAAGCGGAGCGGATTTTCCCGGACTCTCTGGTTATTGTGGTTGGCGACTTTAACCAGAGCAACCTGAGCCACGAACTCCCCCAGTACAAACAGTTTATTAAATGCCCCACCAGAGGAAAGAACACGCTGGATAACTGTTACACTACAGTTAAGGACGCGTATCGCGCTGTTCCCCGCGCTGCGCTCGGACTATCTGATCACGTGATGGTCCACCTGATCCCCACATACAGACAGAGACTGAAGCTCACAAAACCTGTTGTGAGCACTACGAGGAAATGGACCAGTGAAGCTGTGGAGGAGCTGCGCACGTGCTTGGAAATAACTGACTGGGACATGTTTAAAGGAGCCACGCATGATCTGGATGAGTACACGGACACCCGTGACCTCATATATCCACTTTTGTGAGGAGTGCATTCTTCCATCGCGCACCAGGGTGAGTTACTCCAACGACAAGCCCTGGTTCACAGCTAAGCTCAGACAGATCAGGAAGGAGAAGGAAGCAGAGTTGAAAAGTGGAGACAGGGACTGCTACAAGGAGGCCAAATACCGGTTTAGCAGAGAGCTGAGGAGAGCTAAATCTGTGTATTCTGAGAGACTCCAGCAGCAGTTCACTGCTAACGACTCTACTTCTGTGTGGAGAGGACTGAGGCAAATCACCAGCTATCGGCCTCAGGCTTCTAAGGGACAGGATGACAAAGCCCTTTGTCAAAGACTGTCCCAACACTATGCCCATTTTGACACCTCATCAGCTGTGTCCAACTCCCCCCTCCCCCCAGCGTCACTGCCTCCATGGTCCCCACTTCATCAAAGGCGGCCCCCCTCCTCCCCCACTGCCCTTACCATCAGTGAGCAGGACGTGCACAGACAGTTCTCCAGACTGAACCCGCGCAAGGCCCCCGGTCCGGACGGCGTGTCTCCCTCCACCCTGAGACACTGTGCGGAGGAGCTGACTCCTGTCTTCACAGACATTTTTAACACCTCCCTGAAGTCATGCCACGTGCCGGCCTGCCTCAAAACCTCTACCATCGTCCCTGTCCCCAAGAAGCCACGGATCACTGGACTTAACGACTACAGACCTGTAGCACTCACCTCTGTAGTCATGAAGTCCTTTGAGCGCCTGGTCCTGCCCCACCTCAAGACCATCACCACTCCCCTCCTGGACCCGCTGCAGTTCGCCTACAGAGCCAACAGGTCTGTTGCAGTCAACCTGGCCCTCCACTCCATCCTGCAGCACCTGGACTCCCCGGGAACCTACGTCAGGATCCTGTTTGTGGACTTCAGCTCTGCATTCAATACCATCCGCCCCGCTCTGCTCCAGGACAAGCTGTCCCTGCTCAACGTGCCTGACTCCCTCTGCAGGTGGATCACCGACTTCCTGACGGACCGGAGGCAGCATGTGTGGCTGGGAAAGACTGTCTCGGACTCTGTAAGCATCAGCACCAGATCACCCCAGGGCTGTGTACTTTCCCCCCTGCTCTTCTCCCTGTACACCAACTCCTGCACCTCCAGCCACCAGTCTGTCAAGCTGATCAAGTTTGTGGATGACACCACCCTCATCGGGCTCATCTCCAACGGCGACAAGTCCGTCTACAGGAGAGAGGTGGCCCGGCTGGCTTCCTGGTGCAGCCACAACAACCTGCAGCTGAACGCTCTGAAGACAGTGGAGATGATCGTGGACTTCAGAAAAGTCACAGCCCCTCTGCCCCCCCTTACCCTCACAGACTCTCCCATCACCACTGCGGATTCCTTCCGCTTCTTGGGCACCACCATCACCCGGGACCTCAAGTGGGAGCCGACCATCAGCTCCCTCATCAAAAAGGCCCAGCAGAGGATGTTCTTCCTGCAGCAGCTGAGGAAGCTCAAGCTGCCCACCAAGATGTTAGTGCAGTTCTACAGGGCCATCATCGAGTCCATCCTCACCACCTCCATCACCGTGTGGTACGCAGGAACCACCGCCAGGGACAGACTAAGACTGCAGCGCGTTGTGCGCGCTGCTGAGAAGGTGATCGGCTGCAAGCTCCCATCCCTCCAGGACCTGTACATCTCCAGGACCCGGAGGCGTGCAGGTCGGATCATAGCCGACCCTTCACACCCTGGACACCCACTGTTTGCCCCCCTCCCCTCAGGCAGAAGACTTTGGTCCATTCAGACTAAAACCTCCCGCTACATGAACAGCTTCTTCCCCTCTGCCATCAGACTGCTGAACACTAAGTGACTTATTACACTCTCGTGCACTATGTACAGCAGCTCAACCGGACTCATGACAATTATCACTTGTTTTCTTTTTGCATTACCGACTGCACTATGTGGAACTCCACAATATCTGCTGCTTGTTAATATATTTAAAAATTGCATAGATTAGCATTACTTATTCTTATTCTACCTTTTATTGCATGCATAGTTTTTTATCTTTAGTGTTACTCTATGTTTAATGTTGCAGCATTGCACCAAGACAAATTCCTAGTTTGTGTACTACATGAACAATGGCAATAAATCTCATTCTGATTCTGATTCTGAGTTACTTACTGGGGCGGCTGTGGCACAGGTGTAAGGCTGCGTGTAAACCAAACGCGTTTTTTTCTGCTCTGGGTGACTATTTTCCATTTATTCTCTATGTAGTCCAGCGTTTACAGCACTGAGCGCCCTTGGCGCTGAAACGCTCTCAGTGGTGGCCGTTTTTTGTCGTGGCGCTCAGAGTTGAAAAAAGTTCAACTTTTCAGAGACTGCAGCTGAGCTCGTCAATGTCAGACCTTAAGCAGCCAATCAGAACTGCTGCGTGGGCGGGACATAGGACGCTGGTACTAATCTGTACTCAGACTCCTGCTTTCCGTGTCATCATATTTTACATCCAGAGCTGCTAGAAAACGTTTCCTGTCCATTGTTATTTAGAGACTGCTATTAAAAAATCAGTAGAAAATCTGACAATAGGAAAAGCAGAAGTGCTGAGCTGAGAGTGACAAGCTTTTGCTGGGGTACAGGACACAGATTTTTTTTACCCCAGAGCACTGCGCACAAATGCTGAAAAAAAAAAAATGCTCAGGGTGGCCGGGTGACAAAAAACACATTTGGTGGACACGCAGCCTAATGTAGCCGACTACTAATCGGAGGGTCAGTGGTTTGATTCCCGTTCTGTCTGCAGTCTGCATGTCGAAGTGTCCTTGAGCAAGACACTGAACTCCCAGTTGCTCCTGGTGGGTCAGGCCAGCGCCGGTACATAGCAGCTCCGCCGCCATCAGTGTGTGAATGAGTGGATAGCAGGATCTGTAAAGCACTTTGATCATCCAGAGATGAGTAAAACATGCTATATAAGTGAACACCATTTTACTTTCGTATGCAGTCCTAGATCCAATCTGATATATGGTAATGCAACATCAGTGAGAAGGGTCAGATCAGAATTCATGCCCTTTTTTTACATCTGTGCAAGGGCATGGCATTGTCGTCACAAAACTCCAATGTTTGCATCCGTGCTAGCAGTTGCTACTAAAACAGCTCTCTCTCTGCTGCAGTCTGACTTCCTTCCTTCTTCTGGACCCTCTTGTCTTGTTCTTCTTGTCACTGTGCTGATTGGATATCAAAGCATCATGAAGGCATCAACTAAATGAAGCAGAATCCAACAAGAATAACCATTTTAAAAGCCACCAGAGGAGTTTATAGAAAAACAGCACAGCAAAGATCATGGAGAAGAGATATTTGATATTGTTGATATTTGCTTTGGTGGACTTCTGTGTCTGTACAGCATACAGTATGATGCTGTCAAAACTGTTGCAAAATGAGTGACCACATTATCTATCAAGGTCGATGGGTCCTACTCCCATAATGGAGACACCACTGGTGACAGGACCAGATTCCCTTCCCTTTGTTTTACCCATAGTTCCTTTGGTGAAAATGAGGCTCTTGGAACTCTTCATCGTGGGGGAATGGACAAAAAAAACAGTCTTCAAAACTTCTAACTATAACTTCAGTTCCTCTCCTGATATTTCTCATTAAAGGTAGTATCTCACTAGGCTGCAAAAGCTTGCGACTAGTTGGAGATTGGCATTCGTAAGGGAGTTTCAAAAATCTTTTGCAAGGGTTTGCAATTTCCTCTCGAGTCACAGGGCTTTGCTTTTGTGTTGCAGGAATTTTGAACATGTTCAAAACATCTATGTGACAAATTTTCTCTCAAAATAGTCACAGAGTCATGGGTGTTTCTAACTGGTCTCAAACCCTTCTCAATATAATTTCCATGAGTCAGAAAGTTCAAGAAAAGTTAGACAACTTTGCAAGGGGTTGAGGACCTATGAAACTAAATTGTGACTGACTGGAGACAAAAAGAACAAGACATTCTGCACACGAGACAGGTGCAAGTGCACGGTCATTTTCTAGCACACGCTGACACAGCTACGACCGACAGTGTCACCATGCCACCAGAGGGCAGGAAAGGCGAGGCTAGGGATGGGGGACTGTTGAGGAAGTGGAGCTGGTCCCAGGACCTGCTGTTTCTGATCTGGAGGACTGGGAGACAGCCTTCTCATCCAGCAGTCTCTGCACTTCTTCTCTGCAATCAATCTTGCTTGATGTCAGATGATAAAATAACTGCTAAATGTCATGGTCTGAGTACCGATCTCGTCCGCGCTCGGGTCATGCAGTATTTTCCTCCCATTCTGTATTTAGTTCTGGTGGGCTTTCTGAGCTCTTATTCTGACAGCGTCTCTGCGGGGCTTCCGGCTGTCAGAGCCAAGCAGCACAGCTGGTGCTGATTCAGCTGATGACACCATCAGCTGATTAATTCTTGCCCTATTTAAGGGAGCAGCTCCTGTCACTCAGGGCTACGACCTCGCCTTATCCAGACTGGGTTCCCTACGTCCGAAGCCAGTTCCTTTCGGTGTTAGAGTCCGCCCTTGCTCTTGGTATGTAAGTGTTGTATCCTTGTCTCCCATCAGCCTTCCTAGTCCTCAGTTTATCGTCACTGTCTAGTGTAGCCTTTATTTGTGTTTTGCCCCACGAGGCTCATTATTTTGTATTGTATGTCTACCTTTAATAAATGTGCAAACTCTACGGCTGCCTGTAGTGTCTCATTAGCGGTCCGCGAGGACCACACCATGACAGTAGGTCGCAGCCACAACGAGATGCCGGCGACCATGAGTTTGCACTGTTTGGGCTTGTAGTTTTTTCCTTTTGCACGTACCAGTGTGCTGGGAGACGGCGTCACCACCCAAGGGCTATGCCATGAATTTAGGCTACGAGCTAGTCATGGCGCTCATCGAGATCGATGGGATCCTCTCCAATGCTCGTAGTCACCCCGTCCCCAGCGGCTCGTGCTGGTACCTGGACCTCGCTGAGGCGACTATTAACCGCCATCCTCGCTACGCCGACCACCCTGAAATCACGGCGAGGATGGCGGACATCTCTGCTCACCGGGAGAAGCTCCGTGGGCTGGAGGGAAACTTCGGCAGGAAGCCGAAGAGGAGGCATCCTCGCTCCTTGCCTCGGGATCCCATTCCTGTCCCTCGTCCAGTCCAGGAGTTCGCACCATCCAGGGGTCATCCCCAGCGGAGAAAGACGTCAGCCCTCTGAGGACATGCAGTGGACAGCTGTGATCCTCCAGGACCGCGTGACTGCGGCTTGCTCTGCCTCCCATCCATCGGTAATCATAAAGCATGTGACGGCGGCAGTTAGGCTGGTGGAGCTCACCCTGGAGCTCCATAATTTTCCCAAATATGCCAAATTGCTGGCTTCTGTTTCTGCGCAGTAGCGGCGGTTCCCTGACCTCACCTTTGCCTCGCCCTCTGCCAGTAAACGTCATCACAAAGCCCGTGTTAGGCCTCTTCGAGAACCCCGTCCGGATCCAGTTCCTGGTCGCCGAAGGAACTCTGCCTCCCAGCCAGCTGTTGCTCCTGCATCACGACAGGAGGAAAACCCAGCAGCCTCTATCTCTGGGTCACCTGTCCCTGCTGTTCTGTCAGCTCCCCGTTCCCAGATTGCCTCGGCTGTTTCTCCCTCCTCCTCCTCGACGCTCTCTCCAGCGGCTGAGAACCCCACGAGTCCTGCTCCGGCGATGCCCGTCAGCGATCCTGTGCGAACAGCTCCTCCTCATCTTCCCGGGGGGCCCTCCATCACCATCTAGCGGGGAAAGGGAAGAACCAAGCCCACCGCAGCAGCTTCCATTGGTCCTCAGTGGATCAGGTAAGGGTCTTTTCATTCTCTTCCTTCACTGGGTGAATTGACTTGTTTGATCCCTGGGGGTGGAGTTCGGGGTTCACAGTCCCCTGAGCTCCCTCCACCTGCTGCAGTGATTAATTATGAACCTGCTACCTTTGTGTCTCCTTCCCCTGAGCGTTCTTCACCACCAGGTCTACGCCGTCCGACGTGGAAGGAGCCTGCGGCCCTGGAGTACCTGGTTCTGGCCCCGCAGCCACGTCATGGGCAAAGGAGGAGGGTGGACTTCAATTTGGAGCCTGCGCCGACGAGCAAGCATCCCCGGGTCTCCACGGAGGGACAGTCCGACCTGGCAGGTCACGGATCCCCTGCCACCACGTCGTGCGGGCCCTCGGCGTGGACGTCAGCGTCAGGGAATCCCTGGACTGTGGACACCATCATGCCAGCTGTAGAGCCCACCGTAGCCGAGTGGGAACCAGAGGAGGACCTTCTACCTGCTGAACCTGGATCGCCGAAGTCCTGGATGGCGGCAGAACTCGAGATCAGACAAGTGCTCTATTTTGTCTTTCTCCTATTCTGGAACATTTTTGCCTGTCTCCCGGGGAGACGAGCCGGGTGCAGGCGTCCGCTGCATCCGAGCTTGTCTCGCTGGGCTCTGTCGCTGGGCTCTGTCGCAGCCTTCTCCCAACGTCACCGGTGTTGAGTCGATTCTGGTCGCTGTTCTGGAGGTTCCGGGTTCGGGTTTGGAGGCCATTCCTGGTGCTGCGATGGCCTAGTCGGGGTCCATTGTGGGTGCAGCTCTGACCCAGTCGGGGTCTGTCATGGGTGTGGTTCTGGCCCAGTTGGGGGTCCATCGTGGGTGCTACATTGACCCAATCGGGGTCTGTCGTGGGTGTGGTTCCGGCCCAGTCGGGGTCCGTCATGGGTGCAGCACGATCGCGCTTGGGATCCAGCAAAAGAGCAGCACCAGTCCGTGTGGAGTTCGGAGAAGGAGCTGCAGATCCTCCGCCGATCGACACCAAGCTGGTCCCTCATTATTTCCCCGATCCCTTTTCTTCTCCACCTGGTGCCGCTGGGATTTCCTTTTTCTGACACAGCTCTCCATCGCTATCCCTCTCAATAGGGAGGCCATCTCCGAGTTCCCCCCTGCGGTCCTGGTGGCCTATTGATGTGGGTCGGCCTCCTAGGAAACTGCTTAGCCCGTTTGGCGTTTTGGGTCGGCTACCCAACAAACTGGACTTTCTGTTCGGCGACCTGGTCCGGCCGCCAGAGGTTCTGCTTCTCCGGGCCTGGAACTGGGGTAGATAGCCTGAATTCTTTCTTTTCCCCCTGCCAGCGATCTGGACGCTGGACGCAGGTAGACCTCCCGAACTATTTGTTCTTTGTGTTATTGTGCTCTGCCTGCCTGCATTCCTGTAATGATTTTTTTTTCTCTCCTTTTGATTGTCCCCTCCGTAGTCTGAGAGATGTTCTTTCGTTGCCTATGGCCATTTATTTGTACTGATTTAAACTGTTTGTACTTCGCCGCTCTTTAGCGTGTGTTTTTTTTCTTTCTCACCCTCTGTAGTTTGAAATATGCGCTTTTGTCACCTCTGCCAGTTTATTTGGATTTGTGGAACTGTCCATGTCTTGCTGCTATTTAGCGTGATTTTGTGTTTTCCCTTTCTCTGGTTGAGAGACGCCTGCGTATTATGGTTGTTTAACCTTGTATCTGTTATTTGCAATTTTTGTTCTGTCTTCTACCTGTGCATTATGGAGTATATTTGTGGGTTTTGTTTCCTTGCTCTGTTGTGCACCATGCTCATATTTGTTCTGTATTGGCCCTGGTCATTGTTTTTTTTTTTTTCCTCCAGTTCCTTTCCTTGGTGTTTTTCTCTTTTTTTGACTCTTGCCCGCCGAGCCTTTTTCCCCCTCCACCCGCCCTAGGTGGGATTTCGTAGCCTTCTAGGTGGGGGTGGGGGGGCTTGGATGTTACGTTTACGTCCAGAGTGCGTCCTTCGGGGGGGAGTACTGTCATGGTCTGAGCACCGATCTCGTCCGCGCTCGGGTCATGCAGTATTTTCCTCCCATTCTGTATTTAGTCCTGGTGGGCTTTCTGAGCTCTTATTCTGACAGCGTCTCTGCGGGGCTTCTGGCTGTTAGAGCCAAGCAGCACAGCTGGTGCTGATTCAACTGATGACACCATCAGCTGATTAATTCTTGCCCTATTTAAGGGAGCAGCTCCTGTCACTCAGGGCTACGACCTCGCCTTATCCAGACTGGGTTCCCTACATCCGAAGCCAGTTCCTTTCGACGTTAAGATTCCACCCTTGCTCTTGGTATGTAAGTGTTGTATCCTTGTCTCCCATCAGTCTTCCTAGTCCTCAGTTTATTGTCAGTGTCTAGTGTAGCCTTTATTTGTGTTTTGCCCCACGAGGTTCATTATTTTGTATTGTATGTCTATCTTTAATAAATGTGCAAACTCTATGGGTGCCTATAGCATCTCATTAGCGGTCAGCAAGGACCGTGCCATGACACTAAAATGGTCCCGATTTCACAACTGTCACAGATAACTGCTGTGCGAGTGTTGCATGGGAATTGTATGGCTGTTGTGAGACAGTCACATGCTGCGCAAATATCGTGCGACACGCCCATAGCATGTATACAAACTTGTGTGCTTGTGTGGCATTTGTGCAGTATTTGTGCGACAAACACAAATGTACCAATTCAGTGTGATTCAAAGAAAAAATTGTCGCTAACTGTCCAGTGAGGCACTACCTTTAAAGGTTCCAGCACTTTGCAATGGGAACATAAAAGAAAGCCAAATCCATGATTTTTTTGTACATGATTTCATGCACAAAAGAAGGCATTATAAAAACATAAAACGTGATCTTCAGTTAGGATGCACATAAAACGTGATCTTCAGTTAGGATGCTATTTGACTATTTCCTCCCTGCCAAGACTAAGTGGCAGTGATGGATAGCATCAAATCAGCCTGTGGGATCAGAATTCAACTGGAGAAGACAACAGCGTGGCATATGCCCCGCTACATTTAATGAGGATTTCACAGTGAGAGTGGATGAAGCCTTTCTGCGTAGACGCTCATTGTGTGCAGAGGGGATTCTGATGAAGACAAGTTGCCATCCATTTGCATGTCAAAAAGCCCAGAGACATGAAAACAATAGCAGGCTTAGCAGGGATGCATATAGAAACACAGATGTCAACATACTGAGTGTGACACCAGAGATCATTTGTGGCTTCATCACATGCAATAAAAAAGTTTTAGATTGATTGAAACGTGCATCTCCAGCAACACTGTGCCTGCCTGTTATCCTGCTGCACTACCTTTACAATATTTGTCTTTTTGCCAAATGTCAGACAAGATGAGCATTACTCATATTTACATGAAGCTCACATTAGGACTAGTCAAATAAAACACCTTCATATACAAATACAGATCAGCTACAACACAGGTGGATTACTGGATACCTTTAAATAAACTACTGCATATTTAGACAAACAGTATGCATTCCAAGAAGGCAATTTGAAAATAGAAAGCCAAGTCCTTTCTCCCAAGCACCAATCCCTTTATCGTGAATTAGGTCCTTGAGAAGATTTAGAGACCAGCTGTCTTACACACTCTTCAAGTCCCCATATGTCTGCACTCGAACGGAGTTGGAAGTGAAGCAGCCAGTGAAGTAAAACTGGATGCTTGCATGCCTCTCAAGTCATTTGACTTTTTAAGGTAGCACTGATAAGTGGGAGGATCGTGCTGCCACAAAAAGGCAGTTTTCTCACGTTTATTGTTTCTACCTTTAGATGTGAACGAACACCACCTATGCCGCTTTTTGTGACAAGCATAATTACACTGGTGAAGTGGAAGGGCCATCGTGGATGATCACAAGTGAAACCCACAATTTCACTGAGCCACCAGAGGGGGCAGCACCTCCCTAGAAAATACACCCTCTCCTCCCCCATGATGCTCCTGGAAACCCTTCACACAGGAGCACAGAAAACACACTAAAACCATCATCCTGGACTGTCGTGAGGCCACACATGTAACGACTCACGGTTTTGTGCATCACCAAGTAGGAGGCATATAAAGCAGTTAAATTCGAGAGGCTCCACGCATCCCTCTGTCATGCAAGCATCACTTCCACCGCTAATCTCTAGAGGAACATTGCTCTTATTAGGCCCCCTCCCCACCCACGTGTGTGCGTTTGCTGCAGGTTGTCGTCCAGTTGCTTGTCTTCAGTCCAGTCATGTGTAGCAACAATGTTATCACTACAGGGAGAGGAAGTGGACCAGACACCACGGTGGACACGTGCAGTCGCTTCCATCTGCCGTCAAGCTAATGAACACTTGACTCAAAATGATCAAGACACCAGACCTTTGTTTCTGTACATAAAAATGAGTGTTTAATTGAAACTTTGTATCAAAAAATAGCAATATCCATCCTCCACGGCCACAAGTCACACAGCTTAACTGAAAGATCTAAAAAATATGAGGCTGTGATAACTACGACAGCCGCCGCTGGGCTTCGCAGGGGAACTCCCACATTAATCTCAACAGTACAGGAACCAGATGGATGTCTCAAGGTACTTACAGACTTCTTTCAGAGTAGTTAAATAACATTCAAAATGCTCTTTTCAAATTTAAGTAAACCTTTTATTCTGTTTTATATTGACAACTGCTTCAGTGCATCCTCCACATCTCAAAAAAATAATGTTGAAATGTAAAAATAAGTTATAGGAATGCAAACCAAAGGCCAAGTATAATATGCAATTTTTTTAAGGGGAGATTTTTTTAAGCATAAATAAATAAATAAATAGCCACAGAATGTGGAATGTCTACATGTTTACGAATAAATTAAATGCAAATGGGAAGAAAACAAATGTACACAGAGGGGAAAAAAATGGCTGTACAATATTTGTTGAAGAGTCCATGAATATTGCATTGATTGTGCATTTCACACCCCAAACACTTAAGAAGGCCAGGGGTGGGGGCTATGTAGTGTTAAGCAGTGAGATGGTGGGAAGAATTTCATTTTTGAAGAGGCTAATAGGGGATCTGTGTGGAGTTTGCATGTTCTCCCCGTGTCTGCGTGGGTTTAATCCGGGATTTCTCCGGTTTCCTCCCACATGCCCAAAAAAAACATGCAAGTTAGGCTAACTGACATCAACTGGGGATTCTAAGTTGTCCTTAGGTATGGATGTGGAAGTGAATGGTTGTCTGTCTCTCTGTCTTGGCCCTGCGATGAACTGGCTGGACTGCCCAGGGTGTGCCCTGCCTCTCGCCCAAAGATGCTGGGATAGGCTCCAGCAACCCCCCTTCCCCAACCCAAAAAGGATTAAGCGGAAGATGGATGGATGGAAGAGGCCAATAGGGCCAAAAACCCTGCAACAGGCATCAGGGGGTAAGAGGGAGAAAAAGGCAGGTGGGTGGGTGTGTGTGTGTGAGCTGATGTTTCATAGACATTCAGAAAAAAACAAAACAGGATCCAGTATCCAAACACCTGTTCCGGCTATACAGTGAGTGAGCAGCGTTAAAGAGAGCGACACAGAGTTGAGTCGAGTGTGTTTCAAGTATTCCATTGTCAGGAAGAGCCCCCACCTCTTTTCGTATCATAACTTTGCCTCTTCTTGGCTGAGGGCTGGTTGACTTACAGTGATGGAAACAGAAGGGGAGAGAAAAGGTTTAAAGCCCCTTCCATCACAGCACAGACAACTTAACTGCCATGTTGTGGGCTATTCCAAAACAACAAAAAAAAAAAAAAAAAAAAAAAAAAAAAAAGTCGCTGACAAAAGCCCACATCCTCCCCTCCCCATGAAAAGCAGCTTTCCAAAAAAGGCACTCCAAAATCAAAATTAAAACATTTAAATAAAAAAAAGGTTTTCTCCAAGCTCTATGAGAGCAGCCACATCTGAATATGAGGGCCTTGCCAGCCATATATACCAGCCTAGTAACAAAACAAGATAAAAAGGGTTGGGGGTAAATAAATAGTGCTGGTAAGACCACCCAAACAGCAAAATGTTCCCCATTAGGAAACAAGAATAATTAAATCAAAGGAAGAGAGGGATGGGGAGTATAAGATAAAGAACAAATGTAATAAATTAGAAATTCCCTACAAAAGAGGAAAAATTAAAGTACATTTTTTTTCTCTTGCTGGACCAGCTGAGTCACAGGGTGCTGGCCTCTCAAGTCCATATCAGTCCCTCCTTCCCCACCCTTTCTTTCCCCAGAAAGTCTTTTCAGTCAGTCAGAGCCACACTCAGAGGCTCTCTTTGCTCGAGCTTGTGCTTGACGAAGAGTCTGTGTCGATGGTTCTTAGGCGGATGTCGCTGTCCACAGGCTCCTCTGGTGATTTGGGCGACTCTGCCGTCGCCCTCATCCAAGGGTGGTCGCAGATCTGCTCGAGGACGGGCCGGTCTGAGGGCCTTAGAGCGAGGCACCATTTGATCAGCTGTTGGCACTCTGAGGAGACAGAAATGATGCTGAAGATCAGTGGCTGTAAACCCAGAGAAAGCAATGGTCTCGTGGGTTTGTGTGCAGGGCACAGAATAACATGGATATGCTGCACATCTCTGTGATAAGTGTGCTGTTTTATAAGCGGGGCTACCACACAAAGTAGACCTTGGGAAACCAAAACACACCACACTCTCCATTTTATTTACAGCTGATCAATCCATCTATCATCTACTTAAACAGCAGAGCCATTAAGATTACAAAGTCTCACTCTAATCTGAACCGATTAATGATAGCGATGAAAACAGGCTGCACCCGTTGCCATGGCTGGGGGGCAATAGAGTCACAGTGCGTGCTGCTGTGGCTGACTCACCTGCTGAGACCCTCCTCCTGAAATACAGCCTCCCCCTGAGGATCTCTTCATCCTGCTCAAAGGGGATGTCTCCACACACCATATCATACAGCAGCACGCCGAGTGACCACACCGTCGCAGAGCGCCCGTGGTACCTGTGGAAGCGGATCCACTCTGGTGGGCTGTAGACTCTTGTACCTATAGGAAAATATACAGAGAAGAGGCGACGGGTGAGTGAGGCGTTATGAAACAAGGCACGCAGGAAAGACAAGAGATCTAGTGTGCAAGTGTCTGGGGATCAATTTAACATGGAGGACAACATGGCTAAAATAAGAGATCGCATATAAACTGAGAATGTCTGAAAAAGCTGAGTCATAACTGAGAAGCTTTCCATCTTCCCTTAGCCACAAAACACAAACTCTGCGACCTGCCCCCCCCCCCGCCCTGTCTGCTTTCTTGTCCACTCTCCTCCCTCCTCCTTGGAAGGAGGAACTTGGTTACCAAACAGGAAAAAAAAAAAATGGCAACGTGAGTCCATCACGTGAGCCACCACCAACTCAGGTTTCACAACAAACAGATGTTAGTTACGTGGCACCGACAAAACACAACACTGACTCCCAACTTTACACAGCAAACCACCAGTAAACATTAATGCGCGCATCCGTGGCGCACACTATGGGGAGACGTGTGACGAGATTAAAAAAAAATTGGAACCGCAGGGATTATCATCATTATCGCCAGCCAGTGAGTCACGCTGGTGAGCTGCACATTTTTACAGCCTTAAAACTGAGAAGCGCCGGACCTGGGTGCGGGAAAACCCTGGAATAAAAACAGAGGACTGCGTCACAGCCTCGTGAACGCCTCCGTATCTGAATATAGCAGCGCGCGCAGGAGCATCAAGGGCAAACGCGGCAGCGGCCCACACACAGGATGCACACTCATCAGGACAAATTTCAGAAACGGACCCAAATTTTTTTTTAATTCTAAACACGGGGGCGGCCGCTTACCATCGAAGTCGGTGTAGACCGTGTCCTTGAGAATCGCCCCTGAGCCAAAATCAATGAGCTTGAGCTCCCCGGTGCGCAGATCCACCAGCAGGTTTTCATCCTTGATGTCCCTGTGCACCACCCCGCAGCTGTAGCAGTGTCTGACCGCCTCCAAAACCTGGCGGAAAAAGCCCCGGGCCGTGTCCTCGTCCAGCGCGCCCTTCTCGGTGATGAAGTCAAACAAGTCCTTGACGAGCTCCGGCCTCTCCATGACGATCAGCCAGCCGTCGGCGCGCTCGTAATAGTCCAGCAATTTGATAACTCCGCGAAACGACGAGCTGACCTTCTTCAGCAGCAGCACCTCTAAAGGCACCATAGTTCCACTCTGTAACGAAATTTAAAATAGATTTTAGTCTTAAAACAGCAACAGAAAACCTCACCAAGTACAAAAAAAATAAAATAAAAATCGGGGTAATTGCTTACAATCGTGCCCCATTCCGTGACCCTCTCCTTTGCAACGTGTTTCACAGCGACCTGAAATGACACCGAAAAAAAACACACACACATATATATATATATAAGCAATACGCCATGCCCATAATTGTATGTGAAGCGACACAATCCGCTTTGATGGCGGCACATGCAAAACCAAAACACAACCCCCCCCCCCCCTTCCCACGTCCTTACCGGTGCGCCATCAGAGATCCGGCTGCCGGCGTACACCGTCCCAAACCCTCCGCTGCCCAAAACAGACCCCACTTGGTAGACCTTCTCGAAGGGCTCCTTCTCCACTTTGACTGCAAGTAGAAGTTAAAATTAACGTTAAGATGGGGAGTATATTCACCACATGGATGACAAGTCAGTTAAGAGTAAAAACAAATTTCCCTAAATGCATCGGTTGGGATACAATTTCGTTATAAAAAGAAAAAAAAAAAAGAGGCATGGAATGACGGTCACCTACCCGGCTGGAGCTGTATTTTCACTGGCAGATGGTCCATACTCGAATGACTGCAAATATGCGAAAATGAACCAAACTTTGACAGCAACATATTCGAGCTGAAACGCCGGCGTGAGAGACCCCCGTTCAACCGTTAACAGTGCGCAGCCCAGGCCGGTGGTGCAGACCGTCTGTATCCAGAGTCCAGAAGCAGTGCGCCAACTCCGCCGCGCCCGTCCCAGCCGTGTCACGACCGAGGAGTCGCGTACCGCTCCACGAAAACCAGCATCAAATCTGGGCTCCGTGCGTCGGTTCAGGTATCCCCGGCGGGGAAAAAAAAAGAAAAAGAAAAAAAAACCCACAAACACAGTCCTCGTAGATACCGAAGAGGGCGAACAGTCCGGTGTGTGTAGCAGCCGCGTCGACAGTTCAGAGCGCGTTTAAAGGGTCTCTGCAGTGTGTCGGTGGACTGAACAGTCACCTCTGTCTGAGCGTTGGCGCGGTCTTCCCAAGCCAATATTTTGACGCGGAGTGGAATAATCGTATCCCTCCGCCACCAATACAAGACGACAACTCTGTTCAATTCCAGCGAAGCTTTTCGGTTTTTCCCACCACAAAACACGCTTAAATACCACGACTTGGCTCGCGATATATTTTTATCAAAGGCTGTATAGAAATTCTCTTCGAAATATTAACTTCCACTGGGCACTATATTCTGATAGTACGAGACGCTCATGGATTCCATGTCTGGAAGCTTTGCGCTGCGTCCACTATGGACTCCAAGTGAACGACCAATCAGATCTCGTCTATAAATATCGTGTTTTTTATTTGAACCAATCACAATAAAATTCTTATAATAAAGTAGGAATTTAAGCGCACATGGCGGGAATTTTTTTACGTGGTTTCCCCTCCCTACTTCCAGCAGGCAGATCTGCAGCAGCACACACACTTATGCAAAGTTGGCTGGAGTGAGAGCTCTATTTGAATTGTTATTCACCAACTTTGCAACTTGTGAAAGGACCCCTGTAGCTTGTTTATGCATTCCAATAGGAATTATTGAATTCCTCTCGAAGTAAATTAGTCTGACTGTTATGGTAATACTTAGAACCTTGTGGCACACTTGGGCTCAGTTAACCCATGGCAATATGCATGTTGTGTTTAGCATTCTTAAGTACTAGTACATACCCGTCCGTGCCCGTGCATACCCGTGCATGTCCATAGAAACCAATTATAAGCAAATATTTCTGCATGCCCATAGAAAGCAGGTGTAAGCAAGGGTGTAAGCAAGCACGTCAGCACTCATTCAGTGATGGCTGCCTTTGATCTTTGATGGTGTCATAGTGAGTCCTATGATAGCTGATTTTTTTTTTTTAATTTTGTATACTTTATTGATCCCCAGAGGGGAAATTGAGGGCATCCACCTGGATGGATGAAGCAGCCTCGTTACGGCGCTATCCCTTTACCATTCTCACACACACATTCACACCTAGGGCCACTTTAGAGTCTCCAATTAACCTAACCTGCATGTTTTTGGCCTGTGGGAGGAAACCAGAGAACTCCCGGAGTAACCCCACGCAGACACAGGGAGAACATGCAAATTCCACACAAATCACTGTTGGTCAGGGGCTGGGATCGAACCAGGGATCCCATGGCCAAGGGTGAGTTGCTGTGCTGCCGCAGTGCTAACCACTGCGCAACCGCACCATTGATGATGAGTCCTATGATTATGAGTCTTGCCTGCGTTTGATCTTTGAAGATGTCCTATGTCCTATGATCTCTGCACATGGCATAGCAGGTCCTATGATGCCTGCATTTGAACCTGGTTTAAATTAGTGTGTCCTATTCTTAATCGGGTGATGAGGCTACTTCTTCTTCTTTTAGATTTGATTGGCGGTTGGCACCCAGCTTACAGGTGCATTACCGCCACATACTTCACTCTATATCGTCACAGTGTATCTTCTTCTTCTTCTCTCGGTTACTGGCGGAGAGCAAACAACTGAAAGGTGCATACCGCCACCCACTGTACAAGAGTGTGTAACATTATGCCAACAGAGCCCGACCCCTAAATTCTATGACTTAATCCTGTGTTATTTTAAAAAAGAGAAAAGAGCCCTTCTCGTGATTCTTATTGCCTCTCCATCTCCATCTGTTCCCAGAATCCCAGTTAAATCCCATTCCCTACCTGCCTCTCAAACTTCATTTTCCATTATGTTTCATTTCCGTATTTGTGACAGTGTAATAACATGTACTCAACATTTTTTTACTCCACATTCTCTACATTTGTCACTTTCGCTTTTCCCCATGGTGAATAATGTGCCGTTTAAACGTGTATGATCCAGTGTGAGTCTTGCCATAATGATGTCTTCCCTCCTATTGGTTGTTATGAAATTCTTTATTGCAATAGATTTTTGTATTTTGTAATACGATCTACCTTTATGATCGTCATCCCATCTTTTTTGCCATAGCTCAGTTCCTTTTTTCTTGATTACTGCTTTCCCTTCACCTTTTCCAAGAGACAATGGTATAGTTACCGTATCTCTTTTCCAAGAGCACTTTTTGCTAATTTGTCTGCACAGTCATTCCCTTTCAACCCTTCATGAGCAGGAACCCAACAAAACCGAACTTCTCATAAGGAGTTCTGAACAACTCCCTATGTGTGAAAAAATTATTCTACCTATGATGTAGGCATGATGTCCTATGATGCCTGCCTTGATGTCTTTGTGATGTCATATAGACCATCACTCCGTGAGTGAGCGTGACTGATGCCTGCCTTTGATCTTTGATGATGTCATAGGCACTCTGTATGACATCATATAGACATCCTTCTGCGATCATAGGAACAGCAGGCTTACAGTTTATCTGATGTCATATAGAGATCGGTATATGTGATGTCATAGAGACATAGGAACTGCTGTTCCTATGTCTCTAAACTGCCTTACAGTTTATCTGACATCATATAGAGTTTGGTTTATGTGACGTCATATAGACGTCAAGTAAATGGTCCTATGAACACCGACATCATAGGAACATCATATGACAGCAGGCAGACATCATAAGCCATCCTATGATGTCCTATGATTGTGACAGACACACACACAGAGAATTCTGAATTTATAGAGTGATGATACAACAGCTAATTTCGGCTAAGCAATTTTATTGGACAGGAGTTCTTCTCAGCATGCTGATGCCAGTGTAACTCCATATGTACAACACCCATGTCACTCCACTTCATAGCCAATAGTCATTAAGCATAGTCGTAAATAAAGGTGGGGACACCCTAACTTAAAAGAGTCGTCGTCCCCTCAATATCATCATATAGCCTACCTTTCTATGATATTTTACAGTTAAATTGTTTGAACAAATGATAATCTCTATATAAGTACAGGCTAATCAACTGACCATAAACATTTTTGGAACTATTATTATCATGATTATTATGTTAGTGTGAAGTAGTAAAGTGGCCCTACGTGTGAATGTGTGTGAATGGTTAAGGGATAGCGCCGTACCGTGGCTGCTTCATCCATCCAGGTGGATGCCCTCAATTTCCCCTCTGGGATCAATAAAGTATACATACAAATGATTATTATAAAAAAAAATAGAACACTGGTACAACTCTCTATCAAAAGTCAAAACAATGGAAAAAAAACATTTTGTCTCTGTGCATTTTCTAATATAGTGTCACACTCAGTATTTACTCTTCAGAACCCCCACCACCACCACCACCACAACAGTGAAATGAAGTATCCCCCATAAATTAATTCTACATACCAATGTTACATACTGCAAACGACAGTTGTTAAATTTCAGACTTCCAAACATTCGTATTAAAGACGTCAACTTCATGTATTTATGGGGCAGTGGTGGCCTAATGGTTAGGGATGTGGACTGGTGAGCGGAGGGGTTGCCAGCTCAGTCCCCGGCCAGGAGGGATAAGATGTGGAACAGATAATGCAGCAGTGTTTGCTCAACCCTCCTAAAGCTGGATTCATGCTGCATTTTCCCCTAGGGTCCGTGTGCATTTTGGACGAGCTCGATGCACATGTAATGCTGTACATGCTCACTTTTTTCGTCTTCCGGGCCAAGCGGTTGACGCATGCGCACAACTGTTATAGTTTCACCCCAGCACTATGGGTAGCACAAATGCACTAACACCAGTTTGTTCACGGGCTATAAACTCGAGAGCGACACATTTTTTTTGTAGCAACAACAATGGTATTGTTTCAAGAAAAAGGAGGAATTACCGTTTTTCAGTGCACTTCTCCACTCAAGCTGCTGCTGCTGCAAAACAATTCATGTATGTTTATTCTCGTCTTCTGCTTCCTCTTCGTCTTCTTCATCTGCTTTGATTTTGTATGCTGTTTTAGTAGCGCCACTTCGTAAATGGGACGTTCATTCTTGCGCATGTGCAGTCAACGAGGTCAGACCGCAAATCTGGGCTGCACATGGTCGTCTGCAGACACTAGCAGACTGGAGGATATGACGTAAATTTCATCACACAAGTCTTCTGGAGTTACATGGGTCCGCCCTCCAGTGGGCTCACCACCTGCAGGAGGGATCATGGGGGTCCGGTGCTATGTGGATTAGGTGGCAGTCAAAGGCGGAGACCTTGGAGGACTGATCCCAAGCTTTCTAAACTGGCTTTTGGTACGTGGAATGTCACCTCTCTGGTGGAGAAGGAGCCTGAGCTGGTGTACGAGGTTGAGAGATACCGGCTAGATATAGTCGGCCTAACCTCAACACACAGCTCCGGTTCCAGAACTAGTCTCCTGGAGAGGGGCTGGAGCTTGGCCTTTTCTGGAGTTGCCCCGGGCGAGAGGCGACGAGCAGGGGTCCGTATTCTTGTATCCCCCACCTTGCTGCCTCTATATTAGAGTTTTCCCTGGTGGATGAAAGGGTTGCTTCCCTGCGCCGTTGGGTTGGGAAATGGGTCCTGACCATCATTTGTGCCTATGCACCAAATGATGTTTCAGAGTACCCACCCTTTTTGGAGTCTGTGACTGGGGTGCTGGAGGGTGCTCCTCTTGGAGACTCCATTGTCCTACTGGGGGACTTCAATGCGCACGTGGACAACGACAGTGAAACCTGGAGAGGGGTGATTGGGAGGAACGGCCTGCCCGATCTGAACCCGAGTGGTATTCAGTTATTGGACTTCTGTGCTAACCACAGTTTGTCCATAACAAACACCATGTTCAAGCATAAGGGTGTCCATATGTGCACCTGGCACCAGGACACCCTAGGTCGCAGGTTGATGATCGATTTTGTTATCATGTCATCAGACCTGCGACCGTATGTCTTGGACACTCGGGTAAAGAGTGGTGCAGAGCTGTCAACTGATCACCACTTGGTGGTGAGTTGGATCCGATGGCAGGGGAGGATACCATTCAGACCTGGTAGACCCAAACGTGTAGTGAGGGTGTACTGGGAACGTCTGGCTGAGGCCCCTGTCCGGGAGGTCTTCAACTCCCACCTCCGGAAGAACTTCAACCACATTCCGAGGGAGTCTGGAGACATGAAGTCTGAATGGGCCATGTTCTCCACCTCTGCTGTTGAAGCGGTGGCCCAGAGCTGTGGCCGCAAGGCAGTCGGTGCATCTCGTGGTGGCAACCCCCGAACCAAGTGGTGGACACCAGTGGTGAGGGGGCCATTAAGCTGAAGAAGGAGTCCTATCAAGCTTGGTTGGCTTGTGGGACTCCCAAAGCAGCTGAGGTGTACCGGCAGGCCAAGCGGAGTGCAGCTCGGGTGGCTGCTGAAGCAAAAACCCGGGTATGGGAGGAGTTTGGTGAGGCCATGGAACAAGACTTTCGGTCGGCCTCGAAGAGATTCTGGCAAACTGTCTGGTGGCTCAGGAGAGGAAAGCAGCTCCCTGTCCACACTGTGTATGGTGTGGAGGGGGCGCTGTTGACCTTGACTGGGGATATCGTCGGGCGGTGGAAGGAATACTTTCAGGATCTCCTCAATCCCACTGATACGCCTTCCACAGAGGAAGCAGGGTTTGTGGATGAGGGGGATGACTCGCCTATGACGGGCTGAGGTCGCCAAGGTGGTTAAAATTCTCCTTGGTGGCCGGGCCCCGGGGGTGTATGAGATTCGCCCTGAGTACCTGAAAGCCCTGGATGTTGTTGGGCTGTCATGGTTGACACGCCTCTGCAACATTGCGTGGAGGTTGGGGGCAGTGCCTTTGGCATGGCAAACCGGGGTGGTGGTTCCTCTCTTCAAAAAAGGGGACCGGAGGGTGTGCTCCAACTTTAGAGGGATCACACTCTTCAGCCTCCCTGGGAAGGTCTATGCCTAGGTACTGGAGAGGAGAGTCCGGCCGTTGGTCAAACCTCGGATTCAGGAGGAGCAATGCGGTTTTTGTCCTGGCCATGGCACATCGGACTAGCTCTTTACTCTCTCGAGAATTCTCGAGGGTTCGTGGGAGTTTGCCCAACCAGTTTACATGTGTTTTGTGGACTTGGAGAAGGCGTTTGACCGCGTCCCTCATGTTTTTTTGTGGGGGGTGCTTCGGGAATATGGGGTATCGGGCTTGTTACGAGCTATTCGATCTCTGTACGACCATTATGAGAGTTTGGTTCGTATTGCCAACACTCAGTCGGACTCATTCCCAGTGAGAGTTGGACTCTGCCAGGGCTGCCCTTTGTCACCGATCCTGTTCATAATTTTTATGGACAGGATTTCTAGGCACAGCCAGGGAATGGAGGGTGTCCCGCTTGGTGACCACAGGATCTCATCTCTGTTGTTTGCAGATGATGTTGTCCTGCTGGCTTCATCCAGCAATGACCTACAGCTCTTGCTGGGACGGTTTGCCGCTGAGTGTGAAGCGGCTGGGATGAGAATCAGTGCCTCCAAGTCCGAGTCCATGGTCCTCAGCCGGAAAAAGGTGGATTGTCCTCTCTGGGTTGGGGACAGGCTCCTGCCCCAAGTGGAGGAGTTTAAGTATCTTGGGGTCTTTATTCATGAGTGAGGGGAAAATGGAGCGAGAGATTGACAGACGGATCGGAGCAGCATCTGCAGTGATGCGGACATTGTACCGGTCTGTTGTGGTGAAGAGGGAGCTTTGTTCTAAGGCAATACCAGTCAATCTATGTTCCTACTCTCACCTATGGTCACGAGCTTTGGGTAATGACCGAAAGAACGGGATCGCAGATACAAGTGGCTGAAATGAGCTTTCTCCGTAAGATTAAGGGTATCTCTGAGGGTAGGCTCCTCACCCTCAGAGATAGGGTGAGGAGCTCAGTCATCCGGGAGAGGCTCAGAGTAGAATCGCTGCTCCTCCACATTGAAAGGAGTCAGTTGAGGTGGTATGGGCATCTGATTAGGATGCCTCCTGGACGCCTCTCACTTGAGGTGTTTCGGGCACGTCCCACGGGAAGGAGACCCCGGGGCAGACCCAGGACTCGGTGGAGAGACTATGTCTCCCAGCTGGTCTGGGAACGCCTTGGTATCCTCTCTGAAGAGCTGGAGCAGGTGGCTGGGGAGAGGGAAGTCTGGGCTTCTCTGCTTGAACTGCTGCCTCTGCGACCCGGACCTCCGGAAAAGCGGTAGAAGATGGATGGATGGATGGAAGCCTTCTGGTTGGACAACAGAGGTGCAGCATGAATCCAGCTTCAAACCCGACTGTGGTGCCCTTGAGTAATGCCCTTAACCCCAACTGCTCCAGTAGAGCTGCTCAGTGGCCATAGGTGTGTGGTTGTACTGGGCAGGTTCCAGGTGTGAGTGTGTAACTGTGTGAATATGAACAGGGTGTCCTTGAAAAAGAAAGGTTGCCTCTCAGTGGAACTTCCCTGTATAAATAAAGGTTAAATAAATTTAAAAAAAATCCAAATGCCACAAGTTGGGCAGCACGGTGGTGGAGTGGTTAGCACTGCGGCAGCACAGCAACTCACCCTTGGCAGGGGGATCCTGGGTTTGATTCCAGCCCCCGACCAACAGTGATCTGTGTGGAGTTTGCATGTTCTCCCCGTGTCTGCGTGGGTTTACTCCGGGATTTCTCCGGTTTCCTCCCACATGCCAAAAAAACATGCAAGTTAGGTTAATTGGCATCAAAACTGGGGATTCTAAATTGTCCTTAGGTATGACTGTGAGAGTGAATGGTTGTCTGTCTCTCTGTGTTGGCCCTGCAATGGACTGGCGATCTGTCCAGGGTGTACCCTGCCTCTCGCCCAAAGATGCTGGAATAGGCTCCAGCCCCCCGTGACCTGAAAAGGATTAAGCGGAAGAAGATGGATGGATGGATGGATAGATGGATGGATGGATGGATGGATGCCACAAGTCTTCCTAACAAAATAGACAAACTGAGGTGTGATTTATCATCCTGATTAGCCAACATACAGTATTAGGCTGCGTGTCCACCAAACGCGTTTTTGTTACCAAACTGCCCTGAACGTCTTTTTTTCAGCATTTGTGTGCTGCGCACTGGAAAAAAAAAATGTCTGTGCCCTGTATCCCAACAACAACTTGTCACTCACAGCTCAGCACTTCCGCTTTTCCTATGGTCAGATTTTCTACTTTTTTTTTAAATAGCAGTCTCTAAATAGCTATGGACAGGAAACATATTCTAGCATTGGTAGCAGCTTTGGATGCAAAATATGATGACACGGAAAACAGGAGTCTGAGTACAGACTTTACCGACATCGTATGTCCCGCCCTTCCTTAATCTGATTGGCTGCTTTGAAAGGTCTGACATTGACGAGCTCAGCTGCAGTCTGAAAAGTTAAAATTTTTTCAACTTTTAGCACCATGAGCACTGCGACAAAAAGTGGCCACTGTGGAGAGCATTTCAGCGTCGAGGGCACTCAGTGCTGTAGATGCTGGACAACATAGCGAATGCATAGAAAATAGTTGCCCACAGTGGAAAAATGCATTTGGTGGACACACAGCCTTATGTAGACTCTATAGTTCAGAAGAAGATGGCAAAGTACGTGGAAACTAACGTGGAAATGGGCTGGAGCTAAACCACTGTCAGCTTTGAAACACGTAGACAAGCTGACAGCAAAATGAAAGAGTTAAAGTTGGATTTACCATCTCGATCGGCCACTCTTAATACCAATGTGGTGATAACAAAATCTGGGCTTCATCCAAGATTTTACAGCTGAATACCAATGTGGTGATAACATAATCTGGGCTTCATCCAAGATTTTACAGCTGTTACGCTAGCTAACTGCTGGCAAGATGGTTCGAGTTATGTGACCTACCAAACCAGCTCAAGAGCAGTACTTGATGTAAATAATGACTTGTGCACAGCACAATATCTAATTTTGTTGTATATGTGTGTGAAATGACATTAAGCCTATTCTATCCCATCCCTGCCAGCCTGGGGATTTGAACCTGGAACCTTCTAGCTGTTAGGCAATAGTGCTAACCACTGCACCACTGTGCTGCCCGTCTCTGAGCTTCTTCCATTTATGGATGATGGAGGCCACTGTGCTCATTGGGACCTTCAAAGCAGCAGAAATTTTTCTGTACCCTTCCCCAGATTTGTGCCTCAAGACATTCCTGTCTTGGAGGTCTACAGACAATTCCTTTGACTTCACGCTTGGTTTATGCTCTGACATGCACTGTCAACTGCGGGACCTTATATAGACAGGTGTGTGCCTTTCCAAATCATGTCCCATCAACTGAATTTACCACAGGTGGACTCCAGTAAAGCTGTAGAAACACCTCAAGGATGATCGGTGGAAACAGGATTAACCTGAGCTCAATTTTGAGCTTCATGGCAAAGGCTGTCAATACTTATGTACATGTGATTTCTTAGTTTTTTATTTTTAATACATTTGCAAAAATCTCAAAAAAGAAAAAAAACCTTTTTCATACAGTATTGTCATAATGGGGTATTGTGTGTCGAATTTTTGAGGAAAAAAAATGAATTTAATCCCTTTTGGAATAAGGCTGTAACATAACTAAATGTGGAAAACGTGAAGTGCTGTGAATACTTTCCGGATGCACTGTAACCTTGGTTCTTGGTGAACTTTCCACTTTTTATTTTGAGCTGCCACTGATACCCTTTCCATTGTGTGTGTGTGTGTGTGTGCGTGTGTGTGTGTGTAACCAAACATAGGCACTGAGAGTTCCAGTGAACATTATCTCACTATCGGCCTTCTGGCTGCAAAGTTATGTAAATGTGAACAAATGCGAGCAGACTCCATATAAGAATAGAGGTGCCTGCCTGTGGGCTAGCCTACAACTCTGCTCTCTAGGTACTTAGCATATGTTATCTTCATGTAAAATAGAATATTACTGATAAATGCTGACCATCAATAATATGGATAGGCTGCAAAAAGTTCCCAAGCTTTGTCAAGAAAATGTGTCAAGAGGCCACATTAAATATATACAAGTATTTGTATTTTAAGAAACATACTATGATGTACATGCATATTATGTGAAGGCATATGGAAGAACCCCAAGGGTTCATTTGCTTTTATCTTATAAAACATTTGCATAAAATTGTTCAGTCATTTATTGGATTAATCATCAAAGAATATATGCACCCAGGAGCCCTGTCCCTGCAGAAACACCCCCCTCCACCTCAATGCAGGGTCATTCTGTGGGCATAGATATGTTTTTAGGTACACTGTGGCTCTGAACCATTAGGCTTTTATAAGTATGTAGATGTTTCGCTCTGAGATCGTCACTTCCTTGTGGTAACGTATCGTCACTTCCTGTTTTGCTGTCTGCCTGTGTGGTTTGCTCTCCAGCTCTCGAGCCACTAGCTATGGCTACTAGCTCTCTTTCCTCTCCTCCTCTGGTGTGCTCTCTCTGTCAGATGTTTAGCTACACCTCTGCCTCTTTTAGTGATAACGGTAAATGTAATAAATGTTGTCTTTTTGAGGCGCTCGAGGCGAGGTTGTCTGATTTGGAATCCCGGCTCCACTGCATTGAAACACCGTCTGCGCCAGTTAATCTCGACGGACGCCCCTTAGCTGCAGCGGAGCTAGCTAGCTTAGGTCCCCCTGTCACCGGTTCCCCGGCTCTCCTCTGCAGCGAGGAGACTGGGTGGGTGACGGTGAGAAGGAAGCCTAGTCGCAAAGCCCCGGTTCACCACCAACCTGTTCACGTTTCTAATCGTTTTTCCCCGCTCAGCGACACACCCGCTGAGGAAAAAACTCTGATCATTGGCGACTCTGTAGTCAGAAACGTGAACCTAGAGACTCCAGCGGCCATAGTCACATGCATTCCTGGGGCCAGAGCAGGCGACATCGAGTCAAATTTGAAAATGCTGGCTAAAAGTAACTGTAAATATTCCACAATTGTTATTCACGCCGGCATTAATGACATCCGTCTCCGGCAGTCGGAAGTCACGAAACTTAATGTAGAATCGGTGTGTGACTTTGCAAAAACGATGTCTGCCACTGTAGTATTCTCTGGGCCCCTCCCCAATCTGACCAGTGATGACATGTTTAGCCGCTCGTCATCCTTGAACCGCTGGCTGTCTGTGTGGTGTCCTAAAAATGACGTGGGCTACATTGACAATTGGAGCTCTTTTTGGGGAAAACCTGGTCTTATGAGACGAGACAGCATTCATCCCACTTTGGATGGTGCTTCTCATTTATCTAACAATCTGGCATCTTTTTTATCCAAATTTCCAAAACCCTGACTACTCAGAGTTGGGACCAGGAAGCAGAGTCGCAGTCTTACACGCCTCTCTGCAGCTCCTCTTCATCCGCCACCCCTCAGCTTAGCCCCTGTCTTCCCCATCAGAGAATCGTTGTCTGCTCCCTCCAAAGTAAATAAAAATATAATGTATAAGCATCCCAAAGTGATAAAGCAAAATATTGGTAAAACTCAAATTAAACATAAAGCCTCTAAATTGAATGATTTGGCCTCTGTTCCTCCTCATAATTTAAAAATTAAATGTGGTTTATTAAATATTAGGTCTCTAACTCCCAAGTCTCTGTTAGTCCATGATCTGTTAATTGATCATCAGATTGATTTAATTTCCCTTACAGAGACTTGGTTAGGACAAGAGGATTATGTTGGTTTAAATGAATCAACTCCCTCTGGTTATTTAAACTGTCAAAATCCCAGAAGTTCTGGTCGTGGAGGAGGAGTAGCATCAATTTACCATTCCAAATTACTAGTTAATGTAAAGCAAAAAACATGTTATAATTCCTTTGAGGGCCTGGTCCTCAGTATTGGGCACTTTAGCAATTCCAGGTTAAACCCAATTTTATTTGCCATAGTTTATCGTCCCCCATCAACCTATTCAGAATTTTTATCCGAATTTCCTGATTTCTTAGCTGATTTAGTGCTGAAATCTGATAGAATAATTATAGTAGGGGACTTTAATATACATGTGGATGTAGATAGTGACTGCCTTAATGTGGCTTTTAATTCAATATTAGACTCGATTGGGTTTTCTCAGAAAGTAGGAAATTCTACTCATTACCTCCACCATACATTGGACCTTGTTCTGACATATGGCATAGAAATAGAAAATCTGGTAGTGTCTCCTCATAACCCTGTACTGTCAGACCATTGTCTGTTAACCTTTGATTTTACTATTTCTGACTATTTGGCTCCTAAAGAAAAATATTATCACAGTAGATGCCTCTCAGATGATGCTGTTTCCAAATTTATGCAGATTGTTTCCTCTATGCCATGTGTCAACACAACGGAAATAAGCTATAGACAGCTTGCTCCTTCTGTAATTGATAACATGGTGGATAGTGTTTCAGCTTCTCTGCATCAGGCTCTAGACTTGGTGGCCCCCTTAAAAAAGAAAAAGTCTAATCAGAGATTTTTAACTCCTTGGTTCAACACAGAAACTCGTAGCTTAAAACAGAAGACTCGTCAATTAGAAAGAAAATGGCGCTCTACTAATTTAGATGAAATCTATTTAGCTTGGAGAAATCATCTTTTAATTTATAAAAAATCTCTTAGAAAAGCTAGAACGAGTTATTACTCTGCATTAATAGAAGAGAACAAGAATAATCCCAGGTTTCTTTTCAGTACTGTAGCCAGATTGACAAAGAGTCAGGACTCTGTCAATCCTAGCATCCCCTTAGAGCTTACTAGTCAGGACTTTATGAACTTTTTCAATAATAAAATTTCATCCATCAGAGATAAAATCAATCAGATTCTTCCCACAGTTAACTTAAATACTGTAACTACTACAACTCCTTCTATTGATGTCTGTCTTGATGAGTTTACTCCAATCGACCTTTGTGAGTTAGACAAAATAGTTTCCTCATCCAAACCTTCAACTTGTCTTTTAGACCCTATTCCTACCAGGTTATTTAAAGAAGTCTTCCCACTTATTGGTAGCTTTATTCTTCATATAATCAATTCTTCATTAACTTTAGGCCATGTACCGCAGGCTTTTAAAACGGCTGTAATTAAACCCTTACTCAAAAAGCCAACGCTAGATCCAGGAGCTTTAGCTAACTATAGACCAATCTCTAATCTCCCTTTCATTTCAAAAATCTTAGAAAGAGTTGTTGCTACGCAATTATTTGACCACCTGCAGGGAAATGGTTTATTTGAGGAGTTTCAATCTGGGTTTAGAATCCATCATAGCACTGAAACAGCCTTAGCAAAGGTCACTAACGACCTCCTCATTGCATCTGATAATGGACTAGTTTCTGTACTTGTCCTTTTAGATCTTAGTGCAGCTTTTGATACTATTGATCATAATATTCTACTTGATAGATTAGAACACTATGTTGGACTTAATGGAACTTCGTTGCAGTGGTTTAGATCTTATTTATCTGATAGGTTCCAGTTTGTTCATGTAAATGATGAGTTTTCTCTCAGCTCAAAGCTTAGTCATGGAGTTCCACAGGGATCTGTGCTTGGCCCTACTCTTTTTAGTTTATATATGCTTCCGTTAGGCAACATTATTAGAAAGCACTGTATACATTTTCACTGTTATGCAGATGACACACAATTATACCTGTCAATGAAGCCAGATGATACTAATCAATTAGCCAAGTTAGAAGCCTGTCTTAAGGAAATCAAAGTTTGGATGACTTGTAATTTCCTGCTATTAAATTCAGATAAGACTGAAGTCATTCTTGTTGGTCCAAAAAACCTTAGAAATTCCTTTCCAAATCAAACTTTCAGTTTGGATGCAGTTACTCTTTCTCTTAATAGCTCTGTGAGGAACCTTGGAGTTATTTTTGATCAGGATTTGTCCTTCAATTCACATATTAAATTTGTTTCTAAGACTGCCTTCTATCATTTGCGTAATATTGCCAAGATTAGGAGCATCTTGTCTCAGAGTGATGCTGAGAAGCTGATCCACGCTTTTGTTAGCTCGAGATTAGATTATTGTAATTCTTTATTATCAGGTTGTCCTAAAACATCTTTAAAAAGTCTTCAGCTGATCCAAAATGCTGCAGCAAGAGTTTTAACAGGTACTAGAAAGAGAGATCATATCTCTCCGGTTCTGGCCTCCCTTCATTGGCTTCCCATAGAGTTTAGAATTAAGTTTAAAATCCTTCTTCTTACTTACAAAGCTCTAAACAATTAGGCTCCTTTTTATTTAAAAGATCTGATACTACCGTATCATCCTAACAGAGCACTACGCTCCCAAAATGCAGGTTTACTTGTAATACCTAGAATCTCCAAAAGTACAATGGGAGGCAGAGCCTTCAGTTATCAAGCTCCTCTCCTGTGGAATCAGCTGCCAATCTGGATTTGGGAGTCAGACTCGATCTCTGTTTTTAAGAATAGGGCTAAAACCTACCTTTTTGATATAGCCTACAATTAGGGAGGGATCATGTGTTTTCTGAACCCTCCCTTAGTTATGCTGCTAATAGGTTTAGTCAGCCGGGGGACCTCCAGTAATGCACTGGGCCTCACTCCTTTCCTCACTCTCTATGAAATATTTTTTTTTTGCTGGTCATTAACATTTGTTTGTTCTCTCCCATAGATTGAGTCCCCATCGTGCTGTTTGCTCTCTACATGTCTGTTCTTTTCTTCTTCTCTATCCCCTCACCCCCCAGCCAGTCGCAGCAGATGACTGCCCCTCCCTGAGCCTGGTTCTGCTGGAGGTTTCTTCCTGTTAAAAGGGAGTTTTTCCTCTCCACCGTCGCCAAGTGCTTGCTCACAGGGGATCGCCTGATTGCTGGGGTCTTTCTGCAACTGTGGGGGTCCTCCCTACAGTTGATAGTGCTATGAGATGACTGTTGTTGTGAAATGGCGCTATATAAATAAAGTTGAATTGAATTGAATTGAATTGTGTATATACAGTATGCAGTGGGGAAAATAAGTATTGAACACGTCAACATTTTTCTCATTAAGCATGTTTCTGATGGAGCCATTGACCTGAGATTTTCACCAGATATCAGTAACAACCCAAGTAATCCATACATATAAAGAAATCAAGGCAACTGTGTTCACAAAACAAGTTATATTTAATAAATTGGAATGACACAGGGAATAAGTATTGAACTTGCTTGGTAAAATTCATTTAATATTTAGTCGAAAAGCCTTTGTTGGTAATAACAACTTCCAGCCACCTCCTGTATGGAGAAACTAGGTGCAGGCATTGCTCAGGAGTGATTTTAGCTCATTCTTCCACACAAACTGTCTTCAAGCCTTGAAGGTTCCATGGGTGTCTTGTGTGAACTCATCTTCAGTTTGTTCCATAGATTTTCAATTGGATTCAGGTCAGGTGACTGACTGGGCCATTCGAGCAGCTTTATTTTCCTTCTGTGGAGCCAGTTGAGAGTTTTCTTGGCTGTGTGTTTGGGATCATTGTCTTGCTGAAATGTCCACCGTCATTTCATCTTCAGCATCTTGGCAGATGGCAACAGGTTCTTATCAAGGATGTTTCTGTATATTTGTCCATTCATCTTTCTTTCAATTATATGAAGTCTGTTTGTACCATGTGCTGGAAAACACCCCCACACCGTGATGGGATGTGCAGTGCCATTTCTCCTCCAAACATGCTGTGTGTTGTGGCATCAGAAAGTTCAATTTTGGTCTCATTTGACCAGACTATATTCTCCCAGTATTTTACTGGCTTGCCCAAATGTTGTGCAGCAAACTTTAAATGAGCTTTAACATGCTTTTCCTTCAGAAATGGAGTCTTGTGAGGTGAGCAGGCATAGAGCCCATGTCGGTTGAGTACATTACTTATTGTTTGCTTTGAAACAGCTGTACCTGCTAACTCCAGGTCTTTCTGGAGCTCTCCACAAATGGTCTTTGGTTCTTGGATAATTGTTTTGACTCCTCTGTCAAAAATCTTGCTAGGAGCTCCTGGTTGTGGCCGGTTTATGGTAAAATGATATTCTTTCCCCTTCCGAATGATGGCTCCAACAGTGCTCACTGGGACATTCAGCAGTTTAGAAATTCACCTGTAAACAATGCCATCATTATGTTTTGCAACAATAAGGTTGCAAGGGTCTCGAGAGAGCTCTTTGCTTTTACCCGTCATGAGTTCTTTGTGGTAGGACAATCTGATATTCACAGATCTTTTTAAAGGCTATCAGTCAGGACTTAACCAGCTGAAATTAATTTGCACTGATGGGGGATGGGATGGCTTCCTAAATTCAAGTCATTTCACTTTATTGAATATAGCTTGTTTTGTGAACACAGTTGCCTTTGATTTCTTTGTATGTATGGATTACTTGGGTTATTACTGATATCTGGTGAAAATCTCATGTCAGTGGCTCAATCAGAAATATGTTTAATGAGAAAAATGTTGATGTGTTCAATACTTATTTATTTATTTTATTTAATACTTATTTTGTCCACTGTGTATATTAGTTCTTCAGTGTCCTTTCGATGTGAAGCACATCCTGCAGTCTAAATAGTCAACATCTCTTTTTTATTAATCTGTGATCAGCACAGGTGAACTGGAAAATTGCCTGTAGCTAAGTTCTGATCTGTGATGCTTTCTCCTTATTTGTACTTTGATTTATTGTCCCATTCCCTATGAAATTGTTCTTCAAGCTGTAAATTAATGTTAAAAACATGAAAAATGATATGCCAAACGAGCAGAAGGACATTAGCATGTTAACAATGATACTACAGAGGAAGAAAAAGATTAAAAACAACATTTTTATATAGCATTTACATTTTTACTGTCATTGTGTTTGTTTGAGGAAAAAGTAAACCAGGTTACATGCACATCTCAATAAATTACACACAGAAAAATAACGGTATCATTTCTGTACCTTACAGTCTTTTTTTTTTTTTTTTTACTTTTCAGAAAAGTATCTTGTAAGATGACTGCACTGAATTTGGACTTGATAAAACACAGTGGACAAACACCAACAGATGACATGGCTTCCCAAATCATCACTGACTGTGGAAACTTCAAACTGGACCTCAGGCAACTTGGATTCTGTGCCTCTCCACTCTTGTTCCAGACTCTGGGACCTTGATTTCCACATGAAATGCAAAATTTACTTTCATCTGAAAAGAGGTCATCTGCTGGTGTTGGTCCACTGTGTGTTACCAAGTCCAAAGCCAGCGCAGTCGTCTACCAGGAAATTTTTAGAGCACTTCATGTTTCCCTCTGCTGACAAGCTTTTTGGAGATGCTGATTTAATTTTCCAGCAGGACTTGGCACCTGCCCACACTGCCAAAGTACCAAAACCCCATTTAATGATCATGGTATCATTGTGCTTTATTGGCCAGCAAACTCTCCTGACCTAAACTCCATACAGAATCTATGGGGTATTGTCAAGAGGAAGATGAGACACCAGACCCAACGATGCAGACGAGCTGAAGGCCGCTATCAAAGCATCCTGGGCCTCCATAACACCTCAGCAGTGCCACAGGCTGATCGCCTTCATGCTACACTACATTGATGCAGTAATTCATGTAAAAGGAGACACAACTAAGTATTGAGTGTGTACATGGACATACGTTTTTAATACGTTTTTAAAATTTTATGTAGCATTCTATTTTTTGGAGAAACTGAATTTGGGATTTCCATGGGCTGTAAACCATCACAATCTGAAACTAAATTTCTTGGAGTAATAATTGATAATAAACTGTGTTGGAAGTCACATATTAATTATATTAAAGGTAAAATATCTAAATCAATCGCAATACTACACAGAGCGAAATATTTGCTGAATCAACCCACATTATATACTTTGTATCATTCATTAATACTCCCATACATGACATATTGTACTGAAGTATGGGGAAATACATATAAAACAAACATATATCCAGTATTTATGCTTCAGAAGAGAGCTATTAGAATAATAAACAAAGCTGCTTACAGGGAACCAACAAACCCACTTTTTCTTAAATTAAAAGCTCTCAAGTTGAAAGATCTGGTTGACTTTAAAACTGCAGTAATAATGTTTAAAGTGAAGAATCTATCACTGCCTGCAAATATCCAAAAGCTGTTCCAAATAAGGGAGAAGCAATATCATTTCAGAGGAACATGTATATTTCAAAAACCTCCAGTGAGAACTACCACCAAGAAACACTGTGTTTCAGTGCAAGGAGTCAGATTATGGAACGATTTTGGACCTGAATTAAAATCATGTACAACGCTTGGACAATTTAAACAAAAACTAAAGGAAGAAATACTCCAAACATATATACAAGATGACATGTAAAATCACATAAGGATTGTCATATCCAGTCTGTGTTGTGTTGTTGCTTAGTTTTTTTTTGTCACATTTTGTCTTAGCTTTGTTCCAAATTGTAATCGCTCTTGTTTTGTTTTTCTTCTGAATTCTTGGATGGAATATGGGTGGGCAATATAAGCTGCAGCTTCAGCCATCACCCATTTCGGATAACTTATGTTGAACTGTATAATCAGAGGAGTTATTGTCTAATTTGACCTTGTTGGATTTTTTCCCCTTTGTTATATTATTCTGTTTCTTTTTAATCTTTACTTTTAATCTATCCGAAATAAAGATTCATTCATTCATTCATTCATTCATTCATTCACAATCAACATTAAAAGAAATAAACAGTTGAAATATACCACTTTGTGTGTAAAGAGTCTATATAATATAGGAGTTTAATTTTTTTGAACTGAATTACTGAAATAAATCAGCTTTTCAATGACATTTGAATTTATTGAGATGCACCTGTGTTTTCTTGTACCAACAAACCATGCAAACTAATGTGGCATCATGGTATTGTTTGAAAGGTCAGGATTTGCAGTGGGCTATTTCCTGTTTTTCACTTTTTGTATATTGTTTTTATGTTTTGGTTTTGTTTAACTTTGTTCTAATTTTATTTTGGTAACATTTTCTGTTTAGTTTTTGCTTGTTTTTTCAATTTGCCATTGGATTTGACCCCTCCATGGATCGCCATGTTATCGTGGTGGTGGGGTTTGTGTGCCCTAATGAACCCAGGAGCATTGTTGTCGGGGGCGACTTGCCCCTGGTAGTTTCTCCCAAGCCAAATTGGCCCTGGGTGAAGGACCAGACCAAGAGTGGTCCAGTAGATGAAGAAATTAAAACAAGGATCCATTGTAAAATGGACCCCAATGGTAAAATGGACCCCCAAAATGGACCTCCATTGAGGTCCATTTTGGGGTTACTGGGGCTTGAGGGCATGCGCCTGGGATTTTAGTTTAAGTTTATTTCGAACAAGTGAGTAAAATACAGTGAAAACAGCAACATTTGAGTTTTGTGTTAAATATACACAAACTCATAGAGAGAGACATTCATATGTCCGAATGGGAGTAGGTAGAAGTCAAAGACTTATCAAGACCTACCCCTTCTATCAAATCCAAACAAAAAAACATAAACAAGGGTTGCAAAGCAGCCAACATTCTATTTCCCTTGTATGGGATCTGAATTTTAACAATGCATATGTCAACATCTGTGCAACAGGTCAATAGACAATATATAATAAGGAATAAACAAATAGAAGACAAGGATAATAGTAAATAAAACATTTTTAATAAGCAGATTTAACTCATATTCATGTAGTATCATTTTTTGTACATATGTTTGAATTTAGACCTGGACAGACAGTTATTCATTTCCTCTGAGCAACTATTCCACAGTGTCACTCCTCTGACTGAGATGCTATGGTGTTTAGTGTTGGTCCTTACAGCCGGTTTATTGAACATGTGATTTCCTCTCAATGTATGGTGTTTTTGTCGAACTTGGAACAGATTCTGAATGTTGCTGTGCAATGTACAATGGCTTACTTTATACATTATTTGGATTGTTTTGAGGTCAACTAGATCGTGAAATTTTAATGTTTTAAGATAGAGAAAAAGTGAATTAGATGGTTGCCTATATCCTGTTTTGTTTATAATTCTTATTGCTCGTTTTTGTAGTATGAATAATGACTGTGTATTAGTTTTGTAAGTGTTCCCCCATATTTCCACACAGTACGTCAAGTATGGGAGTATGAAAAACAGTACAGTGTGTACAAAGATTTAGTACTGATATAATCTTTTACCCTATATAATATTGCAACTAATTTGGAAATTTTGTTTTTAACATAGTTCATATGCGGCTTCCAGCTCACATTTATAATTACTCCAAGGATTTTGATTTCTGTAACTGTTTCCAACTCAATATCATTTATCTTGATTTTTTTTTTTACTGGTATTGGTTAGTTGATTACCAAATATTTTGTATTTCGTTTTAATTAAATTCAACATTTATTTATTGTAGTCAAACCAGGTTTTTAATTTATTAAGATCATTTTCCAGTGAATTCAGAAGCTGTTCCAAGCTATTACTGCTACACAGAAGGTTGGCGTCATGAGCCCTATGGAATGTCCATAGGGCCCGGCTAGGCTCAGCCAGAATGAGCCACATGGGTTCGCGCCCCAGTGGGCTCACCGCCTACAAGGAGGAATCAGGGGGATCATGGTGCTATGGGAATTGGGCAGCAGTCTGGACTTCTTAAGACTTATTCATGCTGCATTTCCCCTCTAGTCTGCTTTGGTCCACGTGCGCTTCGGATGAGCCCGGCATGCATGCGGCGCTGTTCATGCTCACTTTTTTCATCTACCCAGGTCAAGTGATTGACACATGCGCCCAACCATCATTTGTAGTTTCACTCCCGCCCGATAGGTAGCGCCAATGCGCTGGCGCGCCAGAATTTTCACCAACGAAGAAACGCTGCTTGCTTTCTGTTGCTTGACCTCCCGGTTTTCACTCTTTTTCCATGAAGATACTGCTGCGGCTGAAATATTTGTGTATGATTCATGTATGTTTATTCTTGTCTTCCGCTTCCTTGTTGTCTTCTTCGTCTACTTTGTCTTGGTATGCCATGCCGACATTGCCACCTCATGAATGGGACGTTCAGTTTTGCGCATGCGCTTTTCAACGCGTTCAGGTCGTGGGCAGGCGGCACGGTCACAAAATTTGAGCTGCACGCTGTTGTCCGGAATTGAGCACTGCGGACACTAGCGGAGTGGAGACGATGATGTAAATTTCGTCACACGAGGTTTCTGGTTACATGTACGCAGACAGCAGAGGTGCAGCATGAATCCAGCTTAAGCTGCTGATGCACTACAGGACTGCTTAGAGACGACGGACTGGGACGTACTCTATGAACCACATGGGGTGGACATAGAGAAGAGCGTACCGGTGCTGTGGAAGACGTCCTGCCTAGTTCCTGTCCCCAAGAAACCGTCTCCATTGGACCTGAATGACTGTCGACCAGTTGCCCTCACATCTCATGTGATGAAGGTCTTGCAGAGGCTTGTCTCAGCCCACCTGAGGCTGCAGGTGAAGACGTGGCTGGATATCAGCCCCATTTAGGATTTGAAGACGCTGTCATCTACCTGCTACAACGAGCCCATTTGCACCTGGATAGAGAAGGAAACACTGTGAGAATCACATTCTTTGATTTCTTCATTGCATTTAACACCATTCAGCCACTGGTGCTGGGTGAGAAGCTGCGGGTGATGGGGGTCAACAGCTCTGTGATCTGGATTACTGACTACCTGACAGGCAGGCCACAGTTTGTCCAGCTGGGCAGTGTCTTGGCTGATGTGGTGGTTAGTGATATGGGCGCTCCACAGGGGACTGTGCTGTCTCCTTTTCTCTTCACCTTATACACCACTGACTTTCAGTAGAACACCGAGTCATACCACCTGCAGAAATTCTCTGATGACTTGGCTGTTGTTCGGTGTATAAGAGGAGGAGAGGAGGGGGAGTGCAGGGCATTGGTAGACTCATTTGTGGAGTGAACCAAGCAGAATCACCTGAAGCTGAACGTCAGCAAAACCAGAGAGATGGTGATTGATTTCAGGAAAAAGAGGATGCCTTCACAGCCATTGCGAATTAGGGCGGAGGATGTGGAGGTAGTGGAGGACTACAAATACCTGGGTGTCATGGTCAGCAAAGGACTGGACTGGAAATCTAACACGATGCTTTGTACAAGACGGGGATGAGCAGACTCTACTTTCTGAGGAAGCTGAGATCCTTCAACATGTGCAACAAGATGATGGAGCTTTTCTACCAGGCCGTTGTTGCCAGCACCATCTTCTTTGCTGCTGTCTGTTGGGGTAGCAGTATCAGAGCCAGCGACACCAACAGACTTGATAAGATTATCAAGAAAGCTGGCTCTGTAATTGGTCTCAGGCTGAGATACTTTTGAGAGTGTGGTGGAGAGGAGGACACTGAGTAAACTGTTATCCATCATGGACAACCCTGATCACCCCCTGCACCACACACTGGACAGACAGCGGAGCACTTTCTCCAGCAGACTGCTACAACTCTGTTGCTGAACGGTCAAGTACAGGAAATCTTCACTGTACAATAACTCACTCTAACGTTAAATCTTGGTTATAACAATGCTTGCCATACTGCATCTTACAGTCTAATTGATACCTTACATTTCACCCTGTGCCCGATAGTCCTGCATTGTACAGCTAGTACGATCCATGCATCTATATGGGCCATCATCTATTCATCTGCAATATATACAAGTTATCTAGGCAGCTTTGCTTTCCCTGGGTAATTCCTTTTTGTATTATGCTGTGTGTTTTTGTCGTCCAGTTTGGGATCATTAACGTACATCTATCTATCTATCTATCTATCTATCTATCTATCTATCTATCTATCTATCTATCTATCTATCTATCTATCTATCTATCTTAGCCTGCTGCCCCTGTGACCCAGGGCCCTGGATAATTGGTAGAAGATGGATGGACTATTCAATTTGATTAATTTTTTTTAAATTTCTGGAGTTTATGCTTTATTCCTTGTATGGATTTTGTAGCGTTTATAAGGATGTCTTTTCTGTAGTTCTATATGTCAGGCCTAAATCTGAATCACTGCAGTAACTGATTACATTGATACCACATTCTCTCTTATTGCTTAGTTATGATATATACAGTCTGTGGTGTGTTTATCCGTGTGTGTGTGTGTATGTGTGTGTGTGTGTGTGTGTGTGTGTGTGTGTGTAAATTTTGAAAAATTACAGTAAAAAAGTTACAAATTTACAAGAAACTAGAATTGTGCTCAGCAGAGACGCAGTCCCACACATCTCCTCTGCATTGTTCAGCAACAGCTCTGGGGAGCTCCCCATCTCTTACTCATCTTTCAAAAGACATGCATGTCCTTCACCTTTGACCTTTTGACCCCAAAAGGACTTGTGACAGGTGCTATCCCCAAGTCCATCCTGCATGCAAATGCAATGTACTGCAAATTTTAGCAGAAAAAAAAAGAAAAAGCAAATTCACCTGAAGAAAGTGTCAGATTGACAAAAAGCACCTTTAAAAGCAAGAGAGAGAAAGCTGCAAACCTCACAATAAAGTGATTATTTTACAAAAAAGAATCTTAGAATTTATTGAAAAAGTTGAATATTTTACATATGAGATGAAATTTGTAAATATTACAACAAAAATTCTCAAAAATTCAAATATCTTTTGCGGCCCCATACATTTTTTTTTTCTCTTTTGGTCAAACATTGCTTAAAATGGCTCTTTCCATAGGAGCAATTGCCATCTTCTGGGCTAAGGTACAGTATATAATGGGTCAGATGGGACCCTTTGGCAGGCCTGTTCCATTCATCACATTGGCCGTATGAATAACATCCCTGGTGTAGACATTGTAATGATATCAGGTGCAATTATGTGACAGAGCTAATACTGTATCTGTAAAATAACACTTAATGTGCTGCTTATTGTGTAGATATAATCCGCTAAAATGTGAAGTTTTTTTAAAGAAATATTTTTAATTGTTTTCACCTTTCAAGTCCCATAGAGTGAAAATTGTGCTGATCATACAGGATGAATTCCTTAAAGCTAGTATCTCACAGAACGGCAAATGCTGACAAATGTTGCAGTTTTTGGATTTGACAGCTTTTCTGGGGAGCTCGGTGATGCAGTGGTTAGCACTGTGGCAGCACAGTCACACGATCGATTCCACCTTTGACCATTGTCGACCCTTCTGTATGAAGTTTGCACGTTCTCCCCGTGTCTGCGTGGGTTTACTTCGGTTATTCTGGTTTCCTCCCACAGGCCAAAAATATGCAGGTTAAATTAATTGGAGACTCTAAAGTGGCCCTAGGTGTGAATGTGTGTGAATGGTGATGGGATTGGTGGTGTACCGTGGCTGCCTCATCCATCCATGTGGATGCCCTTAATTTTCCTCTGGGATTAATAAAGTATACAAAATACAAAAAAAAAAAAAAAAAAAATATGTTGGCAAAAATCTGTCATGAGCAAACTCTCCCTAGCAATCAGATTTCTTCTGACCAGTAAGGGTCCGTTAAGATTCTTAAACAGTTGCTAGTCTTCAATACTTGGTGAACCAAAAAGAACTTCATCCCTGTATCTCACAGAGTGCTGAATGTTGACAAACGTCACAATTTTTGGGTTTCTTCAGGGTTCATAAAAGATTGCCAAACAATTCGCCAACAGTTTTTCTTGTTGTCAAAAAAATTTGGAAATATTCAAAACATGTTCAGATTTTTTTTTTAGCTAATGTATTTTTTCACAAACAGTGTCAATTATTTGCAAAATAGTTGTAAGCATCTGAAAAGGGCTGTAACAGTTGTCGCTAAAGTTCTTTTTGGTTCGCCAAGTAGTGATGTGGCTTATATTATTCATATATCCATACCTACATACTGTATGTATAGACATAAGAGGAATGTTTAGAGATTGCATATGTAGAATGACCTCACGTCTCAGAGCAGGACAAGAGGTCTCGACCACCGGCGAAGATCAAGGAGCAGACGGAGACGCTGCGGTGGAGACCTGAACGAACTTCCTGACCTCCCAGGGTCAGGTGGAGGAGAGAGAGGACAATAGAGGGAGATTACGCTGATGCGGGATGTCGGCTTTGATATGCAATGTCTTTTGTTGTGTGTGGTATAAGTATGAAGGTCTGACTGCGCTCTGCCCTTCATTCTGCTTCTGCATTGAGATGAGACATGTTAGGGACTGGAAGCTGGCAATAAAGCTTGATTTATAAAATCACTTTGCTTCCTCATTTCAAGCTCCCTACATTGGTGGCCAGACGTGAGAATGGACCAAAGACGTTCTCCCTCTACAGGCTCGTCAGAGGCGACCCAGGCAAGCGCCGTCGCCAACGCAGACAGGGGAACGAATGGAAGACGTTCCCCCACAGCAGAATCGTCAGAGATGGCCCAACCAAGCGCCGTCCCCAACCCCGTCGCGAGAACGGAGGAAAGGCGTTCTCGTGCCGCAGACTCATCAGAGATGGCCCAAGTAAGCGCCGTCGCCGTCAAACTCCCAGAGTTCTGGCAAAATGACCCGAACTCGTGGTTCCAGCAAGATGAGGCTCAGTTTGCACTCGCGGGGGTGACAGCTGACGAGACTAAATTTTACCACATCGTCACCAGACTCGATGCCGCCACAGCACGATGCGCACGGAGCGTGATACAACAGCTGCCCACCAACGACAAATACAAGGAACTAAAGGCGACCCTCATCGAGAGTTTCGTCCCCTCGGCCGAGGAAAGGGCCGGGAGGATACTGGCGACCTACAGCCACGGGGGGCGCAGACCGATGGCCCTCATGGAAGACATGCTGCAGCTGAGGGAGGCAGACAACGACAACTTCCTCTTTCAACACATCTTCCTCAGCACTCTGCCGACGCACATGAGAAGGATCCTGGCCAACATGTGGTGTAAGACCCAGCAGGACTTCCGCGCGCTTGCCCGAGAAGTGCAGCGGCTCATCAACTCCTGTGGCGAACAGATGGCCACAGCAGCATCGGCAGATCTCGGCGTGGAAGCCCAGAGCATCGGGGAATCAGAGGCGATGCAGCAGAACCCGCCCACCACGGCAGCGACGCGACCAAGGCGCAGCAAATGGGATTACTTCTGCTACTACCATCGACGCTTCGCCGAGAGGGCATACAAATGCGTGCCCCCCTGCAGTTTCAAGAGCCGGGAACCGTTAGCAGCTACGGCCCTCGGCGAGACAAACAAGCTGCTCTACGTGACTGACGGACGCTCCGGGAAGCAGTTTCTCATCGACACCGGAGCTCAAGTGAGCTTCATCACCCCGTCCAATGCAGACCGGGCATTAGGACCCCGGGGAAACGGAGCGATGGCAGCTAACGGCTCAATCATTGACACTTTCGGTGAAAGAAACCTGCCTCTGTCCATTCACGGCCGCAACTATAGGCGGACCTTTATTATAGTGGCGGTGAGTTTTAACTTGTTGGGTGCTGAGTTCTTATGTGCACATGGGTTGTTAGTCGATCTTGCAAACAGACGCTTAGTTAATGCACTGTCATTTTCTTCTATCCCCTGCTCAGCCTGGGTGTCCCCACCACCCGTGCAGGCCAGCGTCACCACAGCAGGAGGTAAGTTTGACCAACTCCTCACCCAATTTCCAGCACTCACAGTTCCCAAATTTTCAGCAACAGTAGCAAAACACGGGGTTGAACACTTCATCCCCACAACAGGCCCACCTGTTTTTGCCAAAGCTCAGCGCTTAGACGCGACTAAGCTCGCCATAGCACGCGACGAGTTTGCCAGCCTGGAAAAACTGGGCATTATTCGGCGCTCGAAAAGCCCTTGGGCATCGCCACTACATATGGTCCCGAAAACCGACGGTTCTTGGAGACCTTACGGTGATTACCGCAGATTAAACAATGCAACAGCGCACGACCGCTACCCAATCCCTCACATCCGAGATTTTTCACTACATCTGGCGGGTGCGCGCATTTTTTCTAAAATAGACCTGGTCCGCGGCTACCACCAAGTTCCGGTTCGACCAGAGGACGTTCCTAAAACGGCTGTAATAACCCCTTTTGGTCTTTTTGAATTTTTGCGAATGCCGTTTGGCCTCAAAGGCGCTGCTCAAACTTTTCAGCGTATGATGGACGCTGTATTACGTGACCTCCCCTTCGTGTTCGTCTACCTCGACGATATTCTGGTAGCCAGCCCATCAGAGGAAGAACACGAACAACACCTCACTACGGTTTTTCAGAGACTAGAAGAGCACGGGTTAATAATCAACCCAGCCAAATGCTGATTCAGCGTGTCACAAATTGATTTTTTGGGACACAGAGTTTCACCAGAGGGGGCAGTTCCATTGCCGGACAAAGTGCGCGCGGTAGCAAATTTCCCCCGACCACAAACGGTCAGATCGTTACAAGAGTTTTTAGGAATGGTGATTTTTTACAACCGTTTCCTCCCTAGCGCAGCTCAACTCATGCAGCCCCTGTATGCCGTGCTCAGAAAACAAAAACCCTCCAACTCGGTCGAATGGACCCCGGAGCGGGAACGCACCTTCGCAGGAGTAAAAAGAGCACTAGCGGATGCCGCATTGTTGGTCCACCCCGATCCCTCGGCCCGCATAGCGCTGACCACAGACGCGTCAGACCTGGCCATAGGGGCAGTCGTGGAACAACATGTTGGCGGAACCTGGCAACCGCTAGCATTTTTTAGCAAATCCTTAAACCAAACCGAGCGCAAATACAGCACTTTTGACAGGGAGCTGCTAGCGCTCCATTTATCCATCCGCCATTTCCAGTTCTGGCTGGAAGGGCGGCGGTTCACGGCTTTCGTAGACCACAAACCACTCACTTTTGCGATGGCTAAAATTTCAGAACCGTGGTCAGGCAGGCAACAAAGACAACTAGCCGCAATTTCAGAGTTCACCACGGATATTCGACATGTGGCAGGCAAACTTAATGTGGTAGCAGACTGCCTCTCCCGTGCCGTGACATCGTCAGGGCGCAAGGAAGCAGATTATACTACCGCAGCTGCAGAGCTCATGGCCAACGCAGACGCGTACGCGGCCCCAATCCACGTAGGCATAGATTACGCGGCCATGGCAGCCGAACAAAGCAGTGACGCGGACGTGCGCACGCTCCGGTCTGGACCAACAGGGTTAAGGCTGGAGGAAAGGGGTTTGCGTGACGGTGTTCCCCCCCCCTAATCTGCGACGTGTCAACCGGCCGACCTCGCCCGGTAGTTCCAGCCGCGTGGCGCCGCCGCATTCTTGACTCAGTTCACTCCCTCGCGCACCCAGGGGTGCGTGCCTCGGTTAAAATGGTCGCGGAGAAGTTTGTTTGGCCAGGCCTGCGTAAAAATGTAAAGGAATGGGCGAAGACTTGCATGTCTTGCCAACGCGCCAAAATTCACAAACACACAAAAGCTCCTCTAGAACCTTTCCGAATCCCAGCCAGGAGGTTTGACCACGTACACGTCGATCTCGTGGGCCCACTACTGTCGTCGCAGGGGTTCACACACCTTTTAACAATGGTAGACCGTACCACACGCTGGCCAGAAGCGGTCCCGCTGGCGTCAACCACAGCCGTGGAAGTCGCTCGCGTTTTTTTAACAACCTGGGTGGCGCGTTTCGGCGTCCCATCGGACATCACGTCCGATAGGGGACCCCAATTTGTCTCAGAACTGTGGTCAGCCATGGCCAGCAGCTTAGGGGCAACAATTCATCGCACCACCGCGTATCACCCTCAGGCTAACGGGTTATGCAAGCATTTTCATAGGTCTTTAAAGGCCGCCCTCAGGGCCTCACTGACGGATACAGATTGGGTGAATAAACTTCCCTGGGTTTTATTAGGGTTGCGTTCTGCACCTAAAGAGGATCTAGATGCCTCCCCGGCAGAATTAGTTTTTGCACAACCTCTCAGGCTCCCGGGTGAGTTCTTACCAGAACATCCAGAGCCCGGGCACCTACCAGCCCTGAGGCCCCTAAACAGCACGGGACCGGACACGCTCCCTGGACCCGTACATCACTCTTTTCCGCGGGTCTTTGTTCCCCAAGCTTTGAAAAATGCCAAGTTCGTTTTTGTTAGACACGAAGCTTTAAAACCAACCCTCCGCCCACCATATGATGGACCATATCGAGTGCTGGAACCTGGTGATAAGCATTTTGTGCTTGATTTAGGGGACAGAAAAGAAACAGTCAGCATTGACAGACTTAAACCTGCTTTCATGTGGAGCGACGAACCTGCACGGGTGGCGAGAGCACCTCGACGGGGTAGACTCCCCAAGAGAAACAACTCAGCCCCCCCGCAGGGACCAAATAACCACTCTCCTCCCCAAGCTGCAGATCCCTTACAGGACGGCCCCGCCAGGACGCCAAAGCAGGCCTACAGCAGATTCGGGAGAAGATTGAAACCCAGACGACACATAGACTGATGTAAAATTGACAAAGGGTTGTTAACTATGCTGTCGGATTATACCGTTGCAGTTTTAAGGCTGACTTATGACATAAACTATACTGTTGTTGTTACCACTGAATTTTTAACAGGAGCATGCTGCATAGCTTGAAGGTTAACATGACTGCTGAAGATATTTTTCCTTTTTCCTGTTGAGATGAATAACGGTATGATATGTCATGAATGTTATCTTAAGCTGTAAACTTAATTTTATTGTCCTTTTCTTAGACGTTTGGGGGGGGGGCTGTGGCTTATATTATTCATATATCCATACCTACATATGTATAGACATAAGAGGAATGTTTAGAGATTGCATATGTAGAATGACCTCACGTCTCAGAGCAGGACAAGAGGTCTCGACCACCGGCGAAGATCAAGGAGCAGACGGAGACGCTGCGGTGGAGACCTGAACGAACTTCCTGACCCCCCAGGGTCAGGTGGAGGAGAGAGAGGACAATAGAGGGAGATTACGCTGATGCGGGATGTCGGCTTTGATATGCAATGTCTTTTGTTGTGTGTGGTATAAGTATGAAGGTCTGACTGCGCTCTGCCCTTCATTCTGCTTCTGCATTGAGATGAGACATGTTAGGGACTGGAAGCTGGCAATAAAGCTTGATTTATAAAATCACTTTGCTTCCTCATTTCAAGCTCCCTACAGTGAACACTTGCAGCTGTTTAAGAACCTTTATGACAAAACTGTTGTCGAAACATTCACGGCTCCATGAGATACTAGCTTGATTTTTGGCACCATTCTGCAGAAAAGCTGGTGAATCCAAAGATCGCTACGCTTGTGAGCATTCCATGAGCTACTGCCCTTAGCGAGATGGGTTGCAACCATTAGCAAATGTGTACAACTATTTTGTAAATATAACTGCGAAAAATAAATTAGCAAAGAAATTTTGAACATGTTCAAAAATATTTGAACATGTTTAAAATTTCTTTGAGACAAGAAAAATTATTTGAGACCTTAAAAACTGTTTGGCAACTTTTTACAAACCCTGACAAAACCCCAAAATTGCAACGTTCGCCATAATTCATCACTCCGTGTAATATAGGCTTAATCCTATTACCCAAGGTATAATGTATTGATAAATCCAGGCTTTGTCTTGAACAGGGACTAGTTAAGTTACACTGCGTTCATGCCTGAAACCCTTTTTTTCTCTTTCCCTTTTGGCAGTGGAATCCGTTGAGAAGGAACTGGCTGAGGCAGTCAGGCAGCTGGCTAATCATGCATGCTGACAGCAGGAGCGCAGACAGCTGTTTTTTTTTTCCTCCGTAGCTTGATATGAACGCGTGCTATGCAGTTGTTCACAGCTCTCATGGGAAATCATCATGAGGACTTTTATTTATGTTTGCCAATCGTTTGATCTGTGAATGTAGAGAAAAAAAACAAGAAGTGAGGAAGGAAAGAGAGCAAGCCTGTGGTCCACCGATGAACTGATGTTGTCCACCCTCTGCCTCCTTTTCGCCCACATTTTTTTCCACCCCCCACTCCCCTCCAACAGAGTTCCTGGGATGCCTCCCATTTTCCTTTTGCTCAAATTACTACCGTATGAACTGTGTCAGCAAGTGGAAATACTTTTGATAAGCATTTGCATCTGCAATTTGATGGGTTTCATTGGGGACGCATAAAACCCAACGCCACCAGAGGTTGCGTGGCCACATCACAGCCTCTGGGTTGGTTTGCTATTTTTAGCGCCATCACGCTAGCCCGGTGGCCGCCACATCATTTTGGTAAGCCGCCGACTGAAATCAATCTGGGTTGGGTGAGCGGGTGCATTCTGCCAGGGAAATCTTAGAGACTGAATTTTTCAGGCCTCCTACCGGGGTTAGATTCCCAAACACGTGCGCACAATTTAGGCTACTTGTATCATGTTCTCTGTAAGCATCTTTACTGTAGCAGTGTCTGCATATAATCTTTCACTCGACCAGTATGACCACAGATCTTTGGAGTGTTTAGGGTGCTGTTCTTGGGGAAAGCTGCCTGATTGTAGTTAGATTTTGTGTTGATGCATCGTAAAAATACAGGAAGTTATATGTAGTGATGTACAGTTTTTAGTGAATACAAGTAAATACTGCAAATGTTGATGGATTTTTGAGAAAATTGATTAAAATTAAGACTTTATGTAATTTTGTGACACAATACAGTGTTTTTCATTTGTGACTGAAAAGACCCATGAGAATATAAATGTTTTATACACCTATTACATCTCATACAATGGTATGCAAAAATTTGGCCAAACATGGACAAACACATATTTTTGAGGGTTTTTTTAAATGGTGTGTTTCATTAGTTTACTGTGTACGGCAGGGGTCCTCAAATACTTTTACTAGGGGTCCGCATTTGCTTTTTCCAGTGGGCCAGAGGTCTGGAGCAGTGCCAACATGCTGCATCGGCGGATATTTCATTTCCATGTGGGGAGGGACAATAAACAGAACATTTTCTCCAGGGTAAATATTGAGGGGACACTATAAGTATTATTGTAGTCAATCACAAATTTATGAGGAAAAATGTACAAACATACACTTACAATAGAACAGAATAGGCTTTATTGTCATTGTACAGTTCTACAGTACAATGAAACTGTGGGTGCTCCACTAGGCTACCGTGCAATAATGTGAGAGAGAAGGATTTGATAAAACACAGTTACAGAATACACAGTTAAACATATGCCTGAAGAAAAAATAAAACAGCCCACGGGTATATATACACAGGTATGGTAGTGTCTTCACGGATGGAACTATGTACATAAGACTGCGGAGTGCAAAGACAGGTGTGTTATTATGATAATTAAAAAGGTCCTCAATACTGTGCATGTGAGCGTTCGGAGGGAGGGTGTGGGGCCTCTGACTGTTTGCAGTTTGGATGGCCCAGGGGAAGAAACTGTTTGTCAGTCTGGAGGTGTGGGACCTGGTTGATCTGCACCGTCCTCCGGAGGGAAGCAGGTCAAACAAGTGGTGGGCAGGATGTGAGGGGTCTCCTGGGATGGCCTTGATCTTTCTGAGACAGAAGAATCTGGAGATGCCTTCCAGGGAGGGCAGAGGGCCGCTGATGATTTTTTTGGGTGGTGTTGATGACTCTCTGCACAGCCTTCCTGTGTTTGGCTGTGGAGCCGGTGTACCACACACCCAGACAGTAGGTGAGCACACTCTCCTCTGAGCAGTGATACAAGGCCAGAAGCAGCTTCTGGTCCAGGTTGTTCTTCCTCAGGACATGGAGGAAGTACAGCCATTGCTGGGCTTTCTTCACCAGGGCCTTGGTGTTGACAGTACAGGAGAGGCCAGAGGAGATGTGGGTGCCCAGGAAGCTGAAGGTGGGGATGGTTTCCACGCAATTGGCATTTATGAGGGGGGATGGGGGGGTCTTGTCTGTTCTTCCTGAAGTCCAGTATGAGTTCTTTGGTTTTTTCGACATTCAGTTTGAAGTTGTTTGCTTGGCACCACAGCAGCAGATTCTCTACCTCTGCCCTGTATGCTTTCTCATCGTCATTGGGGATGAGCCCAACCAAAGTGGTATCGTCCATGTACTTCACGATGATGGTGGTTGGAATACAGTCAAAGGTGTACAGGGAGTACAGTAGTGGGCTTAGCACGCAGCCCTGGGGGGAGCCAGTGCTGAGAGACAGTGTGAAGGAGTGGTGGGGGCCAAGTCTGACTGTTTGTGGGTGGTTGGTGAGAAAGTTTTTTATCCAGGAGCAGGTAGGGTGGGGGGATGATCTGGAGGAGGTACAGTTTATTGATCAGGATGTCCGGGATGATGTTGAAAGCTGAGCTGTAGTCCACAAAGAGCATCCTCATGTAGCTCCTCTGGTTCTCCAGGTGGCTCAGCGTTTTGTGGAATGCGGTGGCATCACCCTTTACATATGGAGTGGTCTGCTGGGGCAGTGGCATCACAGCAGCTGACAGGAAGAGACTGAACAGGCTGATCAAAAAAGTCAGCTCTGTTCTGGGGCGACGCCTCGACCCAGTGGAGGAGCTAGGAGAGAGGAGGACGGTGACTAAGCTGTCATCTCTGCTGGAGTCTGAGTCCCACACCATGAGGGACATGCTGAATACACTGAGGAGCTCATTTAGAGGTAGGCTGTGCCATCCTAAGTGCTCGAGGGAGAGAATCTGCAGGTCCTTCCTACCTACAGCTGTCAGATTGTATAACTGAAATATTGCTCATGGAGGCCGTATTAAATGTCACAACTCTGCACAATAGCGATCGTCCCCTCCAATACACAACTAAAGGTGTGTTCACACCAGACGCGAACAAGCAAATTTTTTGCGCGGCACAATTACATTATAACTCAATGTAAACACGCGAACAGACATGAAATCCCCTTCTGAGTGAGACGCAGACAGGCAAAGTTGCCTTTAAAACTTCTGCAGCTGTGTTCAACCTGCTGTGGAAATTCCCAAAATAATGTCATGCTTATGTTTACATTATCCAACCGGGGGCTCACCTGAAAATGTTGTCTCAATCCTCCAAAAGTTCACAAGATGAGGGGTGTTTATGTTGCTAGCTTGCTAGCTTGTCCGTGATAGGAAACCGTGGGTTAATAACAACGACATCCCGATTCAGCTGAAGGGCTCCCGGTCCTCCTGAGTCTCCAGGTCAGTGAGTCAAATTTTCAAACTAGTTTACTCTGCAATGGTGATACCTTTACTCCGGTGACGACTGAATCTCAAAGCTAGCAACTAGCTAGCTAGTTAGCCTGTGACGCGAACGCGCAACTGCGCAAATTCGCATGTAGTCGCGTCTTCCTATTCACTTTGTATGGATTTGCCCAGCCTGTTTGCGTTTGGTGTGAACGCACCTTAAGACAATTACAATTATTATTGAGGGTGGCAATAACACTGTTCATTCAATGTGAAATATACTGTCTGGGTTGATATCTATATTTTGCTGGGTAATTTAACTAACTGTAATGCTGTTGATATCATCTAACTGCAATGCTCCTGCACTGTGTATATAACTGTGTACATATGTATATTTATTTACTGCTTTGGCTGACCAATTTTTTTTTATCTTATTTTCTTATTTACTATTGCTTTGAGTGCTGCTATCCCTTTGCTGCTGCAATCCTGTAATTTTCCCATTGTGGAACTAATAAAGGCTTATCTTGTGGGGGACCTAGTCGTCACATTCTTCACTCACACTGAAGGACTGTATGTTAATGGTGCATTGTGATAATGTGTATTGTGGTGTGAGCCTCCAGGTTGCCTGTATGTTAATGGTGCTGAAGGACTGTATGGTAATGAGCTGACAGGCATTGTGATATTGTGTATTGTGGTGTAAGCCTCCAGGTTGCTAGGCAAGGCATGTAACATATAAAAGAGAGATGCCCAGCGACCTGGTTTTATTCTTGTTGACTTGAGGATAGAGAGAAATAAAGTCCATGCTGATCCAGCTCACTGCTTCGCCTGCTCATTTCTCTCTACACTGGTGACCTTTGACGTGAAATGGAATTCGAGGCGAACACCCCGGAGACAGCCTGGACTGGAAGTGTCAGCACTGCGTGCCCCATTTCAATCAAGCTCCGAGACTTTTGGCTGCACGACCCGACGACTTGGTTCCTCCACACTGAGGCCCAGTTCGCACTCCGTGGAGTGACGGCGGATGACACCAAGTACTACTACGTGGTTGCAGTGCTGGACGCATGCACAACACAGCAGGTGGCGAGCCTGCTCCAACGGCCCCCAGCCCACGGCAAATATGATGCTCTCAAGACAGCGCTGACCCAACGCTACACGCTCTCGGACTGCGAGAGAACGGAAAGGCTCCTGACACACTCCGAGTTGGGAGATGGGTCGGCGGTCAAATTAATGGAGAAAATGTTGGCGTTGATGGGCACAGATGGCAAGCCGTTCCTGTTTGCCCACCTTTTCCTCCGGAAACTCCAGACAGCGGCCAGAGTGGTCCTCGCCAATTCACCACTGTTGGCCACTCAGAATTATCGTACGCTGGCACAAGAGGTGGACCGAATTTTCCTGGCGACCAGAACCTTTGCGGTGAGCACAGTTGCGCCAGAACCCAGTGAGACAGTCAGCAAGGGCGAGGAGCCATCGATGATGGCTGCCATGGAGGCCAAGAAGCACCGGAGGGGCATGCTCTGCTTCTACCACTGCCGTTTCAGAGAAGACGCATGGCAATGCATGCCACCGTGCCAGTTCAAGCACTCGGGAAATGCCAGGACCGGCAGTCGGTAGCAGCTGCGACTGCCAGTGACACAACCAAGCTGCTCTGTGTGATGGACTCATGCTGGGGAAAACGGTTCCTCGTGGACTCCGGCTCCCAAAAGAGCCTCATCCTGCTGTCCTACGCAGACCGGCTGGCTGGAAGTAGCGGCCCCGAGCTCGCAGCCGCAAGCGGCTCAGACATTAAGACTTTTGGTGAGAAGACACTGACCATATGTTTGCACGGCCGTAACTACCAATGGTCCTTCGTTATAGCGGCATGTAACTCCACCATTTTGGGTGCAGATTTCCTGTGTGCACATGGGCTATTAGTCGATGTGGCTAACAGACACCTGATTAATGCTATGTCTTTTGATTCTCTGGCCTGTACAGCTTGAGGAGCCGGGTCCACAACACTGGCCAACGTCACAGCTCCAGGGGGTAAGTTCCACACACTACTCACCCAGTTCCCAGCACTCACGGTTCCGATGTTTTCGACGGCCATCACTAAGCACGGGGTAGAGCACTTCATTACCACCACTGGGCCCCCTGTTTTCACATGACCTCGGCGCCTGGACGCAGCTAAACTGGCCATAGCGCGCAAGGAGTTCACCAACTTGGAAAGGTTGGGCATCATCAGACGCTCAAACAGCCCATGGGCATCCCTGCTACATATGGTGCCTAAAGCCAAGGGACCATGGCGACCATGCAGCGATTTCCGCAGATTAAACAACGCCACAGTGCACGATCGCTACTCAATCCCTCATATTCAGGATTTTTCTGCCCACCTCACCGGGGCACGCATTTTTTTCCAAGGTGGACCTGGTCCGCAGGTACCACCAGGTCCCGGTGCATGCAGAAGACACCCAGAACGGCAGTAATAACCCCGTTCAGTCTTTTTGAATTCCTACGCATGCCTTTCGGGTTAAAAGGCACGGCGCAGACCTTCCAACGCATGATGCATGCTGTGCTGCGCGATCTGCCTTTTGTGTTTGTCTACCTGGACGACATCCTGGTGGCCAGCGCGTTTGAGGACGAACACGTAGTCCACCTCAGGGCGGTATTCCAGAGGTTAGAGGAGCATGGGTTGATCATCAACCCAGCGAAGTGCCAGTTCGGGGTTACAGTAATTGACTTTTTGGGCCACCGCATCTCACCGGAGGGTGCAATACCCCTGCTGGACAAAGTGGGTGCAATGGCAGATGTTCCCCAGCCTCAGACGGTCAGGGTGCTGCAGGAGTTTTTAGGGATGGTTAACTTTTACAACCGTTTCCTCCCCCGCGCAGCTCAGCTCATGCAGCCGTTGTACGCCGCACTTAAGAAATGGAAGCCGGCAGACAGCATCGACTGGATCACCGAGCGGGAGCAGCCGTTTTCCAATGCCAAAACAACCCTAGCGAACGCTTCACTTCTGGCGCACCCAGACCCGGGGGCTAGGATAGCGCTCACTACTGACGCATCGGACGTGGCTATAGGGGCAGTCGTGGAGCAGTGTGTTGCCGGTTCTTGGCAGCCGCTTGCCTTTTTCAGCAGGTCTTTGCGCGACAGTGGGCGTAAATACAACGCGTTTGACAGAGAGTTACTGGCTCTCCACCTGGCCATATGCCACTTCCAGTTCTGGCTGGAAGGGTGCAACTTCACTGTGTTTGTAGACCACAAGCTGCTAATGTACGCTGTGGCCAAGGTTTCGGAGCCATGGTTGGCCCGGCACCAGAGACAGCTGGCCGCTATCTCGGAGTTTACGACCAACATTCATCATGTGGCCGGTAAACTCAATGTGGTGGCAGACTGCCTCTCACGCGCATTAGCGGCCCCAGTCTACGTAGGGATAGACTACACGGCCATGGCCGCAGAGCAAGTCAACGACGCGGATGTTTGCGCGCTCCAGTCTAGACCAACAGGGTTAAGGCTGGAGAGCATAGTACGGCAAGACAGCCCCCCCCCACTCTGTGATGTTTCCACAGGCCGCGCCCGCCTGGTGGTTCCACGCACTTGGCGCCGCCGCATTTTCGATTCAGTTCACTCCCTGGTGCACCCGGGAGTGCGCGTGTCAGTCAAAATGGTGGGAGCAAAGTTTGTCTGGCTGTGCATGTGTAAACAGGTGAAAGAGTGGGCTGCAGCCTGTGTAGCGTGCCAACGAGCCAAGGTGCACAGGCACACAAAGGCCCCCCTTGAGCCGTTCCACATCCTGGCCAAGAGGTTTGACCACATTCACATGGGCCTCGTGGGGCCCCTCCTGCAATCGCAGGGGTTTATGCACCCCCTGACAGTGGTGGACTGTACCACACTCTAGCTTCCACCACGTCTACGGAAGTTGTACGCACTTTTTTGGCAACATGGGTGGCACGCTTCGGTGCCCCTTTGGACATCACGTCCGACAGGGGTCCGCAGTTCATTTCCGACCTCTGGTCCACGATGGCCCAGAGCCTGGGTGTTACCATTCATCGCACGACCGCGTACAACCCCCAGGCCATCGGGTAATGCAAGCGTTTCCATAGGTCACTTAAAACAGCGCTCAGGGCTTCGCTTACGGATGCAAATTGGGTGGACCGGTTGCCGTGGGTTCTGTTAGGGTTGTGTTCCGCACCGAAGGAGGATTTGGCTGCCTCCCCAGCAGAACTTATTTTTTCCCAGCCGCTGCGCCTCCCTGGTGAATTTTTGCCTGACAACCCTGCGCCGAACACCGTCCCATCCCCGCCTTCACTATGTACAGCACAGGCAGGGATGGTACCGGGCCCGGCCCACCACTGTTTTCCCTGTGTTTTTGTCCCAAGGACTTTGAAGGATGTGTTGTTCGTGTTTGTCAGGCACGATCCCACCAGACTCCGTTGTGCCCACCCTACAATGGCCCGTTCAGAGTGTTGGAACCTGGGGCTAAATATTTCGAGTTAGACTTGGGGGGATGCAGAGAAACAGTCTGGGTAGACAGGCTTAAGCCAGCGTTCGTATTAGCAGACAAGCAGGTAGTGTTGGCCCGGGCTCCTCAGCGCGGACGACCCCCACATAGAGCTCCTCAGGTAAATGACTCGTCAGCTCAGGCACAAGGGCATGATGTAGATGTGTTTTCACCCCTCCCCAATTCTCCCCACAGACGGATGTGCCTCCAGGAGCGCCCCACTGGCACAGCAGCACCTCGGAGCTGGGGACCCCCGTTACAGCCGCTACGGACGCCGGCTAAAGCTCACAGGACATGAGGGTTAAGGCCCATTCTGAGTGTTGGGGGGGGGGGGGGACCTAGTCGTCATAATCTTCACTCACATTGAAGGACTGTATGTTAATGGTGCATTGTGATAATGTGTATTGTGGTGTCAGCCTCCAGGTTGCCTGTATGCTAATGGTGCTGAAGGACTGTATGGTAATGAGCCGACAGGCATTGTGATATTGTGTATTGTGGTGTGAGCCTCCAGGTCACTAGGCAAGGCATGTAACATATAAAAGAGAGATGCCCACTGACCTGGTTTTATTCTTCTTGACTTGAGGATAGAGAGAAATAAAGTCCATGCTGATCCAGCTCACTGCCTCGCCTGCTCATTTCTCTCTACAATCTTATCTTATCTTATCTTATCTTATCTTATGTCGCAAGGCTGTCCTGCTGTGGGAGTCACTGTGTGAATGCAGCGACTTTCAGCGGCAGTTAGCGGAACCTTAGTGCGCATAATTGCACTGATGATGGGCACACCCACACACAGTCAGCGATGCACTCTTCGAGCTAAGGCCAAGTTGGTAGGTAGTGGTCAAGAAACAGTGTTTGGAATGGAGTGATCACAAGCGCAGGTGTCGCTCAATGCATGTACACAGTGCTGATTCATTCACACACAGACAGCGCAGCAAAGTTGATAAGCACAGAGAAGCACATGTATTAAATAAAAGTAAAATAAAATAAACAAGTAATGTCAAAAATATGCAGAATTTATAATATGCAGAATTTATAACATATAACTAGAAAAGCACTCGGAGAGCGCAGACCTCCGCCAAGCGCCACAGTTCCCCCCCATACAGTGTTTGTGTGTAGGTTTTGAGATTCCTTGACCATGAAAACATATGACTAGCAATTGGATTCACAATGATAGGATTAGTGGTTCAGTAGTAAAAGCATTACCTCCTTGGCGGAGGTAATAAACTGAAGTGTTGCTGTTGTGTCCATGTCCTCCATCTGCAAAGTGCCAGGCTGCGACCTGTCAAGGCATACCTCATGCCCCCCTTATTGGGGGGGCTTTCACACCTGTACTGACCTCATGCCTCCCTTATTGGGGGGGGGACTTTCACACCTGTACTGAGTACTTAAAAACTGTATTTATCGGCAGATGAAAGAAAAGTGAAGCAAAAACAAACAAACAAACAAACAGAAACTAAGCAAACAGCAAATGCAACATGAACTATTTCAAACATATTTATTCTGTCACTGGCTGAAAATGTTCATCCATCGATGGAATTTGGCTCCACAGTTTTTGTGGTGCTGTGTAGCAAAGTGCGACTTCAGGTGGAAAATCCCTGATGCAGTCACTTTTAGCATTAGAGTCACACATATCAGGCGCAGCATTACTGGTGCCGGGATTCCTCTCTGTTCCGGAGCCGCAGGACAAAAGAAGGTGCGATAATGGTTGCCGTGGGTTTTATTGGGTTTGCGCTCCGTGGAAAAAAGAGGATTTGGAAGCCTCCCCCGGCGGAGAGCTGGTTTTTGCGCAGCCCCTATGGCTGGCCGGGGAATTTCTGCCAAATAATCCGGCGCCGGACAGCTGCCCGTGTCAGCTTTTGCAGCGTAGCGCAAACACAGGCACTCTGGCGGGCCCTGCCCACCACAGTTTTCTGCGTGCTTTTGTGCCTAAAACTTTGACGAAGGTGGAGTTTGTGTTCATCAGACACGACGACCAGCGCCCTCTATTGCCCCTGCACACATGTTGAAAATGGCCGTATCTCACAATGTTAAAGAATCCTTTAAAAAATTCCTGTATCCAGACGGTGATCCGGATCATCCCCAAAATTTAATCAGTTCTTCCTTGTACCATTTCCAACAACGCCTGAAAGTTTCATCAAAATCCGTCCAAAACTTTTTGAGTTAGCTTGCTAACCAACAGACAGACAAACAGACAGACAAACAAACAGACAGACAGACAAACCCCGGCAAAAACATAACCTCCTCCTGGCCTTCGGCCTGGCGGAGGTAAATATTAGACTTCTAATAAAAACTGGAAACAACCCTACCACTGTCTGACAGTGGCTCCATGGCTTTTGTCTTTGCTCATGTTTGGAATGCTGGTCCGTAGAATGTGGACATATGGATATATGGACATTTGGACCATATTTTTTTTTTAATTAGACATTGAAATGAGCACCCACAGTTAATGAATCTGTTCAGCTAGCTCTGTTGGCTAACCAGAAGTTAGCGTGAGGCTAACAACAGAGTTGCTGTGGAATAGACTGGTTCTGAGCTACTTTCAAGAGGTTTCAAGATGTTAAAATTTACGATTTTATATCATCAGCACATCAGAATCAAATAGGCATGAGCAGCTTAGTATCGTTTTTGAATATTTCCTACAGGCTTAGTAAATTTAGGCAACATTAATAAATAAGATATTAGGCTAGGATACTACCAACATTACATTAACCACTAATGCAGAGGTACTGTCCACTTAGGAACCCTTAATTCTGTAATAATCATTCTGGCATTGTAACAGTTTACCTCACCTATGTGACAGTTCCAGCAGTTGGGTCATTGTAAAACAGTAGGCCTAGCTTTTCTGGCTTTAAATTTGCAAAGTTTCTACAGATCAGACCGTAAACTGTCAAAAGAACTGCTAAATGGAACTATTGAAAGCTCAGTTGGCGCTTTGTTAAAAACTAAGCTGATGCAATTAAAAAACAATAAAATAGTTGCCTTAAACACTTCTTTTCTATTGTAGTTTTAGGGATGTTACAGCCCACTTACTGAGCCAAGGACATACTTATCTATCCAGCCTGGGATCTCAAAGTCCATTTCAGCCCTTATGCCAAGGTGGACAAACCTAGTCATTTTTGCCCTTGTGGTGGTGGTGGTGGTGGTGGTGGTGGTGGTGGGGCAGCAGTGTAGACATACACCCATAAGTCTCTTTCACACACAGCTAAGGCAGACATACACCTATATCCCAGGCTGGGATTTGAACCCATGAGCTGAAAAACCTCCTACTCTACCACTGAGCCAAAGAGGAATTCCTTTTCTGGCACTTGGCTAGTAGTGAAGGTGTACCTTAAGGTGTCAGAAACTGCACCACGGACTAATTCCCTATGGAGGGGGATTTGTACCACCTTCCCCCTTAAAGAAGTGGTGCAGGTGTCAAACTTGGACGAGGCCCCACTTTCTGTTTCAACCCACTTTCCAAGGCCAGACTTGCCTATTCAGCCTGGGATCTCCAAGTCTGTTTCAGCCCTTATGCCAAGGTGGTCAAACCTAGTCATTTTCACCCTTAGATAGAAATACACCGATAAGTCTCTTTCAGAATCAGAATCAGAATCAGAATCAGATTTATTGCCATTGTTCATGTAGTACACAAACTAGGAATTTGTCTCGGTGCAATGCTGCAACATTAAACATGATAAAATAAAAGAAATAAACTATACATGCAATAAAGTGTAGAATAAGAATGAGTAATACTAGTCAGCAGTTTAAATATATTAGCGAGCAGCAGATAATGTGGAGAACCATATAGTGCAGTCAGTAATGCAAGAAGAAAACAGTGATGATTGACATGAGTCTGGTTGAGCTGCTGTACATAGTGCACGAGAGTCAATAAGTCACTTAGTGTTCAGCAGTCTGATGGCAGAGGGGAAGAAGCTGTTCATGTGATGGGAGGTTTTAGTCTGAATGGACCGAAGTCTTCTACCTGAGGGGAGAGGGGCAAACAGTACGTGACCAGGGTGTGAAGGATCGGCTATGATCCGGCCAGCACGCCTCCGGATCCTGGAGATGTACAGATCCTGGAGAGATGGGAGCTTGCAGCTGATCACCTTCTCAGCAGTGCGTACGACGCGCTGCAGCCTTAGTCTGTCCCTGGCAGTGGCTCCTGCGTACCACACGGTTATGGAGGTGGTGAGGATGGACTCGATGATGGCTGCGTAGAACTTTCGCACACAGGCAAGGCAGACGCACACCTATATCCCAGGCCGGGATTTGAACGCTTAAGGGCGGATTCAGACAGCCACTGTTTGGTCCAAACCAAAGTACCAAACAGTGGCTTCCGCGGATAGTTCAGTTTGTTTGGTGCCGTCTGAACACACGTTGAAATTCTGGTGTGCACCAAACAAGTGAAGTCTTGTTCCCCTGAAAACGGGGGTCTTGATTCTCTTGCAAAATAAGTCTGGTACGGTCCGTTTGCAGTGTGAATCCAAAGGGAGTATCCAGCGGACCAAAGGATGGAAGTGCCCCTCGGCATTTGTGTAACCATAGCAACACATAATCTGAGAAGAGGAAGTGATGTTTACCATAGTACATTTTGGGTAGAAAATAACAAGAAAGCCAACCGCATGAATCCCAGAAATCTTTTTACCGGTAAAAGGTGAGGAGAAAAGTTAAAAAAGTGTCTTGTTTGTGACGGATAAACAAACCGGCTGAAGGGAACAGATTTTTGTTTTCGGTCCTGGCCAGTTGGAGAGCCTGATTTTTCTTCTTCAATAAGAATTTCTCTAACTGGTCAGCGGTGGTTTCGGCTACAGCGCCCCAAACGGACAGTTTTTGTAACTGAGTGATGTTGTCCAGGCGGTTTGGGCAGCTGCAGTGTGAATGCAAACCAAACCAAACAAAGGTGTGAAAATTCTCGGTATTCCCCGCCCAGTCGAACCGAGACCCTCAGACTATCCTGGTCTGAATGCAGCCTAAGATGTCAGAAACTGCACGATGGACTAATTCCTTATGGAGGGGGATTCATAACAGGGATTAATTTGTTTATTATGCTGTGTGTGTTTCTTTTGTTTGGTCATCTACTGTCATGCTGCTGTTACACTGTAATTTCCCAGTTTGAGATCATTAAAGTACATCTGTCTATCTATCTATCTATCTATCTATCTATCTATCTATCTATTGTAGATAACTAACTAAATGTAATTAATTGCAATTAATTATATAAAAATTTGCAGTTAATTACTTTTATTTTTTTTATCAATTCCAAGCACATATACACTACCGTTCAAAAGTTTGGGGTCACTTAGAAATTTCCTTATTTTTGAAAGAAAAGCACTTTTTTTCAATGAAGATAACTTTAAACTAATCAGAAATACACTCTATACATTGCTAATGTGGTAAATGACTATTCTAGCTGCAAATGTCTGATTTTTGGTGCAATATCTAGATAGGTGTATAGAGGCGCATTTCCAGCAACTATCACTCCAGTGTTCTAATGGTACAATGTGTTTGCTCATTGCGTCAGAAGGCTAATGGATGATTAGAAAACTCTTGTGCAATCATGTTAGGTCTGCAATGCTGTAATTGCTGCAAATGGAGGATTCTTTGACGAAAGCAAAGTTTGAAGGAACAAGTTATTATTTCAAATACAAATCATTATTTCTAACCTTGTCAATGTCTTGACTATATTTTCTATTCATTTTACAACTCATGGTGGTAAATAAGTGTGACTTTTCATGGAAAACACAAAATAATTGTCTGGGTGACCCCAAACTTTTGAACGGTAGTGTATATATACAGTATATATACTGTATATTGTTCAATCTCACTGTCAGTCCTGTAATTAAACATTGACACCTATGACAATGTTGGTAAAATAGTAAACATAGTAAGGTTAGGTTAAGTAGGTTAACTGTACTAGCCATTCATGCAGCTTCCCAGCCAGGTCTCTGTTATGGATTACTGTCTCAATCCAGCATTACACAACAATGTCAGGTCTTAGTCTGCCTGGTAATCTGGCAGCCTCATTGCATAACTGTCCACTAGCTCTTTTCTACACATTCCCTCACACCTTTACTTTCACACCCTTTATATGCAGCATGTATAGTTTTCCTGATAATTTATAGCGGATGTGCTCTTCTGTTCGTCTACCTCAGATATCATTCACTGCTAGACCAGAGTGTGATAGACCATTTGCAGGTGTGGGTGAATGTGTGAATTTGTGTGTAAAGCTGTCAAAAGAAAAGAAAAGAATTAATTAAACAAGGTGGTATTTAGATTGCACCGGATGGTGTTTATTTTATCCATCCATTTTCTACCATTGATTTGGGGTCTGAAGGCTCTGTCACACCTAGATGATTTAGGCAGAATTTGCCAAATGTATGAAAAATTTGGAGAATACACTGGCGTACATGGAATCAGTTATGGGTAAGTTTTGTATAAGTTAAGAGCACACTGAAGAACACTGAGGAACGCTGAAGCACGCTGGTATATGGAGTTGGACGGCGATCTCCTCTGAAAATCTTCTGATGTATCCAGCGTATGGCTAAAACGTCTCGCATAAATGGGGCATAAGTTGTAAGGAAGTTATGTGTTCGTTCACACACTTTACTTGTAAGTGACTTACAAGTCACTCATAAGTCAAAATATGTTGAGATTAATGTCTAGCGTACACAAAACATTTTTCTAATATATGAGTAATGCTCTTTGAACCTGTGTGTAACTTACTCAATGGGTTTTTAACTTACAGCTACCCTATAATGGTGTATTTGTAGCGCTGGTTCACAGGAAAAACCCGTACAGAGCTGCTGTTGCCTGCAGTGCATACACACACACACAGAGCTAAACACATACTTTTTTGTATAACGGGACCTGTCGGGGATGTGTCCGAGCACCTTCAAGCTACAGGATAAAGATCCAAATTGCTGCTTTATCCCTCCCACATGTTTTTCTACCTTTGACTGCAATCTGAACTATCAGCTGTCCAGTACTGTTCTGATAGATATGCCAAAATGTCAGAACACCGGAGGAGGTGGATCCAATCAGCTGATCGACAGAAGCACAGAGCTCAGCTGTTTTCCATGATAAATCCCACTTTGCTGTCCCTTGGCTGTGACTCCTGGCAGAAACACACTCCATGCATCTTGTTTTTTCACTTTATTGAAAATAAACTTTTTTTTTTATCTCCATCAGTTTGAGCCAGGATGTAACAACTGTCATCTGACGTTCGTGACGTGTCACAGCAGCTGTTTAGGGTGTGACCAACCTGACAGATTTGACAGCTCTGCCAGGTCAGTCACACCCCCTGCCGTTGTCTTTGGAGGGGAGAATCATTTCGGTTGCACAGATATGATCTCTCGCACACCTAGGATTCAGGGATCAGGAGGCGACGGCAGTTTGGCATGACCACGCTATGCAGAAGTTAGGATAAGCTATGCATAATTTACACAAAGTTAGACTATTGTTGCGCATGAGTTGTGAACATTGGCAACACGCTAAGCATTCATTAGTTTAAGTTATTCATAAGTTATGAAAATATCCTATATGTTACTAATACATTATGTATACATCCAACTCATTATGGATAAGTGATGCATACGACCAAAAGTGAAAATTTGGGGTATGCCAGCATTTTAGGCTAATTTTTATATGTTTGGCAAACACTGCCTAAATTGTTAAGGTGTGACAGGGCCTTAAGTCTGGATTTATGCGTTGCGCGTCTGCGAAGTCTGTGTAATGTAAATTTCACCATACTCTCCAGAATGCTAGAGTCTATGTGGTTCCAATGCAGCTGTGCCTGTGCAGCCCAGATTTTGTGAGCATGCTGACTGTGCACACTAACTATGCATGTGCAACCTCCCTTTTAAAAGGTGGTGCCATCCACACTGTATACAATGACAAAAAAGGAGAGGTGAAGAAAAACAAGACGTTTGACAAGAAAAGACCAGAGATTAGCAGTAAAACAAACAAACAAACAAACAAACCCCCCATACAATAGATTTTTGCAATTCCCACTTTCATTGCTAAATGCGCGCGACTTTTACTTCTCTTTTACATAGCAAAAAACTGCCATGTCACCTCATTTATGCCACTTATAAGGTATAAGGCAGGGAGGAAACTGCAGATGATGGTTATGTGCATGTGTCAAGTGTTTGGTCGAACAGTAGGTGCAAATCAAGCATATATATACTGCCACATACTGCGACTTGGCCTTGTCTGAAACATGAGCACATCACAGACATGCAAAGCATAAGTCCATCCTAATTACTTAATGGCTCTTTTCCCTGCCAAGAGTCAGTAGCTGTACTCTGAGGGCCCTATTTTGACATTCGAGTCAACAGTCTATTGTCAGAGGCACAGAGTACATTTGATTTGTGAGTGTGTTCAAATACATTTTATCAGGGCAGTAGGAAAATGGTCTCTGCACCAAGCAAAAAGTGCATTGAGGCTGGTCTAATTATTCAGAGGAGTGTTTTGGGTAATCCAGTTCAGAGTGCTCCTGCCCATCCATTTAATGCACAGAGGTGCATAATTTAAGGTGAACTCTGATCAAAATGGCTTGTTTAAGAGGGGTTTTGCACTGGCCAAAGGGTGTGCATGTGAGCGAAAATGCATGCAATAGTAATGCTGCTAGGTATTAAACCAGGCATTAATTATAGTTGATGCCCAGTCAGTTATTTTAGAAGGGGTCATATAGCCTATTGTCATAAGGGGCGATTCATGACAATAGGCTATACTCCTTATGTAAGTGCATGGTTAAATTGAAAATGTGGATGTATTAAAAAATATCTAATAAATGAATAATCATATTATAATTAAAATGACAAGTGATTAGGTTACAACTGTTAAGGTGAGTTTAGATGAAACGCAAAAGCACAATTTTTTTTTGCACATCGTGATTACATGTTAACTTAATGTAAACATGGAAATGGATGTGAATTTGCATCCGCCGCGACTTACAGAGGGGTGGGCATGCCTTCTTCTGAAGCTACTGTCTAGGTACTATGGAAATCTCCAAAACCACCGTCATGTTTAGGTTCACAGTATTATCCAGAGGGGCACACGGCTGGGAGTATGTCACTGCCTTCTAGGAGAAATGGCACTCAGATTGCAGCTGTTTGTTTGCACTGCAAGCCTGCTAGCCCTTGTTAGTATATCTGTAGCAGGAGTACGTGGGTGGATACCTTGTGACACTTCGTTTCAGCTGTGCAGAGCTCCAGTCCCTCTGTCTGCAGGTGAGTGGCAGTCTCATTTTTAAACTAGTTCAGTTGTTCTGTTTTCGTTTCAGAAATGTAACATTGAGGAGATTTCCGGTCTGGACGCCATGGTGATAGCAACTTAACGCTGAAGCTCCCAGACCCAATCCAGGAAAACATCTTCAAAATCAGACTTAACGGATTTTTGGAAGAATAAAAATCAAAAGACAAAAACACCATGCCTAACCAAAAACAGAAGAAACTGACATTCCCCAGGCCAGGACGCGCAGCGGCCGCTGAATCTGAACCGGAGGACCTCCGTTCAGAAGACGAGGAGCTGAACGTAGCTAACAAGAAGGTTAGTTTGAAATCGCTATTTGATGAATTACGACGATTTCGGGCCGAATTTCATGAATTCAGAGAGGAATTAAAAAGGGCGAACAGCAGAGTGGAACAGGCTGAGAACCGAATCTTGGAAGCTGAAGAAAGAATTAAAGTGCTTGAAGATTCTATGCTGGATTTACACAAAAAACAGTCAAGGCTGGAGGCTAAGCTAACCGACCAAGAAGGAAGACAGAGACGAGACAACATTAGAATTCACGGTCTGAAAGAAGGAGCTGAAGATAGTTTCAACACAATGGCGGAATGCGTGGAATCCTTACTGAGACAGAAGTTGGATATTCCACAAACCACTGATTTGAAGATAGAAAAGGCCCATCGTACATTAGCCGCAAAGCCAGCGGCAGAAGCGCCCCCACGTTCGGTGGTGGTAAGATTCTCCGATTTCAAAATAAAACAAGAGGTTGGAAGACGGGCTTGGCAGAAAAAAGGATTTATGCATCAAGATAGAAAAGTCTTCGTGGAGCACGATTACGCCCCGGGGGTACTTAAAAAGCGACGGGAATATAACGACACCAAAAAGGTACTACGGGAATAGAATCTACGCTTTCAGACGCCATTTCCTGCGAAGTTAAGGGTCTTTTACAGCGAAGAGTCATGTCTCTATAATTCGGCGGAAGAAGCAACAATTGACATGGCGAGAAGAGGGCTCCCGGTATCGGTGTTTAAACCCGCAGCAGACCTGAGCGAGAGGATCAGAGCTCAAACATGGTCCACTCAGAGACCTTCAAAATCCACGGGCCAGCAGCGGGAAACCCAGCCCCAGAGCTACAAAGATAAGCTTTCCAGTTCCAGGAAGGAATAGCGACCTTTTTTTTTTTTTTTTCTTTTCAGTCATTCTGCACTTCCATCCCCCCTCCTACAAGGTAACAAACATTAAAGGAGATGCAGAATCAGCATGTGGTAAAACCTTTCATGGAGCAGTTATAGCATTAGAAACAAATGTCTTCTTAATTTAAAGGAAAAAAAAAATCTTGTTAAAATAGAAATGTGACGAAGACCCACATGTTCTCCCCACACTAACAAATACCGTATTAGAGTGAATGTTTGCTGTGATGGGGGTGGGAGGGTGCACACAATCTCATAGGGTATAGGCATAAAAAAAAAAAAAAAAATCATTACAAATTCGGATTGGGATCTGATATTCACGTTAAAAACATGGGACAACTTACAGGGGTAAGAGAGGGCCCTCAACACGAAACAGAGTTTGAGGAATTTCCCTCAGAGCCTACACTCCATCAAGGCTCTTACAGGGTCTTTAAAGAGACCCCAGCTCAGGAAGTTTTTTTGACAGTTTTTTGTTTTAAAGTTTCGTACACTATGTTCTTAATGTTTTTTATGTTCTTAATGTTCTTTCAGTTTCTGAGTAGCAAAAAAGAGGGCCACCACACTGTTATACTAAATAAGAAAATACAATGGAGAAACAGGGTGTAACCAAAATAGCCTCATATAATGTAAAAGGGATCCTGAATCCAGTTAAAAGATCCAAGATTTTACGCAAAATGAAAAAAGACAAAGCAGAAATAATATTTTTACAAGAAACCCACCTAACAGACGTGGAACACACTAAACTCAATAGACAAGGGTTTAAAATGATCTCTTCATCTTCATATAAGTCAGGGAGGAGGAGGGGAGTAGCGACATTGATATCAACCAAAATTACATTTGAAAAAGAATCAGAACACAAAGATAAAGAAGGGAGGTACAGTTTGGTAATTGGGCGGCTAGAGGGAGAAGATATCACCCTGCTGAATGTATATGCACCACCAGGGGCTAAATGGAAATTTTATAAAAATATATTTGACCTAATGATAACTAAAGCCCAAGGTTTAGTGATATGTGGTGGAGACTTCAGTCTAAGACTGAATCCATACTGGGATGCAACAGGTAATTCTTCACATCAAAAAAACACTCAAAGTAGGAAAACTCGGATGCTATTAAAAGAAATGGGAATCTGTGACGTGTGGAGGGAACTCAACCCCAATGTAAAAGATTATACTTTTTATTCAACGCCACATTCATCTTACTCAAGGATTGATTACTTTTTTATGTTTAATCGAGACACTGGAAGAGTAAAAACATGTAAAATAGGACTGATGGATCTCTCTGACCACAGTCCAATCTATATGGACTTAAACATCCAAAAATACACAAATAATACATTTTCCTGGAGGTTGAATTCAAATGTTCTGAAAGGACCACTGAAAGATGAATTGGAATCAGATATTCTCAGATATTTGGAAGAAAACGATAATGGAGAAGTATCCCCTTTAATACTGTGGGATGCGTGCAAAGCTGTAATAAGGGGAAAAATTATTGCAAAGCTGGCATCCCAAAAGAAACTGAGACAAGAAAAACTAATCACATTAGAGTCAGAACTCAAGAACCTAGAAAAAGAACACAAAGGCAACACTCATTCTAATGACTCGCTCAAGATTAAAGAAATTAAAAATCAAATAAATGAGATCTACACAATAGAAATCCAGAAGAAACTTGCATTTCTGAAACAAAAACACTATGAAGCAGGCAGTAAATCGGCAAAATTACTAGCCTATAAATTGAGGAAACAACAAACAGAAAGAGCAATCTACAAAATCAGAGACCCAGTATCAAAGGAAATAAAATTCAGAATTCAGGATATTCTTAAAAGCTTCGAGAATTACTATAAGAACTTATACTCCCACAAAAACCATAAAAACGCATCCGAGACATTCCTAAACACATTAAACCTTCCCCAACTTACTGAGTCACAAAATAAAACACTACTGTCAGAAATACAACCTAAAGAATTGGAAAAAGCAATTATGAAACTTAAAGCTAACAAATCCCCAGGAGCTGATGGCTATACAGCAGAGTGGTACAAAACCTTTAAACAGCAACTATCTCCTCTCCTCCTGAAAACATTTAACTATGTCCTCCACACAGGGGAAACCCCCCCCTCCTGGAGAGAAGGGGTCATTGCAGTTATACCTAAACCTGAAAAGGATAAACTAGAATGCTCCAACTACAGACCAATCAGTGTATTAAATCAGGACTATAAGCTTTTTACCATTATCCTTGCCAAAAGGTTAGAAAACATACTGACAGACTTAATTCACTTAGACCAAACAGGTTTTATAAGACAAAGACAGACACAAGACAACATTAGACGCACTTTACACATAATTCATCATATAAAAAAATATAACTTAAATGCAGTCATATTGGGATTAGATGCTGAAAAAGCATACGATTCGGTTGACTGGTCTTGTCTATATAGAATCTTATCCAGTTTCAACTTTCATAACAACTTCATTAGAACTATACAGGCATTATATAAAAAACCAACAGCTAAAATAAGGATTAACGGTAATTTATCATCATCTTTTGAGCTGGAAAGAGGATGTTGTCAGGGCTGCCCCCTGTCTCCACTGCTCTTTGCAATCTTCACAGAACCTCTGAGCCAATGGATAAGACAAAATCAAGAAATTCAAGGTATTACACTTGGTCAGAAGGAACATAAAATAGCACTCTTTGCTGATGACATTTTAATACACCTAGGGCAGCCGGACACTTTACCAGAACTAATCTCAGTTTTTTCAGAGTATGGAGATTTATCGGGGTACAAATTAAACATGCATAAAACCCAAGTTTTAACATTCAACTATGACCCAAATCATTATTCACTAAGTGAACTCAAAACTAACTGGGAGATGGAATCTATGAAATATCCGGGGGTCAATATCCCGAAACAACTCAACAAAATTATAACACTAAACTATGATCCACTGGTGACAAAAATAAAATCTGACCTAGCAAGATGGAATATGATACCATTCTTAGGTACTGCACAAAGAATTGAAGCAGTCAAAATGAATATACTTCCACGTCTTCTATACCTTTTCCAAACAATACCGGTAGAACCTCCCAAAAAAACATGGCAGGAGCTGGACAGAAGGATCTCAAGATTCATATGGCAGGGCAAGAGACCTAGAATCAGATATAGAACCTTACAGCTAAACAAAGACAAAGGTTGGCTCGCGCTGCCAAATATCAGGGACTATTGTAAAGCCGCACAAATTAAAACTTTAATAGAGATATGTAACCCAGTCTACACTGCACAATGGAAGGAGATGGAATGCCAAATAACAAGTGACATCCCCCTACAGGTGATAATAGGGAACAATGCCTTACCTAAACTCTTGAATAACACTAACCCGTGGATAGAGACCCCGCTAAAAATTTGGTTTAAGATAGTCAGAGAGAATCAAGCTAAAGAGCCCTATCGACTTCTGCAATGGATTGCCTATGATCAAGACTTTACCCCCAATAAAACAGACACTAGATTTAAAGAGTGGAAAGAGAAAGGGCTGATAAAATATTACGATTTTTTTAAGGGGCAAACTTTAAGAAGTTTTGAAGATTTGAAAAAACAAGGTCTAATAAATCAAGATCTTTACAGGTTCTTTCAGCTTAGACACCACATAAACAATATACTTAAAAAGGAGGATTTGGAAAGGGCCCAGTCAGGTGTTCTGAAGGTCTTCTTAATGGCATATAAAGGGATCCCAGGGATCAGATACATTTCTAAAATATACCAAGGTCTTCAAGACTTAAAAGGAGACAACACATCATATATAAAAGAGAGATGGGAAAAAGAGGGGAATTTCACTTTACAACTGGAAATATGGGAAAAGCTAAATAAACCGCAATGGAAAAGTACCTCATCTCTGCAGTGGAGAGAATTTGGATGGAAAAATTTGGTAAGATTTTTCAGAACACCTGCACAAAACAAATTTACCCATAAGGGGTTGAACTGTTGGCGCTTGTGTGGTGAAAAGACTGCAAATCATTTTCATGTGTTTTGGTCATGCCCAGTTATCCACCAATATTGGACCAATGTACAGACAATATTGGGGAAAATATTCAAAATAACAGTTCCCTTTTCTTTTGTAACTTTGTATTTGGGTTTACTACCAGACTCACTGGAAAGACGAGGAGATAAATACTTATTCAATGTTTTAATATTGGCAAGTAAAAAAAGCCCTAACTAAAAAATGGATGCTGAAGGACTGTCCTACACCTGAAGATTGGATTAACGTGATTCAAGACATTTACTCGATGGAAAAGTTGACATTCGCACTGAGACAGAACATGGATGGGTTCTTGAACTCTTGGCAACCCTGGATCGCATATGTGTCTTCCATTAGATCTAATCCTTGACAGATACCATTTCAATAATGGCACCGCTCTTTGTTCCAACGCTACTCAGATGCTCTTCTACTTTTAATTACTTAATTTTCTGTTTGTTTGTTTTTTGCTGTTCTGTTTGTTTGTTTGTTTTTTATTTTATTCTCTTCAATTTCACTTTTTCTTTCACTTTAAAAAAAAAGGGGTGTTGTAATAATTATCCTACCAATGTTGTCAAATAGCAAAAAATAAGGGAACATGTGATGAAAATGTAAACAATGCAATGCTGTAATGACCTGTATACCCTTTACAAAAACTTAAATAAAAAAAACAAAGAAATGTAACATTGAAAGAATAAAGTGTACACAGATTCACAAGAATCAGGGTTTTCTGATTTACTGTAGGGGAAAGCGCCAGACAAGACATCATTTTAATGTCTAGTTTCCAACCTGAGACTTGAAGAAATACACCATTAGAGCACTACCCAAGGGATCTAGGAGACACATAAAAAAAACATGTTTCCATGCCTGGATTCTTAAGCTAGGCCTTCATCCAAGAAAGCATGTGGGTCTTCCCCCCGTCTCACCGCAAGATGGAGGGGCTTAGGGTCATAGAGAAAGGCCTGATCCTTGGCTGCCAAAGTTGGCTATAAGGATATGGATGAAAAAAAAATTAAATTACAACAATTCGCGACTGTCTCACACAAACACAAAGACATATTGAGTGAAATAAAACTAGATAAGCACATTGCCTCCAGAAAATCTTCCATATTGCTCCATTTCTTCATCATAAAAGCTTCCATATTAGCCCATCTCTTCATCATCATCGGGAACTTTGTGTTCCTGTTTGTTCACTGGTTTAGTATGAATGTGAAAGTGTTCAAGTGGTTTCTAAGGTGACAGAACAGGCTCCAGGCCTTGTGTAGCAGGTTTCATAAAAATGAAACTAATTTGATCATTTTGTTCAGAAACAAGTTTTTATTGCACCAGTTCAGGTTTCAAGCCTGCTTTGGCCTTTGCGTATGCCATGTAAAAACACTGGCACACTGCCTGACTTGGAGCTGAAGCAGTAAAACATTTTGCAGCAGGAAAGATTAGCACACGTTTGATGGTAAAATTTAAAACAGGTCCTGGTTTTTCACTGTTTTCCCTCTAATGAAGTCTCCTTAGGTGACCATATGGATACAATTTAGATTATCAAAGGAATGTTCAAGTTTTACTTAATAGTTCACTTGAAGGGTTTATTTAAATTGAGTTTTCACCTTTTATCCTTGTTAAACAATTGTTATTTACTGATTACTAATCACATTTGGGGCCTACTGTTTAACCTGTTTTAGAAATCTTTTTTAAATCAAGAGAGCTAGAGAACACATTGTACTGTAGTCAAACATTACATATGAAAGTTTTTGATCAGTTTAACAGACCACTCCTGCACTGGGCGGATATTGAGACCAAATCTTCAAGGGTGCTTTCACACCTAAATTCATTTAATTTGGTCTGAATCAGTTGACAAGTTTGTCACTTTGTATCATTTTCTCCTTCGTTTGGTCCCCTTTCACACAGGCAAAAATTCAAGCAGATCAAACTGTGTCACGTTAAATCCCTCGAGACTTCCATCACAATGTTCTCTGTTCTTATTTGTCAGATTTTTTTGCCGTGAGAACAGGAAAGGTAAATACAGAAAGTAGGATGACTACTGTGTATTTATGCATTTCTGGAGAGAAAATAATACAAATAGTAGTGTAATCTACAGGGGGTTTTCATCGCCCTGGTTATCGTTTATTACATATGTGCTATACCACTTTCGGCAAATCGTACAGTTTGAAAATGAAGTGCGGCTACAGATGGAAAATAACATGTTAACGTTCATTAATCCTCCAGAACCGTGACATGCTCAGCCACAGACATTTTCAAAGATCCATCAGGTATGTGCAGTGGCAAAAAAATGTTTTACCATTTGCCGCTGGTCCTGTTTTAGTACGGTCCCTTTCTCACCTGCAGGACCGGAGTTCATCAGTTGATTCAAATCGAGACCACCTCTTTCAGGAGGTCTCGGTATGGTTCCTTTGGTGCGCACCTGTGTGCGATTACCGTGTTCTCACCAGACAAAATGAACTGCACTAATGGAGAAAACGAACTCGAGTTCGATTGAAGCGAACTGAAGCCTGTAGGTGTGAAAGCACCCTACATCACACATTCCTGTATCTGTGGGATGAGCGGGCAGTAGGTCCAGAGTATCCAGAGCAGAGAGTGTACCTTGCATTTTTAAAATAAAAAAAAACTAATTTTTGAATTTTAATAAGAGAAACCATCTATTAAACCACCATTTGAAATGCTATTTGACAACAATGCGTGCCAGTTGATTAATTCAACATGCTATGAGATGACTGTTGTGAATTGTGCCATATAAATGCAACTGAACTGAACTGAACTGATGCGAGACATTGGTTAAACTAGTGCCCAAAAGACCGTGTCACAACAATTGGTTCCTGTTTGCCCTTTGGCCCAGGCTCCAAGTGATCTGATTGGCCGGCCACTGTGACTGGCATTGTGCTGACTGTGTGTCTTTGAGTGCCTCGGCTCTGGCACATGCTGCCTGGTCAGCAGTCTGTACCCACACATGCTCACACACTCCTCCACACACACACACACACACACACACACACACACACACACACACACACACACACACACACACACACACACACAAACCAGAAGTACTCATTTTAAAATTACACAACGCAGAGGTTAGAAGAAGATCAATTTTTGTGTAAACATGCATGCACACTCACAGAAAGACACGAGAAAACATAGATTAGTTACTCATACATACACATTAGCTCTATGTGCCTGTAGCATGTACGTATAGCATGTTTATGCTTCCTCCTCTATCTCTGCTGTGGTCACATCATTACTTATTCACAAGCATGTCACAGCAGAGCTCTGTCACATTGTGCAGAAACTGAACCCTAATCCAAAGGTCCTGACGTTATGACACGCTGACAAAAGCAGCCGAAGCAGCTGCTGCCCCCCTCAGCATGACACCTATGACACCTGCACAATAAATAGTCAACCTGCAACGATTAAACCCCTCACACCTGAGCGCGCACAGTGAAGCGAAGGGGAGGAGCAAAGAACTGAGATGGGAGTCGGCATTATCATGTCTTCAAACTCAAATTGGCTGTTTAGGGGGATGAGTGATGGGGATAATTAGATGGTGTGAGGTGGGATTGTGATTGGCAGCCCATTATTACTGCTTTTAAGGCAAAGGAAGCAGTGTAGGTGGTTATGGACAGCTGGGCCAGTGCCCTGGATACAGTTGTGCTCATAAGCCTACATACCCTGGTGGAATTTATTATTTTTGGCCATTTTTCAGAGAAGATGAATGATAATGCAAAAAGTTTTCTTTTACTCATAGTTAGTGGCTGGGTGAAGCCATTTATTATCAAACAATTGTGCTTGCTCTTTTTCAGTCGTAATGACAACAGAAGCTACCCAAATGACCCTGATCAAAAGTTTACATACCCTGGAAGTTTTGGCCTGATAACATACACACAAGTTGACACACACGGGTTTAAACGGCTCCTGACAGACCCCTGAATGTTTCATCCAGTGCTGCATTGACGTTGCTGAATTCCGAGTCTTCTTCTTCTTCTTTTGGCTACTCCCTTTAAAGGGTACCTGTAGGGAATTTTAATCAATAGCTATTTCAAAGGATCAAATATGATACTAATGGTTCTGTCCAGTAATTTTGGTCATGATTCCTTCTCAAATATGTGCAAGTTTCAAGTCACTGCTCTCTCAGTCAGTCATGGTCAGCGACATCTTGCCTCCTCCTTGGCCAGTTTCAGCACGGTAGTGACACACAGTCATTGCTTTGTGCAATTGACTGGGCTGCAGTATAGCAGTCAACAAAGTTTTAACATCAAAGTTTTTGTTTGTACAACCATGTACAAACAAATCTACCCGCATATAATTTAATGAAATAAAATTCTAGTATATCAAGATTTATTCAACGTGTTCCGAATTTACTTGACTGGGAATTTGCCTATTCGTCACGTCCCCTATAGCTGCCGGTCCCCGGAGGTAACTGCAGATCATGTTGTCAATGAAGGCCATTTCCAAGGACTTTTTGTGCAGGATATATCCGTGCAGATTTTGTGCAGTTTTCAACTCGGATCTGACCCACTGAGCATCTGCTCAACGTGTTTACTCGTCCGTGGTATAGTCAGAAACAATGATTGCACGTCACTTCTGGCTGGCAATGGCTGATCCCCATTAGTTTTGACCGAGCAGTTTTCATAGGATAAAATTATTCAGTATACTGACTCTAGGGGGTTATTTTTACTGAATAAATACATTTTTAGTTTATAAGTACATTAATACCTAAAGCAGGATTAATGTTGTTATAATGACCAGTACTGGTTTCCTTTAAGGGTCACCACAGCAGATCATCTGTCTCCATCTCACCCTATCCCTTGCATCTTCCTCTGTAATACCAACCCTCTCCATGTCTCCCTTCACTACATCCATGAATCTTCTCTGTGGTCTTCTTCTTTTCCTCCTGCCTTGCAGCTCCATCTTCAACATACTTTGTCCATTATATCCACTATCCCTCCTCTGCACATGTCCAAACCATCTCAGCCTTGCCTCTCTTACTTTGTCTTCAAATCACTCAATGTGAGCTGTACCTCTGATATACTTATTTCTAATCTTGTCCCTTCTAGTCACTTCAATTGAAAATCTTAGCATCTTCAACTCTGTCACCTCCAGCTCCACCCCCTGTCTTTTTGTCAGCACTACTGTCTCCAAACCATACGTCATAGCAGGTCTCACTACCGTCTTGTAAATCTTCCCTTTCACTCTTGCTGCTACCTTTCTGTCACAAATCACCCCTGATACTCATCTCCACCCTGCCTGAACTCTCCTCTTCTCTTGTGCATTTTCCATTGCTTTGGATGGTTGACCACAGCTATTTAAGCTCATCTACTTTCACTACCGCTACTCCTTCCATCTTCACCGTTGCACCTGCCTCCCTCTTATTCACATTCATGTATTCTGTTTTGCTTCTACTGACTTTCATTCCTTTTCTCTCCACAGCACACCTCCACCTCTCCAGTTTCTCATCCACCTGCTTCCTACTCTTACTGCAGATCACAATGTCGTCTGCAAACATCATGGTCCACGGAGACTTCTGCCTGACCTCATCTGTCAGCCTGTCCATCACCATGGCAAACAAGAAGGGGCTCAGAGCCGATCCCTGATGTAATCCCACTCCCACCTTGAATCCATCCATCATTCCTACAGCTTACCTCACCACCGTCTCGATGTCCTCATACATGTCCTGCACCACCCTCACATACGTCTCTGCCACTCCTAACTTTCTCATACAGTACCACACTTCCTCTCTTGGCACCCTATCATATGCTTTCTTTAGATCCACAAAGACACAGTGCAACTCCTTCTGAATTTGTCTATACTTCTCCCTCAACACTCTTAGAGCAAACAATGCAAACTGTATGTATGCAAACTGTATGCAAACAAACTCTTTCTTGGCATGAAACCATACTGATGTTCACTGATTGTCACCTCTCTGCCTAACCTGACTTCAACAACTCTTTCCCATTTCTTCATAGTGTGGCTGATCAACTTTATGCCTCTGTAGTTACTACAGCTCTGAGCATCACCATTGTTCTTGAAAATTGGTACCAAAACGCTTCTTCTCCAATCATCGGGAATCCTCTCACTCTCCAAGATTTTGTTAAACAATGTGGTTAAAAATTCCACTGCCATCTGTCCTAAATATCTCCAGACCTTCACAGGTATGGCACCAACTGCCTTTCCATTTTTCATCCTCTTCAAAGCTGCCCTCATGTCTGCCTTGCTAATCCTTGGGACTTCCTTGTTCACTATCTTTCCTTCATCCATCCTCCTCTCTCTCTCATTTTCTTTATTCAACAGCTCTTCAAAGTACTCCTTCCACCTTCTCAACACACTCTCGTCATGTGGTAGTACATTACCATTTCTGTCCTTAATCAGCTTAACCTGCTGTACATCCTTTCCAGCTCAATTGCTCTGTCTAGCCAGTCGATACAACTCCTTCTCTCCTTCCTTAAAGCGTACCTCTGGTGGTCGTGAAGACGCATTTAACTTGAAAACATTATGAAAAAGTATTTCTTATTTTGGTAAATAATTCTTGCCAGCCATATACCACCAGACATATATTCAAATAGGACCTTGGCCATGGGCAGCCAATGACAACTGTGGGCGCAGCCATGACACTTGCGGATGTGACATCACTTCGTGGATAGGAAAAGACAATAATAAGCGTTTCCCCACGATTATGGTGCTGTTGTCTGTTGTTTTTGTTCTATTATGGCCGAATTTTATGACTGTGCGGAAGAATTCGGGCGACATGGCTACATGTTTGAGCCAGAAAGGTCTTCTGAGGGTTAAAGTGACGAAGTGGTCCTCACACACAACGCAATTTCGTCTGAAATTATTTGTCTGTGCCCTGTTTCCGCTCCGATCTTCTGACAAGGTGAGCTGGGTTTGGGTACACAAAAAAAGGGTTTCTTTGTTTTTTTCGCTTATTATTCAGACATCCAAAGGCTTTACATTCCGCCATGTTGCGATATCCATATCGCATTGTATGTTTTTGTTTTTACAAGAGCACCGAGTGTCTGCTGCTCTGTATATAGTTTTAGAATCATCTTCCGTGTTGCCGCAGTTACGAGATCAGATGAGACAAGCCGCTGAATTTAAGCATTTATTTATTTATTTTCTACTCGTTTCAGTTCTGCATTTAATATGAACCCTGAGTTTGAAATAAACGTTTGAATTTGAATTTGAATATCCTCGAAGCCGCTGCACTTCCGGGTACTCAGATCGCAATTTTAGAATCATCGGCATTTACGAGCTCAGATCAGAAAAGACGGCTCGCTGAATTTAAACATTTATTTATTTATTTTCTACTCGTTTTAGTTCTGCATTTAATATGAATTCTGAGTTTGAAATAAACGTTTGAATTTGAATATCGCCGAAGCCGCAGCACATCCGGGTACTCAGATCGCAATTTTAGAATCATCGGCATTTACGAGCTCAGATCAGAAAAGACGGCTCGCTGAATTTAAACATTTATTTATTTATTTTCTACTCATTTTAGTTCTGCATTTAATATGAATCCTGAGTTTGAAATAAACGTTTGAATTTGAATATCCCCGAAGCCGCTGCACATCCGGGTACTCAGATCGCAGTTCGGCATTTACGAGCTCAGATCAGAAAAGACGGCTCGCTGAATTTAAACATTTATTTATTTATTTTCTACTCGTTTCAGTTCTGCATTTAATATGAACCCTGAGTTTGAAATAAACGTTTGAATTTGAATATCCCCGAAGCCGCTGCACATCCGGGTACTCGAGGCTCAGCCAATACTGATCCAGATCGCGGTGTCAACGAAATTACGTCACAGGAAGCGTCCTGGAAGTCCACGTAGCCGCTAGTATGGCTGTACCCATGTTTTGCTGACATAGCTGAACCAGCACATCAGCAATGGATTTACACTACCGTTCAAAAGTTTGGGGTCACCCAGACAATTATTTTGTGTTTTCCATGAAAAGTCACACTTATTTACCACCATGAGTTGTAAAATGGATAGAAAATATAGTCAAGACATTGACAAGGTTAGAAATAATGATTTGTATTTGAAATAATAATTTTTTCCAGACACTCAACTTGCTCAAAGGAAGATCAGTTTTATAGCTTCTCTAACCAGCTAAACTGTTTTCAGCTGTGCTAACATGATTGCACAAGGGTTTTCTAATCATCCATTAGCCTTCTGACGCAATGAGCAAACACATTGTACCATTAGAACACTGGAGTGATAGTTGCTGGAAATGGGCCTCTATACACCTATGTAGATACTGCACCAAAAACCAGAGATTTGCAGCTAGAATAGTCATTTACCACATTAGCAATGTATATTAGATATTAGAGTGTACTTCTGATTAGTTTAAAGTTACCTTCATTGAAAAAAACAGTGCTTTTCTTTCAAAAATAAGGACATTTCAAAGTGACCCCAAACTTTTGAACGGTAGTGTATATCAGATTGCTTTGAACGTGAATTTCAACTTAAACTTGAACTAGAACGTGAGACAGGGGCTCAATATAATATCTTTTTTTTCACGACCACCATAGGTACGCTTTAAGGTGCATTCAGACCAAACGTGAACAGATGGCGCAAATCCATACAAAGTCAATGGAAAGATGTAAGCACATGCGAAATCGCGCATTCGCACATTCACATCCGAGGGATAGCGCTAGCTTTGAGATTCTGCCATCACCAGAATAAAAGCATTAACACTGGAGAGTAGACTAGTTTGAAAATGAGACTCACTCACCTGGAGACAGGAGGACCTGAAGCTGTTAAGCTGAATCAGGATTTCAGAGTTATTTACCCATGATTTCCTGCCAAGGACGTGTTAGCAAGCTAGCAATAGAAACACCCATCATGTTATAAAGTTTTGGAGACAGAGACAACTTTTTCAGGTGAGTCCTCCGTCGGATAATGTAAACCTAAAGCATGACGTTATTTTGGGCATTTCCACAGTTGGATGAACACTGCTGCAGAAGTTATAAGGGCAACTTCCCCTGTCTGCATCTCACTCAGATGGTGAATTGATGTCTATTCACGCATTTACATTGAGTTATAACGTAATCGCGCCGCCCGAAAAACTCGCCCGTTCTCGTTTGGTCTGAACGCATCTTTAGTGTCCAGCCTCTTATACAACTCACTATATGCCTTATCCTTTGCCTTTGTCACCTCTCTCTTTGCCATGCGCCTAGATTCCAAATACTCCTGTCTACTTTCTTCATCTCCCTGACTATCCCAGTTTTTCTTTGCTAACCTCTTCCTTTGGATACTTTCCTGTACCTCCTCATTCCACCACCAAGTCTCCTTTTCTTCCTTCCTCTGTCCACTGGATACACCCCATACCTTTTAACCCATTTCCCTCAATGCTTTTGCTGTACTTTCCCTGTTATCTGGTAATTCTTCCCTACCACCCAGAGCCTGTATCAACTCCCTCCTGAACTCTGTGCGACCTTCTTCCTTCTGTAACTTTCCCCACTTAATCTTTGGCTCTGCCTTCACTGTTTTCCTCTTCTTGCTTTGCAAAGTCATCCTACAAGTCCTCAGGATCCTGTGCCAATCAGTTATTTCCTGTACTGAAACACCTGTACAACCTGAGTCTGGAGTGAGTACCGGTGCTGTGGAAAACATCCTGCCTGGTTCTTGTCCCCAAGAAGTCGTCTCCAACTGACCTGAATGACTATCGACCAGTTGCCCTCACATCTCATGTGATGAAGGTCCCGGAGAGACTAGTCTTAGGCCACCTGAGGCCGCAGGTGAAGACGTGGCTGGACCCCCTGCAGTTTGCATATCAGCCCTATTTAGGAGTTGAAGACGCTGTCACCTACCTGCTGCAATGAGCCCATTTGCACCTGGATGGAGGAGGAGACACTGTGAGAATCACGTTCTTTGATTTCTCCAGTGCATTTAACACCATTCAGCCACTGCTGTAGGTTGAGAAGCTGCAGGGGATAGGGGTCGACAGTTCTGTAATCTCCTGGATTACTGACTACCTGACAAGTAGGCCACAGTTTGTCTGGTTTAGCAGGGCCTTGTCTGTGTTGATTAGTCATGCAGGAGCTCCACAGGGGACTGTGCTTTCTCCTTTTCTCTTCACCTTATACACCACTGACTTTCAGTTCAACACCGAGTCATGCCACCTGTAGAAATTCCAGCGCCGTCTTCTTTGCTGCTGTCTGTTGGGGTAGCAGTATCAGAGCCAGCGAGACCAACAGACTTGACAAGATTATCATGAAGGCTGGCTCTGTAATTCATCTCAGGCCAAAGACCTTTGAGACTATGGTGGAGAGGAGGACACTGAACAAACTGTGATCCATCATGGACAATCCTGATCACCCCCTCCACCACACACTGGACAGACAGCAGAGCACTTTCTCCAGCAGACTGCTACAGCTTCACTGCCAAACGATTAGATGCAGGAAATCTTTCCTGTTACAAAGCATTTCACTGCACAATAACTCTCTCTGATGTTGAATTCTGGTCATAACAATGCTGCCATACTGCACCTTACAGTCTAATTGGTACTTCACATTTCACCCTGCACCCCATAGTCCTGCATTATACAGCTAGTGCAAGTCATGTATCTATATGGGTCATCATCTATTCATCTACGATGTATATAAGTTATTTAGGCAGTTTTACTTTCCATGGGTAATCCCTTTGTCTGATATGCTGTGTGTGTTTCTGTTGTTTTGGTCACCTACTGTCATGCTGCTGTTACACTGTAATTTCCCAGTTTGGGATCAATAAAGTACTTCCACCTGTGTGCACCTTCCTCCACTCTTGTAAGTCACCCTATGTTCCTCTCTCTTCTTGAAGGATGTGCCCACCACAGCCATTTCTATCCTTGTAACAAAATCCACAACCATCTGTCCTTCCACATTTCTTTACTTAAGACCATACCTACCCAGGGCATCTTCATCACCTCTGTTCCTTTCACCTACATGTCCATTAAAGTCCACTCCAATTACCACTCTCCACCCTGGGAACACTTTCTACCACTTCATCTGACTTACTCCAAAATTCCTCTTTCTCTTCTACCTGACATCCAACTTGTGGGGCATACACACTAACAACATTCAACATTACACCTTTGACTTCTCACTTCAAATTCATGATTCTGTCTGACTCCTTCTTTACCTCCTGAACACTCTTCACATACTCTTCCTTCAAGATTACTCCTTCTCCATTTCTCTTCCTATCTACACCATTGTAGAACAGTTTAAATCCCCCTCCAATGCTTCTAGCCTTGCTTCCCTTCCATCTGGTTTCTTGAACACACAATATATCTACCTTTCTTCTCTCCATCATATCAGCCAAACCTCTGCCTTTACCAGTCATGGTCCCTACATTTAACATCGCTACTCTCACTTCCACACTTCTACCTTTCCTTTTCTCTCTCTCTCCTAACACGCCTTCCCCCTCTCCTCCTCCTTGATCTTCAACCAACAGTAGCCCAGTTTCCACAGGCACCCTGTCAGTTAACAGCACCCGCGGCAGTTGTTGTTAACCCGGGCCTCGACCGATCTGGAATGAAAGTCTCATTTGTCATGATCTCATGCTTGATTTGGTAAAGGTTTTATGTTGGATTCCCTTCCTGACACAACCCTCCCCATTTACCCTGGCTTGGGACAGACACTAGGAGTACACTGGCTTGTGCACCCCCTGTGGCTTGGTTGCTGGAGTCCGAGCCATGGGGAAAGCAAAAGATTTACCAAAGGATCTGGGGGAGAAGATGCATAGTTGATCTTTATAAAACAAGAAAAGGATATAAAAAGACATCCAAGGAATTGCGAATGCCAATCAGCAGTGTTCAAACTCTAATTAAGAAGTCGAAAATGAGGGATTCTTTTGAAACCAAGCCACGGTCAGGTAGACCAACAAAAAATTCAGACACAACTGCTACGAATATTGTTCGGAATGCAAAGAAAAACCCTCAAATAACTTCACCTGACACACAGCACTCTGAAAAAAAATGGTGTGGCTGTTTCAAGATGCACAATAAGGAGGCACATCAAGAAAAATGGTCTGTGTAGGAGTCAAGAATTGAGGAGACTGGATGATTTTCCAGTATCTGCTTTAATTCTCATTCATCCTACGTCCTCTCTCGATCGGAGTGAAAAGAGACAGGACGCAGTCACACACATACATTTATACACTTATCTCGAACAATACCTCACACACAAGTCACAATACATCACACAAAAGTCACACGACCCAGTTACATCCTTTCATCTGTTATAGAACACCCAGCGTCCTTCTGTTCTCCTCTCTGACCCCCAAAAGGTCAGGCCGGGTAATCTTCTCCTTTCTTCTGAGTCCACGGGGGGTGCAGACACCTCGTCCTCTTGAGGTGTAATGTCAATACACCTGGCTAGCTCAAAGTCTCTCTCGGCTGAATTCCAGCCTGCCACATGTGAGTCACATAAGTTAGAATTATGGGCTCCACAGTCTGCATGGACGAGTCACCAGAAGAAAGCCATTACTGTGCCAATGCCACAAAGCAGCCTGCTTACAATACACCATGGTGTGACAGAGATCATCCTGCGCAGTTCGCCCCACACGGGACATGAACCCGCGACCTCTCAGTCAACTACACAGTTCGAGCATGGGAGACACAGCACGATCGCGCTGAGCTAAAGGTCCGACCGATAGCTCAGCGCTACCAATACTGTATGAGGCTTTCGGGAGGGAGGTTTACTAACGTTCTACGCCGAACAGTACTAGTTGGCATCCGTTACACTCTCCTCCTTAAACCTCACTCCCATCCCGGGTTCACGGCACCATTGTGACAGAGATCATCCTGCGCAGTTCGCCCCACACGGGACATGAACCCGCGACCTCTCAGTCAACTACACAGTTCGAGCATGGGAGACACAGCACGATCGTGCTGAGCTAAAGGTCTGACCGATAGCTCAGCGCTACCGATACTGTATGAGGCTTTCGGGAGGGAGGTTTACTAACGTTCTACGCCGAACAGTACTAGTTGGCATCCGTTACAATGGCTTATAAATCTCTGAATGGTTTAGGGCCAAAATACATTTCAGCTCTGCCATTATGAACCACCCAGAACCCTCAGGTTTTCAGGGTCAGCCCTACTATCTGTGCCCAGAGTTAGAACCAAAGAGGCAGCGTTCAATTTTTATGCCCCTCACATATGGAACAAACTCCCAGAAAGCATCAGAACTGCTGAAACTCTCAGCTGCTTTAAATCGAGGTTAAAAACTTTCCTATCCTGCGGCCTTTCAGCAGAACAATTGTTAATCTAAATTTTATTTCTGTTGTATTATATTGTAGCTTCTTTTAGTTTCTCTTGAATTTACTTTTTAGTTTGCTTTTAAATTCTTATATTGTGGAGAGTGTAAATAACAAAAACAGATTTATGCAGCAGACGACTTTATTCACTCTCACATCAGTCATACACAGAAAAAGCATGTCTCAATACATCGGGGGTTCTCCTTTTATATCAACCGCCCATCTCACATCTGCATGACATCTTACATCACAATACATTCATCCCTTCTCCCCCCAACTCCTTCTTCCTGCTACCTCACCATAATCTCCATACCTATTGTCCTTCTCTGTTTACCCTCTGCATCCAGTCTGAGATGATTAACTCCCTCTACACCCCCTCGCCCCAGAATCTCAGACCGAGTTTCAGTCCTCATGTCCTTTTGGCTTCAGTCTCCTCCCATATCTGCTGTAACGGGGGTTTACCACCTCCGTGGTGCTGCTGTGCCGGTGGGGGGCTCCTGGGGGGGGGGGGGGGTGTCTGTCTGCGGGTGGGCCATGGCGAGGGGGGGGGAAACCTTCGACTTGCCTGTGTGGCTGCTCTGATGAATTGTTTACCTGGGGAGTTCTCAGTGGGGGTCTTCCATGCCGAGGGGCCTGAGCCAACAGCACTTGCTCGTCCACCACCACAAAGGCAGGCTTAAGTCTGTCTATGCATATTTTCTCCCGACGACCCCCCAAGTCTAACAAAAAATGTTTGTCCCCTGTTTCCAGCACTCTGAACAGGCCATCGTAGGGTGGGCGCAATGGAGGGCGGTGGGCATCGTGCCTGACAAACACGAACGCCGCATTCTTCAAAGTTTTTGGCACAAAAGCGCATGGAAAACAGTGGTGGGCCGGGCCCGGTAGCGTGCCTGTGTCTGCGCTATGCTGCAAACGCTGAGACAGGCAGTTGTCCAGCGCTGGGTTATCTGGCAAAAATTCCCCGGGCAGCCGCAGTGGCTGAGAAAAAACAAGCTCCGCCAGGGATGCCTCCAAATCCTCTTTTGGTGCGGAACGCAACCCCAATAAAACCCACGGCAACCAGTCTACCCAATTTGCATCCGTCAGCGAAGTCCTGAGTGCTGCTTTCAGTGATCTATGAAAACGCTTGCATAACCCATTGGCCTGTGGGTTGTACGCGGTTGTGCAATGAATTGCAACACCCAGGCTACGGGCCATCACGGACCAGAGGTTGGAAACAAACTGAGGGCCCCTATCGGACGTGATGTCCGACGGCATTCCAAAACGCACCACCCATGTCGTCAAAAAAGTGTGCATCACGTCCGCAGACGTGGTTGCCACCAGCGGGACTGCTTCTGGCCAGCGTGTGGTGCAGTCCACCACTGTCAGAAGGTGTGTGCACCCTTGCGATGGTGGGAGGGGGCCCATGAGGTCCACGTGAACATGGTCAAACCTCTTCGCTGGTATACGAAACGGCTCCAAAGGAGCCTTTGTGTGTCTGTGTACTTTGGCTCGTTGGCACGCTACGCAGGCTGCAGCTCACTCTTTCACTTGTTTGCGCAGGCCTGGCCATACGAACTTTGCTCCCACCATTTTGACTGACGCACGGACTCCTGGGTGCGCCAGAGCATGAACTGACTCAAACACACGGTGGCGCCAAGCAACTGGTACCACCGGGCGCGGGCGTCCTGTGGAGACGTCGCAGATTAGGGGGGACTTGCCGTCTTGCAGTACTTTGCTCTCCAGCCTTAACCCTGTTGGTCCAGACTGGAGTGTGCACATGTCCGCATCGCCGATCTACTCTGCGGCCATGGCTGTATAACCTATCCCCACGCAGACCGGGGCCACTACTGCGCGCGGGAGGCAGTCCGCCACCACATTCAGTTTACCCGACACATGCTGAATATCGGTTGTAAACTCCGAGATCGCGGCCAGCTGTCTCTGCTGCCGGCCCGACCATGGTTCCGAAACCTTGGCCATCGCGAACGTTAGCGGCTTGTGGTCCACGAATGCGGTGAAGCTGCGCCCTTCCAGCCAGAGCTGGAAGTGGCGTATGGCCAGGTGGAGAGCCAGCAACTCCCTGTCGAACGCGCTGTATTTACGCTCACTGTCGCGCAAAGCCCTGCTGAAAAAAGCGAGCAGCTGCCAAGAACCAGCAACACGTTGCTCTACGACGGCCCCTATGGCCACATCCGAGGTGTCGGTAGTGAGCGCTATCTGGTCCACCGGGTCAGGGTGTGCCAATAGTGCGGCGTTTGCCAGGGCTGTTTTTTTTGTAACTTAGATTTTTATTCATTTTTCATCATATATAATGCATTCAGATCACATTCTACATTTAAAAAACAAAGGGGTTAGGGTAGGGAAAAAATAAAAATAAAAAAAAAAAATAAAAAAAAAATAAATAAAAAAATAAAAAATAAATAAAAAAATAAAAGGGGGGGGGGCAAATGTTGGAGCATCAAGTTTTTAGTTTCCATCTCTTAATTCTTCTGGTTTTTTCAGTGTCTTTGGTTATTCTTTCAATTTCTGCCTCGTTGTTGCACTTTGTAGTGTGTCCATTTCCGCCATTTTTTCTCCCATATTCCTTCTTGCATTCTTCGTCGATATGTTAGTTTTTCCATCATACGTATGTCCTCAACAATGTCAGTCCATTGTTCTTGGTCAGGAAGAACTTCTGATCGCCATTTTTTTGTGATAGTTTTTTTTACATGCAATCAACAAGATTTTAACTGGATATCTGTCCTCAGCCTGTATAACATTGTCTTTTTTAAGATCACATAAGTACATCAGGTTACAGTTCATTGGTATATTATATCCTAATATCCTCTGTATTGTCACATGCATAGATTTCCAAAATGATGATATTTTGTAGCATTTCCAAAACATATGTGAGTGGTCTGCATTTTGAGCCCCACATCCCCTCCAGCATAAAGATTGGGTATTTGTATATTTTCCTTGAATCTGTGGTGTAATGAAAAAGCGAATCAGGTTTTTCCATCCAAATTCCCTCCATGCCCTTGAATTTGTTGATGTGTGTTGTGTTTTCCATATTTCCTGCCAGCTTTCTTCTGTTATGTTTAAATTGAGCTCTTTCTCCCATTTCTCCTTTATATAGTTACTTGTATGATTGTTTGTCATAAGTTTCTGATATAGTTTTGAAATAATTCTTATTTTATTTCCTGCATATGAGCTTAAAATAAGTTGTATAATCTCGTTCACATCTGTTTGGAGGTTATGCCTAATCTTCTTCATATAGTAATCTCTCATCTGCAGATATCTGAAAAATTCCGATCTTTCTAATTTAAATTTTCTCCTGATATTTACAAAGCTCCCGAGATCTTTTTTTCCGATATTGCCCCATGCTGTGATTCCCTTGTTCACCAGATTTTTGTATCCCCTATCTTGTTTTGCCGGTTCAAACTGACTGTCAAATGCTACTCATTTCAATAGTTTTATGTCTTCCCTTATATTATATTTTTGTACTATTTTATACCACAGTTCTAAAGTAAATTTAGTGATTGGGTCTATTTGTTTGATTTGCTTATATGCATCTTTATCCCCTATTATGCTTTGTACTGGGAGTCCCTCAATTTCCTTTTCCATTTCTTTCCATTTTGCCTCATATCCCTCGTCGCACCAACATATGATATATCTTATTTGTGCTGAGTAGTAATATTCCTTTAGACTCGGTAGGCCCATGCCTCCTTTCTCTTTTGGTAATTGGAGGGTTTTATATTTCACTCTTGGTTTTTTACCTCCCCAAACAAATCTCGATATCATCCTGTCCCACTTTGAGAATTGGGCATCTGGAATCTCTGTTGGTATAGCCTGGAAGAGGTAAAGTAATCTAGGTTGTATGCTGATTTTGACTGTCTCAATTTTTGAATTCAGATCCATATTTAAGATTGACCATCTATCAATATCTTTTTTTATTTCTTGTTCCAACCTATCATAGTTTGCTTTATATATTTTGCTTAGGTCTTTAGGTATGTTCACTCCAAGGTATTTTATTTCTTTTTGCTTCCAGTTTAGTTTGATCTTATCAGTTATCTGGTTTAGAGGGTTATAGTGGAATGTCAGTATTTGTGTTTTTGTTATGTTTATCTTGTATCCTGATAATTTTCCAAAATTTTCTATCAAGTTCATCATTTCCATTATTGATTTATCTGGTTGTTCAAGGTAAACTATAATATCGTCTGCAAATAGCCCAATCTTGTGTTCCGCCCCCTTTATTGTTACACCTTTTAATTTCTTATTTTGTCGTATCGCTTGAGCCAATGGTTCTATGAACAGAGCAAACAAGGTGGGCGATAAGCAGCATCCCTGCCTAGTTGATCTTTGTATATTTACTTTGTCTGTTAAGCTACCGTTTATCTTGATTCTTGCCACAGGTTCTTGATATAGCGTCCTTATGCATTGTACTGATTTTTCGTTAAATCCAAAGCGCTCCAGTACACTATATAGGAATTTCCAGTTAACCCTGTCAAATGCTTTTTCTGCGTCTAAACTCATTATTACTGCGCTTTTCTTTTCTTTATGTATTTGGTTAATTATATGTATTGTTCTCCTGGTATTGTCATGTGTTTGGCGTCCCTCTATGAATCCAGTTTGATCATCTTCTATCAATTCCGTCAAGAATGTCTTTATTCGTTTACATATAATTGTTGTGTATATTTTATAATCTACATTTAATAAAGAGATTGGTCTATAGTTTCCGCATTGTTCTTTATCTTTCCCTGGTTTTAAAATAACTGAAATGATTGCTTCGTTCCATGATGGAGGTATTTTGTTGTTGTTCAGCGTCCAATTAAATGACTTTAGGAGTTGTGGCATGAGTTCTTCTATAAACAGTTTATAAAACTCAGAGGGGTATCCATCACTACCTGGTGATTTACCGTTTTTAAGTGACTTAATCACATCTCTGATCTCTTGTGTTGTTATTTCTGCTGTTAGTTTTTCATTTTGTTGATTTCCTATTGATGGCAAGTCCAATGTGTCTAGAAATTTTTTGATATCTTTAGTATTTGTTTCTTCAGGTTGCGAGTATAGTTCTTGGTAGAAATTATGGAAAATTTCTTCGATGTTTTCTGGGTTAACTGTGGTTTTATTTGTGGTGGGGTCTTTAATCTTGTATACATTATTCATTGTTTGTTGTTTTCTTAACCGTTTTGCCAGCAGTTTTGTGGCTTTTGGCCCCGTTTCATAATATTTTTGCTTTAGATATCTATTTTTCCTTTCAATTTCATCCATTTGTGTTTCTTTTATCTTTGTTTTTTCTTCTTTAATTTCTTGATATATTTTTGGGTCATTTGTGCTTTGATGTTTACGTTCTAGTTCCCTCAGTCTCTCACATCTTTGTTCATACGCTTCCAGTTTAGTCTTATTTGCTTTTCCTGTTTCAACAATTAATTTACCCCTTAACACGGCTTTTAGTGTGTCCCATAGTATTGTTGGGTCCACTTCTTCATTGTCATTCTCTTGGATATATTCGTTTATGTTTATTTTTATTCTTTCTTTCATTTTCTCATCATTTAACAGTCCTACGTTAAGTTTCCATGTTGTTTGTCGTTTTCTATTGTTCAAATATGTATATTTCCATGTATATAGGATTATGATCTGATATTTCTGCCCCTCCAATCCAACAATTTCTCACCCTGTGTCTGTCACCTTCATTCATAAGGAAGTAATCTATTCTAGAGTGTACTTTATGGACTGCTGAATAATGTGTATAGTCTTTTTCGAGTGGGTGCAGGTCCCTCCATATGTCTACCATACCCATTTCTGCCAGTGAGGTTCTTATGAACTTTGTTACATGTTTTTTTGTCTTCTTAACACTTGTTGTGTCAACTTCATGATCCATGACAGCATTTAAGTCTCCTCCACAAATTAGGACTCCTTCACTGTGTGTTGCTATGAGATCAAACAGATGTTGAAAAAAACCCTTGTCACTTTCTGGTGGGGCATAGATGTTCACTAATGTAATCTGCATACCATCTATTCTTCCCTTTATTATTACATACCTGCCTTCTTTATCCTGGATTTCCTGTTCACTTTCAAATTGTATTTTGTTTGAGATTAGTATCATAACCCCCCTTTTTGCTCCTCCCTTAAATGAACTGTAGTAGGAGTTCTTATAGCCAAATCTCTTTAGTTTCACATGTTCTGTCTTGCTCAAATGTGTCTCTTGCATAAATATAATTTCAGCTTTTTCCTTCTTGAATTTTCTTATTATTCTTTCCCTTTTAACAGGTGAGTTCAGACCATTCACGTTTAATGTCATTATCTTAAGATTTTTACCCATATTCATGTTTTTCCATTTTTTTAACTTGTGCTCCTAGCCCCTTTAACAACAAAAATAACACATATTTATATAAAAACACATTAAAAAATCTCGACCTCCGTACTTTGGGCCTTTCTTCTGCCCACTGGTCCCTGTTGGTGGGTGGGGGGTTTGTCTTCACAGAGTGAAGGGCCCTCCCTAGACTTCTAATTACTATCAAAGTAATAGTCATACGTCTAGAAATGTCCAACAAATATCACTTAAACCTCTCCTAGCCGTCTGTTTCTCTTTTACCTTGTCTTCTTGGCCTTCATTTCTTCTGTGCCTTTCTTAATCTTTGTTATGATCTAGGCTTTCAGTTGAAAGCCTTGTAGCTTGTCCTGGGCCCGCTGCTCTACGTCTCTCCCCCTTCTTCCGCCGTTCACTCGCCTCCACTCCGTCTGTCGTGGTGCGTTCAGGGCCGCCGCTGCTCCAGCCGTCTCCTTCGGCACGCTCACCTCAAGGCCCCGCTCCATCATATCCCGCGCTGCCTCTTCGGCCGTGTTGTAGGTTCTTGTGCCTTCCTCCCAATGAATCCTCATTTTCGTTAGCGGCGTTTGGAATCTAATTTTTTTCTCTTTCAGCATTTTTTTAATATTGTCATATTTCTTCCGCTGCTGCACGATTTCTGTCGGGTAGTCATGGTCAAAAAATACCTGTTTGTCGCCGATTCGTATCTTTTTTTCCATGCTTGCGTCAGGATTCTTTCCTTTATGTCATATTTCACAAAGTTTACCACAACTGACCTGGGTGGAGAGTTTGTTTTCGGGTTCTGTGCCGGTGCTCTGTGCGCCCGTTGAATCTGCAGATCCGTTTCTCCGGGTATTTCCAGTTCTTTTTTTAAGAACTGATCCATGAATTTTGTCATCGAGTTGCCTTCAATGCCCTCCGGAATTCCAAAGATGCGCATATTGCTTCGTCGGGATCTGCTCTCCAAGTCGTTTATTTTCTCCTGCATCCTCTGCGTTTGCGTCGTCAGGGTCTGTAGTTGTTCGTTTGCCTCGCTTTTCCAATCTTCTAGTTCCGAAATTCGGGTCTGCGCTTCTGTCATACACGCCCGCTGGGAGCGCAGCTCCTCCATGTTTTCCGTTAATTTACGCTCCATTTCTCTTCGGAGGTCCATGATTTCCTCCTTAATTTCTTTTTTCAGTTCCTCCTTAAGAGCCGCTAAATCCTGTTGTAGCTGTCGCTTGAATTCTCTTAACTCTTCACCCAAACTGGCGATGCCAGCGTTCATGTTGTCGAGTCTGGTGTCTTCCATTTTCTCTGCTGTAGACACCTCGTTTTTTTGGGCTTTGCGTACAGTGGTTTTTCCTGCGTTGTTGGAGAGGAATTCTTCAATTTTACCCTGTTTTTGTCCTTGTGCCCGGTTCCTTCGTGTTTTCATCCCTTAGTTTATTAATTCGTTTATGTCGAGTTGGCCATTTACCGATGATTTTTAATCCGGCTAGGGAGAGCTCTTTGTTTAAGTGTTATGTCTCTCCGCCATCTTCCCGGAAGTCCGCCAGGGCTGTTTTAACCTCAGAGAATGCCTGCTCCCGCTCCGGAGTCCATTTGAGTCTGTCTGCGGGTTTCCGTTTCTTGAGCGCGGCGTACAATGGTTGCATGAGTTGAGCTGCACGGGGGAGCAACCGGTTATAAAAGTTAACCATCCCCCAAAATTCTTGCAGCGCCCTGATCGTCTGAGGCCGGGGAAAGTTCGCCACGGCGCGCACTTTGTTGGGCAAGGGTATTGCTCCCTCTGGTGAAATGCGGTGCCCCAAAAAATCAATCCCCGTCACGCCGAACTGGCATTTCGCCGGGTTGATTATTAACCCGTGCTCTTCCAACCTCCGGAAAACCATCCTGAGGTGGGTTACGTGTTCGTCCTCGGACATGCTGGCCACCAGGATATCCTCCAGGTAGACGAACACAAACGGGAGATCGCGCAACACCGCATCCATCATGCATTGGAATGTCTGTGCCGCTCCTTTTAATCCAAAGGGCATGCATAAAAACTCAAACAAGCCAAACGGCGTTATTACTGCTGTTTTGGGTATGTCCTCCGCGCGCACTGGGACCTGGTGGTAACTGTGGACCAGGTCTATTTTAGAAAAAATGCGTGCTCCGACAAGGTGAACGGAAAAATCCTGAATATGGGGACTTGGGTAGCGGTCGTGGGCTGTGGCGTTATTCAAGCTGTGGAAATCTCCGCACGGTCGCCACGATCCCTCGGCCTTAGGAGCCATGTGTAGCGGGGATGCCCATGGGCTGTTTGATCGCCTGATGATGCCCAACCTTTCCAGGTTGACAAACTCCTCGCGCGCTATGGCCAGTTTAGCTGCTTCCAAGCGCCGGGGTTGTGTGAAAACGGGCGGCCCGGTGGTGGTGATAAAGTGTTCCACCCCGTGTTTAGCGATGACCGCCGAAAACGTCGGGACCGTGAGTGCTGGGAACTGAGTGAGCAGTGTGTGGAACTTACCGCCTGGAGCTGTGACATTGGCTTGTGTTATTGGCCCGGCCCCTCGAGCTGTACAGGGGAGAGAGTCAAAAGACATTGCATTAACCAAGCGTCTGTTAGCAACAGCGACTAGTAACCTGTGTGCACACAGAAAATCAGCTCCCAGGATTGGGAAACTCAATGCCGCTATAACAAAAGTCCACTCGTACATACGGCCGTGTAGGGATAAAGTCAGTCTTCTCTCACCAAAAGTCTTAATGTCCGAGCCGTTTATTGCTACCAGCCCGGGGCTGCTAGCTCCCGCTAGCCGGTCGGCGTAGGACGGCAGGATGATGCTCTTTTGGGCTCCGGTGTCTACGAGGAACCATCTCCCCGAGTGCGAGTCCATCACGTAGAGCAGCTTGTTCTCTTCACCAGCGGTCGCAGCTGCTACCGACTGCCGGCCTTGGCGTTTCCCGAACGCTTGAATTGGCACGGTGGCACACATCTGCGTGCGTTCTCTCCAAAGCGGCGGTGGTAGAAGCAGAACGTGTCTCTATGGCACTTCCTGGCTTCCGCTGCTGCTACCGTTGGCGGCTCCTCGCCTCCGCTGGTCGTCTTGCTGGGTTCCGACACCGTCGCATTCACTGTGAGGGCTCTGGTGGTGAGGATGATCTGATCTGCCTCCTGGGCTAGCGCACGGTAGTCACACGCAGCCAGCAACGGCAAACTGGCAAGAACCGCTCTCGCCTCTGTTGGGAGGTTCCGGAGGAAAAGGTGGGCAAACAGAAAATGCCCATCGTCTGTGCCCATCAACGCCAACATCTTCTCCATCAGTTCGACCGCCGACCCATCTCCTGACATAACGTTCGGCTCAGGAGACGCACACACACACAGGTTCAGAGTAGTTCAAACTGTTTATTAACAGCAGGGGTGTATGGGTGTGTGTCAGTGGAATGTTAATGTATTGGTGGTGGCGTCTGCTTCGGGCACAGAGGCAGAAGACCGTTCAGCCGGCAACCCTATGGGAGAGAACAGACACAGAGTGACAGGCACACACCAATACAGGAGGAGAATAGGCGAGGGAGAGAAGCTTACTTGAGTTTGACAGATGGCAGGCACTACAAGGACGGAACCCCGGGAGACAGTCACCTGCAGGACTCGGTGCAGCAGCGAGGAAGGACGAAGGATGGAGTTGTCCGCCGCCAAGGAATCCACCTGTGCACAGGGGAGCAGACTGGGAGAGGTAAGGAAAGGAATCTTCTTACCAATAGTTTGACGCTGAAGAGAGGGTTGACGCTTCGCGTTGAAGGCGATGAAGTCTAACGGCTTCAGGCCGAAGCTCAGGGCGAGGCGGCTTTTATCCCTCGCCGCTGACGAGTAGCAGGTGCGTGAGCAGGTGGCGCCGCTGATGAATGGCGCGGCGTGACAGTACTCCCCCCTCTAGCAGCGCCTCCTGGCGATGGCTTATCCGGGTGCGCTTGGTGGAAGTCCGCGATGAGCGATGGGTCCAACACAAACGACGGGGGCACCCACTGTCGATGCTCGGGCCCATAGCCCTCCCAGTCCACCAAGTATTGCAACCCACGACCCCGGCGCCGGGAGTCCAGGATGGAGGAGGCGGACCAGGCCGGATGGCCACCAATCATCCGGGGCGCGGGTTGCGCTGCAGGAGGAGGGCAAAGGGGGTCAGTAACTGCCAGTTTCACCTTCGACACGTGGAAAGTAGGATGAATGCGGAGGGAGGGGGGAATAGCCACGCGCACAGCCACCGGGTTGATGATCCGGGTGATGGGGTAGGGACCCATGAAGTGCTGTGCCAGCTTTCTCCTCTCGGCTTTTAGAGTGACGTCCTGGGTGGAAATGTAAACAAGCTGCCCAACTCTGTACGCCGGGGCAGGTCTTCTACGCCGGTCCGCCACTGTCCTGTTGCGCTCCGCTGTGCGTAATAGCGCATGGCGCGCGGCAGTCCAGGTGGAGCGGAACTGCCTGAGATGGGCCCTAACTGACGGGACAGTTACTTCACTCTCCTGCTCCGGAAACAGCGGGGGGTCGTAACCCAGGGACGCTTTGAAGGGGGACATCCCTGTTGCAGAAGAGCGAGCGGTGTTGTGGGCATATTCAACCCAGGCAAGATGGTTGCTCCAGGACGTGGGTTTGGATCTGGACACACAGCGGAGCGCAGCCTCCAGCTCCTGGTTGGTCCTCTCACACTGCCCGTTGGATTGGGGGTGATGGCCAGAGGAGAGGCTCACCTTGGCTCCGATGGCGTTACAGAAAGACCTCCAAACCTCAGATGAAAACTGGGGGCCCCGGTCCGAGACCACGTCCACCGGGATCCCATGCAGCCTGACCACGTGTTGGACGAGGAGGTCCGCCGTCTCCAGGGCAGTAGGGAGGCCTCGCAGGGGGACGAAGTGCACGGCCTTGGAGAAGTGGTCCACGACGGTCAGGATGGTGTCATAGGAGTTGGAGACAGGGAGTCCGGTGACGAAATCCAGCGCGATGTGCGACCAGGGCCTGCCAGGGACGGGCAGGGGCTGGAGCAGACCCGTTGGGGGGGCGTTTCCCGACTTGCAGGTGGCACAGATTGGGCAAGCCCGGGCGTAGCGGGCTGCATCCCTCCGCAGGCCTGGCCACCAAAAGGACCGTTGGAGGAGATCTATCATCCGGGAGGTGCCAGGGTGACAGGTGAGCTTGGAGGTGTGGAGCCAGTGGATGACCTCTCCTCGGACCGCGGATGGCACGAACAGCCTCCCCTCCGGTCCGCCGCCAGGGTCAGGTTCCACCTCCTGTGCCTTCCGGATCTTGCTCTCGATGTCCCACGAGATGGCTCCCACGACGCACGACCTGGGCAAGATGGAGTGGGGCGTCTCCTCCGACTCCACGGGGGTGAACTGCCTGGAGAGGGCGTCAGGCAGGACGTTCCTAGAGCCAGGCCTGAAGGTGATGGAAAATTGGAACCTGGCGAAGAACAGGGACCAGCGCGCCTGGCGGGCGTTCAGGCGCTTGGCAGATCATAGGTATTCCAAGTTCTTGTGGTCCGTGAGGACCACAAACGGCAGGTTCGCCCCCTCTAACCAGTGGCGCCACTCCTGCAGGGCGAGCTTAATGGCCAAGAGCTCTCTGTCCCCCACATCGTAGTTTCTCTCCGCCGGGGACAAGCGCCGGGAGAAGAAGGCGCACGGCCGTTTGGCGCCATCGTCCGGTGACCGCTGGGACAGCACTGCTCCCACTCCCGTGTCCGAAGCGTCTACCTCCACGATGCACTGCAGCGCGGGGTCGACCTGGCGAAGGACCCGGGAGGAGGAGAATTCCGCCTTCAGCGCCTCAAAGGCGGCAGCGACCTCTTCGGTCCACCGGAACGGGACCTTCGGGGACGTGAGGCGGGTCAGTGGTCCAACGATGGCACTGAAGTTGGGGACAAAGCGGCGGTAGAAATTGGCGAAGCCAACAAATTGCTGCACCTGTTTCCGGGATGCAGGTGTGGGCCATTCCACCACCGCCTTTACCTTCTCTGGGTCGGGGAGCACCTTGTCGTGGGCGATGATGAACCCCAGGAAGGACGTACTCCTGGCGTAAAATTCACACTTTTCTGCCTTAACGTACAGACGATTCTCCAGCAGCCTTTGGAGGACCCGCCTCACGTGGACCTGGTGCTCATCCCTGGACTTGGAGAAGATGAGAATATCGTCCAGGTAGACGAACACAAAAAGGCCAATGAAGTCCCGGAGGACGTCATTAATGAGGCGCTGGAAGACTGCAGGAGCGTTGGTCAACCCGAACGGCATCACCAGATATTCAAAGTGGCCGTTCGGGGTACGGAAGGCCGTTTTCCACTCATCTCCCTCCCGGATCCGGACGAGGTGGTAAGCGCTGCGTAGGTCCAGCTTGGTGAACCAGGTCGCCCCCTGGAGGGAGTGGAAAGCAGTGTCCATGAGAGGCAGGGTGTAACGGTCCTTCTCCGTGATGTTATTGAGGGCTCGGTAGTCGATACACGGGCGGAGGGACCCATCCTTCTTTCCCACGAAGAAGAACCCTGCCCCCACGGGTGACGATGATGGGCGGATAATCCCAGCACTCAATGACTCCTTCAGGTAGGCGTTCATCGTCTCCTTCTCCGGCGCAGACAGGCTGTAAAGGCGACCAGAAGGTAAGGGAGCCCCCTGGCGGAGGTTGATGGCGCAGTCATAGGGCCGATGAGGGGGGAGAGACATAGCTTTCGCTTTACTGAACACCATACCCAGGTCGTGAAATTCTGGGGGCACCAGGGACAGGTCCGGGGGTGCAGCGTCCGTCGCGGGGGGAGGAGCGGACGGAGAGCAGGCAGCGGACTGAAGGCAGGTGCCCATACAGAACGTACTCCATGCCAATATCCCAGCTGATTTCCAATCCAGGACCGGGTTGTGAAGGCGAAGCCAGGGATACCCCAGGATGACGGGCGACACAGAGTTGGGAAGGACGTAGAAGGTCATCTCCTCCCGGTGATTTCCCGAGATGATGACCGGGACGGGGATGGTTTGGTGTGATACTCTCCCAAGGGAGGCACGGGAGAGATTAACAAGGGAGATGGGATTCTTCAGTGCCTGACAGCGAATGCCCAAACGGGTTGCCAGGCTTTGTGAAATAAAGCTGCCTTCTGCACCCGAATCCACCAGTGCGTGGGTGAGATGCCCAGTGGGATTGTGGCAAAAACGGATGGGCAGCTTCAATTGGGTGAGGGGACTTAACCGATTGACGTCCGCGAGGCCCCCTACAGTGACTCGCGGACCCCGCCGTTTGGCTTATGTGGACAGAGCTCCACCGTGTGTTGATTATCCCCGCAGTACATGCAGAGATTCAACTCACGGCGGCGTTGTCTCTCTGCCGGGGAGAGCTTTGTCCAGCCCGTCACCATCGGCTCCGACTCCTCGGAGTGCGATGGCGGCGGCGTCGCCAGGGGGCGAGCTTGGGGCAGGCGCGACGAGGCTCCCCGAGGGCGAGAAGAAGACGACTTCCGCCCAGAGGAGCGCTCGCGCAGCCTGTTATCCAAGCTGATGGCGAGAGAAGTTAGCTCAGCTAGCGTCCCAGGGATATCCCGACCAGCCAGTTCATCCCTCAGATCATCATTCAGGCTGCGGAGGAACAGGCCACAGAGGGAGCGTTCGTCCCAGCCCAGTTCCTCCGCCGCTACCCGGTAGTCAACCGCATAGTCCGCTGCCGACCGGCTTCCCTGCTGGAGAGCGAGAAGCCGATCGACCTGGACCGTCTCGGTTCGGGAATGGTCAAAGACCTCCAGGAAGCGTGCCACGAACTGGTCATAGGTGAGGGTGGCGTAACTGGGCTTCGCCATAATGGCGTAGGTCCAAGTTAACGCGCGCCCCTCCAGGAGATTCCCTATGTAGCCAATTTGGCTGTGATCCGAGGGGAAGTCTCCGGGCACACGGTGGAATACGGACTCACACTGCATTATGAACCCCCGCGCTCCGCCGAGCTTTCCGCTAAAGCGGGCGGGGGTTGGAATCGGCGTGAGCCGAACCGGTGCCGCAGGAGCCGGCTGGACGGCCGCTGGGACAGCAGGAGCTGCGCCACCCTGGTGAGCCGGGGGGAACGGCTGTTGGGGGTCCAGGCGGTCCAATCGGTTAGTGATGGCAATAAGTTGATTTAAAATCACCTGCTGCTGATAAGCAATTTGATCCACCCGAACCTCGAGAGTGGTAAGCCGGTGCGCGAGCCCGCCGTCTGCTGAGCCGCTCTGCTGAAGCCGTACTGACATAACGTTCGGCTCAGGAGACGCACACACACACAGGTTCAGAGTAGTTCAAACTGTTTATTAACAGCAGGGGTGTATGGGTGTGTGTCAGTGGAATGTTAATGTATTGGTGGTGGCGTCTGCTTCGGGCACAGAGGCAGAAGACCGTTCAGCCGGCAACCCTATGGGAGAGAACAGACACAGAGTGACAGGCACACACCAATACAGGAGGAGAATAGGCGAGGGAGAGAAGCTTACTTGAGTTTGACAGATGGCAGGCACTACAAGGACGGAACCCCGGGAGACAGTCACCTGCAGGACTCGGTGCAGCAGCGAGGAAGGACGAAGGACGGAGTTGTCCGCCGCCAAGGAATCCACCTGTGCACAGGGGAGCAGACTGGGAGAGGTAAGGAAAGGAATCTTCTTACCAATAGTTTGACGCTGAAGAGAGGGTTGACGCTTCGCGTTGAAGGCGATGAAGTCTAACGGCTTCAGGCCGAAGCTCAGGGCGAGGCGGCTTTTATCCCTCGCCGCTGACGAGTAGCAGGTGCGTGAGCAGGTGGCGCCGCTGATGAATGGCGCGGCGTGACATCTCCTAACTCGGAGCGCCTCAGGAGCCTCTCCGCTCTCTCACAGTCTGAGAGCGTGTAGCGCCGAGTCAGCGCGGCCTTGAGAGCTGTCGTGGCTCTCAAGTCGTGGGCTGGAGGCTGTTGGAGCAGGCTCGCTACCTGCTGAGACGTGCGAGTGTCCAGCGCTGCGACCACATAGTAATATTTGGTGTTGTCTGCCGTTATTCCCCGGAGGGCGAACTGAGCCTCGGTGTGGTGGAACCAAGACCGCGGGTCGTGCAGCGAAAAGTCCGGTAGTTTGACTGGAACAGCGCACGCGTTGCTGGGGGTTCCCATCCGGGCCGTCTCTGGGATGCTTGCCGCGTCGCTGGGGCTTCCCGTCCGGGCCAACTCCGGGGTTCCTGCCTCGTGTTCCATAATTCGTAAAGGGGTCACCAGTGTGGAGAGTGTAAATAACGAAAACAGATTTATGCAGCAGACGACTTTATTCACTCTCACATCAGTCATACACAGAAAAAGCATGTCTCAATACACCACGGGTTCTCCTTTTATACCAACCGCCCATCTCACATCTACATGACATCTCATATCACAATACATTCATCCCTTCTCCCCCCAACTCCTTCTTTCTGCTACCTCACCATAATCTCCACACCTATTGTCCTTCTCTGTTTACCCTCTGCATCCAGTCTGAGATGATTAACCCCCTCTACAATGTATTCCTTTTGCAACTTGCTGTAATGCTTTAGTGTTTTTATGTAAAGCACTTTGAATTGTCTTGTACACAAAATGTGCTATACAAATAAACTTGCCTTGCCTTGGCTTGCTTTGCCAAGCAGCACAGAGACAAGCCTCAAAACTTCTGGAACAAAGTTATTTGGAGTGATGAGACCAAAATTGAACTTTTTGGCCACAACCATAAATGCTACATTTGGAGAGGAGTCAACAAGGCTTATGATGAAAAGTACACCATCCCTACTGTGAAACATGGAGGTGGATCGCTGATGTTTTGGGGATGTGCGAGTTACAGAGGCACAGGGAACTTGGTCAAAATTGATGCTAAGATGAATGCAGCATGCTATCAGAAAGTACTGGAAGAAAATTTGCATTCATCAGTCCGTGTATGGGATGGACTTGGGCATTCCAATATGACAATGATCCAAAACATAAGGCCAAGTCAACCTGTCATTGGCTACAGCAGAAAAAAGTGAAGGTTTTGGAGTGGCCATCTCAGTCTCCTGACCTCAATATTATTAAGCCACTCTGGGGAGATCTCAAACGTGCAGTTCATGGAAGACAGCCCAAGAATTTACAGGAACTGGAGGCTTTTTGCCAAGAAGAATGGGCAGCTTTACCATCTGGGAAAATAAAGTGCCTCATCCACAACTACCACAAAAGACTTCAAGCTGTCATTGATGTTAAAGGCAGCAATACACGGTATTATGAACTAGGGTATGTAACCTTTTGATCTGGGTCATTTGGATAGTTTCTGTTGTCATTATGATTTAAAAAAAAATGCAAACAATTGATAATAAATGGCTTCACCCAACCACTAACTATGAGTGAAAGAAAAGTTTTTGTTTTGTCATTCATATTCTCTGAAATAATGGGCAAAAAAATCACAAATTCTGCCAGGGTAAGTAAACTTATGAGCACAACTGTACATGTGTGTTTACAGCTTATGTGCAATGAATGTGAAGGCAACTAGTATCTGACAATATTTATATAGAAAACTAAAATTCCCTACCTGTTTTCCTTGGTTAAAAGAGACCTCAAACATACAGAAGAAACAGAACGGTAATGTCTACAATGTATACATGTAAGATGTCTTATGAACAGTGTTGGGCAAGTTACTAAAAAATAGTAACTTGTTACAGTTACTAGTTGCTTCTTTTCAAAAGTAACTGAGTTACTTTTGAGTTACTGCATGATTAAAGTAACTAGTTACTTGGAAAAGCTGCTTTCACATTACTTTTAAATGCTTACTCAAATCATCTTGCACACATAGCAAGATCAATGGCCCCTTGTTCTCAGAAAAAGAAAACTGATGAGAAAAAAGTCTCATCTTACAGAGAAAAAATGTCTCAGGTTTACATAAGCTATTGTAATCAGTAGAAAGTCAGAAATTTACTCGAAATAAAGCTGTAAATTCACAGAGAAAACTTTGGACTCCCTGGTGGGCCGTTTTTGGCCCATGAGCTATATATTTGACACCCCTGGAACAGCCCATTAAAAACAAATATTTAGAGGATTTACTTCCATGAAATAGTTTCATTTCATAACAGCATAGAGCGGGAAGATCCGCAGGTCCACAAAATTGCAAATTTTAACACCTATGGGATCCCTGTCTTCCTTTACGAGTCTGAGACCTGAATTTTCTCCACCACAACCACCCACCATCTGGGTAGATTCCATCGGACCTGCCTCCGTAACATCCTCGGCATCCGATGGTTCCACCACACCACAAACGATGAGGTCTACGGGAGGGCTGGCTGCCCCCTCCCCATCTCCACCATCATCAGAAGAGAGAGGCTGGCCAGGTTGGAAGATGCGACACCTGCCAAGCGGGTCCTCTCCACCAGCAGCAACCCCCCCCCCCCCCCATCCAGGGCTGGCATCACCCCCAAGATCGGCCCAGACTGTCCTGGATTACCCAGGTTGCAATAATAAGACCACTGGCTAACCTCATTGCCCTAGCCCAGGATCGCCCTGCCTTCAGCCATTTGGTGACAATGGTCACTTAAGTGGCCAGGCGAAGATTAAGTGAGTAAGTAAGTAAGTAAGTAAGTAAATGGTTTCAGCAATGCTGGTTAGGAAATCAGAAAGATCTAGTGTAGAAATTCCAAGAATAATGAGGCTGGCAATTTCTCCTTTTTGACTACTCAAGCATGTCTGGCATTTATTCCTCACTAATACAGCAACAGCTAACAAAACTTAGCTTTGTTTTCCCTCTGTTCATGAAAAGCCCCTTAGCTAATCCAGAAGTAGAATACATGCGTGCAAATGTACAACTATGCGCGTGGATGTTGTACAAATGTCATCCAATATGTTCATGGCATGTATACAAACTCCAGGCGAATTTTGGCCCAGAATTCACCAGGAGTTTGTGCAGCATTCGTGCAATATTCGTGCAACATATACAAATGTACTGTACTAATTCAATGTGATTCCAGGGGAAAACTGTCGCTAATTCACATATTTGCTGCAAATTTCCTTATCTACAACCAGTCGCGAGCTATTGCAGCCCAGTGATACCTTATTGTAGCTCAAAACTTCACCCATATATCCATCCATCCATCCATCAATCCATCCATCCATCTTCTATCGCTTTTCCGGAGGTCCAGGTCACATAGGCAGCAGTTCAAGCAGAGAAGCCCAGACTTCCCTCTCCCCAGCCACCTGCTCCAGCTCTTCTGAGAGGATGCCAAAGCATTCCCAGGACAGTTTGGAGATGTAGTCTCTCCAGTGTGTCCTGGGTCTGCCCTGGAGTCTCTTTCCAGTAGGACGTGCCCGAAACACCTCAAATGGGCGACATCCAGGAGGCATCCTGATCACATGATCAAACCACCTCAACTGGCTCCTTTCGATGTGGAGGAGCAGTGTTCTACTCTGAGCCTCTCCCGGATGACTGAGCGCCTCACCCTGTTTCTAAGGGTGAGTCCAACAATCCTATGGAGAAAGCACATTTCAGCCGTTTGTATCCACAATCTCATTCTTTCAGTCATTACCCAGTGCTCATGACCATAGGTGAGGGTAGGAATGTAGATTGACTGGTAAATCAACAGCTTTGCCCTAGAGCTCAGCTCCCTCTTAACCCCGACAAACCGGTACAACATCTGCATCACTGCAGATGCTGCTGTAATCCGTCTGTCAATCTCCCGCTCCATTCTCCCCTGACTCATGAATAAGATGCCAAGTCACTTAAACTCCTTCACTTGGGGCAGGAGCTCATCCCCAACATAGAGAGGACAGTCCACCCTTTTCCTGCTGAGAACCATGGACTCGGACGTGGAGGTGTTCATTTTCATACCAGCCGCTTCACACTCAGCAGCAAACCATTCCAGCAAGACCTATAGGTCATTGCTTGATGAAGCCAACAGTTTGACATCATCTGCAAATAGCAGAGATGAGATCATGTGGTCACCAAACATGTAACCCTCGGTTCCTTGGCTGTGCCTAGAAATCTTGTCAATAAAAATTATGAAAAGGACTGGTGACGAAGAGCAGCCCTGGCGGAGTCCAACTCTCACTGGGAGTAAGTCCGACCGAGTGTTGACAATATGAACCAAATTCTCACAACGGTTGTATAGAGACCGGATAGCTCGTAGTAACAAGTCCTATTCCCCATACTCCCGAAGCACCCCCCACAAAAAAACATGAGGGACGCAATTGAATGCTTTCTCCAAGTCCACAAAGCACATGTGGACTGGTTGGGAAAACTCCCACAAACCTTCGAGGATTCTCGAGAGGGTAAAGAGCTGGACCAATGTGGCACGGCCAGGACGAAAACCACATTGCTCCTCCTGAATCCGAGGTTCGACCAATGGCCGTACTCTCCTCTCCAATACCCTAGCATAGACCTTCCCAGGGATGCTGATGTGTGTGATCCCCTAAAGTTGGAATACACCCTCCGGTCCCCCTTTGTGAAGAGAGGAACCATCACCCCAGTTTGCCATGCCAAAGGTACTGTCCCCAACTTCCACGCAATGTTGCAGAGGTGTGTCAGCCATGACAACCTGACAACATCCAGAGCCTTGAAGTACTCAGGGAAAATCTCGTACACCCCCAGGGCCCGGTGGCCGGGCCCTGGGAGTGACCTCAGCCCCAGCGACCTCAGCCCCTCAGCGACCTCAGCCCCTGTGTTGTGCGAGTCGTCCCCCTTGTCCCCAAGCTCTGCTTCCTCTGTGAAAGGCGTGTCAGTGGGATTGAGGAGATCCTCAAAGTATTCCTTCCACGGCCTGACGATGTCCCCAGATGAAGTAAGCAGCACACCATCCACACCATAACAGTGTGGATTGGGAGCTGCTTCCCCCTCCTAAGTCGCCGGACAATTTGCCAGAATCTCTTTGAGACCAACCGAAAGTCTTGTTGCATGGCCTCACCACACTCCTCCCACACCCAAGTTTTTGCTTCAGCAACCACCAGAGATGCACTCCGCTTGCCCTGCCGTTACACCTCAGCTGCTTCGGGAATCCCACAAGCCAACCAAGCTTGATAGGACTCCTTCTTCAGCTTGATGCCACCACGAGATGCACCAACGACCTTGTGACCACAGCTCTGGGCAGCTGCTTCAACAGTAGAGGTGGAGAACATGGCGCATTCAGACTGCATGTCTCCAGACTCTCTCGGAATGTGGTTGAAGTTCTTCCGGAGGTGGGAGTTGAAGACTTCCCAGGCAGGGGCCTCAGCCAGACGTTCCCAGCACATTCTCACTATACGTTTGGGTCTACCAGGTCTGAATGGCATCCTACCCCGCCATCAGATCCAACTCACCACCAGGTGGTGATCAGTTGATAGCTCTGTGCCTCTCTTTACCTGAGTGTCCAAGATACAGTATATGGTTGCAGATCTGATGTCACAATAACAAAATCGATCATCAACTTTCAACCTAGGGTGTCCTCGTGCCAAGTGCACCAGGACAGCATGGTGACACAGTGATTAGCACCGTGGCAGCACAACAACTCACCCTTGACCATGGGATCTCGGGTTCGATCCCACCCCCTCACCAACAGTGACCTTTCTGTGTGGAGTTTGCATGTTCTCCCCCTGTTTGTGTGGGTTTACGGTGGGATTTCTCTGGTTTCTTCCTACAGGGGCCAAAAACCTGCAGGTTTGGTTAACTGGCATCAAATGGGGAGGTATGAATGTAAAGTTGTCCCTTGCCCCTTCCCCCAGCCCACAGTTGTAAATAAGAATGTGTCCTTAATCTGTCCTGCCTGGTTGAATAAAGGTTAAAATAAATTAAAAAACATAAAACATATGGACACCCTTATGCTGGAACATGGTGTTTGTTATTGACAAACTGTGGTTGGCACAGAAGTCCAATAACTGAACACCACTCGGTGTCAGATCAGGCAGGCCGTTCCTCAAAACTTCACTCCATTTTTATTTGTCAAAAATAGGTTGAGAATTTCTAGAAGATGGTCAATCATCTATGACATGTTTATATTTAAGTGGAAGTCTTGCTAAGCTAAGCTAAAGTTTAAGCCAGTTGTTAATATGGGCAAAGACAGTTATGTTCAAAAGTTGACCTGGGCAAAAAATTAATGCTCAGCAGTGTTCATCAAAAAAATACAAACAAGGGAAAACCTGCAGTAGATCATGAGCAGACACAGCATGCTTTAAATTGTATTTTTTCCTCTAAACCTAAGATTTAGTCCACTGTGGAGAAAAGAGGCAGGCGAGGCAACGAGCTGGATAACACAGAAACTTCATTCTTTCTCCTACATAACTTGCAGCAAAAGAGAATCCCAGGTTTCTGTGCATTCCTCTTTTATATCTTTATTTCCGTGCATCGAGATCTGGAACTTCTGACCATAATACATTGTTGTTTGAACAAAGAAATATGTGGCACATTAACATAACATAACGCCGGAGCCACTGAGAGAAGAAGGGTGTGGGAGCAACGCCGGCTCTTACTCTCCCCAGGGGAGAGCTCTTACTGTTCCCAGGGAGGCGCATAGACCCAACAGTCCCATCTGATACCCCCCCCCCGGTGACACTTCCTCCTTCGATCCATTAATCTCCCCTTCCCCATGCCTTCTCTGGGTGGAGAAACCCCCACACCATGTCCCCACACAGCACCCCCCGAACACCCAGAAAGGGCACTAACCCCCCCATCCTTTGGGCTTGAGCTGGCACCCATTGCTGCTGTAGCGGGGGGGGGGTGTCGCCGATCCAGTCGAAACACCCCTTTGGTGAGGTGTACCGGAGGGCCTGTCAGTCTGTGGAGGGAAAGAAGGAGGGGGGGGAAACACATTTGCTTTGTGAGCACAGGTCCCTGCCGAGGGATCACCACCTTGCGGAGCCACCAACGGTGGGCGTCTGCGCCGGGGAGCTTGGGCCAACACCACCTGCTCGTCTACCAACACAAAAGCAGGCTTCAGCCGGTCGATGCAGATGGTCTCCCTACGCACCCCCCCCCCCCAAGTCTAACATAAAATGCTTCGCCCCAGGTTCCAATACCCTGAACGGTCTGTTGTACGGTGGGTGCAGCGGGATCTGGTGTGCATCATGCCTGACAAAAAAAAAACAACAAAAAACTGGCATTCTGCAAGCTTTTTGGGATGAATGTGTGGGGAAAGCAATGGTGGGCCGGGCCCAGTATGCTCACAGCGTCCGTACTATGTAAAAATTGCGTGGACCGTTCAGCCTCGGGCGTGGGGTTTTCCAGTAAAAACTCTCCGGGGATCCGCAGTGGCTGAGATAAAATGAGTTCTGCCGGGGAGGCTGCCAAATCCTCCTTAGGTGTGGAGCACAACCCTAAAAGAACCCAGGGCAGGAGGTCCACCCAATTTCTGTCTGTGAGCAAAGCTCTGAGCGCTACTTTAAGCGGCCTATGAAAATGCTCGCACAACCCGATAGCCTGGAGGTTTAGCTGCTTCCAAACACCGAAGTCGCACGAACACCGGCAGGCCTTTTGTCATTATAAAGTGCTCGACCCCATGTTTTGTTACCGTAACCGAAAAAGTCGGGACCGTGAGTGCTGTGAACTGTGCGAGTAACTGTTGGTACTTACCCCCTGGAGCTGTAACATTAGCCAGTGTTGTTGACCCAGCTCTCCGAGCTGTACAGGGCAATGAGGTGAAAGAGATTGCATCCACCAATTGCCTGTTCGCAACATCAACTACGAACCCATAAGCACAAGCACATAAAAAATCTGTGCCTAAAATGGGGCCAGAACATGCAGCTATCACAAAGTCCCACTGAAAGTTGCGTTCGTGTAAGCATATCATCAGTGTCCGCTCGCCAATTGTCCTGATGGTGGATCTGTTGGCGGCCATGAGCTCGAGACTGCTGGCTCCTGCCACCCTGTCTGTGTTGTCCGGCAGGATGAGGCTCTTCTTGGAGCCGGAGTCCACCAAAAACCGTCTCCCCGAACGTGTGTCTGTGACATAAAGCAGTCCATTCTTGTTGCCAGCGGTTGCAGCTGCCACTGAATTCCAAACGTGCTGTCTTTCCGGCTTCTTGAATTGGCATGGCAACAGGCAGCGTTGGGAATTCGAGCCGACACAGTGATGATAAAAACAGATCGCCCTGTTCCTTCATCTTCTGGTGTCCGTCCCGGCTACCACCAATGGCTCCTCGACCTTGCTGGAGTCTCTCATGGATGCTGGTGCCACTGTCTGCACACTGAGAGTTTTGGTCACCAAAATGATGCAGTCTGCTTTCTGCGCCAGGGCGCGGTAATCCTTATCAACCAGCCGCGGTGAGTTGGCAAGGATCGCCCTCGCTGTAGCCGGTAAGTTCCTGAGGAACAAGTGGGCGAACAGGAAAGATTCATCATCTTTCCCCTCTGCATCAACATGCTCTCCATGAGCTCCACTGCCGACTTGTCCCATAACTCCGAACGCGTTAGGAGTCTCTCTACCCTCTCACTGTCAGAAAGGGTATTACGCTGGAGAAGCATCCTCTTGAGTGCTTCATATTTTCCTTGGGCCGGCGGCTCCTGGAACAGGCCCGTCACCTGTTGCGCGCATCCAGTGCAGCGACCACATAGTAATACCTGCTAATATCCGTTGTTAACCCCTGGAGTGCAAACTGGGCTTCTTTGTGCAAGAACCACGCGGTCGGGTTGTGAAGCCAGAAATCTGGGAAACCACGCATGCGGTGCTGATGCTCTCCCTCCAGGCAGTCTCTGCGGCGATGCTCAGCTCGCGTTCCATGGCACGTCTTAGGGTCACCAATGTGGAGAATGGAGGCAGGCGAGGCAACGAGGTAGATGACACAGAAACTTTATTCTTTCTCCAGCATAACTTACAGCAAACGAGAATCCCAGGTCTCTGTGCATTCCTCTTTTATATCTTTATTTCCATGCATCGAGACCCGGAACTTCCAACCAATATACATTGTTGTTTGAACAAAGAAATGTGTAGCACATTAACATAACATAATGCCGGCACCGCTCCCACACCCTTCTTCTCTCAGCGGCTCCGGCAGCTCTGACTCTCCCCGGGGGGCGCATAGACTCAACAGTCCCGTTTGATACCCTCCGGTAACACCTCCTCCTTCGGTCCATTGTTCTCCCCTTCCCCCTGCCTTTTCTGGGTGGAGAAACCCCCACACCATGCCCCCACTCCATTACCAAAAAGACTCTTATTGCTTCTGTACCTCCTAGCAAGCATGCAGCTGCAGACATGGTCACTGTGACAGTGAAATAACACAGTAGAATAACTATATCAATCAGTGGTTTGATTTGTCAATATTTTTATTAATCCTGCATGTGTAAATTGTATCCTCTGCTTCGTGTTCTTACCTGACAGGAGTGGCAGCAATTGAGGTCTACTGCTAGTCCATCTGTTTCAAGGGTCAAAGTGTTTTTCCTTCAAAATAGGGCTCAGTGATTAACCGAAATGAAAATGACTATTTTTTGGTTATTCCCATCTTCCTGTTGTGTACGTGCATGTGAGAGCTTTTTATATATTGCGTCTTTAGGACGTGCCCGTGGCATTACAGGAATGGCCACGTAGCTCCTGAAGCAGCACAGTTAGAGCTGTTCAGAAGCAGCAGAACACGGGCAGATTAAACACAGATTGTAATGAAAACAAACATGGTCTCCAGCAAACTGTGTGGCTACTCACACTACTGTTAGCTTCTAACAACTATCTGCTTCATCTGTACTGTTTTACAGAGGGGATGGACAAGCTCAGGCTGTATTTAAGAACCTGATAAGAGACTCATAATCACTATGTGGTAGTAACAATCATGGGTGCATGAAGGACTCCCTCAATGCAGCTAACAAGCTAATTAGCCATGCTGTGACCCACAAATGATTATTTTGTGTGTGAAATGGCAATAGTTTCTATTATTTATTATATTATGCTCATTTACTACCACGTTGCAGTGATATGATACCACATTCTTGTATAATATTGCTTAATTGCAAGCCTTGTTAGTAAGAAGAAGAGAGCAAAGAAAATAACTGAAAAAAATTGAAAACTGTAATGAAAGAGTCAATTAACTGTGATGCTGATTTAAGGTCAAATTGTCCAGCCCTACTTCAGAGATGCTCTCCTGTATACCTCAGTTGTAATGAGCGTTTATTTGAGTTACTGTTTCCTTTCTGCCAGCTGAAGCCACTCTGACCACTCTCCTCAGACCTCTGGTATCATCAACAAGGTGTTTGGGCCCAGAGACCTGCTGGTCACTGGATATTTTCTCTTTTTCAGACCGTTCTCTCTAAACCCTAGAGATGGTTGTGAATGAAAATCCCAGTAGATTTGCAAATACTGCCCATATGCCACCAACAGCTACTACACGTTCAAAGTCACTTAAATCACCTTTCTTCCACAGTTCTTTTTGAACTAAATCAGATTGTTTTGACCATGTCTACATGTCTAAATGCAATGAGTTGCTGAGTTTCTACCATGTAGTTGGCTGATTAGGTATTTGCATTAACAAGAAGTTGACCAGGCGTACCTAATAAAGTGGCAGGTGAGAGTAGAGTGTTCCTTTGCATTTATTTTTTTTTGAAGTCTCATAAAGGACTGATTGGGGTTTTTAGCTTTCAAATAAATAGCCCATTTGGGCATTTTAGGCTTCTGTAATGATACTGATGAGTATAATGGCCTCCTGCATCAAAAAGTCACACTGCTTTGTCTTATTTCCACTGAAACACACATAAATTGGGAGGTAATGAGAATTAGTCGAGAAGAGTCAGCGATGAAATGCCTCCTAATGATGGCTCGACTAATTACGTGTCAATAGGCTTTTGCACGCTCAGCAGTTTCGGAATGCAGGACTCACAGTGCTCTGCTGTAATTGGTCAGCTTTTGCGCCGCAATCACCACCAGCCAAAGCCATGCCTGTCAAAGATAACACAAAGTGGTTATTAAATAATTTTTTGCAACATGTCCACTTATTTCCCACCTTTCACCTTCGTGAATATTGGCATGTGTAATTCCGTCATTATACGATGGTGATGATGATGCTTCAAGAAGGTGTTCAAATATTTATTGCCATGGTTGGCTGGTGGCAGCAAAACTGTAGAACAGTTTGGTGAAGAAAAATGGCTAAATCCTATAGCAATGTTAATTAATGCTGGTAATATATGTGAGCCATTCAGCAAATACTGTATGTTTCCATGTAATGAGAACAAGGGAGATAATTACTGTTTCTTTCTTGACCTTTACCCATAATATAAAGGCATGGTGGTGGCTGTTAAATCACTGCAAAAATAATTACTTTAATCACTGTACAGCATGTGAGTAAATGCCAGGAACCATTAAATATGACATGGTATCCTTTCAGCAACTATTTTGACAAAAACAGAGTGGAAACTAGGCATTATTAATGACATTAATTGAGGATCTTTGCAGAAACAAAAGTACTTATACCTTTATTTTCCCTATGCCTTATACAAACCCAAATCCCCACGACGTTGGAATGTTGTGTAAAACAAATAAAAACAGAATCCATCCATCCATCTTCTACCGCTTTTCTGGAGGTCCAGGTCGCGGAGGCAGCAGTTCGAGAAGAGAAGCCCAGACTTCCCTCTCTCCAGCCACCTGCTCCAGCTCTTCAGAGAGGATACCAAAGCGTTCCCAGACCAGCTGGAAGATGTAGTCTCTCCAGCGAGTCCTGGGTCTGCCCCGGGGTCTCCTTCCAGTGGGATGTGCCCAAAAAACCTCAAGTGGGAGGAGTCCAGGAGGCATCCTAATCAGATGCCCATACCACCTCAACTGGCTCTTTTCAATGTGGAGGAGAAGCTATTCTACTCTAAGCCTCTCCTGGATGACTGATTCCCTTACCCTGTCTCTAAGGGTGAGTCCAGTAATCCTATGAAGAACGCTCATTTCAGCCGCTTGTATCCGCAATCTCATTCTTTCGGTCATTACCCAAAGATCGTGACCATAGGTGAGAGTAGGAACGTAGATTGACCGGTAAATCGACAGCTTTGCCTTAGAGCTTAGCTCCCCCTTCACCACTACAGACTGGTACAATGTCCGCATCACTGCAGATACTCCTCCGATCAATCTCTCGCGCCATTCTCCCCTCACTTGTGAATAAGACCCTGAGATACTTAAACTCCTCCACTTGGGACAGGAACTCATCCCCAGCCCGAAAGGGACAATCCACCTTTTTCCGGCCGAGGACTATGGACTCAGACTTGGAGGTACTGATTCTCATCCCAGCCGCTTCACACACAGCAGCAAACCATCCCAGTAAGACCTGTAGGTCATTGCTGGATGAGGCCAGCAGGACAACATCATCTGCAAACAACAGAGGTGAGATCCTGTGGTCACCAAGCATGACACTTTCCATTCCCTGGCTGCACCTAGAAATCCTGTCCATAAAAATTATGAACAGGATCGGTGACAAAGGGCACCCCTGGCGGAGTCCAACTTTCACTCGGAATGAGTCTGACCAAGTGTTGGCAATACTAACCAAGCTCTCACAACGGTCGTATAGAGACCGAATAGCTCATAATAACAACCCCAATACCCCAAACTCCTGAAGCACCTCCCACAAAAAACCATGAGGGACACGGTTGAATGCCTTCTCCAAGTCCACAAAACACATGTAAACTGATTGGGCAAACTCCCACAAACCCTCGACGAATCTTGAGAGGGTGAAGAGCTGGTCTGATGTACCACAGCCAGGACGAAAACCACATTGCTCCTCCTGAATCTGAGGTTTGATTAATGGCCGGACTCTCCTCTCCAGTACCTTGGCATAGACCTTCCCAGGGAGGCTGAGGAGTGTGATCCCTCTAAAGTTGGAGCACACCCTCTGGTCTGTGTTTTTGAAGAGGGGAATCACCACCCTAGTTTGCCATGCCAAAGGCACTGTCCCCGACCTCCATGCAATGTTGCAGAGGCATGTCAACCATGACAGCCCTACAACTTCCAGGGCCTTGAGGTACTCAGGGCAAATCTTGTCCATCTCTGGGGCCTGGCCACTAAAGAGATATTTAACCACCTTGACAACCTCAGCCCCTGTGATGGGTGAATCGTTACCCTCGTCCACAAGCCCTGCTTCCTCTGTGGAAGGCATGTCAGTGGGATTGAGGAGACCCTCAAAGTATTTCTTCCACCACCTGACGATATCCCCAGTCGAAGTCAGCAGCACCCCATCCGCACCATACACAGTGTGGTCAGGGAGTTGCTTCCCCCTCCTGAGCCGCCGGACAGTTTGCCAGAATCTCTTCGACGCTGACCGAAAGTCTTGTTCCATGGTCTCACCAAACTCCTCCCACACCCGAGTTTTTGCTTCAGCAACCACCAGAGCTGCACTCCACTTGGCCTGCCGGTACACCTCAGCTGCTTCGGGAGTCCCACAAGCCAACCAAGCTTGATAGGACTCCTTCTTCAGCTTAATGGCCCCCCTCACCACTGGTGTCCTCCATGTGGTTCGGGGGTTGCCACCACGAGATGCACCAACAACCTTGCGGCTGCAGGTCTGGGCAGCCGCTTCAACAATGGAAGTGGAGAACATAGCGCATTCAGACTCCATGTCCCCAGACTCCCTCGGAATGTGGTCGAAGTTCTTCTGGAGGTGGGAGTTGAAGGCCTCCGAGACAGGGGCCTTAGCCAGACATTCTCAGCACACCCTCACTATACGTTTGGGTATACCAGGTCTGAACGGCCTGCCATCGGATCCAACTCACCACCATGTCGTGATCAGTTGACAGCTCCTCACCTCTCTTTGCCCGAATGTCCAAGACATATACTGGTTGCAGGTCTGATGACACGTTAACAAAATCGATCATCGACCTGCGACCTAGGGTGTCCTGGTGCTAAGTGCACATATGGACACCCTTATGCTTGAACATGGTGTTTGTTATGGACAAACTGTGGTTAGCACAGAAGTCCAATAGCTGAACACCACTCGGGTTCAGATCGGGCAGGCCGTTCCTCCTATTCACCCCTCTCCAATTTTCACTGTCGTTGCCCACGTGCGCATTGAAGTCCCCCAGTGGGACAATGGAGTCTCCAAGAGGAGCACCCTTCAGCACCCCAGTCAGAGAATCCAAAAAGGGTAGGTCATCTGAACCATCATTTGGTGTATAGGCACAAATGATGCTCAGAACCCGTTTCCCAACCCAAAGATGCAGGGAAAAAACCCTTTCATCCACCAGGGAAAACTCCAATATAGAGGCAGCAAGGTGGGGGGATACAAGAATACCCACCCCTGCTCGTCGCCTCTCGCCCAGGGCAACTCCAGAGTAGGCCAAGCTTCAGCCCCTCTCCAGGAGACTGGTTCCGGAACCGGAGCTGTGTGTTGAGGTTAGGCCGACTAATACTAGCTGGTATCTGTCAACCTCATGCACCAGCTCAGGCTCCTTCCCCAACAGAGAGATGACATCCCATGTCCCAAAAACAGAATATAATAATTTAAAAATCATTTTCAACCTATATTCAATTGAATACACTACAAAGCCATGATATTTAATGTCCAAACTGATGAGCTTTTTTTTTTTTTTGCAAATATTCACTGTTTGAATCTGATGCTTGCAACACATTCCAAAAAAGCTGAAATAGGGGCATGTTTACAATCGTATTACATCACCTTTCATTTTAACAACACGCAAAAAGCATTTAGCAACTGATAACACTAATTGTTGAAGTTTTGTATGTGGATTTCTTTCCCATTCTTGCTTGATGTACAACTTCAGTTGCTCAACATTCTGGGGTCTCTGTTGTCATATTTTGCACTACATAATGCGCCACACATTTTCAATGGGAGACAGGTCTGGACTGCGCCAGTTCTGGACTGCAGGCCAGTCTAGTACCCGCACTCTTACTATGAAGCTACACTGTGTAGCATGTACAGAATGTGGCTTGGCATTGTCTTACTGAAATAAGCAGGGATGTCCCTGAAAAAGATGTTACTTGGGTGGCAGCATATGTCCAAAACCTGTACGTACCATTCAGCATTAATGGTGCCTTGACAGATGTGCAAGTTACCCATCCCATGGGCACTAACACACCCCCATACCATTACAGATGCTGGCTTTTAAACTTTGCACTAACAATCTGGATGGTCCTTTTCCTCTTTAGCCCAGAGGACATAACATCCATGATTTCCAAAATAATTCGAAATGTGGACTTGTCCATCTCAGATGAACTCAGGCCCAGAGCAACTGGTGGCGTTTTTGTGTGTTGTTGATATATGGCTTTTGCTTTGCATGGTAGAGTTTTAACTTGCACTTGTAGATGTAGTGACAAACTGTGTTAACTGGCAATGGTTTTCCAAAGTGTTCCTGAGCCCATGTGGTAATACCCTTTATAGAATAATGCCAATTTTTAATGCAGTGCCGACTGAGGGATTGAAGGTCTCAGGCATTCAATGTTGATTTTCGGCCTTACCACTTACATGCAGAAATGTCTCCAGACTCTCGAATCTTTTCATGATATTATGGACTGTAGATGATGAAATCCCTAAATTCCTTGCAATTGTACATTGAGAAACATTGTTCTTAAACTCTTGGACTATTTACCCATGCAGCTGTTCATAAAGTAGTGAACCTCGGCCCATCCTTGCTTGTGAATGACTGAGCCTTTTGGGGTTGATCCTTTTATACACAATTATGACACTCACCTGTTTCCAATTAACCTGTTCATAAGATAAGATAAGATAAGATAAGATAAGCCTTTATTAGTCCCACAACGGGGAAATTCCAGGATTGCAACAGCACAGGGATAGCAACACTCAGAGCAACAATCAGAAGGCAAGAAAAAAAACAAGCAAGCAAGAGCAGCTAATATACATATGTACATATTACTATAAAATATATATATACACACACACACACACAGTGCAGAGCATTGTAGCTGGATGGAATAAATATATGAATATATGAACACACAGTGCAGAGCATTGTAGCTAGATGGAATAAATATGTAAATATATAAACACCCACAGTACGGAGCATTGCAGCTAGGTGGAATAAATATGCAAGTATATAAACACACACAGTGCGGAGCAATGTAGCTAGATGGAATAATATGTAGATATATAAAAACACAGTGCGGAGCATTGTAGCTAGATGGAATAAATATATAAGATAAGATAAGCCTTTATTAGTCCCACAATGGGGAAATTCCAGGATTGCAACAGCATAGGGACAGCAACACTCAGAGCAACAATCAGAAGGCAAGAAAAAAACAACATCTAGTAAACATATGTCCATATTACTATAAATGTATATATATAGACACACAGTGCAGAGCATTATGGCTGGTGAATGTGCAGCAGAAAGTCTAAGCTCTCTCTCCGCGGATGCAGCAGGCCAGCTGGAAGTCTTTGGGCATGATGGTGACCCCCTTAGCGAAGAAGAGACCCACCAGGTTGGCCTCGCAGGTCTCCTGCAGAGCCATGACGGCGAAGCTCAGGAAACGCAGGACGGTCTTGAAGTCCTGAGCGATCTCCCTCACCAGGCGCTGGACGGGCAGCTTACGGATGAGCAGCTCCGTGGATTTCTGGTAGCGACGGATCTCTCTCAGAGCACGGGCCTGTGACGGCGAGGCCTCTTCACTCTGCCGGTGGCCAGAGCACCTCTCCGAGCAGCCCTGGTGGCTAGCTGTCTCCTGGTGGGGGGGGGGGGCTTCTTCCTCCAGTAGATTTTACGGGCGGTCTGCTTGGTTCTTGCCATCGCTCTTTATTATTCTGTCTTATATTTCTTTCACGCCGCCTAAACTCCAGCCCGGCACCCGCATCGTTTTCGCTACAGCTCCCGGTATGTCGAGTTTCCCATTAGCACCGGGCGGCGGCCAAGTGCTAGCTAGCACTAGCTCCTCCCCGCTGTAACGTCTCCCGCTGCAAACTGTGGCTCCGTCCGCCGACCCGGGAGACCCCCGGGGCGATCCGTGCGTCCGTGATATATATACAGAGTGAAAGGTGTAGAAAGAAGAAGGAAGTTAAAAAAAAGGCTGTTGCAACAGGCAGCCGACTCGTGTGGCGTCGCCGGTCCGGCGGAACCGGAACCGGAAAAATCTGTGGAATGTTCCAAAAAGGTGTTTTGGATCTCAACTTTCCCAGTATTTTGTTGCTCGTCCCATTTTTTTGGAATGTGTTGCAGACATCAAATTCAAAATGGGTGAATATTTGCACCCCCCCCCCCAAAGTTTATCATTTTGAACATTAAATATCTTGTCTTTGTAGTGTTGTTCCCCTCTCTTCCACTCCCACTCCCACTCACTCCCATTCCCACTCTTCCCCCCCCGGCTCCAGAGTCAGGAGCAGGGGGGGAAGAGGGAACAATGGACTGAAGGAGGAAGTGGTACTGGGGGGTCTCAGATGGAACACTTGATGAAAGGACTATTCGCCCCCCGGGGAGTTCAGGAGGCGCCAGAGCTGCTGGAAGAAGAGAGGGTGTGAGAAGTGGGTCTGGCGTTATGTGATATTAATGTGCCACACATGTCTTTGTTCCACTGAATGTATTGTTGTTGGGCTCCCTTGGTGTCATGGCACGGATTAAAGGTTTTAAAAGGAAGGTGCACAGAGACCCAGAGAGAGTTTTACTGTACTTGATGTTGGAAGAGGAATAAAGCTTGTGTGTCGTCTAGCTCGCTGCCTTGTCTGCTTCCTTCTTCCACAATGTACTCAATTGAATATAGGTTAAAAAGGATTTGCAAATCATTGTTGTATTCTGTTTTTATTTATGTTTTACACAACATCCCAACTTCACTGGAATTGGAGTTTGTAGTAAAATGGGCATTACGAAAAGGCCAGTAATTATAGCCATGTTTAGAAAAAGGAACATGTACGATCTGAAAGTCATTGCTGGCTGAAAAGCAAACAGTGGGGTCAGTATCTATCTATTAATGCAACAGATCTCTGTGTGTGTGTGTCTCTGTGTGTGTGTGTGTGTGTGTGTGTGTGTGTGTGTGTGTGTGTGTCTGTCTGTGCTCCTCACATATCTCTCAAACCGTTTGTCAGATTGATCTCAGATTTTAAAAGTGCTTTGTTGAGGTTACGAGGGTGTGCATCGCCAAGTATGGAGTTGTTCAGTGAAAATATGTAATTTTTTTAAATAAAAGTTTAGCCACTTCTCTTTTCCTCATGCTGTGGCTTCTAGAAGTGTGGGTGGCAGGTGCGTAGCCCGGGGGGGGGGGGGGGGGGGGGCTGAGGGGGCTGCAGCCCCCCCTAAAAAAAAGAAAAAAGGGAGGAAAAAGAAAAGAAAATGTAAATAAAGAGCAGGTTTTGAGTAGTTTGCATTGAAAATGTTAAGAAATCTGTAGTTGACAGGGGGCTGAAGCTAAAGCTTAGCCCCTGGCAAATGCCCCGGGCGTTCAGAATGGTGGTGGTGGTTGGGGTTCAGTTCCCCCCCACCTTCACAAATTCCTGGCTACGCCACCAGGCGGGTTTTCGGATTGACTCTGTACTGACTGAATAATATGCAGCATCATGACCAGTCACCACAGCGCTCTGTGAGCAAAACAAAGAAGCCAAAAGTGACAAATTTAACTAGAAAAGGACAATACTGAATATTTAATGCTTAAAAGATTATACTATAAAGTTGCCGGGATTGTGTAGGTCTAAAGGATAATTCGGCATGTGTGGAGATCATGAGGGCAGACTGGGCGGAGCGTCAGAGGGGACCTGAGTCTGACAAAGAACACTGGTGTATCCAACACAGAACATGCCGGAAAAGTAGCAGCTCGACCGGGCGGACCACGGTCCTTCATGGGGAGGCATGACCAGCCTGCCCAGTCAGTGGTAGACGGGAGTGCCGACTGCTGCTTCACTCATGTGGTCCCACTGTATTTTGCAGGATCGCGAGTCCCCCTTCCCGTGTGAATATCTAAAAATTGAAAACTTAATAATATCGCCATGATTGTGGCGCATAATGACTGGAATGACTTAATGACCAAATGCAGGACACAAAAATGCTCAAATAATGAAATAAATAATTTTTAGTTAAATATTTACTGACAAATGGGCAACACTGATGCAACGGTTGTAGTCAAATGGGTCCTTCTGCTGTGTATAATAATGTTGGGTGTTTTGTAGATAATTCAGTTGATTACAGTTTTAAAAAGCTTTTAATAACAAAATATTGCTAAAATATAAAATGATGCACTACAGTGGGTTTCAAATATTTGTAAACGTGTCCTGTTATAGTACTGCATGAGTTTATTGACGATACACAGAAGAAATTCAGTATTTCACTGAACTCCATCACTGAACAGTGAAATAAACTAAAATAATTATAATGAGGACTGAACAACTGCCATTCCCCGAAGTGCAAGAGACACTATTATCTTGAATATAAGTGTTAAAAGACCACACAAAAAAGTGATTTGACAAACAAATAAACAAGGGATCTGAAACAGTCACTAATATTGGATATCCCATTCATTTTCAATAATTAGGTATTCTGTAATTAATATTCACACAATCAAATCACATCGGAGTGGTGGCTCAGTTGGTAGAGCATCCGCCCCACACCCGGGAGGCAGGGGTTTAAATCCCAGCCGGGTCATGCCGAAGACCATATAAAAGTGGAACTTCCTGCCGTCCAGCTTGGTGCTCAGCAATAATGGAATGGAGGAGGGACATTTGTGGCGGCGCCTTGCATGGCAGCGGCCCTCTGATTCTGCACTTGGGGTGTGTGTGATTAACACAGTAGATAGGTAAAATACAATCTCGTTCTACTGTACGTGATTGGTTGTACAGTTGAATGACAATAAGGGTGATTTAATTTAATTTAATTTAAATAAGTCTTAGTGCCATTCAGTCCCTTTTAATATTTGTCAAAATCTAACATGTGTGATTGCCGACATATAGGCTACACTTCTTTGTATTCCACTTTCAAGCACAGCCTACATTTGGGTCTGTAAAACCTAATTAGGATACCTGTTTTCACACAAGAATACTTGCTTTCTACGGGCATGCACTAGTAAAAACAAATTAAAATATGATATGTTTACTTAGAAGTGATGCTACAGCTCTCACTGACTTCCTGTTTGATGTGCCTGACCTTTCAAAGCTGTGAGCCATCTTATGAGACAGAATATGCAAATAAATGTCGGGGCCTAGCCACTTCTCACCCCTTTTTCACATAGAACTGCAGATGGATTGTGGGTAATTATGGGCAGGAATGCTCATAACTGAGAGCAGAGTGAGAGGCTGCGTGTTGGCATGGCAACTACAAAGGTGTTAATTATTTTCATCCGTAAAGGCGAGGAGGAAACCCCTCTTCAAAGGCAAGAAACACCTGCAAGTCAAAGCCATCTCCCCACACCACTGCTTACTCTCTAATTTCCCTTATTATTTTTCCCTTTCTAGCAGCAGCAACCTGCATTTAACATGAATATTTTCAGCCTTCATCACCTCTGAACCCTTGGTGTACTATTCCTTTCTGTCGTCCATTGTTTGTGCCCCTTTGCCAAGGTAAAAGTTGGAGCGCGTGTGGCAGCATTAAAAGTTTTCATCAAGATGTGAACCATGGAAGAAAATGACCAATACCTAAGATTTAAGTATGCTGTCAGCTTTGTTTGAAATTTGTAAGAAACTTTCACTGATCGCAATTTCAGTGACAGTTTAAAAAAATATATCTTCCAGTCGTTGCGGTCAAAGCACAAAAAGTAATAAAGTTCTAATAACATATGAAAATCAAAAAACATTTTCCCCCTAGTGAAGTAAGTTCCATATTATCCACAGTGTTTGGAGTTACAACCAACCAGGACTGTCATAATAAAAAAAAAATTAAAATATATAGCCATAGGTGCTAGTCCCAAGGTCAACCTATGTACCAAGTTTGGTGACCCTACCTATTCCAGACAGACAAACGGACAGACGGAGGTGACCACCCTACCGACACAGCTTTGTCGGTGTGATTAGGATGGTCTCCTGTTTTATCAGTAAAATATATCTCCATACAGACAATGACAACAAGAGGCTTCAGCCTTGATTTCTTCTTATTTATTACTGGACAGAATCCAGAAAGCTTTTAATTCTAAAAATCTTGTCCAGTGACTCCAGATTCACAGATGCAGAATACTGGTAGAAGTTAACATATTTAACTAGGAACACTGACATGTAGTAATTATTTGAAAGAATGTACTTCCACCATTATAGTGAGGGATTAAATTGTTTTATTCAGTATAAATAACACCTGAAGAAACAAAAGCACAAAAGTGCTACAAGTACATGCTGTTCTGATGCCAGAAGGAAGTAATTTTGCAAGTCAAAATATAGTTTCCCTGGAACTTCGGCCTGAATGAAAGGGAGCGACTGTATGATAACATCTCTAAGTTATTTTAATGCAAGGATCCACAGTTATACTGTAATATTTTGAAAGTGGTTTTGTTGGAATAACAAAGCCAAATAGTACAAAGGAGGCTTCATAACATCCTGATTGTTTTTACTGCACTTGCCATCTCTAATTTGAGTGACAGGCAAAGCATGCTGGGCCAGCGTGTCCTCCCCCATGCTTCCTTCTTTTTAATTGGTTCGTCAACGGGACCCCTGGCTTTGTTTGCCCGAGACCCGAAAACACACGCATGCCAGCACCCACCCACATTCAACATTCACATGCACACACTAATGCGTACACAAACAGACCCAGCTCAAACACATGCACACATAAACAATCAATTGGGGTGGGTGTGACCACACTGACCGGCCGACTATTTTCAGAGGCCTTTATCTCTCTGGTTAGGAAACTCTGATTAAGGTTATCATAAACTTTCCACAGCTCGGTGAACACCTTGACTTTCACGACCTGATTAACACTGAGTCAATTTGTAAAGACTGTCCAACTCACTTATGTCTGTTTAGTTTTCCATTTATTAGTAAAACAGTCCACCCATGGCCATGAACTGGAACACTGTTGGTCTTTCTGATCCTGACCTTTAATATGAAAAAAAAAAAATCACTCACTATTGCCAGTACAGACTTTACATCACATGCAGTAATTTACATGTTGAAAATACACTACATTTGTCATTTTTATGAGACAGGGCTGAAATGGGTCAACCTAAGCAAGGTCACATTTTTAATAAATGTCGCATTTCATGAAGAATTTATTCTTGATTGAGACATGAAATCACTATCAGAAAATTCCCTTAAAGGTTCCATTCACTGCACTTTTACATGTTGACAGCCCACAGGTCAAATTACCTTTAAATATTTAATTATTTCAGAATCATTGTGAATCATCTTTTGCAGCCTTTCTCAGAATGGCTCATTTCAGTGCATGTCTCTTTAAATTCCTAAAAGCTGCATTTAACTCCACCTTCTTGCTAGTCTTAGCTGGCTAGCCCCTAGCTTGGGTATAGCAAGCCTGAGCTAACAAAATTAAATGTGTTTAAAAAGAAGGAATTAAATAATGCATCATTGAAATGCACGGCGATACAGTGGTTAGCACTGTTGCCTCACAGCTAGAAGGCTTCAGGTTGGAATCCCCAGGCTGGCAGTGGTGGGAACCTTTCTCTGTGGCATTTGCGTGTTCAAACTGTGCTGTGTGGGTTTACTCTGGGGGCTCCGGTTCCCTCCCACAATCCAAAGACAGGGACAATTTAGAATCACCGATTAACCCAACTCGCATGTCTGTCTCTGATTGGCCTTTTAGAATAGAGGGTTAGTGTGGCTGCTAGTTCAGTGCTTTTAGTGGTCTTTGTGACTAGGAAAAGTGCTATATACAGATTATTATCATTGGCAGACAGGGATGTGTGGTTTCAGTGGGTGATAGGATATGACCGGTCCCTGACGTTTGAGCATATGAATGAGTGGCTAAACTGCTAGCTTCAGCTAGCCACCTTGGGCTGAGGCAAGCTCTAATAATACTGACGCCGGCCACCTGGCCAAGCTAATACTAATAGATCGATGTATCATCACAGCAAAAATATAACAAAACTATAGGACACTCAGAGAGTGCATACCTCCGCTAACGATCCCTGCATCCCTCACATACTCCCTTTGTCCATCCATCCATACTGCCGTCTGTCCATCTGTTGCCCAAGGTGGAATCAGGTGGAAACAGGTGTTAATTAGGGTGAATGAATTCGGAAGAAAATAACAATATAAACTGCACATGGTAAGACATCTCCCTAGCTCTAAAGCTAAAGCCTTGGCTTCACTCCCAGCCATCTACGTTTGCAGACAGACAGCTACACTGGCCAACTAGAAAAGCACTCAGAGAGCGCAAACCACTGCCAAGGCTCCTCCCGTCCCTCAAGGATCATCTCCAAAATGTAATGGGTTCGTGTGTAGGCCACGAGCCAGTTCTGGTGAAAACTGCATCGAAGTCTATCCACTAGTTTGGAGGATTTTTGTTAACACACTGTGAGAAGATAAGAGCCTTGGCAGAGGTATGCATTCTCAGATCATCACCAAAATGTAATGGCCTCTGTAGCCCAAGAACCACCTCTGGTGAAAATTTCATCCAAATCCATCAAGTAGCTTTTGTGTAATCATGCTGCACAACTACATACAAGTTCCTTGGTGGAGGTATGCACTCTCAGATCATCACCAAAATTTAATGGGTTCATCCTTTGCCCAAGGACAACCTCTGGCGAAATTTTCATCAAAATCCATCCAGTAGTTTTTGCGTAATCCTGCTAACAGACAGACAAAAAACCAGACAAACCAATCTGATTACATTACCTCCTTGGTGGAGGTAATAATCGAACAGCAGCCCATGTCAAAGCTGAGCTTACCTGTAGAGGAACAAACCCAGTAGAGTTAAAACAGCAAACTGGACACAAACACGATGTGAAGGCTGTGTTTTTTGTTTTTGTTTTTTTTTAAGAGACCTGAGCGTTTTTATGTTTTTTTTTTTTTTATCATAACATGACCAGTAGACACATTTCCGAAGGTTAAAACACCATTTTTCAGTGAATGAGAACTTTAAACCAAGTTAGCAAAAATGGCAGCTGTGATCAAATAGATGGAATTGCTTATTTGATTTCTTTTTGTAATAAAGCCATACAGTATATAGCATGCTAAAGACCCTACAGCATTACATATTTTTTAAATTAATGTCAATTGGTGAAAGTGGAGGAGAAACTCCCTTCACTTCAACAAAATCCTACCATGACACACACACTGCATGGTGTTCATTTACAGTATATAGTGCTTTTTTTCCTCATCTCTGGATGACCAAAGCGCTTTACAGATTCTGCTATCCACTCATCCACACAATGATGCAGTGGAGCTGACATGCAAGGCACTGGCCTGACCCACCAGGAGCAACTTGGGGTTCAGTGCCTTGCTCCAGGACACTTTGATATGCAGACTGGAGAAAGAGTGGGAATCGAACCACTGACCCTCCAATTAGAGGCTGACCACAATACACCTGCGTCACAGCCGCCCCATATACGAGAGGATGGGGTGGGGGGCTGAAAAGTACCCCACTTTTAACAATACAAACAACCAGCACGACCTCATTTCAGAGGGTCATGCTGGTTGTATTTTGGGTGGCAAACCATAAGATTCACTTCTCTGTGGATCGCCATCTTATCGTGGTGGAGGGGTTCGAGTGCTTGAATGATCCCAGGAGCTATGTTGTCAGGGTCAATTTGCCCCTGGTAGCATCTCCCAAGAAAACTGGTCCTGGGTGAAGAGCCAGACTAAGAGCAGTCCAGTGGATCTCCAAGAAAAACATTACATCAAGGACCCAGTATACCCAAAGGAGGCACATGGGTCCGCCCTCCAGTGGGCTCACCACCTGCAGGAGGGGTCATGGGGATCATGGTGCTATGTGAACTGGGCAGAAGTCTGGGCTACTCTGCCTGGACTGATGCTTCCGTGACCCAGATCCCTAGATAAGTGGTAGATGATGGATGGATGGATCATAAGTACCCTAACCAGCAATATAAAGTATGAAGCGTAAATAATGGCAGATCGATCATCTCTGCTGCTACTTATCTTGCACAGTCTACTGGCACTACCGTTACAGAAATTAGCACCAGGTACTAATTTGTAATTTGTACAAATTTATACACTGCTTGTTGCACAATGCTCATTTGCACACTGTACATAGGTCTATGCCATCTCAGGTTTACATCAGGTTGCACAATGCTTATTTGCACACTGTACATAGTGTTATTAGTACTCATTAGTTTTAGTATTTAGTAATAAGGTGTGCTTAAGGAGTCCAAACTGCCTAACTGTGTCATGGTATGTGTGTTATTAGCATCCATTAGTATTAGGACTGAGTTACTGTAAGTTACTGTGTCATGACCTTAGAATTGTTGTTTCTGTACCTATTACCTTGGCATTCATTCGGAGAGAAAACGTAAGAATTTCATTACTCAGGAAATGTAGCATTTCTTAACTGTGCACATGATAATAAAGCCTTTGAATCTTGAATCGATGGAAGCGTAGCAGTGAAGGGTTTTCTGTAGCCCATGGTCACATGCCACAGCTGGCACACACAGACAGCTGTATGCTAAATTTTTTGCACCCCTTGACAAATACCACGTTTGTTGGGGATTTTTTATTGACTGTAACTGTCTTTGTAGAATATGGAGAAAAAGACCAATATCTGCAAACATTAATGCATTTTTACTTTTTATAGCATATACAAAATGCTTGTATTTGGGAGTTTCCCCCTTTCTTCCTTTTTCTAATTCTTCAGTTTTCCAAAGCTTTCAATTTGAATCTCCTAGCTAGTCCATGGAGAATTTTGAAGTATGTTTTGGATAATTATCCTATTGTAAAATATATCCTCTTCTAAGCCTCAACTTTTTTACAGACAGTGTGATGTTTGCCTCCAGAATTTGCTGAAATCCATCCTATTCTCTCCCTTTTCAGTGTTTCCTGTTCTACTGGCTGCACCACAACCCTAAAGTATGATAAATCCACCCCAAAACTTAACAGTTAACAAAGGGTTCTTTTCATAAAATGATGCTCCTTTTTTCTTCAACGATGTCTTTGCCGACTGTGGCTGAAGAATTCTTTTAACTTCATCAGTCCACAGCACTTGTTTCCAAACCACACCAAGCTTTTCTAAATACTTTTGACATTGGATTTCATGATGAGGATGTAAGAAAACTTTTCTCCAACAGACTTCTCGTGCAAGTATTGCTGCACAGTGGGGTGATGCACCTCTACTTCTGAGTGTGCAAAATCTTGCAGCAGATTTTGTCAGTTAAGTATGGGATTTGATTTGCCATTCTGACCAGCTAACATGCAGTTGTCTCTGAGTTTTCCTGGTCTTCCAGATCTTTTTACATCCACAGTTCCTCTCCACCACCATCTCTCAATCATGTTTCACACTGTGGAAGTGAAAATGCTTGGCTGTCTTCTTGTAGCCTTGCCCTGTGCTGTGAGTATCATCTTCTTCGTTTTCTTCTTCTGCAGTCAATATCCATTGGCCGTGCTGCTAAGGCTTCAGACCAGTGGCTGCCAGGAAGTCTGCTGTCCTTTGCAAGTCATCAGCCATTCCCCATAGCTTATTGGTGAGGCATGTACTGCATCTTCTGGCCAGAAGGCCTGATGTGCTTCTTCATAAAGTGGGCAGGTCTGGAGAACATGTGTGGGGGTTAGCTCTGTGGGTTAGCTGCACCGTGGGTATCAAAATTTTTCATTGTCAGTGTCTTGCACAGCTTCTTACACAGATTGCAGAGTTTTTGCACAAGGTTTGAAGAGTCGGAGAATTCAGAAGCTTTTAAAGCAACACCAGCAGATTCTTCCAAACGACAGTTGTTGGCTAAGTCTGAGGTTATAAAAACATAAATAGAATCTGAGACATGGGAACACTTCAGGTGTCCAACTTTTGCACATCAAATCAAAATCAAATCAAATCAAATCAAGTTTATTATCATATGCACAGTAAGGAAACACGTTTCCCTGTACAATGAAAATCTTCCTTCGCTTTCTGCCGCAAGAAATGACGCAATTATTACATCCACCAAGGAGGTAATGTGATTGGGGCAGTTTCTTCTGTCTGTTAGCAGGATTATGCAATAAGTACTGGATGGATTTTGATAAAAATTTTCACCAGAAGTGACCCTTGGGCTACAGATGAGCCCAATAGATTTTGGAGGTGAACCAAGAGTGCATACCTCCAACAAGGCCCTATCTTGCACTGTTAAAAAAGTTAAAAAGTGATGCAGAATCGACATTCTGACCCAGATCACCTCCAAAACTGAATGGGTTCATCTGTAGCCCAAGGGTCACCTCGGCTTAAAATTTCATCAAAACCCATCTAGTACTTTTTGCGTAATCCTGCTCAAAAGCAGATAGACAGTGGTTAGCAATATCACATCACAGTAAGAAGGTCATGGGTTCAAGTCCACCAGTCAGCAGGGCCTGTCTGTGTGGAGTTTGCATGTTCTCCCCATGCTTGCGTGGGTTTCCTCCCACATTCCAAAAGCATGCAAGTTAGGTTAAGTGGAGACTCTAAAGTGACCCAAGTTGTGAATGTGTGTATGAATGGTGAAGGATTGGCGCTAGGGGATGATAATATCGATATCCGTGTTGTTAGCAGTGTCATATCAAACTAGCACATTTTTTTCAATACTTTAGTTTCTATTTCTGTCCTCTGTGCTCATAACTCTGCTTCCATTTCATCTACAAAGTAGGCATGTCCTGATAATCACCATTTTGCTTGTGTCTTTCCCAGTCCCTCATCTGCTATGCTGATTTTTGTGCTGTCACATGACTCAGCCTGACTGGTACCTGTAAGAATGTGAGCATGGCAGCGAGAAAGAACTAAAATGAATTTAAGTATTACACATTTGTTCTAAAGTAATAATTATGTCCACTTTGTTTATTTAAAGAAAGCCAGAGAGGTGCAATAAAAAGAAGAATTTATGCTTTATTATTTTATACAAAAACCTCAAACTCAAGAAAAGAAAAAAAAATAATGTTTTAAAACATTCATTGTTTTCCAGTAATAATTTTGCATAGATTTCATGGCTGCAAATTTAGTTTATTACACTATCGATACTCTTTAAACATCGTAAGGGAAAAAAAATCAAAAAGTCATTTAGTGGTTATAAAAATGCATTCAGATTTAGAATACTGAAGTTTCATTCCCCCCAAAAATGACAGACCAATCTGTTCGACATCGAAGTGGTATAAACTGCATGTGCAAGAAAAAAATATGGTTATTGATATCAATATTGGTGATACTGGTGTCGTGGTCTGAGCGCCGATATCGTCCGCGCTCGGGTCATGCAGTATTTTCCTCCCATCTGGTGTATGTTCCCTGTGGCTCTCCGAGCCTTTATTCTGACAGCGTCACGGCGAGGCTTCCGGCTGTCAAAGGCGGGTCACGTTGTGACAGCTGTTCAGCATCTCTCCTAATCATTCTCTCCTCTGATTGGGTTATCTTGGGGATTTAAGGAAGCAGCTGGGAGTTAATCGTTGCTGCAATCTCGTCGAACATTCCCTCGTCAAACATCCTCTCGTCCTAGATTCCCGATTTGTGCCTTCTCACAGTAAATGTGTTCGCTGAGAGTCCGTTCTTCTTTTCCCATAGTCGTAGTCTTAGTTATTGTGTGTTATGCCCCCCGTGGCTCATTATTTTGTCATTGTCTTCCTTTAATAAATTGTGTAAACTCATCGGTGGCGTATAGCGTCTCATTTGCGGCCCGCGAGGATCGCATCATGACAGTAGATTGCAGCCAGAACGAGACGCCGGTCACCGTGAGTTTTGCCTAAATTTGGACTTGTTGTTTTCCCTTGGATTAATAAAACAAAACAAATATGTGTTCTCTGAGTGCCCTCTAGCATTTCATTTGTTTGTTTTTTGATAATATCACTGGTAAAATTCTTTTCCCCTTATCTTACAGAGACTTTTTGGGACATGTTTTCAAATTTTAAAAAAATTACCAAAATATGCTATTTGTTCAGGGTTGCCCAAATTTTTGCATAGATCTGTATGCACCTCTGATTTTCTACACCATGTAAACAAGAATACAAAGATGGTCCCAGGGTATAATCCCATTTCAGTTCACATAATACAGGGTGTCCACAAAGTGTCTTTACAATTAAAAAGAAAAACTATTACGAAAGCAATTGATGAGATATGTTAATCAGATTTGTTCTATGTACTCAGTGGTTATCAAAGTTTTTAATCACATTGCATTTGTATATTTCAGTGTTCGTGGGTTCCTAAATCAAACATTTCCAGACAGGTGGATTGGAAGGGATGGCCCAATTCCCTGGCCACCTTGTTCACCAGATATCACTCCCCTGGATTTCTTTGTATGGGGTGATGTTAAAGATAACGTGTATCGAACAAAGATACGAGACATCAACGACCTGAAGCAAAAGGTGCCATTGCCACCATTGATGAGGCTATGCTACAGCGAACATTTACTTATTTGTACCCGTAGGTAGACTTGGTTTGCAGTCTGGTGACAAGCCACCGGCTGTTGGTCGCTGCATGCGCGAGCGCCCTAAACCTACATGTTTTTTTGGAACATGGCAAGAAATCGAGTACCGTCTTGATGTGCTTCGTACAAGTAATGGTGCCCATATAGAAGTGCATTAAATGAGGCAAAAAAGCCTTCAATATCTACTCTTTGGCTTTCTCTTTCAAATTATAATCCATAAAATTTAACATCTGGAACTTTTATATATCCAAGCAGTGGTGTCAAAGTCTGTATTGACAAACATATCACTATTTGTCCACTATTTGTCCTGCAGGTCTCTTTAATCTCTTATCAGCACCAATAATTAACCCAGATTAAATTAAGATAGCCTGTGACTTTACTCTGTTTGACCACTCTGTTGCAAGGTGACCGGCAGCATGTTAATAGAGGTCCTCCTCTCCCTTTGATGTTTTTCCACTGGGAAATCTTCCACGTGTGACCTATACAGGAAAAGCAGCAGCAGATCAGGGCACTACAACACAGAAAAATCATCTCCTAGAAAAATTCCATTCACCGAAAGAGCATTTTAAAAATTAATTTTCTGGAAAATTAACAGGGAAGCAATATAAAAAGATTAAGGAAAGGTTTGCACAGGCTAACTTTCAAACAGGAAACTGTAGTTCAAATTCTGTGTTTGAATTATTATAATAAGACTGGTTTAAACTTTCAACAGCAGTTTGGTTTTGGTATGAAAATTTTTTGGTTCAATTTACGGAATCAGTCTTTGAGTGGCTTTCATAAGAAATAAGATGAGAGCTATTTTTTATTATAGAGTATATGCAATAGATACTTAACAGCCAACAAGTAATAGAAGCTTTTGAGGGCAAATGCTGGCTGAGAAGCTGCCATAGGAACTATAGACCTCCAGAGGCCTTATGTTTTGTCATGTTCCAGGCTCTGAGCACACTCTAAAAAGGCTGTGAGAACAGCACCAGTTACAAACTCAGTGGAGGCTGTCATGATGGAAGTTTGGGAGATGGAAAAGAAGAATTTCTCTCAGAAAAATTTCCAAGCCTGGCACCTGTAAGCAGCTCAGTAATAGGAAGCTGTTATTTAACATGCAGCACAAGTCCCCCAGTATGACGGTACTACACACACACTGCAGCACTTTGCTTTATCCTTTTTGCTTGTGCTGTATTTCACTTTATTTTAATGACATTTCAATTTGTTTCTTTTTTCCGACATTGTCTTGCTGTTTATGAGTCTATCTGAAGAGTTTATTTCAATTTCAGATTTAATTGCAGTTTAAAATACAAAGGTATACCCAGTGGTGTTTTCTGATATGGGCCACATTAGCAGTTATTGAGGGGCCACCACGAGAATGAAGAAAAAAGATTCATATTTCATGTGCTCAACTTATTTACAGTGGGGCAAAAAAATATTTAGTCAGCCACCAATTGTGCAAGTTCGCCCGCTTAAAAGATGAGAGAGGTCTCCAATTTTCATCATAGGTATACCTCAACTATGAGAGACAAAATGAGGGGAAAAAAATCCAGAAAATCACATTGTCTGATTTTTAAAGAATTTTTAAAGAATTTACGAAATGGTGTCAGGAACCGAGTTGGCTTGGCTTCCCCTGGCTCGGTCCTGGCTGCTCTATGAATACATGCCACATTATATGTATGTTAGTATGTATTTCTGTGTGCTTTGCTGTGCCCATAGCCACTGCCTCCTGGCCGGCAGTGGGGAGGCAACCTCTTGCTCTCACGCTGGAGTGAGCGCTGTCTAACTGTCTGCCGGTCGGACCACGCCCCCTCTCTATTGCTACCAGCTGTTCCCACTCTCGTATGCCATTTTCCCGCTCCTTGCCCAGGTGTAACTAATTTGGGAAACCAGCAATGCATGTCCTCCTCATGGATCATCACCTTATCATGGTGGGGCGGTTTGCGTGCCCCAGTGATCCCAGGAGCTATGTTGTCCGGGGCAGTTTGCCTCTGATAAGGTCACCCAAGACAAATTGGTCCTGGGTGAAGGGCCAGACTAACAACGATCCAACAGACTCTCATGATAAATTTGAGATCAAGGATTCAGTGTATCCCGCCCGGTATGGGGTTACCAGGGCCCCACCCTGGAGCCAGGCCTGGGGGAGGGGCTCGATGGCTAGCATCTGGTGGCCGGGTTTCCACCCATGGGACCCGGCCGGGCTCAGTCCGAAGGAGCTACATGGGTCCGCCCTCCAGTGGGCTCACCACCTGCAGGAGGGATCATGGGGGTCCGGTGCTATGTGGATTAGGTGGCGGTCAAAGGCGGAGACCTTGGCAGACTGATCCCAAGCTTTCTAAACTGGCTTTTGGTATGTTGAATGTCACCTCTCTGGTGGGGAAGGAGCCTGAGCTGGTGTATGAGGTAGAGAGATACCGGCTAGATATAGTCGGCCTCACCTCAACACACAGCTCCGGTTCCGGAACCAGTCTCCTGGAGAGGGGCTGGAGCTTGGCCTTTTCTGGAGTTGCTCCGGGCGAGAGGCGACGAGCAGGAGTGGGTATTCTTGTATCCCTGCGCCTTGCTGCCTCTATATTGGAGTTTTCCCTGGTGGATGAAAGGGTTGCTTCCCTGCGCCTTCGGGTTGGGAAATGGGTCCTGACCATCATTTGTGCCTATGCACCAAATGATGTTTCGGAGTACCCGCCCTTTTTGGAGTCTGTGACTGGGGTGCTGGAGGGTGCTCCTCTTGGAGACTCCGTTGTCCTACTGGGGGACTTCAATGCGCACGTGGGCAACGACAGTGAAACCTGCAGGGGGGTGATTGGGAGAAACGGCCTGCCCGATCTGAACCCGAGTGGTGTTCAGTTATTGGACTTCTGTGCTAACCATAGTTTGTCTATAAAGAACAGCATGTTCAAGCATAAGGGTGTCCATATGTGCACCTGGCACCAAGACACCCTAGGTCGCAGGTCGATGATCGATTTTGTTATCATGTCATCAGACCTGCGACCATATGTCTTGGACACTCGGATAAAGAGAGGTGCAGAGCTGTCAACTGATCACCACCTGATGGTGAGTTGGATCCGATGGCAGAGGAGGAAGCCATTCAGACCTGGTAGACCCAAACGTATAGTGACGGTGTGCTGGGAATGTCTGGCTGAGGCCCCTGTCCGGGAGGTCTTCAACTCCCACCTCCAGAAGAACTTCAACCACATTCCGAGGAAGTCTGGAGACATGGAGTCTGAATGGGCCATGTTCTCCACCTCTGTTATTGAAGCGGCGGCCCAGAGCTGCGGCCGCAAGGTGGTCAGTGCATCTCGTGGTGGCAACCCCCGAACCAAGTGGTGGACACCAGTGGTGAGGGGGGCCATTAAACTGAAGAAGGAGTCCTATCAAGTTTGGTTAGCTTGTGGGACTCCCAAAGCAGCTGAGGTGTACTGGCAGGCCAAGCGGAGTGCAGCTCGGGTGGTTGCTGAAGCAAAAACCCGGGTATGGGAGGAGTTCGGTGAGGCCATGGAGCAAGACTTTCGGTCAGCCTTGAAGAGATTCTGGCAAACTGTCTGACGGCTCAGGAGGGGAAAGCAGCTCCCTGTCCACATTGTGTATGGTGCAGATGGGGCGCTGTTGACTTCGACTGGGGATATTGTCGGGCGGTGGAAGGACTACTTTGAGGATCTCCTCAATCCCACTGATATGCCTTCCACAGAGGAAGGGGATGACTCGCCTATGACAGGGGCTGAGGTCGCCAAGGTGGTTAAAAATCTCCTTGGTGGCCGGGCCCTGGGGGTGGACGAGATTTGCCTTGAGTACCTCAAGGCCCTGGATGTTGTTGGGCTGTCATGGTTGACACGTCTCTGCAACATTGCGTGGAGGTCGGGGGCAGTGCCTTTGGCATGGCAAACCGGGGTGGTGATTCCTCTCTTCAAAAAAGGTGACCGGAGGGTGTGCTCCAACTTTAGAGGGATCACACTCCTCAGCCTCCCTGGGAAGGTCTATGCCAAGGTACTGGAGAGGAGAGTCCGGCCGGTGGTCGAACCTCGGATTCAGGAGGAGCAATGTGGTTTTCGTCCTGGCCGTGGCACATCGGACCAGCTTTTTACCTTCTCGAGAATCCTGGAGGGTTCGTGGGAGTTTGCCCAACCAGTTTATATGTGTTTTGTGGACTTGGAAAAGGCATTTGACTGCGTCCCTCGTGGTTTTTTGTGGGGGGTGCTTCGGGAGTATGGGGTATCGGGCTTGTTGTTATGAGCTATTCTGTCTCTGTACGACCGTTGTGAGAGTTTGGTTCGTATTGCCAACACTCGGTCGGACTCATTCCCAGTGAGAGTTGGACTCCGCCAGGGCTGCCCTTTGTCACCAATCCTGTTCATAATTTTTATGGACAGGATTTCTAGGTGCAGCCAGGGAATGGAGGGTGTCATGCTTGGTGACCACAGGATCTCATCACTGTTGTTTGCAGATGATGTTGTCCTGTTGGCTTCATCCAGTAATGACCTACAGCTCTTGCTGGGACGGTTTGCCGCTGAGTGTGAAGCAGCTGGGATGAGAATCAGCACCTCCAAGTCCAAGTCCATGGTCCTCATCCGGAAAAAGGTGGATTGTCCTCTCCAGGTTGGGGATAGGCTCCTGCCCCAAGTGGAGGAGTTTAAGTATCTTGGGGTCTTATTCACGAGTGAGGGGAGAATGGAGCGAGAGATTGACAGACGTATCGGAGCAGCATCTGCAGTGATGCGAATGTTGTACTGGTCTGTTGTGGTGAAGAGGGAGCTTAGTTCTAAGGCAAAGCTTTCGATTTACTGGTCAATCTACGTTCCTACTCTCACCTATGGTCACAAGCTTTGGGTAATGACCGAAAGAACGAGATCGCGGACACAAGCGGCTGAAATGAGCTTTCTCCGTAGGATTGCTGGACTGACCCTCAGAGATAGGGTGAGGAGCGCAATCATCCGGGAGACGCTCAGAGTAGAACTGCTGCTCCTCCACATTGAAAGGAGTCAGTTGAGGTGGTATGGGCATCTGATTAGGATGCCTCCTGGACGCCTCCCACTTGAGGTGTTTCGGGCACATACCACTGGGAGGAGACCCCGTGGCAGACCCAGGACTCGGTGGACAGACTATGTCTCCCAGCTGGTCTGGGAATGCCTTGGTATCCTCTCTGAAGAGCTGGAGCAGGTGGTTGGGGAGAGGGAAGTCTGGCTTCTCTGCTTGAACTGCTGCCTCCGCGACCCGGACCTCCAGAAAAGCGGTAGAAGATGGATGGATGGATGGAAGCAATGCATGTTTTTAAGGAGCCTGTCTCCAATCATGCATTGCTTGTCACTGTACTCTATCAACGGTATTCGGATGGTGTCACGTCAACTAAGGACTGTATTCACCGTGTGCGTTTTGGACTTACTCGGACAGCTCCAGTCTCGTGAGTATACTCTGTGTGTGGTCTGTCCCCGGTCCCCTCTCCCCGGTCCGGTTACTCACCAGTAAGCCTTCCGGTGGGTAGGCCGCCTCCTGCTTCACCCCTTCGGTCCTGGTGGCTGAGCAATGCTGGCCAGCCGCCAGAAGAATTGACTCTCCGGGTCAGGTGGCTCATGTTTTCCGGCAGACTGCCGAATTCCATCCACCGGACCTTCTGCTGGGCCTGGGACTCTGGGCGGCCTCCTGAGCCCCGAGGCCCGTGGACCTGGGGGGGTTTATTTAAGTCCCTGGGCGGGGTGTGTGTTCCCACCTTTCCTGTTCTCCCTACCTCCCACCTGGGTTTGGATTGTTTGTTCCTGTTAGGGGGGGGGGGGGGGTTGGGATGTCTCTTTGGGTGTCTGGGAATCCACCCCTTAAAGGGGGGGGCTCTGTCAGGAACCGAGCCGGCTTGGCTTCCCCCGGCTCGATCCTGGCTGCTTTATGAGTACGTGCCACATTATACGTATGTTAGTATGTATTTCTGTGTGCTTTGCCGTGCCCATAGCCACTGCCTTCTGGCCGGCAGTGGGGAGGCAGCCTCTTGCTCTCACGCTGGAGCGAGCACTGTCTAACTGTCTGCCGGTCGGACCACGCCCCCTCTCTATTGCTACCAGCTGTTCCCACTCCCGTATGCCATCTTCCCGCTCCTCGCCCAGGTGTAACTACTTTGGGAAACCAGCATTGCATGTTTTTAAGGAGCCTGTCTCCAATCATGCATTGCTGGGTCATTGTACTCCATCGACGGTATTCGGATGGTGTCACGTCAACTAAGGACTGTATTCACCGTGTGCGTTTTGGACTTACTCGGACAGCTCCAATCTCGTGAGTATACTCTGTGTGTGGTCTTTCCTCGGTCCTCTCACCCGGACTGTTGAGCATCCTGGAGGACTCTCAAGCCCATGTGAATTGTAGAAACAGTGACTGTTTGCCTGTTAACTATATTAATAAATGTGTGTGATGTTAACCTGCGCTTAAATCCTTGTTCTTTCTCCCCTCGCCGTGCGCGTTAGAAAAGCGCATGGGGGGGGGGGGTTCATGACAAATGGGAGTAGACAAAATGGGAATAAACCCAGGGAAGCATGGTTAAAATTACCAGAAATGAGCTGGAGAGCGCTTGGTTGCTGGGTCTGCAGCCTGCTGCTGATTGAGTGGATGATGTCACATGCTGCCACAGCGCTTGCAGTGGGGGGTACATAAATAGCAGTCACAATGATGTGTGAGAACTCTCTGGGGAGATATGCTGGTCACATGCTAACGGCTAGCAACTCAGTGTCCTTGCTACAGTTTTGTTCTTTAATTGTGATGTGTCCAGGATTACACCAACTGTTGTTCACAAATGCTGCCAGCCCTCCGCCTCTGCTCTTGCCGCTATCTCATGTCTGATTTGCCCGTATTAAGTGGAAACCCTCCAGTCCGATGTTTGCATCTGTTGTTTGCTCTGTTAGCCACATTTCAGAGAATAGCATGATGCTAACCTCTCTGATGATGCTCTCATACCAGGACCAAGCTGCTTGTTCATCCGTCTTGTTAGAAGAAGAAGAAGAAGAAGAAGAAGAAGAAGAAGAAGAAGAAGAAGAAGAAGAAGAAGAAGAAGACATCTCTATTGTCATTCAGTCCATATAGCCAAACAAGTACAGTAGAACGAAATTATGTTTCTCCTATCTACATTGTTCATCATATCTAGAATCAGCGGGGTCACTGCCATGCAAGGTGCCACCACAAACAATTTCTCCTTCCCCCATTCTACTACCCTGAGCACCAAGCTAGAAGGCGGGAAGTACCATTTTTATATGGTCTTTGGTATGACCCGGCTGGAACTTGAACTCCCAACCTTCCGGTTGTGGGGCGGGTGGTCTATCAACTAGGCCACCACTCTGCACCACTAAGCAGCGATCTCACATTTCCCATAATAACGGATGGTAGAGCGGGCTTGTATCTTGTCTTCCTCGCGCATTGTTTCACTCCAGCTCAACATCCCTGTCGTTTTCGCCTGATTTCTCGAGAGATACTGAGTCTCTCAGTTAGCACCGTAGAGCAGCGCAATGATGACAATTGACTCCTGACAATTAAAAAGTGGCTCTGCCACTCACCCGGTCAGCAGTCATTGGTGGTATGAGTAGAAAGACTGCTAATATCAACGCCAGTATGGCGATATTAGAGTCCTTGGTGTCCGTGATGGATATGGGGTAACAAGATCAGAAAAAGATGTAGCAAAGAAAAATGGATAGTAAATAAAAAGGAGAAAGAAAACTCAGAACTGAGTCGCTGCTGCAAAAAGGCTGCCGACTCATGCAAACAATTCAGGTTTCAACAGTGTTCATTTTGTTTGATCTTGATATCACTTTATTTGTGTTTATAGAGAAACCTAAACTGGGTGTGGTTCCTTGTTAGGCAAAGTCAGTGGGAAACTTTAACAAAAGTCCATCACGAGTTAATCCCGTTAAGTCTTTAGAGACTTTTCAAAGTGAAACATTACACCTCAGTGCTGCAGCCTTAATGGAGTAATCGTGTGACTTTGCCTCAGGTACAAACACAGATGGTCATCAAAGAGGAAAGAACTTCACTTTCTTCACATCACAATGAGACTGTATGACTGTGTGTGTACACAATAAATCAACACACATGTGCTGTGTGTCCTTGCACCTGTGTGTTACTGTCATTTTATGAGCTTATGAGCAGGGGTGCCCCACCACCCCACCCTCCTTCCAAACCTACCCCTCTTCCCTCCTGTGTTTCCCTCCTGATCAAAGCCCCTGCCGTGCCACGGCTCCTTTTGATGCTATGGCACAATGGGGCCTGTTGAGGTTTTGAGTTCTTCATCCATTCAGTTCAATAAAGGCCAGGCCACCCCTCCCTTCACCAGACCAGTGGGAAGGGGGAGGGTGAGACACTGGCAAGACCTTGGAAGACTCCAGTCTGTAGGCCTGTCTGGGTACACTCAAAGCTGACAAATAGAAACCATGTACAGACATCAGTAGAAACAATGAAACCTCCACATTTGCAGTTAACCTGATGCTCTTTTATTCAAGCATGATATAACTTCATCAAACCTACAATAAAACTGAAAAAACACATTTTTGCCATTTTACTGTATATAATTAGTTTGGAAGTTTAGAAAAAAATGTTTAAATATATACAGATAGAAGACCAATGCTGCTCACCTTGGAATGTGACATAAGAGTCAACATAATAGTTAGCACTGATTAGACCTCCAAAAACTCTTTGTTCATTAAAACTACATATTAGCTTCCCAAGAGTTATAGTTGCTCGGATATTAAGATAAACTAAGATAAGCCTTTATTGGTCCCACAATGGGGAAATTCCAGGATATTGGATACTGGAATTGGATACTGACTTTATGTTATTTTGCCTCTCACATGGAAAGAATTTCTTGACACTAGTGTACATATAAAAACTGTATTAATCAGAATAAATATGGGGTATTATTTCAGCTTGGCTGTCTCCAAAATAAATCTATAATAACACTGCTGTGACTCTTATAAGGTAAGTTTATTGGTTAAATTTAATCATCATCATCATCATCATCATCATCATCATCATCATCATCATCATCATCATCATCATCTTCACTATACAGTATTTAACAGTGCAGTCACATCTGTCTGGCCAGAGTATCACTCAAGGGCTATAACACAGAGACAGTCGCCCAGGATTACAGAGCTTTGATTAGCTTTATCCAAGGCAAAACCCGGAATTCTCTCTTTTATTATTGCCAAAAAATTGAAGGTATTTTATGCAGGCTGTATCCTACAAAGTCAGCCCAAGGCACACCTTTGCAATGAACAATCATACTTTTTAATCAGCATCATTATGTGACCGTCATCAGGAGAAGTGTTCTTGCTGACGCTATACATTTTCTGTTTTGAAATTGACGCTTCCGGTGGTAACGTATCATCACTTCCTGTATTGCTGGCTGTCCATGTGGTTTGCTCTGTGGTTAGCTCTCCTCAATCTCCTGAGGATTATTGCCTTTAATTGAATTTTAATCACATTTTTCCATCTACCGTCAGCTCTCACTTCTGTTTAACAAGCCTCTTGCACCTGTGTGCGCACTCAGTGTCATCTAATCACCCTCTTTAGCCTTCTGTTCTCCTTTCATCAGTGTTTGTGTTAGCTTCGGGTTAGCCACTAGCTATGGCTACTAGCTCTCCTTCCTCTTCTCCTCTGGTGTGCTCTCTGTGTCAGATGTTTAGCTACACCTTTGCCTCTTTTAGTGATAATGGTAAATGTAAGAAATGTTGTCTTTTTGAGGCGCTCGAAGTGAGGTTGTCTGAATTGGAATCCCGGCTCTGCTGCATTGAAACACCGTCTGCGCCAGTTAATAATGACGGACGCCCCTTAGCTGCAGCAGAGCTCCCTAGCATAGGGCGGCCTGCTAGCGGTCCTCCGGTTCCGACCTCTCCTGAGCAGTCAGGAGAGAATGGGCGGGTGACGGTGAGAAGGAAGCTTAGCCGCAAGCCCCAGGTTCACCACCAACCTGTTCATGTTTCTAATCGCTTTCCCTACTCAGCGACACACCTGCTGAGGAAAAAACTCTGATCATTGGCGACTCTATAGTCAGAAACGCAAATCTAGAGACTCCAGCAGCCATAGTCAAATGCATTCCTGGGGCCAGAGCAGGTGACATTGGGTCAAATTTGAAAATGCTGGCTAAAAGTAACTAAATACTCCACAATTGTTATCCATGCCAGCATTAACGACATCCAACTCCGGCAGCTGGAAGTCACAAAACTTAATGTGGAATTGGTGTGTAACTTTGCCAAAACAATGTCTGCCTCTGTAGTATTCTCTGCCCCTCCCCAATATCACCAGTGATGACATGCTTAGCCGCATGTCATCCTTCAACTGCTGGCTGTCTGTGTGGTATCCTGCAGACAATGTGGGCTACATAGACAATTGGAACTCATTTTGGGGAAAACCTGGTCTTATTAGACGAGACAGCGTACATCCCACTTTGGATGGTGTGTCTCATTTATCTAACAATCTGGCATCATTTTTATCCAAATTTTCAAAACCTTAACAACTCAGAGTTAGGACCAGGACGCAGAGTCGCAGTCTTACACACCTCTCTGCAGTTCCTCTTCATCCGCCACCCCTAATCTTAGCCCCTGTCTTCCCCATTAGAGAATCATTGTCTGCTTCCTCCAAAGTAAATAAAAATATAATGTATAAGCATCCCAAAGTGATTAAACAAAAAGTTGGTAAAACTCAAATTAAACATGAAGTCTCTAAATTTAATGATATGGCCTCTCTTCCTCCTCATAATTTAAAAATTAATGCGGTTTGTTAAATATTAGGTTTTTAACTCCCAAGTCTCTGCTAGTCCGTGATCTGTTAATTGATCATCAGATTGATTTAATATCCCTGACAGAGACTTGGTTAGGGCAAGAGGATTATGTTGGTTTAAATGAATCAACTCCCTCTGGTTATTTAAACTGTCAAAATCCCAGAAGTTCTGGTCGTGGAGGAGGAGTAGCGACAATTTACCATTCCAAATTACTAGTTAATGTAAAGCAAAAAACATGTTATAATTCCTTTGAGGGCCTGGTCTTCAGTATTGGGCATTTTAGCAATTTTAGGCTAAACCCAATTTTATTTGCCATAGTTTATCGTCCTCCATTAGCCTACTCAGACTTTTTATTCGAATTTGCTGAATTCTTAGCTGATTTAGTGCTGCAATTAGATAGAATAATTATAGTAGGGGACTTTAATATACATGTAGATGTAGATAGTCATTGTCTTAATATGGCATTTAATTCAATATTAGACTCGATGGGGTTTTCTCAGAAAGTAGGAAATTCTACCCATTATCTCCACCACACATTGGACCTTGTTCTGATATATGGCATAGAAATAGAAAATCTTGTAGTGTCTCTTCATAACCCTGAACTGCCAGACCATTGTCTGTTAACCTTTGATTTTACTATTTCTGACTATTTGGCTCCTAAAGAAAAATAATACTACAGTAGATGCCTCTCAGATGATGTTGTTACCAAATTTATGCACATTGTTTCCTCTATGCCATGTGTCAACACAATGGAAATAAGCTATAGAGAGCTTGCTCCTTCTGTAATTGATAGCATGGTAGATAGTGTTACAGCTTCTCTGTATCAGACTCTAGACATGATGGCCCCTTTAAAAAAGAAAAAGTTTAATCAGAGATTTCTAACTCCTCGGTTCAACACAGAAACTCATAGCTTAAAACAGAAGACTCATCAATTAGAAAGAAAATGGCGCTCCACTAATTTAGATGAAATCTATTTAGCTTGGAGAAATCATTTTTTAATTCATAAAAAAAAATCTCTTAGAAAAGCTAGAACAAGTTATTATTCTGCATTAATAGAAGAGAACAAGAATAATCCCAGTTTTCTTTTCAGTACTGTAGCCAGGCTGGCAAAGAGTCAGGACTCTGTCAATCCTAGCATTCCCTTACAGCTTACTAGTCAGGACTTTATGAACTTTTTGAATACTAAAATTTCATCTATCAGAGAAAAAAATCAGTCAGATCCTCCCCACCATTAACTTAAAGTAGAACTGAATCCACCTTTTGGCGCAAAAAGTAGAATAGCAGATTAATTCCTTATTACCTATTGTATTTTTCAACACATAAAAGAAATTTTTAGGCCGTGCGATGGCCAAGCTATAAGCCGATAAACTTTTGCCTCTGGCTGGCAGTGCCAAACAAACCGGAAGTAGTGCAGATGACGCTGCGTGACGTCACGAGTGTGATCCCTAAACAAAACAACAATGGCAGGTGATAGCAGTACCAGCAGTTCCAGCAGTCAAGAAAACCAGAGTTTTCAGAGTGAATAGGCATTCAGGATCGGTGACGAGACAGAGGAGGATGCAGGAGTGTGACAGGTGGCAGGCGTGCACAAGGGCGAGCCCGGGAGACAGAGACCTAATGCACCTGTGACAGCAGCTGGCAGACGGCGATGCAGAGGCGAGGTCCGCCGCCAGGGAATACAGTGATCCCTCACTTATCGCGTTTAATGGGGACCAGAACCGACCGTGAAAAGTGAAAAACCGCGAAGTAGCGTCACCCCCCCCCCAAGGGCGTCACAAGCACTATTTTGCACAAAAAGGCACAAGAGGGGTGACACTACTTCGCGGTTTTTCACTTTTCACAGTCGGTTCTGGTCCCCATTAAACGCGATAAGTGAGGGATCACTGTAATATCTATATCTAGAAACGCATCGCTTCCCGGTCGCTTTTCCTCCCTCTTTCTTTTCTTTCGTCGCCATGACAGCTTTCCTTGACCACTGAACAGATCTTCCCAGGTGTTGGAAGTGTTTTGTAGTCGACTATCATGACAAAATGCACCAAAAACAACCAGTGTCGACGTGCTCGCAATGGTAAACATGGAGGACTGTGTCACACTCGTGACGTCACGCGGAACTCCGGCTGCATCCAAGCCTTGAACTTGTCTTTTAGACCCTATTCCTACCAGGTTACTTAAAGAAGTCTTCCCATTTATTTGTAGCTTTATTCTTCAAATAATCAATTCTTCATTAACATTAGGCCATGTACCACAGGCTTTTAAAATGGCTGTAATTAAACCCTTTGTGGTGGACACACATACGGGACCTGTTTTGTGACTCACATTTTAGGTCAGAACAAAGGCGGGGCCTTTGACGGTGCCTCGTCATTTTCACATCACCACACTGGTGACCCGAGACGTATCATGCAAGAGGAGAATTCCCCCGGGCCAGCCTCGTCAGGAGCCCCCAGCCAAGCGAATGCTGTCACAGTCCAGCTACCGGACTTCTGGCAGAACAATCCGCGCTCCTGGTTCAACGCGGTTGAGGCACAGTTCAACCTCCGGGGGACATCGGTAGACGCCACAAAATTCTACCACGTAGTCACAAAGCTGGACAACAACACGGTCCAGCATGTGGAGAGCCTGATTGACCAGCCGCCGGACAGCGACAAATACGGCACGCTGAAGGCTGCACTCATCCAGCAATTCACCCCCTCGGCGGAGGAGCGAGCAGAGAGGCTCCTGGCGCTGACGGAGTTGGAAAATGACATGCCCGCGAACATGATGGAGAAGTTGTTGAGGTTGAAAGACTCTGACAACGATCACTTCATTTTCACCCACCTTTTCCTCAGGACTCTACCGTCAGCAGCGAGAGCGACCCTGGCCAGTTCGCCACTGTTGGTCCAACAGGATTACCGCGTGCTGGGCCGAGAGGCGCAACGGATTGTCAACGCCACCAAGCGGTGCGCAGCCACGGCCGCGGCAGCGGAACTCGGCGCGACGACCGGAGATGACAGGGGGCCAGAGGCAGCGGTGCCAAACTCACTGACGACGGCGGCGGCAGGGGCCAGGGAACGCGGATTGGATGCCTTTTGTTTCTATCATCGCCGTTTCGCAGAGAGGGCACGCAAATGTGTACCACCGTGCCAGTTCAGGCGTTCGGGAAATGCCAAGACCGGGGGTCGGTAGCAGCCACGGCCCTCGGGGAAGAGAACAAGCTGCTCTACTTGTCGGACGCACGATCCGGGAGGCAGTTCCTCGTCGACACAGGCTCCCAGTTGAGTTTCATCACACCTTCCTACGCGGACAGACTAGCTGGTTCCGGAGGTCCCCGGGTGACGGCAGCGAACAGCTCGGAGATTAAGACCTTTGGTGAGAAGACTCTGCTTCTGTCTCTACACGGCTGTGCATTTGAGTGGACTTTTGTTGTAGCAGCAGCAAATTTCAATATGTTGGGGGCTGATTTTTTGTGCTCACATGGTTTGTTGGTTGATCTCGCTAACAGGCACCTGGTTAATGCACTTTCTTTTAATTCTATCCCCTGTACAGCGCGAGTGACCCCGCCAACAGCACAAGCCAATGTCACAGCTGCAAGCGGTAAGTTCCACACACTGCTCACTCAGTTCACAGCACTCACGGTTCTCACATTTTCGGCAACAGTCGCTAAACACGGGGTGGAGCATTTTATTACCACTACCGGACCGCCCGTTTTTGCAAAAGCTCGGCGCTTGGACGCAGTTAAACTGGCCATAGCGCGCGAGGAGTTTGCCAACCTGGAGAGGTTGGGAATTATCCGACGTTCAAACAGTCCTTGGGCTTCCCCGCTACACATGGTCCCGAAAGCTGACGGAGCATGGCGACCTTGCAGGGATTTCCGCCAGTTAAACAATGCTACAGCGCATGACCGCTACCCAATCCCACATATCCAAGATTTTTCCGTTCATTTGGCGGGGGCGCGCATTTTTTCTAAAATAGACTTGGTCCGCGGTTACCACCAAGTCCCAGTGCGCGCTGAGGACATACCCAAAACAGTGGTAATAACTCCATTTGGCCTATTCGAGTTTTTACGCATGCCATTCGGACTTAAAGGGGCTGCTCAGACGTTCCAACGCATGATGGACGCGGTGCTTCGCGATCTCCCTTTCGTGTTCATTTACTTGGACGATATTTTAGTAGCCAGCGCGTCTGAAGACGAACACGAAAAACACCTGGCCACAGTTTTCTGAAGGTTGGAAGATCACGGGTTAATAATCAACCCGGCGAAATGTCAGTTCGGGGTGGCGCAGATCGATTTTTTGGGACACAGCGTCTCCCCCGAAGGAGCAGTTCCGCTTCCTGACAAAGTGCGCGCGGTAGCAGATTTTCCCCGGCCGCAGACGGTCAGGGCGTTGCAGGAGTTTTTGGGAATGGTGAATTTTAATAACCGTTTTCTCCCCCGCGCGGCGCAACTCATGCAGCCGCTGTACGCCGTGCTCAAAAAAAAGAAACCCGCGGATAAGATCGAGTGGCCCCCGGAGCGGGACCAAGCGTTCTCGGAGGTGAAAGCAGCCTTGGCAAAGGCTGCATTGTTGGCACACCCAGACCCAACGGCCCACATAGCGCTCACCACTGACACATCAGAGGTGGCCATAGGGGTGGTCGTGGAACAACATGTAGCCGGGGTTTGGCAGCCCCTCGCATTTTTCAGCAGGGCTTTGTGCGATAACGAGTGTAAATACAGCGCGTTCGACAGGGAGCTGCTGGCTCTCCATTTGGCCATCCGCCACTTTCAGTTCTGGCTAGAAGGACGCTCTTTCACCGCGTTCGTTGACCACAAACCGCTAACATTTGCGATGGCCAAGGTTTCTGAACCGTGGTCAGGCCGGCAGCAGAGACAGCTGGCTGCGATATCAGAGTTTACCACTGATATTCAGCATGTGGCGGGCAAACTCAATGTAGTGGCAGATTGCCTCTCGCGCGCCGTGGTGGCCCCAGTCAGCGTAGGGGTAGATTATGCAGCCATGGCCGCGGAGCAGGTTGGTGACGCGGATGTGCGCGCGCTTCAGTCTGGACCAACAGGGTTAAGGCTGGAGAGCAGGGTGCTGCAAGACGGTATGCCCCCCTTAATCTGTGATGTCTCCACGGGACGGCCGCGGCCAGTAGCGCCGCCGCGTTTTTGACTCGGTTCATTCCTTGGCGCACCCTGAAGTGCGCGCGTCGATCAAAATGGTAGGAGAGAAATTTGTGTGGCTGAGCCTCCGCAAACAAGTTAAGGAGTGGGCAGCAGCCTGCACGGCGTGTCAACGAGCCAAGGTACACAGGCACACGAGGGCTCCTTTGGAGCCGTTTCACATTCCGGCCAAGAGGTTCGATCACGTTCATGTGAACCTCGTGGGCCCCCTCCCGCTGTCACAAGGGTGCACACACCTTCTGACAATGGTGGACCGCACCACGCGCTGGCCTGAAGTGGTCCCGCTAGCATCAACCACAGCCGAGGAGGTGGCGTGTGCATTTTTAACAGCTTGGGTGGTGCGTTTCGGCGTTCCATCGGACATTACGTCTGACAGAGGCCCTCAATTTGTGTCCGAGCTTTGGTCGACAATGGCCCGCAGCCTGGGTGTCACAATTCACCACACAACCGCTTACAATCCGCAGGCTAATGGGTTATGCGAACGTTTTCATAGGTCATTGAAAGCGGCTCTCAGGGCGTCACTGACAGATGCAAATCGGATTGACAAGTTACCGTGGGTGTTACTGGGGTTGCGTTCTGCACCTAAAGAGGAATTAGAAGCCTCCCCAGCGGAGCTCGTGTTTGCGCAGCCACTCCGGCTGCCTGGGGAGTTTCTCCCAGATAACCCTGCGCCAGACGCTTCCCTGTCTCAGCTGTTGCAGAGCAACATAGAATCAAGCACGCTGCCCGGCCCCGTGCACCACAGTTTTCCGTGCGTTTTTGTGCCTAAAACTTTGAAGAACGCAGAGTTTGTTTTTGTTAGACACGATGCGCATCTAACCCCGCTGCGACCGCCTTATGACGGACCATTCAGAGTGCTAGAAACAGGGGACAAGCAGTTTTTGCTAGATTTGGGGGGTAGGAAAGAGAAAATTGGCATAAACAGACTCAAGCCCGCTTTTGTGTTGGCAGATGAGCAGGTGCTGTTGGCGAGGGCCCCGCGGTGAGGCAGACCACCACGGGGGGCCTTCACAGAGTAATGTTTCCCCAGAACACCCACAGGTGCTGACAAAAGGTTTCCACCCCCAGACGGCAAACCCCCAGGACAGAGCCGCAGAGACGTTGAATCCCAGCTACAGCAGATATGGCAGGAGGCTTAAGCCTATACGACATGTGGACTGATGTGTACTGATATTATCACGGCATGCATGTGGTTATTCTCTTGTTGTTCTGTTTATTCTAAAATGCTGGGGGGGCTTTGTGTGGTGGACACACATACGGGACCTGTTTTGTGACTCACATTTTAGGTCAGAACAAAGGCAGGGCAGCTCCCTTAGTGATTACAGGAAGCTGCAAGAATCTTAGCTTTGGTATGCAAGGCTTGAGACTGTGGGGGGTTTAATTAAAGGATTAAAGAGGGGATGCATTGGAGACAGTGGAAGTGATATCATGGAGAAAAAATGCATTGTGACTTTCTTTATAATGCAAGGTGGTTTGTGAGACATGTGACCTGCGAAGTGAAGAGTCCTGATTTAAGGACGAGAGTTTACTGTGTGGATCTTTTTTCTCTGCTTTGAGATGATGGTGTTGTGAATAAAGCTGACTTGAGAGAGAACTCTGCCTCGTCATTTTCACATCACCACACCTTACTCAAAAAACCAACACTGGATCCAGGAGTTTTAGCTAACTATAGACCAATCTCTAATCTGCCTTTCATTTCAAAAAGCTTAGAAAGAATTGTTGCTACGCAATTATTTGACCACTTGCAGGGAAATGATTTATTTGAAGAGTTTCAATGTGGGTTTAGAATCCATCATAGTACTGAAACAGCCTTAGTGAAGGTCACGAATGACCTCCTTATCGCATCTGCTAATGGACTTATTTCTGTACTTGTCCTTTTAGACCTTAGTGCAGCTTTTGATACTATTGATCATAATATTCTACTTGATAGATTAGAACACCATGTTGGACTTAATGGAACTGCATTGCAGTGGTTTAGATCTTATTTATCTGATAGGTTCCAGTTGTTCATGTCAATAATGAGTTTTCTTCCAACTCAAAGCTCAGTCGTGGAGTTCCACAGGGATCTGTGCTAGGCCCGACTCTTTTTAGTTTATATATGATTCCGTTAGGCAACATTATTATAAAGCACTGTATAAATTTTCATTGTTATGCAAATGACAATTATACCTGTCAATGAAGCTAGATGACAGTAATCAATTAGCCAAGTTAGAAGCCTGTCTTAAGGAAATCAAAGCTTGGATGGCTTGTAATTTCTTGCTATTAAATTCAGATAAGACTGAAGTCTTTCTTATTGGTCCAAAAAACCTTAGAAATACCTTTCCAGGACTTCCGGTCTGGACACCATGGTGATAGCAGCTTAACGCTGAAGCTCCCAGACCCGATCCGTGAAAATACCTTGAAAATCAGATTTAACGGATTTTTGGAAGAGTGAAAATCAAAAGACAAAGTCATTATGCCTAAAGGAAAACAGAAGAGATCGACATTTACCAGGCCAAGACACGCATCGGCCGGAGAATCTGACCTGGAGGACATCCACTTGGAAGCAAAGGAGCTGAATGAAGCTAGCAACACGGTTAGCTTAAAAATGGTACTTCAAGAATTAAGACAATTTCGCCGAGAGTGTTGGGCCAAATTTCGTGAAATTAAAGACGAAATAAAAAGGACAAACAGCAGAGTGGACCAGGCTGAGGACCGAATCATGGAAGCAAAGAATAAAAGGGCTGGAAGAAACCATGCTGGAACTACTCAAACGACAGTCAAGACTGGAGGCTAAGCTAACCGACCAAGAAGGAAGACTAAGAAGAGACAACATAAGAATTCATGGTCTGAAAGAAGGAGTCGAGGACGGTTTCACCACAATGGCTGCATGCGTGGAATCCATACTGAGAGAGAAGTTGGAAATTCCCCAATCCACCGACTTGAAGATAGAAAGGGCACACCGTTCATTAGCCCCAAGGCCGTCGGCGGAAGCGCCACCAAGATCGGTGGTGGTGAAGTTCTCCAACTCCAGAATAAAAGAAGAGGTTGTGAGATTGGCTTGGCAGAAAAAAGGATTTATGCACCAAGAAAGAAAAGTTTTTGTGGAGCACAACTATGCTCCGGAGGTCCTTAAAAATCGTGGATCGTCGGGATTACAACGACGCTAAAAAGGTACTACGAGAGAAGAAACTGCGCTTTCAAACTCCATTTCCGGCGAAGCTGCGGGTTTTTTATGGGGATGAGACGTGTCTCTACAACTTGGCAGAAGAAGCAACCACGGATATGGTGAGAAGAGCGCTCCACGGGCCAACAGCGGGAAACCCAGCTCCAGGGCTATAAGGAAAAACTGAGCGTTTACAGGAGGGAATAACAATATTTTTAGTCAGTCTGCACATCCAACCCTCCTCCTACAAGGTAACAAACATTAAAGGAGATGCAGAATCAGCAAGTATCAAGTGGTAAAACATTTCATGGAACAGACATAATATTAGAAACAAATAAGTCTTTCAAAAAAAAAAAAAGGATAAACTAGACTGCTCCAACTACAGACCAATCAGTGTGTTAAATCAGGACTATAAGCTTTTTACCACTATCCTTGCCAAAAGGTTAGAAAATATACTGCTAGACTTAATTCATTTAGACCAAACAGGTTTTATAAGACAAAGACAGACACAAGATAACATTAGACGCACTTTACACATAATTTATCATATAAAAAAATATAATTTAAATGCAGCCATATTGGGATTAGATGCTGAAAAGGCATTTGATTCGGTTGACTGGTCTTTCCTATATAGAATCTTATCCAGTTTCAATTTTCATAACAACTTCATTAAAACTATCCAGGCATTATATAAAAAATCAACAGCTAAAATAAGGATTAACGGTAAATTATCATCATCTTTTGAACTGGAAAGAGGATGTCGTCAGGGCTGCCCCTTGTCTCCACTGCTCTTTGCAATCTTCATAGAACCTCTGAGCCAATGGATAAGACAGAATCAAAAAATTCAAGGTATTACACTTGGTCAGAAGGAACATAAAATAGCACTCTTTGCTGATGACATTTTAATATACCTGGGGCAGCCGGACACCTCTTTTCCAGAACTAATCTCAGTTTTTTCAGAGTATGGAGATTTATCGGGGTACGAATTAAACATGCATAAAACCCAAATTTTAACATTCAACTATCAATATTTACTAAGCAAACTCAAAACTAACTGGGAGATGGAATCTATGAAATATCTGGGGGTCAATATCCCAAAACAACTCAACAAAATTATAACACTAAACTATGATCCACTGATGGCAAAAATAAAGTCTGATCTAGCAAGATGGAATATGATACCATTCTTGGGTACTGCACAAAGAATTGAAGCAGTCAAAATGAATATACTTCCACATCTTCTATACCTTTTCCAAACAATACCAGTAGAACCTCCCAAAAAAACATGGCAAGAACTGGACAGAAGGATCTCAAGATTCATATGGCAGGGCAAGAGACCTAGAATCAGATATAGAACCCTACAGCTAAACAAAGACAAAGGTGGGCTCACGCTGCCAAATATCAGGGACTATTTTAAAGCCACACAAATTAAAACTTTAGCAGAGATATGTAACCCAGTCTACATTGCACAATGGAAGGAGATCGAATGCCAAATAACAAGTGACATTCCCCTACAGGCGATAATAGGGAACAATGTCTTACCTAAACTTTTGAATAACACTAACCCGTGGATAGAGACCCCGCTAAAAATTTGGTTTAAGATAGTCAGAGAGAATCAAACTAAAGAACCCTATCGATTACCGCAATGGATTGCCTATGACCAAGACTTTACTCCTAATAAAACAGGCACTAGATTTAAAAAGTGGAAAGAAGAACGGACTGATAAAATATTACGATTTTTTTAAAGGGCAAACTTTAAGAAGTTTTGAAGATTTGAAAAAACAAGGTCTAATAAATCAAGATCTTTACAGGTTCTTTCAGCTTAGACACCACATAAACAAAATACTTAAAAAGAAGGATTTGGAAAGGGCCCAGTCAGGTGTTCTGAAGGTCTTCTTAATGGCATATAAAGGGATCCCAGGGATCAGATACATTTCTAAAATATGCCTTGGTCTTCAAGACTTAAAAGGAGACAACACATCATATATAAAAGAGAGATGGGAAAAAGAGGGGAATTTCACTTTACAACTGGAAATATGGGAAAAGCTAAATAAACAACAATGGAAAAGTACCTCATCCCTGCAGTGGAGAGAATTTGGATGGAAAAATTTGGTAAGATTTTTCAGAACACCTGCACAAAACAAATTTACTCGTAAGGGGTTGAATTGTTGGCACTTGTGTGGTGAAGAGACTGCAAATCATTTTCATGTGTTTTGGTCATGCCCAGTTATCCACCAATATTGGACAATGTACAGACAATATTGGGGAAAATATTCAAAATAACAGTTCCCTTTTCTTTTGTAACTTTGTATTTGGGTTTACTACCGGAATCACTGGAAAGACGAGGAGAAAAATACTTATTCACTGTTTTAATATTGGCAAGTAAAAAAGCTCTAACAAAAAAATGGATGTTGAAGGACTGTCCTACACCTGAAGATTGGATTACTTGGGTTACTCTTTCTCTGAATAGTTTTGTGAGGAACCTTGGAGTTATTTTTGATCAAGATCTGTTTTTCAGTTCACATATTAAATTCGTTTCTTAGACTGCCTTCTTGCTAAGCGTTTGCTCACAGGGGATCACCTGATTTCTGGGGTCTTTCTACAATTGTGGGGGTTTCCCCTACTGTTGAAAGTGCTATGAGATGACTGTTGTTGTGAAATAGCGCTATATACGTAAATAAAGTTGAATTGAATTGAATTGAATTGAAAAATATCTTATGTTGACTTTTTCCCCTCCAGGGATCGCCACCTTATCATGGTAGAGGGGTTTGTGCCAATGTTTAGGTTTACAACATTATCCGGTGGGGCAGACAGCTGGGAAAATGTCACCGCCTCCTCAAGAAACTGCACCTGGATGATGGTTGTTTACAGTATTAGACTGGTAGCCCTTGTTAGCACATAGCAGGAGTATGTCAATAGATAAGCTCCTGACACTTCATCTCAGCTGAAGAGCTCCTGGTCCATCTGTCTACAGCTGAGTGGCAGTCTCATTTTCAAGCTAGTTTACTCTCCAGTGTTGATACTTTTATTCCTGTGATGACGGAATCTCGAGGCTGAATAGCTATTGTTTCCAACTCCCTCAGATGCGAATGTGTGAATTTTCATGTATTTGCATGTTTACATTGAGTTAACACGTAATTGCGCTGCACAAAAAATTTGCTTTGTGTTTGGTATAAATGCACCTTAATGTTGCTTCTTTGCTTCCTATTCATTGTGTCTATGAAACAACAAAAAACATTTGGCTCCAGTGCAGTTAGAATTGGGCTTCAGTGTGTTGAGTTGCCACTTCTTCCCATTTGCATAAAGTGTAATTTTTTGTTTTATGCAAATGAGGTCCAGCACCCGACATAAGTTGGCTGCAGCTGACGTTGCCCAAAACATTTAAACCAGTGGTTTTTGATTTGAAATAATGACAGATTGGTGGCACGGTGGCGGAGTGGTTAGCACTGCGGTAGCACAGTAACTCACCCTTGGCCGGGGGATCCTGGGTTCGATCCCAGCCCCCGACCAACAGTGATCTGTGTGGAGTTTGCATGTTTGCCCCGTGTCTGCGTGGGTTTACTCCGGGATTTCTCCGGTTTCCTCCCACATGCCAAAAACATGCAAGTTAGGTTAATTGGCATCAAACTGGGGATTCTAAATTGTCCTTAGGTATGACTGTGAGAGTGAATGGTTGTCTGTCTCTCTGTGTTGGCCCTGCGATGGACTGGCGATCTGTCCAGGGTGTACCCTGCCTCTCGCCCAAAGATGCTGAGATAGGCTCCAGCCCCCCCGCGACCCGAAAAGGATTAAGCGGAAGAAGATGAATGAATGAATGAATGAATAATGACAGATTCATTAACTGCACCTACTATTTCTCGTATGAAGAATTGTTAGAAACACTTTTTGCTGATTTGTTTTAAAGATACAGTGGTGTGAAAAAGTTTTTGCCCCCTTCCTGATTTCTCATTTTTTTGTATGTTTGTCACACTTAAATGTCATCTTTTGGATCCTTGCTCTGAATGGCTTGTGCATATCTCTTTAAATTTGTAAGAGTGGCATTTAGCCCCACCCTCCCTCTTACATCACTATTGCTAATCTTAACTGGCTAGCTTCTAGCTTGGGTAGCAAGCCTGAGCCAACTAACATAAAGTTGTCTCAAAGAATGAATAATGCATCACTTGTGGACAGGAGTGTATGGTGTCAGTGGTCAATAGGATATGACCAGTCCCTGGAGTACAATAAGCACAGAAACATTCATGAATGAGCAGTTAAACTGCTAGCTTCAGCTAGCCACCTTTGGTCTCAGTACTAAGCTAAAATAACATCTTCGTCGGCCTCCGTCGGTCTATGATGACCATGGAAGAGAATCCTAAACATCTACTCTGCTGGAACAGCACTGCCTGTGGCTGAACAGGCCGATGCACACCGGTGTTCTACCTTCCAGCGTTGGGCGTTGGTAGGATTCAAGCCTGGGCAGGAAGATATGGAGGACAAGATGTTACCCATGCAGCATGTCCCCCCTCTCCATGTCCCTGATGAATCCAAAGGAACAGCAGGGCTGCTATAGTTTGGCACCAGCGCCATCGCAGGAGCTGCCAGAACGATGTTGAGCACAACAGAGAACTGCCTTAGGGGCTCCGACTCCGGATTTTTCCTCAGGGTTGACTCCCGAAGCCTTTCCCGTGACCGGGTGTGCCGCAAGGCAGCGGAGGTTTGAAATCAGGGTTTACCTTCCCCTAGATGGGCTACCTTCCCAGGTTGACGAGTCACCATCTACCCGAAGCATCTGGTTTTAAGGCGCCAGAGATCCGCCCTCGCCCCTTCTCCTATTAGTAAAAGCAGTTCCGCCGGGCTTAGAGACTAAACCACACGGGCAGGCTAGGAGTTGGACTTAGTTGTCAGAGGCTTTTCGAGACGCACGCCGTAAGGAGCATTTTATGAGCACTGGGAGCTTAACCCCAGTGCCGCTCCTGGCTATGACAACCTTGGAACCAAAATAACTTCTAAGAATTACGTATATGGTAAAGTTTTGTTAGATGAATAAGGACTCCATTGGGAGTGAATAGAATTGATCAAAAATAGCGATCAAAAGAGTTCTGCTGGGCTGGCCATAGGAAAGGCAGCTGATAAATGACACTTCACAGCAATCAGCTGACACTTCTGAGGAAGACTGCAGCAGACAGTCAAAACATGTAAAGGTAAAAACATCTCCTTTTTTTGGTCTTAAATAAGGAAAGCAAAAAACTAATGATCAAAACAGTTGATTAACTAATGATCAACACATCGACAGTTTGGCTAATGCTAGGCGGCCTGTACATCAGTGTCTCCCTGCTGACTTACACTTACTACTCCTGTGTGTATTGGTTCTGCGTGTACTCCGCCTTCCTCTCTCCCTTTGATTAGGCTCACGCCCTGCAGCCTTTTTCCCCACCTGCTGCCAATTACAGAGGCCCATTAAATAGGGCACTTTCCCTTCACTCTGTCTGGTGACATTATTCTGCACACAGCCATATCATGCTTGAGCTCAGTATCCATGTATTATCCTGCCTTGTTGTGTCTTGACTTTTTGCTTATTCCTGACCCAGAATCTGCCTTCTGCACTGAAATTATCTGCCTGCCATTATCTGACCTGCCGTGCCTTGACCCCTGCCTGCCTCTGGATTTTGGAAATTGCCTCTTGGATTGGATTTGGATGTCTTGGATTGTGCACACCTTCACCACTCTAATAAAGGCACTTTTCCATTAGCCCAGCACACCTCGGCACGTCTCGATTCACTTCAACACGGTTCGGCTCGCTTTTGTCTCCATTACAACCGTGTTGAGCTGGGGTGGGTGGGATTTCTATAACAGCGAGGCGGCGCCACACTCCTGTGACGTAGAACACGTGACCCAAGCAAAACATAAACACATACAGCTGTACAAGGCCACTCCTCGGTCTGTGGCTTTTTTCACCGTAAATGCCAAAACGGACCGCCAGACAAGGGTACAGGCAGCGAGATGAAACACTCTGGAATAGTTCTGCAGCTTCTGGGAGAGCCAAAGGCGTGAGGATACAAACTAGGTCATATATGACGGTAAGCTAATGTTGCTAATGCTAGTTTGCTATAAGTACATCGTACTACACTTTAATGTCTGCAAGTTATCGCTGTTAGGTACTAAAATATGTACGCTGCGTGTGTTTCAGATGGCTCTGTTGTGGGGAAATTACTGCTTCAGTCGGTCTGGGCGTTCAGCACAGCCTGTCACGGATGTCATCAGCCTGTCACTGATGTCAGCACAGCTTCACAAACGATCAGTGGTTATAGAGCTTAAGAATGTCTGTAGAAATGTTTATTTCCTGTACAACAAATTGCTCTGATCTGCGTGAAAATCATGGAGAGACTGTTGAGACATCATGGACGTACCTGCTTCTGCAGCAGAGTCTGAGATGGTCATAGAAAAAAATGATCAGCTGACACAACTTGATCGCCATGTTAATAACTATATTGGCCACAAAACATATATTCAAAAAATAAACAGTACTGAGTTAGGTATAATAAGATATATTTGACAGTTATCATGCATTTTAGGCCAAAACAAACTAGATCTAGGATTAAAAGCAATTAAAATAATGCAGTCACAAGGTTACATGGAAAATACTTGATTTACTAGATACATGTACTGTAGAAATATACATGCATTCATGTAGTATTGCACTGGGAATTGCACTGACAATAAACCTCTGAAGTTTTTGCAGATGTCTCTTTTTTTATATGTGAAGGTTACCACCATGTGGCATAAATTAAATACTAAAAGATTGGAAAAGCTAAGAATAATCCAGCAGTTTGAGAAATCACTTTTGGTTTGGTGTAAGTCTGTCAACAGAATTATGAACCATAAAGCAGTTTGTGTTAAAATGTTAAATCCCATTAAACCCTAACCCGGGGGCTTCCAATCATGTGTCATGGGGGGCCAAGACCCTGCAGGTTCTCTCTTCTACCCAGTCTCTTCAGCAGGTGTTCTCACTGATCAGTCAGTGGAAGAAGTTCAGTGGAATCTGCTGTTGAAGACACTGGTTGGAGGTAAAGCCTGCAGGGTCTTGGCCCTCCATGGCACATGATTAGACACCCCCGCCCAAACCCATTATGATGAAGAGCAGATGCTAATATGACCCAGAATTCCTCCATATACTGGTACTGTCACTAAAGTATGCAGGGTCTTCTGTACAGTCTTCTAACAATACAGTCTTCAGTTAATAAAATAATTGTTTTGGTTACTTTTTTCTTAAAAATGAGCCATTATTTTCAAGATCACCGATAAATCCTTTGTACAGTTGACTCTTTTCCCACTGGTGTCTTAACAGACAAAATAGAAAATCATGATGCAAACACATAAGTCACTAAATTGTTTATTACAATCAGCAGCAAATTCCAGATTATTCAGAATGTGCAAAATTCAAACTGTAAAAAAAAAAAAACTGGAATGGTCACACACGGCAGCCACACTGCCTCACTGAGAAGCAACTGGATCGGCCCCTCGTACTGGTCCTGGTTCAGCAGATCTTCAGCCTGCATCTCTGTAAATAGTGAGGCAAGGTCCAGTTGTGGTGGACAGTTTCCCTCTTGCCTAGACAAAAGACAAATGGGTGGTGGTTAATTAAAGCAAGTTTAAAACATATTTGGGAAATACACTTGTTGCTAAAAGCCAGTGGTGGAATGTGAATTAATGAATGAATCTTTATTTTGGATTGATTAAAAGTAAAGATTAAAAGAAAATAGAATAATATAACAAAGGGGAAAAAATCTAACAAGGTCAAATTAAACAATAACTCCTCTGATTATACAGTTCAACATAGGTTATCTGAAATGGGTGATGGCTGAAGCTGCAGCTTATATTGCCCACCATATTTCATCCAAGAATTCAAAAGAAAAACAAAACAGGAGGGATTACAATTTGATTGTGACAATAAAGTACTTCGTTGCTGTATTTAACCACAATTTTCATGTAGCTGCGCTTCAGTAGATTTTACAAGGGCTGCGTTACATTTAAAATCATCTGTTTTTACTGTGGCCTCAGCAATCAGAATGAATTAATACATTCACTTGAATGGAATCTAGTACTTTAACTGAAGTTGTGCATCACCGAGTATAGAGTCGCTCAGTCAAAATATGAAGTTTTTATCAATAAAAGTTTGTCTTGTCTGTAAGTGTCTCTTCTTGCCCTGGCTTCATGTGTGGGCAGTGTTTTGTACTAGCATTGCTAAAATATAAAAGGAAGCACTACAATGGGTCTCAAATATTTGTAATGTGTCCTGTTACTGCATGAGTTTATTGATGATAGACTATAAACTACACATATAAAGTAAATTATATTGACGACTGAACATCTCACATTTGCCAAAACATACAGTTATGAACATAACTCACAAAGGATCACACAAGTGATCTGACAAAAAAATAAATACATTATCAAGCGGTTTATTTTACAGTTGATGTGCCATATTCACACAATCAAATAAATCTCAGTTCAGTCCCTTTTATATTAAGTGGAAATTGTGCTACTTTGGTTTTGACACTTTACCTATAAAAGCAAAGGATTTCAGTACTTTCCACAGTGACGAGGTCCGTTGTGGGCGGCTGATTTCCTCCTGCCTAGATGAACGACAGAAATGGATGATGGTTAGTTTCAAGCAAGTTCAACACTTATAAAGGCACATCTCAAAAATTAGAATATCATGAAAAAATTCAATATTTTTTTCACTCATTTCAGAAAGTGAAACCCATATATAGATTCATTACAGGGACAGTGATATATTGCAAGTGTTTATTTTAATATTGATGATTACGGCTACAGCCCATATTAACCAACACCTCAGCAGCCAACATTTATATTTAAAAACTATTTTTTAAAGTTAATTTTATGTAATATTCTAATTTTTTGCCAAATTGAATTTGGGGTTTTCAGGGGCTGTAAGCCATAATCATCAAAATTAAAATAAACGCTTGAAATATATCACTGTCTGTGTAATGAATCTATATAATATACGGATTTCACTTTCTGAAATGAGTGACAAAAAATATTGAAGTTTTTCATGACATCCTAATTTTTGGAGATGTAACTGTATTCGGGAAATACACCTGTGAAATTCAGTGGTGGGATGTGACAAAAATGCTTCGTTTCCCTGACAAGCACTGCAGGATCCACAGAATAGGTGTGTGGGTCTATTCTGACGCTTTAGAAAATTATATGAATGACTTTATAAATCACTGGTTTGAAAAAGCAATTTTAATATGACGAGATTTCGGCTCCTGTGGTTCATTTCACCAGTATCCACAATATAAACAGAGGGCAGCTAACCCCTGGCATGTGGAAACACATTCTAGCATTAAATTGCACACAATTTAATGCGCAGTACCAAAGTGCAATACAAAACACAAACCAGGACTTTAACCAGGATTAACATATTTCATCGTTTTGCTCTCACAAGCGAATATTTAGGAGAAAACAAGCGCGAATCAGCAGTTGGTACTAGCTAGCTACTAGCAAAAAATCGTTAGCTAAAACGAGTTAGCCAGCACAAAACGGCCCTGTATGGCTCAAAAAAAGTGAGCTTACCACCAACAAGTTAAATAAGCAAACAGATGCACATTATTACAAATCACTCACCATCGATGGTTCTCTCACGTTCGTCTTCAGCTTGTCCATAGTCCTGTTTCTATGCTGGGCAGCCATCTGTATCGGTCCGGGTCACTCCTCACTGTGGATCTGCCACCAAGCAGAGAAAACTCCGCACCTCTTCGTTGGACCATGGTGTAGAGTTCCGCAAAACCTACAACGCTGTCTGTATTAATATCGTATTTACTCCGTGACCGCGTTAGTCCGTGAAATATTGCAAATGGCGGTCGTGTAGATCCATCAGAAGACGGCGAAGACGGTCGCTTTCGTGACGTTAAGACCTGACCAATCAGCGGCGACCAGTCTTTTAACGTCACAACACGGCACGACTCAGCACGTTTGTACCCTGCCCTTGAGCGGGGCCAAAAATTGCGGCTGTTAAACCGTGTTGGAGCTAGTGGAAAGACTTACAAAGCGTGCTGAGCTGTCCCGTGGCGTGCTAAGCGAGGCTAATGGAAAAGGCCCTCAAGTAAGTCGACTTACCAATGTTTGTCATCACTGCTCTTCACTCTCACTCCCCAGCATTCAGGCCTGGTCAGCTTGTCCCCTGCAATCCTCCGGACTCCTCTGCTGCACCGCAGCACCCCTCCCTCTGGCAATCTGCTCTCCCAGCGTGGAGTTCCATCACCTGCTTCCAGCCATTCTCCCCTCTGGAAGTGATTGCCAGACCCTCGAGACAGCTCTCCTTTGCACATTATCTTGCACAATTATTGTAGTAAAGATTATTGTTTCACTTCTATTATCGCTTCTTCCAGTGTCTGCTTTTGGGTCATATACCACACACCTTAACAGTGCAGGGTGAGGGCTGAGTGGCCATCCCCATGCGTAGAGCCAATCAGGTTAACCAGTGCGTACCACCATTGCTGGTTTTGGGCCAGCTCCTCTGGCTTGGATTTGGAATTCTTGGACTGTGCACACCTTCACCATTCTAAGTAAGTCGACTTACCAGCGTTTGCCATCACTGCTCTTCACTCTCACTCCCCAGCGTTCAGGCCTGGCCAGCCTGTCCACTACTATCCCCCAGACTCCCCTGCTGCACCGCAACATCTCTCCCTCTGGCAATCTGCTTTCCCAGCATGGAGTTCCATCACCTGCTTCCAGCCACTCTCCACTGCGGAAGTGATTGCCAGACCCTCGAGACAGATCTCCTTTGCACGTTATCTTGCACAATTATTGAAGTAAATGTAGCCAGGTGGAAGAATGGGGGGGGGGGGGTGTCTCCTCTCCACTAGTGGGCGATGGCATTTTCTGAGCCTCTTTCCTTGTTTTAGTAGGCAGCAGCTGGGGGGTGTGTGTGTGAAAAAACTACAAATACCTGACAGGAAACAGGAAGGTCTCTTGTTCTGCTCAGGCAGCCCAAGCAGAAGGCCACACCCGAGGTGTTTGGAACAAGCCAGTAATTTTAGGTAAAATGTTATGAAATATACTTGTATGTGGTTGAAAGTTAGGATGTATTTGTATACGTTTCATGTGAATGTTTTTTAAAGAGTTGATACAGATTGCTGGGTGGCACGGTAGCGAAGTGGTTAGCACTGCGGCAGCACAGCAACTCACCCTTGGCCTGGGGATCCTGGGTTTGATCCCAGCCCCCGACCAACAGTGATCTGTGTGGAGTTTGCATGTTCTCCCCGTGTCTGCGTGGGTTTACTCCCGGATTTCTCCGGTTTCCTCCCACATGCCAAAAACATGCAAGTTAGGTTAATTGGCATCAAAACTGGGGATTCTAATTGTCCTTAGGTATGACTGTGAGAGTGAATGGTTGTCTGTCTCTCTGTGTTGGCCCTGCGATGGACTGGCGATCTGTCCAGGGTGTACCCTGCCTCTCGCCCAAAGATGCTGGGATAGGCTTCAGCACCCCTGCAACCCGAAAAGGATTAAGCGGAAGAAGATGAATGAATGAATGAATGAATGAATATAGATTGCCAATCATTGTATTTATTAAAGAGGTAAAAGTGTTTGTGCAATGTTGACAGGCTTGCTGGTGTGGTGGAAGGCCAAATGACCTTGCAGGCCTAAGGGATGAGGGCCATGGGTTTTCTTTGTCATTAATGGTATTTGTGATGTATTTTATTGGGTTATTTCACGTTTTATTGTTATGACTGACTTGAAATGAAGATGATATATTTTCTTTTGTTCTTTTAGAACTGTTTGGATCTGAGATGTGTATTTGTGAGTGGGTCCTTAGCAATGCACAAAAAGTTGGTATCGTGTGTATTTTACTGTTTAATAAGTATTAAACTGTTGTTGGTTTTCTTATTGTTAATGTGGGTTTTGTATTCTGATTTAAACAGGAAGACAAGCCACTATAGTTATTGATCCACTCAGTTTATGAACAGTTTTTATTTAATATTTGTCTATTTTAAAAGAACTCAGTTTTTCATTCAGAATAAAGAACCTCTTTATATATTTTGTGTTTTGTCTTGAGCTCACCACATAAAGATTATTGTTTCACTTCTATTATTGCTTCTTCCCGTGTCTGCTTTTGGGTCATATGCCACACACCTTAACAGTGCAGGGTGAGGGCTGGGTGGCCATCACCATGCGTAGAGCCAATCAGGTTAACCGGTGCGTGCCAACATTGCTGGTTTTGGGCCAGCTCCTCTGCATTGTCAACAGCGACTCCGAGCTGTTGGAGGTCTCGCTCCACCACATCGAACTATTTGGTGCATGGTTTGCCCTGAGGTCTTTTCCATCCTGAGGCCCTGGGGTCGAACATGAGGATGGCTTTTGTCGGGTGTTCTGGTGGGAGGCGGAGGACATGGTCAAACCAGAGGATGCGCCATTGTGTAATATGGTGAGATGCTGCAGGCTGATGTGTGCAGGCTCGGACCGCATCATTAGAAGTGCACTGGGCCACCTGATGTTCTTGATGGTTCTGAGGGCCCGACTATCAAACCCATCCATCCACGGCCATGTCTTTGATCCATAGAGTAGGATGGAGAGGGCTGATGCATTGTATATGTGGAGCTTCATCTTTCGAGAGATTGAACGATGGTGCCAGAGAGGCTTCTATAGTGCCTGCGTGGTTGATGCAGCAAGGACACGTCTGCGGTTGATCTCTGATTTCATGTCCCCTTTGTTGGTCACTGTAGAGCCAAGATTCACAAAGGAATTGACAAACTCGATGGCATCATTCCCGAGCTGTAACAGGGGTGGGTCCGGACTGTCGATGACATGCATTAGCTTAGTCTTCGTCCAGCTCACCTGAAGGCCCAGCTTTGCTGCTTCTTCATGGTAGACAACTAGAGAACCTCTCACCTGACTGTAGGACAGGCTGAACAGGATGGTATCATCAGCATAGATGGTCGTTGCCAAACTGCATATCAGGTACTTGCTCACAGACCCGCTCTCCATGCTAAGGCGAGCTCTAATGTTGTTAGACTGACCAATGCTGACCACCTAGCCAAGTTAATTCTAATTCCACCTTATTCCTAGGCCCCATGATGCCTTGCGTGAATTATGGTAGTAACTTCCGGTACTAGTTTAGAATGCAATAAAGTAACAGTATACAGTGTTTGAAAGGGAGAAGGAAGAAGTGAACACTTATTAATTCCATCTCCTCTTTTCTTATTCTATCTATCTATCTAGCCTAACTAAGGCTGCAGTGCATCGTGCGCACTGCTGAGAAGGTGATCGGCTGCAAGCTCCCATCTCTCCAGGACCTGTACATCTCCAGGACCCGGAGGCGTGCAGGCCGGATCATAGCCGATCCTTCACACCCTGGTCACGTACTGTTTGCCCCCCTCCCCTCAGGTAGAAGACTTCGGTCCATTCAGACTAAAACCTCCCGGCACATGAACAGCTTCTTCCCCTCTGCCATCAGACTGCTGAACACTAAGTGACTTATTGACTCTCGTGCACTACGTACAGCAGCTCAACCGGTCTCATTACAATTATCACTGTTTTCTTTTGCACTACCGACTGCACTATGTGGTACTCCACAATATCTGCTGCTCGATAATATATTTAAAAACTGCTTTGACTAGTATTACTCATTCTTATTCTACACTTATTGCATGTATAGTTTTTTATTCTTTTATCTTATCATGTTTAATGTTGCAGCATTGCACCGAGACAAATTCCTAGTTTGTGTACTACATGAACAATGGCAATAAATCTGATTCTGATTCTGATTCTGATTCTATCTATCTATCTATCTATCTATCTATCTATCTATCTATCTATCTAAGAATGTATTGTTGTCACTGAAATGGGACACTTTTCCTTGTTAAAAAACAATGACGGCATCAAAAATGCGGGAACACAGCCTTTTTCACCTCAAAAACAGTAATATAATCATACCACATACCACGACTATGGAAGGATGAGAAGATGACCTTAAATAGTGGCCAGTAGATCTGTGGACAGTAGCTCCGTTAGTTAGCTCCGCTGCTAACATGTTAATACTGTAAACAAATAAAAGCTCTGAGATATACAGTATCAATGTTTCCACCACAGTAAAGTTGGCTGCATTTTGTTAAAATATGTTGGACATAATCAAATTTACCTCAGAGCAGACGTAAGCCACATTTCCACTATATAGTTCTGCGCTACTCTTTTCTTTTCTTTTTTACTTGTTTCTCCCGCGGCTGCGCCTCCATCACAACCGCGGAAAGCCGAGTATTGCTGGGGTGGGCGGGATCGAGGTGGCGCTACACTGCTGACGTATAAAGGACGAGACTGACTCCTCAACAACACAGAAAAAAATAGCGGATTACGAGCGGAGGATTTCCACGGTTTTTAACACAATGAATGTCTTTAACGAGACAAGAGAATTTTACAGGAGAAGACGATGTGGATTGAGACAACACACGTTGGAGCAGGAGAGGAGAATAGCGGTTGCCCAGGAGGAATCTGAAGCAGCTGCATATGAAGCAGAGATCATTCAGAGATCATTTCATTTGTTCAGTGTTCATGTGCATACATATGTCAAACGTCTTTTTTAAATAAAATGTTGTGCACTTTTAAACTACGTCGCCTCTGTTGTTCAAAACGGTTAAATGTTAACAGACGGTTAATTAAATGCTGAAACACTGGGGTAATTTAAAATTATGCAGAAGCTTAATCCTAAACCCCTTTAACTTACCAAATAATTTATAGTATTATAAAAAAAGCCAATCCAAATCTAGACCCATTTTGTATATTGTGTAATAATGATACACTGATGATAAACTGACTTCCCAAAAAAAGCAGCAGCTATACAACGCACTTTTGGTTTGATGGAATTGCCAATTGACCTTGGAATTATATGTGGAAACTTGTTATACTTCCAGTTAACTTTAACTTACAAAATAATTAAAAATATTATAAAAAAGCCAATCCAAATCTAGGCCCATTTTTGTATTGTGTATCATTTGAGTATCATTGTACAATCTATTGTTATTTATAAGGGTTATCTGTTCAGTGGTGGCTAATTACACACTAAAACAACGTAGAAAATGACTGCAAAGAAAATGCTGCAGCTAGACAACTCACTTTTGATTTGATGGAATTGCCAATTGACCTTGGAATTATATGTGGAAACTTGTTATACTTCCAGTTAACTTTAACTTACCAAATAATTGATATTATAAAAAAGCCAATCCAAATCTAGGCCCATTGTGTATCATTTTTCCAATCTATTGTTATTTATAAGGGTTATCTGTTCAGTGGTGGCTAATTACACACTAAAACAACGTAGAAATGACTCAAAAAAAAAATATGCTGCAGCTAGACAACTCACTTTTGGTTTGATGGAATTGCCAATGAACCTAGAAATTTTATGATGAAACTTTTTTTAATCCTACTAAATACACTGACATTGTCACACTGCCAACACCAAATTATAATTTTCTTTTTCAAAACAAAGATCACTATGGATCTATTGAATCACAATAGCATAGGTTTATCATATACATGTACACATGTACATGTACACAAAATCCCGCAAATTCATCTATGCAGACGACATCTGTTTGGCATTCCAAGCACCAGACTTTGAACCACTGGAACGGGTGCTCACGGAAGATCTTGCTAAACTGGACCAGTTCTGCAAAATCTGGCACCTAAAACCAAGCCCAGCAAAAACCGTCTCCAGTGTATTTCATCTCCACAATGCAAAAGCTGCCAGAGAACTAAACATCCACTTGAGCGGACTCAAGCTTAAGCATGCCCCAAATCCAACTTATCTTGGAGTGACCCTTGATAGGACCTTATCCTTCAAGGAACATCTAAAGGGGACGGCTGCTAAGGTGAAAGTACGAAACAGCCTGCTCTGCAAGCTCGCTGGTGCAAAATGGGGGGCGGCAGTCTCCACCCTGCGCACCTCAGCACTGGCCCATTCATACTCTGTAGCAGAATATTGTGCCCCTGTCTGGTCCAGGTCATCTTACACACACCATGTAGACACCCAGCTCAACTCAACCATGAGAACTATAACTGGAACAATCCGCTCAACACCACTCCCCTGGCTCTCTGTACTGTCAAACATAGCCCCTCCACACATCCGGCGAGCAGCATTAACTCAAAGGATGCTCCAAAAAGTTAAAGATTTTCCTCACTTACCAATCCATGCAGATATCTACACCCCACCCACTGCCCGACTTTCATCCAGACGGCCGATTTGGAAAAACCCTCCCCCAGCTGACTTTACCATCCAGACAGCTTGGCAAGAGGAATGGGAGACCAAGGAGGTCCCAAACAAACAGCTGGTGATAAACCCCAACCAACAGGTCCCGGGCACCAACCTCCCAAGGAGACAGTGGTCTACACTCAGTCGCTTCAGGACTGGACATGGCCCCTGCTTGGCCAGCCTTCACAGATGGGGCAGTAGCCCTAGCCCACTGTGCGCATGAGGAGAGGAGCAAACAATGGAACACATCATAGAGGCTTGCCCGCTCCAAAGACTGGAAGGAGGATTACACACCCTCCGTACAGCAAACCAGGAGGCAACTGCTTGGCTTAAGGACTTTGCATTCGCTAAATAAATAAAAATATACATGTCAACGTTTACAACATCGAAAATGTTATATTTGGGTTTACATGTATGGGTATTTTCGCTTTATATTATACTAGACTGCTTATAATTTATTGGAATTCTCAGAATTTGGAATGCCGATATAACATTCAATTCACATGTACTTACCTTTTACCCAATTCGACTTTCACCTTTATCAGTGTCTACTGCTGAATGTAAATTACACCTGTGCAACTGCTTACAATTTTACTTAAAAACTGTACCCAATGTAGAGCAATGGATACAGCAGTGGTAATATTTATTAAATTTAACAATAACAATTACATTACCATTAAAAATCTTGACACCTTTATGGCTGAACAGCAGGATTAGGGTCATATGAGGCAATGGAATGTGTATGTAATTATCCGCCTTTATCATCCAGTGTTATAATATACAAACCACACTTTTATCCAAAAGACTAACATTTTATTACATTACAAATATTCCCAAAACATGTTAACAAATGGGGAGCTTTCAGTACTTCGACCAGACTGCCAAAATGGTTTCGGAAGGCTCCGTGGAAGGAAGCCGTCTCTGTCAGCTCATCCCTTCTTAATGCGGCTAACTGCAGGTGTCTTTCGCGCTGTTCGAGCATCCTTTCATGGATCCGCATCTCCTCAGCATGATTCTGGGCCATCAGTGATGCAAGGTCTGCAATGTTGCTGGACCTCTTCAGCTTGCCTATATGAAAGACAGAAGTCATTGTATTTAGATAACACCGGATCAAAACATGTCAGAAAAAATATTATGGAATTAAACTGTTGAAAGCCTGTGGTGGGATGCTTCGTTGCTGTATTTAAGCTCAACTGTCATGTCGTTGCCCCTCAGTAGAGTGGACTTTAGAAACTTCTGTGGAGATGTGGTTAGGCCCCCCTTCATTTCAAAAAGGATTAATTGTAAAAAGTATTTTGATTTAATGGGTTATTTTTAAAAGAATTTCTTTGTACTGTGGCCTCATAAATCAGAATGGGTTAATAGTGTTAGCTGACTTGAAGAATTTCAATCAAGCATTTTGATTTGAAGTCGGTACATGTGCTCCTTTTTTTTTGTGAAAATACAACAGTATTTCACCACCAACACACCTATAACACTGGGCCACTGTGGCTATGAACACCCCTGAATCTAGTATTTTTATAAACGTAGAAAGACATTTTAAATTCCTTGTTATGCGTCTATAGCAAACAATCACATATAAAAACAACCGGGTGGTAATTTTTAGTTTGTTGTGCCTTACCAGCACTTGACCGGGAGATGCCGGGGCAGTCCAGTGAGGCGGACCCAAGGGATTTGAAAACTGTGTATAGAAGGAAAAAAACACGCAATAACGCTCACAAACAAAGTGCAACATGTACTGCAAACACAAAACTTTTTAACCAGAATAAAATTAGCTTACGTCAGCGTTTTGTTCACGTGAATACTGAAATAAAAGCGCGATTCTGCAGCTTGATGCCAGGTAGCAGCAAGGTACAGAGGTAGCTAGCTATTAGCGGGCTAGCCATCACCACAATTGCCCACAATCAAACAACTTTCTTTATTGCTAAAATAAAGTGCGCTTTTGACCGAAAGGCAAGAAGACGGACAATAACAAAACAACACTCACCGTCACCGTTTTCCAATTCCGTGGCCGTGTCGAGTCTAAATTCTCTGCCAATAATAGCAGGCCGGACACTTCCTGGTATATTTTTTCATTGCAAGTTGCCCCACCAACTCGCTCTGGATGTAGTCATCGGCTACGAGGGACAGAAAAGTCCGCACCTCCCCGTTTGTTCATGGAATAAACTTGCGCGTGGACATCGTAATATGACAACACAATTTTGAATCCAGTCACCGCGGTTACTCGCTGAAATTACAAATGGCGGACGTGTAGCTTCAACAGAAAACAAACGGACGCGTTTGGTGACGTTACGCCCTGACCAATCAGCGTTTAGCAGTCGATTGACGTCATTTCACACCTCGCTTTTCGCTCGCCTGTACCCTGCCTCTGAACAGGCACGAAAATCGTAACGGTTAAACCGTGAGGACTTGGGTGGAAATGGCGAAAACCCGAAACAAGTAAAAAAAGTAAAGCCCAGGTGATACTGGTGGAAATGGGGCTGTAGAGTCTAGTCAGAGCCACAAAGAACAACACCGTGTTTGGGTGTTTTAAATTCGGGGTAAAGCGTCAGATCTGTGACATTCATACAAGTAAAAACATACCTGGTGCTGCTGTGTCTGTATCACCAATCACACGAACAATCCTTTAGTTTTCAGTGCATGATCTACTCATTGCTGTTGAAGCCACTGATTTAGCGGTGTCACGCCGCGCCATTCATCAGCGGCGCCACCTGCTCACGCACCTGACAATCATCAGCGGCGAGGGATAAAGGCCGTCTCGCCCGGAGGCTCGGCCTGAAGCCGTCAGACTTCGTCCCTCACCGTTGTGAGCATACTTCCCTTCAGCGTAACCATTGTTGTAAGAAGATCACTTACCTCTTCTCTTCAGTCTTCTCCCCTGTGCACAGGTGGATTTCCCAGCGGCGGACATCTCCTCTCCATCGCCCAATCCTCGCTGCTGCACGGAGCTCCCCAGGTGGCTGTCTTCCGGGCCTCACCCCCTTGTTGTGCCAGCTGTCCTGACCCACCAAGTAAGTCCTTCTCTCGCCATAAATTCCTCCTGTGTTGGTGTATGCCCGTCACTCTCTCCCTGTGCTCTCTCCATAGGGTTGCTCGGCTGTACGGTCACCTGCCTCTGTGCCTGGAGCTGACACCATCACCAACACATTTACATCCCGCAGACACGCACTCATTCTCCCCTGCTGTTAATAAACTCTTTGAACTACTCTAAGCCTGTGTGTGTGCGTCTCCTGAGCCGTGCGTTATGTCAGTACGGCTTCAGCAGAGCGGCTCGGCGGACGGCGGGCTCGCACACCGGCTTACCACTCTCGAGGCTAGAGTGGATCAAATTGCTTATCAACAGCAGGTCATCCTAAATCAATTAGTAATTATCACTGGCCGATTGGACCGCCTGGACCCCCAGCAGCCGTTCCCCCCGGCTCCTCAGGGTGGCGCAGCTCCTGCTGTTCCGGTGGCCGTCCAGCCAGCTCCAGTGGCACCGGCCCGACTCACACCTATTCCGACCCCCGCTCGCTTTAGCGGAAAGCTCGGCGGAGCGCGGGGGTTTGTGATGCAGTGTGAGTCCGTGTTTGACCGTGTGCCCGGAGACTTTCCCTCAGATCACAGTCGAATCGGCTACATAGGGAACCTCCTGGAGGGGCGCGCTCTAACTTGGGCCTACGCTATCATGGCGAGACCCAGTTATGCCACCCTCACCTATGCCGAGTTCGTGAGGCGCTTCCTGGAGGTGTTCGATCATTCTCGTTCCGAGGCGGTCCAGGTCGATCGGCTTCTCGCTCTCCAGCAGGGAAACCGGTCGGCCGCGGATTATGCCATCGAGTACCGGGTAGCGGCGGAGGAATTGGGCTGGGAGGAGCGCTCCCTCTGCGGCCTGTTTCTCCGCAGCCTCAATAGTGATCTAAGGGATGAACTGGCTGGACGGGATATCCCCGGAACGTTAGCGGAGCTAACCTCACTGGCTATCAGCTTGGACAACAGGCTGCGCGAGCGCTCCTCAGGACGGAAGCTGTCTGCTTCTCGCCCTCGGGGAGTCCCGCTACGCCTGCCCCAAGCTCGCCCCCTGGCGACGCCGCCACCATCGTGCCCCGAGGAGTCGGAGCCGATGGTGACGGGCTGGGCAAAGCTCTCCTCGGCAGAGAGACAGCGCCGCCGTGAGTTGGGTCTCTGCATGTATTGCGGAGACAGTCAACACACGATAGAGCTTTGCCCACAAAGGCCAAACGGCGGGGTCCGCGAGTCACTGTAGGGGGCCTCGCGGACGTCAATCGGCAAAGTCCCCTCACTCAATTAAAGCTGCCCATCCGTTTTTGCCACAACCCCACTGGGCACCTCACCCACGCACTGGTGGATTCGGGCGCAGAGGGCAGCTTCATTTCACAAGGCCTGGCAACCCGATTGGGCATCCGCTGTCGGGCATTAAAACACCCCATCTCCCTGGTCCATCTCTCCCGTGCCTCCCTTGGGAGAGTTTCTCACCAAACCCTGCCCGTCCCAGTCATCATCTCAGGGAACCACCGGGAGGAGATGGTATTTTACGTCCTGCCCAACTCTGTGTCGCCCGTCATCCTGGGGTATCCCTGGCTACGCCTCCACAACCCTGTCCTGGACTGGAGGTCCGCTGGGGTATCGGCATGGAGTACCTTCTGTATGGGCACCTGCCTTCAGTCCGCTGCCTGCTCCCCATCCGCGGCTCCCCCTGTGGCGGATACAGCACCTCCGGACCTGTCACTGGTGCCTCCAGAATTTCACGACCTGGGTATGGTATTTAGCAAATCGAAAGCTATGTCTCTTCCCCCGCATCGACCATATGACTGTGCCATCAACCTCCGCCAGGGGGATCCCCTGCCATCTGGTCGGCTCTACAGCCTGTCGGCGCCGGAGAAGGATACCATGAATACATACCTGAAGGAATCTCTGAGCGCTGGGATTATTCGCCCATCGTCGTCACCCGTGGGGGCAGGGTTTTTCTTTGTCGGGAAAAAGGACGGATCCCTCCGCCCCTGCATAGACTACCGAGCGCTGAATGACATCACTGAGAGGGACCGTTACACCCTGCCCCTCATGGACACTGCCTTTCACTCCCTCCAGGGGGCGACCTGGTTTACCAAGCTGGATTTACGCAGCGCTTACCACCTCGTCCGGATCCGGGAGGGAGATGAATGGAAGACAGCCTTCCGTACCCCGAACGGCCACTTTGAGTATCTCGTCATGCCGTTCGGGCTGACCAACGCTCCTGCCGTCTTTCAGCGCCTCATTAATGACGTCCTCCGGGATTTCATCGGCCTTTTTGTGTTCGTCTACCTGGATGACATCCTTATCTTCTCCAGGTCCAGGGACGAGCACCAGGTCCATGTGAGGCGGGTCCTCCAAAGACTGCTGGAGAATCGTCTGTACGTGAAGGCTGAGAAATGCGAATTCTACGCTAGGACCACATCCTTCCTGGGATTCATCATCGCTCAAGATCAGGTGCTCCCAGACCCAGAGAAGGTGAAGGCGGTGGTGGAGTGGCCTACTCCCGCATCCCGGAAGCAGGTGCAACAGTTTGTTGGCTTCGCCAATTTTTACCGCCGCTTTGTCCCAAATTTCAGCTCGATCGTCGGACCGCTGACCCGCCTCACGTCCCCGAAGGTCCCGTTCCGGTGGACTGAAGAGGTCGCTGCTGCCTTTAGGGCGCTGAAGGCGGAGTTCTCCTCCTCCCGGGTCCTTCGCCAGGTCGACCCCGCGCTGCAGTGCATTGTGGAGGTGGACGCATCGGACACGGGAGTGGGAGCAGTGTTATCCCAGCGGTCACCTGACGATGGCACCAAACGGCCGTGCGCCTTCTTCTCCCGGCGCCTGTCCCCGGCGGAGAGGAACTACGATGTGGGGGACAGAGAGCTCCTGGCCATTAAACTCGCCTTACAGGAGTGGCGCCACTGGCTAGAGGGGGCGGACCTGCCGTTTGTGGTCCTGACGGACCACAAGAACTTAGAGTATTTACGATCTGCCAAGCGCCTGAATGCCCGCCAGGCGCGCTGGTCTTTGTTCTTCGCCAGGTTCCGCTTTTCGATCACCTTCAGGCCGGGCTCCAAAAACGGCCTGCCTGACGCCCTCTCTAGGCAGTTCACCCCCGTGGAGGCTGAGGAGACGCCCCACACTATCCTGCCCAGGTCGTGCGTCCTCGGTGCCATCTCTTGGGACATTGAAGACAAGATCCGGAAGGCGCAGGAGGTGGAACCTGATCCTGGCGGCGGACCGGAGGGAAGACTGTTCGTCCCATCTGCGGTCCGAGGAGAGGTCATCCACTGGCTCCACACCTCCCGGCTCACCTGTCATCCCGGCACCTCTCGGATGATCAGCCTCCTCCAGCGGTCCTTTTGGTGGCCAGGCCTGCGGAGGGATGCAGCCCGCTACGCCCGGGCTTGCCCAATCTGTGCCACCAGCAAGTCGGGAAATGCCCCCCCAGCGGGTCTGCTCCAGCCTCTGCCCGTCCCCGGCAGGCCCTGGTCGCACATCGCACTGGACTTCGTCACCGGACTCCCCGTTTCCAACTCCTTTGACACCGTCCTGACCATTGTGGACCGTTTCTCCAAGGCGGCGCACTTCATTCCCCTGCGAGGTCTTCCTACTGCCCTGGAGACGGCGGGCCTCCTCGTCCAACACGTGGTCAGGCTGCACGGGATTCCGGTGGACGTGGTCTCGGACCGGGGCCCCCAATTTTCGTCCGAGGTTTGGAGATCCTTCTGTAACGCCATCGGAGCCAAGGTGAGCCTCTCCTCCGGCCATCACCCCCAGTCTAACGGGCAGTGTGAGAGGACCAATCAGGAGCTGGAGGCTGCGCTCCGCTGTGTTACCAGATCCAAGCCGACGTCCTGGAGCAACCATCTCGCCTGGGTGGAGTATGCCCACAACACCGCCCGCTCTTCTGCAACGGGGATGTCCCCCTTCAAGGCGTCCCTGGGTTACGACCCCCCGCTGTTTCCAGCGCAGGAGAACGAGGTGACTGTCCCCTCCGTTAGGGCGCACCTTAGGCAGTTCCGCTCCACCTGGGCTGCCGCGCGTCATGCGCTTTTACGCACAGCGGAGCGCAACAGGACCGTGGCGGACCGGCACAGAAGACCTGCCCCGGCGTACAGAGTTGGGCAACTCGTGTATGTGTCTACCCAGGACGTCACGTTAAAAGGCGAGAGGAGGAAGCTGGCACAGCGTTTCATGGGTCCCTTTCCCATCACCCGGATCATCAACCCGGTGGCTGTGCGGGTGGCTATTCCCCCCTCCCTCCGCATCCATTCCACTTTTCATGTGTCGAAGGTGAAACTGGCAGTCACTGACCCCCTTTGCCCTCCTCCTGCAGCGCAACCCGCGCCCCGGATGATTGGTGGCCATCCGGCCTGGTCCGTCTCCTCCATCCTGGACTCCCGGCGCCGAGGTCGTGGGTTGCAATACTTGGTGGACTGGGAGGGCTATGGGCCCGAGCATCGACAATGGGTGCCCCCGTCGTTTGTGTTGGACCCATCGCTCATCGCGGACTTCCACCGAGCGCACCCGGATAAGCCATCGCCAGGAGGCGCTGCTAGAGGGGGGAGTACTGTCACGCCGCGCCATTCATCAGCGGCGCCACCTGCTCACGCACCTGACAATCATCAGCGGCGAGGGATAAAGGCCGTCTCGCCCGGAGGCTCGGCCTGAAGCCGTCAGACTTCGTCCCTCACCGTTGTGAGCATACTTCCCTTCAGCGTAACCATTGTTGTAAGAAGATCACTTACCTCTTCTCTTCAGTCTTCTCCCCTGTGCACAGGTGGATTTCCCAGCGGCGGACATCTCCTCTCCATCGCCCAATCCTCGCTGCTGCACGGAGCTCCCCAGGTGGCTGTCTTCCGGGCCTCACCCCCTTGTTGTGCCAGCTGTCCTGACCCACCAAGTAAGTCCTTCTCTCGCCATAAATTCCTCCTGTGTTGGTGTATGCCCGTCACTCTCTCCCTGTGCTCTCTCCATAGGGTTGCTCGGCTGTACGGTCACCTGCCTCTGTGCCTGGAGCTGACACCATCACCAACACATTTACATCCCGCAGACACGCACTCATTCTCCCCTGCTGTTAATAAACTCTTTGAACTACTCTAAGCCTGTGTGTGTGCGTCTCCTGAGCCGTGCGTTATGTCAAGCGGTGCTTATCTGTGAGGAGTCTCACACCACGAACAGCAGCAAGTACCAGAACTACACAAAAACATTCAAAAATGCAAAAACTACAAGTGCTGAAATTAGCTGCCACTTGAGTGCAAAACACTTATGTTGTGGGGAACCCACTCAGTAGTTTTCCCTCAGACTGAAGTGGCAGATCAAAGGTGGGGAGTGTGGAGAGGGATATGTTAATGCAGCACCCCACGTAGCAGAGAAGTGTTAGTGCTGTGATATAAAAGAGAGTGCCTGCAACCTGGCGGTTATGTTTTCTGATTCCGGTGAATGTGAGAGAGAGTGGAATAAAGTTTTCATCAAAGTTCGGCCTGGTTATTCTCTCCACACTGGTGACCCTTCACGCACAATAGAACGTGAGGCGAACACCCTGGAGACAACCAGACGGCAAGTGCCAGCAACGCGTGCGCCGTTTCGGTCAAACTCCCAGACTTTTGGCTACACGACCCAAAGTCTTGGTTCCTTCACACTGAGGCCCAGTTCGAGCTCCGGGGAATAACGGCAGATGACACCAGATATTACTACGTGGTAGCAGCACTGGATGCACACTCAACTCAGCAGGTGGTGAGCCTGCTCCAACAGCCCCCAGCCCGCGATAAATATGGTGCTCTCAAAACTGCGCTGACCCGGCGCTACACGCTGTCGGACTGTTAGAGAGTGGAGAGGCTCCTGACACGCTCCGAGTTAGGAGACGGGTCGGCGGTCGAATTGATTGAGAAGATATTGGTGTTGATGGGCACAGATGACAGGCATTTTCTCTTTGCCCACCTTTTCCTCCGGAATCTCCCGACAGCGGCCAGAGCGGTCCTTGCCAATTCGCTGCTGCTGACCACATGCAACTACCGGGCACTAGCCCAGCAGGCAGATCGGATCATCCTCACTACCAGAGCCCTCACAGTGAACGCAGCGGCGTCGGAACCCAGCGAGGCGGCCAGCGGAGGCGAGGAGCCAGCAGTGGTGGCTGCAGCAGGGGCCAAGAAGCACCGGAGAGACACGCTCTGTTTCTACCACCGTCGTTTTGGAGAGGACGCACGTCGATGCATGCCACCGTGCCAATTCAAGCGTTCGGGAAACGCCGGGACCAGCAGTCGGTAGCAGCTGCGACCGCCAGTGAAGCAAGCAAACTGCTCTATGTGACAGACTCACGCTCAGGGAGATAGTTCCTCATGGACTCCAGCTCCCAAAAGAGCCTCATCCTGCCGTCCTACGCCGACCAGCTGGTGGGAACTAGTGGCCCCGAGCTGACGGCCGCAAATGGCGCAGACATTAAGACTTTTGGAGAGAGGACACTAACTGTATCCTTGCACGGCCGTACATACCAATGGACATTCGTCATAGCGGTATGCAGCTTCCCCATTTTGGGCCCTGATTTTGTGTGTGCACACGGACTACTAGTCAATGTTGCTACCAGACACCTGATTAACGCAATGTCTTTTGATTCTCTCCCCTGTACAGCTCGAGGAACCAGGCCAACAACACTAGCCAACGTCACAGCTCCAGGGGGTAAGTTCCACACACTACTCACCCAGTTTCCAGCACTCACGGTCCCGACGTTTTCGGCGACCATCACTAAACACGGGGGTGGAGCACTTCATTACCACCACGGGGCTGCCCGTTTTCACATGACCTTGGTGCCTGGATGCAGCTAAACTGGCCATAGCGCGCAAGTAGTTTGCCAACTTGTAAAAGTTGGGCATCATCAGGCGCTCAAACAGCCCATGGGTGTCCCTGTTACATATAGTTCCTAAGGCCGAGGGATCGTGGCGGCCTTGCGGAGATTTCCGCAGATTAAACAACGCCACAGCTCACGACCGCTACCCCATCCCTCATATTCAGGATTTTTCCGTTCACCTCACCGGGGCATGCATTTTTTCCACGATAGACCTGGTCCGCGGTTACCACCAGGTCCCGGTGTGGGCTGAGGACATACCTAAAACGGCAGTAATAACCCCGTTTGGTCTGTTTGAGTTTTTACACATGCCTTTCGGGCTAAAAGGCGCGGCGCAGACATTCCAACGCATGATGGATGCGGTGTTGCGCGATCTGCCATTTGTGTTCGTCTACCTGGATGACATCCTGGTGGCCAGCGCATCCGAGGACGAACATGTAGCCCACCTCAGGACAGTTTTCCAGAGGTTGGGGGAGCACGGGTTAATAATCAACCCGGTGAAGTACCAGTTCGGGGTGACAGGGATTGATTTTTTGGGCCACCGCATCTCATCGGAGGGCGCGATACCCTTGCTGGACAAGACGCATGCCGTGGCGAATTTTCCCCGGCCTCAGACGGTCAGGGCGCTGCAGAAGTTTTTGGGGATGGTTAACTTCTACAATCGTTACCTCCCCCACGCAGCCCAGCTCATGCAGCTGTTGTACGCCGTGCTTAAGAAATGGAAGCCGGCGGACAGAGTCGACTGGACTCCTGAGCGAGAGCAGGCATTTTCTGAAGTTAAAACAGCTCTGGTGAACTCCGCACTACTGGCGTACCCGGACCCAGCGGCTAGGATAGCGCTCACTACCAAAGCATCAGATGTGGCCATAGGGGCCGTCGTGGAGCAGTGCGTTGCCGGTTCTTGGCAGCCGCTCGCCTTTTTTAGCAGGTCTTTGCGCGACAATGAGTGTAAATACAGCGCGTTCGACAGGGAGTTATTGGCTCTCCACCTGGCCATACGCCACTTCCAGTTCTGGCTGGAAGGGCGCACCTTCACTGCGTTCGTGGACCACAAGCCGCTAACGTATGCGATGGCCAAGGTTTCGGAACCATGGTCGGCCCGGCAGCAGAGAGAGCTGGCCGTGATCTCAGAGTTTACGACCGACATTCGACATGTGGCCGGGAAACTCAACATGTTGGCAGACTGCCTCTCGCGTGCATTAGTGGCCCCAGTCTACGTGGGGATAGATTACCCGGCCATGGCCGCTGCGCAGATCGGCGATGCGGACATTTGCGCGCTCCAGTCTGGACCAACAGGGTTAAGGCTGGAGAGCAGAGTGCTGCAACATGGGCCCCCCCACCCCCCAGTCTGTGATGTCTCTACAGGCGGCCCATGACCGGTGGTCCCACGCGCTTGGCGCCGCCGCGTTTTTGAGTCGGTTCACTCCCTGGCGCACCCAGGAGTGCGCGCGTCAGTCAAAATTGTGGGCGCAAAGTTCATCTGGCCGAGCCTGCGCAAACAGGTGAAAGAGTGGGCTGCAGCCTGCGTAGCGTGCCAACGAGCCAAGGTGCACAGGCACATGAAGGCCCCTTTGGAGCCGTTCCATACCTTGGCTAAGAGGTTTGACCACGTTCACATGGACCTCGTGGGCCCTTCCCGCCATTGTAAGGGTTCACGCACCTCCTGACTGTGGTGGACCGCACCACACGCTGGCCTGAAGCAGTCCCGCTAGCGTCCACTGCATCCGCAGATGTGGCACGCGCTTTTATGACAACATGGGTGGCACGTTTTGGCGGTCCTTCGGACATCACGTCCAGTCGGGGCCCGCAGTTTGTTTCCGACCTCTGGTCCACCATGGCCCGGAGCCTGGGCGTCTCAATTCATCGCACGACCGCGTATAACCCCCAGGCCAATGGGTTATGCAAGCATTTCCATAGGTCACTTAAAGCAGCGCTCAGAGCTTCGCTTACGGATCCAAATTGGGTGGATCGGTTGCCGTGGGTTCTATTAGGGTTGCATTCTGCACTGAAGGAGGATTTGGCAGCCTCCCCAGCAGAGCTGGTTTCTTCTCAGCCGCTGCGGCTCCCCAGGGAATTTTTGCCTGATAACCCCGCTCTGAACACTGATCCATCCCTGCGTTTACGACATAGCGCAGAGGCAGGGACGCTACCCAGCCCGGCCCACCACTGTTTTCCACATGCTTTTGTGCCAAAAACCTTGAAGGACACGTTGTTCATATTTGTCAGGCACGATGCCCACCGGACCCCGTTGCGCCCGCCTTACGATGGCGCGTTCAGAGTGCTGGAACCCGGGGACAAACATTTTGTGTTAGACTTGGGGGGTCGCCGGGAGACAATCTGTATAGACAGGCTTAAGCCCGCCTTTGTTTTAGCAGACGAGCAGGTGGTGTTGGCCTGAGCTCCTCAGTGCGGAAGACCCCGACGGAGAACTCCCCAGGTAAATGAATCATCCGATCAGTCACATGAGCAAGCTGAAGGTGCCCCCCCCCCATTGTCCCCCCACAGACGGACACACTCCCAGGAACCCCCCACCGGCACAGCAACACCTCGGAGCCAAAGACCCCCCCTTACAGCAGCTATGGGCGGAGGCTGAAGCCCAAAGGACATAGGGGTTAAGACTCAGTCTGAGACTCGGGGTGGGGGGGGGACCCACTCAGTAGTTTTCCCTCAGACTGAAGTGGCAGATCAAAGGTGGGGAGTGTGGGGAGTGATATGTTAATGCAGCACCCCAGGTAGCAGAGAAGTGTTAGTGCTGTGATATAAAAGAGTGCCTGCAACCTGGTGGTGATGTTTTCTGATTCTGGTGAATGTGAGAGAGAGTGGAATAAAGTTTCATCTGCTCGGAAAAGTTTGGCCTGGTTATTCTCTCCACAATGTGGACTATACATTAAAATTAATTTGAAAAACTTTTAAAAATGCTATTTTAAATGCCCCTGCTACGCCACTCTTACTGACTGATTTAATGCTGGGTCAGCCGAAAATGGAAGCTCCACCCATAATCGTTCCTACAGCGGCACCCCCACGAATAAGGTGGATAGCATCACAACAATAATATAAAAACATAAGCCAGAATGACGCAAGATATATTATCAACTATAGATTAATGAACGAGGAAGAAACATGGTTGACTATTAGGTTGACTAAAATCTAAAGAAAATAATATAAACCACACTTGGTAAGTGAACTCCCTAGCAGTGTTAGCTCTGAAGCTAACATAGCTGGCGCCCTGCTTATCTATATGACAGACAGCTAGGCTGGCTAATAATAAAGCAGCCACATTTCGTGACTTACAGAAAAAAAAACTCAGTAGAGTTGCGACTGCTCAAAGACAGGATCAGTAAAAAGGCTGTGTGTTGTTTTTTGTTAAGAGAAGTGTGTTTTGATGTTTCTTTGATAACCACGTGACCAACAGACACATTTCAGAAGGTTAAAACCTACAAAGACAATTTTTCAGTGAATGCCCTCTTTAAGCTACTCCTTATGGACAAAAATACACTAACATCACTTGCTTTGGTTTGTTACAGTTTTGCACTGTATCTCATTCAGGAGCTCATTATGTGAGCTTCCAAATAAAACACTTAACAGACAGCATACAGTATATCGTATGTACTAAATGTCAAGAAAAAGTATCATTTTATGATTGAAAGCATTAGTTAACTTAGCCATTTTCGAAAGAAGCAAATTTGCACGGAGAATTCATTTCACTTGTTAAATGGCATTTGGAAAGCCCAGTTAGCTAATACCCCTCAAACATAATTAGGTCTTGAAATATTGTTCATATGCTTTGTTCTGTTCCACTGCACATTCATTTCGTGCCATGATTCAATTAAGGTCGACTGAAATTAGTGACTGAATACATCAGTTATATAAATGGAGCAAAGAATCTAAATAATATAAAAGGATCTTTTTAAATATATTCAAATAATTTTTTTAGCTATTTCTGGTGCCAGAGTATGTCATAATGTAATGACAGAGAGCAAAATGATTTTCCTTTGATAGAAAAATCCAATTTCAAGGAAGAAGAAAAGTAGTTTTAATACACGGCTGACCTACTCCACTGTTCTATAGCTATAAACGTGTGTGACAGAAAGTGGTAACACTCCCTCCCCCATGTACACATCCAGAAAATACACATATATGTATACTGCCAGTCCTTCATGTTTCTCTCACCATGTCCCTCGTCAGTCCTTAGGAGCTGTCATGGCTGGGTTGACGGGGAGTTCATGTTGGAAGGTGTGAAAATCCCAAGAGGCTATGAATATTATGGATTGCAGCTCTTCAACATGTGACTGTATGACAGTACTCTAATGCATATATTTATCAGTGTGTGTGTGTGTGTGTGTGTGTGTGTATGAATTTGTAAACGTGTGACCTCTAGCATACCTGTGCAGTATAAGCATGTGTACTGAGGTTCCTGTCATTCAGAGATGGCCTTTATCATTCTGGACTCCTTTTCTGCATGTGATGCTGAATGCCTTGGCTGTTTATTGAGAGCCAGTCATCTGTCCATCCACATTTAATGAGAATTGTTATTCATCCAAGGCAATTATCCAGATGCTCACCAAACTCATGCACAATGACTCTCACATTGGTCTCCATCCAGGTTGTTTGCAAGGTCAAGATCTAAGTCAAAGATCACAAGCTTTGAGTATGTGTCATTTAAGAATTCAGTAGGCTTTGGATTTATCTGATGTCCTATGCTGTTGCATGCAATGATCAGGATGACGTTAAAGATGTCTCTCATTGCAGATCTGCCAGTAGGCTTCAAAGGACCACACCAGTGCTGAGTGCATTCTGTTTGTCAGTTCGGCTCTGTGCTGTTGCTTCCCATGTTTCTATATTCATGTCCCACTTTATGACATCTTTGTACTTTAGGTGAGGGCGGCCCACAGGGCGACTGCCCGTTGCAAGTTCTTCATAAAAAATGCCCTTTGGTATACATCTCTCATCCATACACACAACATGGCATCGACGCAGCATGGTATACATGTCTTTTGCTTCAGTCAAATTGAGCGCAACAGTGTGGAATGTGGTCGTACAGGGTCGTATCCATGATGGAACAAAGAAATCTCATATGGAAGGCTTTGAGATGATGTTACTGGTGTTTGTATGTTGGCCAAGACTCACTCCCATACAGAAGTACACTCAGTACACATGTCTCCATAGTGTCACTTTGAGATTCAGAGAAAGGTGTTTATTCCTTCAGATTCTTGCCTCCTGGCAACTGAATGTAAATGCAAATAATTGCAAATATGCAATTCTTTGTTAAGTGTATTGTCACGAGTGACAGTTGACTCAAGGTAGGTGAACTCCTTGACCACTGTTAAAGGTGTGTTATTGATGGTAATAACTGGATTTACAGGTACATTCTGTATCAGCACAACAGTTTTACAGAGACTGATGCTGTTGTCCTTTTCCTAGGTTTTATACTTAAGCAATATTACACAAGAAGGAATGCGGTGTGGCGGCATGAAATAAGGCAGTGAAGTGAGGTTTTAAATAGGTTTATTATCATACCGCCGTCACGGAGCTCACCCCATGGGCGAGCCCGGAGGCTCTTCAGCAAAGTGTGCAGATGAGCAGTCGTCAAAGTGAGAGAGTGAGTTACAGAGTAATGCAGCTTATATACCCAACTACAGACAATACATGAAAGGCATTCACAGCAGTAGGTATGGGCATTTGCATTTGAGAGACACACATAACAATAAGGAGCTTGCTGGCCGGGATTCGCCTCTGCTCCGGAACTGCAGGACAAAAGAGGTTACAAGGCACATCTACATATTGTTATCAGTGTATAGACACAGTAAGGGCAGAAAGCATGAACACAATGCATGAATGGCACATTAACATCACAGTACTGAGCTGGAAAAAGCCAGAAGAAGCGGGGCTGCCTGTTGACATTAATACACACATTTCACTGTTCTGTTAGTTGCTCTAGTTGAGCGCTTTGCCTGTCCCAGTCTGTTGTGGGGGTTACGCCACACGCTCCCCCCCAGAGGGCTCGGCAGGCGGCCGAGGCCTCGATAGTCCGGCTTGGGCAGCGAGCAGGGAAAGCTCTGTGCAGGCGGAGGTGGAGGGGGGGTGGGGGGTGGTAAATGCCGGCCGGGGACGGTGAAATCGTCTGAGCCGCGCAAAAATTGCTTGTGGGTCCGCGATGTTGAGGGGCTGTCCCGTTGAACGTGCGGAGATCCACAAGAAGAAAAATTAGTCACTGATTCCTCTCGCGATAAAGTCCTGCAAGGATTAATAGCGGCCGTGAAGAAAAAGGAGCGGCGAGGATTAACAGTGGCCATGAAGAAAAACAGGGGCGGCTGTAAGAAAAATAAACAAAAGCAAAGGGACTTGGCGTGCTGACTTTAGGTGCGGGCACAACCTTAAAGCCCTCGGGAACCACAGACTGCTGAATTCCCTATGTGCGCCGTGGCTAAGACCATTAGAAAGTCCTGTGAGCAGGCTGCGTGCATGCCTCAGGTGTACGAGCAAGCCTGAAGGCTCTGTGTGCAGCGGCGAAGGACGATGGCGGTCAGTGGAGCCGTATGTGTCCCGTGCGTGGTGCGCCGTCCTCGTAACTCCCCGGTGCGTGTGCCGGGGCTCTGTGCGTGGGTGGGCCAGCTGGAGAGGAGAGCCAGGGTGAGGGAGCTTAATCATCCCTGTTCAATGTGTTGGAGCGGTGAAAGGAAGTAGACGATCTTTGTCCCTCAGGCTCGTGCAGATGCGTTGGAGCGGTGAGAGGGAGGAGACGATCTTTGTCACTCGCTCGGCCATGGTGCGTTCAGGTCCACGCGCTGCATTCTCCATCGGCCATGGAGGTCGCCGTCGTGGAGAGAGGACGAGGTGCGTGCGCTCTCGTGTGGAGACACAGAATCGTGTGTCAGAAGCTGTGAGAGCGGCCGGTCCAGCGTGGATGTGCCGATCTAGGCGTGCAGATCCCACCATGAAGTTTGCTGCGGCTTTCCCGGTCGTGGGTGATGTCCGGAGAGTTCCATGAAGCAGAAGGGAGCTGCTGCGTTCGCTTGTCATCGGAGCATCACCGCCCGGTGCTGCGTTCGCTGGCAGCATGTTCTTTTCAGCGTCGGGTCACCAGTGTAGCGGATGATAAAATATGCAGGGCGAAACTCGCCCCTGCGCTGTGAGCACGTGCAGGAGCGAGCCCTGTGCCTCTAGTCCGCAAGCAGGTGAAGTGGAAGAAAGAGAGTGAGTTACAGAGTAATGCAGCTTATATACCCAACTACAGACAATACATGAAAGGCATTCACAGCATTAGGTATGGGCATTTGCATTTGAGAGACACACATAACAATAAGGAGATTGCTGGCCGGGATTCGCCTCTGCTCCGGAACTGCAGGACAAAAGAGGTTACAAGGCACATCTACATATTGTTATCAGTGTATAGACACAGTAAGGGCAGGAAGCATGAACACAATGCATGAATGGCACATTAACATCACAGTAGTGAGCCGGAAAAAGCCAGAAGAAGCGGGCTGTCTGTAGACATTAATACACACATTACTGTGCCTGTCCCAGCTGTTGTGGGGGTTCCCACATCACAGTACTGAGCCGGAAAAAGCCAGAAGAACCGGGGCTGCCTGTTGACATTAATACACACATTTCACTGTTCTGTTAGTTGCTCTAGTTGAGCGCTTTGCCTGTCCCAGTCTGTTGTGGGGGTTACGCCACAGCGGTATCAATTAATATATCACTGCAATGATTTGGATGTAAACAGAGTGCCGAGAAATCATAGCAGTAGTATATTTATGCTACTGCATGACTTTGTGTGTAATATTGCTTGTATGCAACAGTTCCACAAGCACTATTTATTAAATGACAGCAATACAGGACAAAATATTATGATCTTTTTAATGTAAACATTTTTTTTGCTCTGCTGAGAAAAATAGTTCTTCCCAAAGGTAAACAAGTTAACTGTTAGTAAACGCCACAATGAGCATGATATAATATAGAATAGAATAGGCTTATTGTCATTTCACATACATGAACAGCCAAATTAAATACTGTCCAGTAGGGATGGGGAAAAAAATCAATGCATCATAGTATCGCAATACTTTGTGGTGGTGATACCGTATCGATTCAGAGACACAGTATCATGAAACTTTATTAAGAATTATTGATAAATGTTGAAAAACATAAACTTACTTTTTTCAACTGGTTTTGTTATTTAGTAATAAAAAACAGTTGACTTTTCAGTCCACTAGATGGTGCTAAATGCTCACTGGCTGGTTAGGTCAACACAGCAAAGGAGTGATTCGTGAGCTCTAGCCGAGAGTTGAACAAGATAAAGTGCAAGATGGGAAATTGGAATATATGATATTGCAATACTCATTGTATCACAAGATCATGATAGTATCGCATAGCGGCCCAAGTATTTTGATAGTATCACATAGCAGCCTCTGGTGATTCCCACCGCTACTGTCTAGTGAAGAAGTCAGTGTTTATATACATAACAGTCCACCTGTTGAGTAGGTTTTGTGTGTCACATGACTCGTGCTGGCAGCCAGTTAATTTGTTACCTGTGCTGAGGGTCCATTACAAAATCCATGATTGTGTTACCACCACATACGTGGGCATTATGAGCCTCTCATCGGGATGATAAACCTCAGATTGTCCATCTTCCACTGTAAGCGTTTGAGTCCATAGGGATAGCAGTTAGAGACTAATAGTGATTTAGTGTTGGGCCATTGAATATGAATCCATATTGTCTAATCCGATTGCTTAGTCAGAGCTAACTGTTGTATAAATGTGTATATATATATATATGTATATAGTGATCAGTGATCTTCCTCCTTCACCGTTCCCTGTCCCACCTGGAGAAGCCCAGGAACGCGGTGAGGATCATGTTCTTTGACTTCTCCAGTGCTTTCAACACCATCCAACCGATGATCCTGAAGGACAAGCTGCTGTGCGCAGGGGTGGACCAGCACCTGTCATCATGGATCTTGGACTACCTCACTAACCGGCCACAGTTTGTGAGAACCCAGGATTGTGTGTCAGACACAATCATCGGTAGCACGGGGGCCCCCCAGGGAACGGTTTTGGCTCCCTTCCTGTTCAACCTTTATACTGCGGACTTCTCACACAACACAACACACTGCCATCTACAGAAGTTCTCTGATGACTCTGTGATCGTCGGCCTCATCTCCAACGGAGATGAAGCTGAGTACAGAGGACTTAACCAGGACTTCGTGGACTGGTGCCATCGGAACTGCCTCCAGATCAACGCGAGGAAAACTTAAGGAGCTGGTGGTGGACTGCCGCAGGCAAGGACAACCCCTCACAGCACCAGTAAACATCCAGGGAACAGACATTGAGATGGTGACATCCTACAAGTACCTGGGTGTTCATCTGAACAATAAACTAGACTGGTCACACAATACTGACGCACTCTACAAGAAGGGACAGCGCAGGCTGTTCCTACGGAGGAGGCTCAGGTCTTTTGGTGTACAAGGGGTGCTGCTGAAGACATTCTATGACACGGTGGTGGCATCAGCCATCACTTTTGGAATGGTCTGCTGGGGCAGTGGCATTACAGCAGCCGATAGGAAGAGACTGAACAAATTGATCAAGAAAGCTAACTCTGTCCTGGGGCATGCCTTGACCCAGTGGAGGAGATAGGAGAGAGAAGGATGGTGGCTAAACTGTCATCTCTGCTGGAGTCCGAGTCCCACCCTATGCAGGACATGCTGAACGCACTGAGGAGCTCATTTAGCAGCAGACTACATCATCCTAGGTGCGCGATCGAGAGGTTTCGCAGGTCCTTCCTACCTACAGCTGTCAGACTGTACAACCTAAGCAGGGCTGCTCGCAGAGATAGCAAAAAAACGTGACGACCTAATAGTATTGAATGCAAAAGATGCAACAGACTTACACAAATGGTCTCCTCCAGTATACAACTAGGACAATATCAGTCGCTACGGAGGGTGACAATATGTATGGGTACATGGGCTTATTACTGCGACAATAATAGAGAAGATGAAAAAGAGTAAGCTACTCATGTAATTCACTCATTTACTGCAGTTAACACATTACCAGCAGAACTGAAACAGAACTTTACTTGCTAAAAACTCACTAACCATACTGGTGCTGTGCTTAGAAGTAACCCAGTTTCAGTCATTCTTCACCTGGCGGAACGCTGCTGAAGTCCACTGACAGGTGGCCAGAGACGAAATGGAGAGGAGGAGGGGGTGTGATATGACATTATTATTATATTACAATATGACATTATTACACCTTCTGTCCGTCAGTCAATATAGTCCCTGTCATACCTCGGTACGCGTCTGGACAATACCGTGGGTGGCGTACCGAAACATCCGAATACAAATACAAGTAACGTTACAGCCCTAAAATATATGTATGTGTGTGTGTGTGTGTGTGTGTATATACATATATATATATATATATATATATATATATATATATATATATATATATATATATATATATATATATATATGTTTCCGGCCGCCGAAGGAGGAGGGTGGAAATAGGGAACTCTGTGGCTTGTTTGGACTTTTTTTCGGTTTTCTACTACTGCCCGCTTTTCCAGTTTTTGTTGTTTTGGGTGGAGGATGGCGGCCTTTGGAAAGCCACCTCCATCTATCCACCAGGGGGTGAGAATCGTTCCCCCGGACAGCACTGTTACTGTGGAGGAGGTCCTGGAGGCTGTGGCCGAGCAGGTGGGCCCTGACGCGGTCTGCTTTGCTTCCCGAATGAATAGAGCTGTGGTTGTGTTTCTGGCAGCTGAAGACGATGTCCACACCCTGATTGTAAGCGGTGTGGTTATCGGGAAAAATTATGTGCAGGTGTCCCCCTTATCTGTCCCATCAACGAGAATCACCGTCTCAGGTGTTCCACCTTTCATCACTGACGAGCAGTTGGCGACGGAGCTCCGCAGATTTGGGAAGTTTGCGGGCCCGTTTACAACTCTGACTTTGGGATGCAAGGCCGCCAAGTTCAAACATGTGAAATCACTCAGGCAACAGGTGTTCATGTTTCTCGACTTGCCCACTCAGACTCTGGAGGTGTCCTTCAGGGTCAAACACGGGGATGGATTCTATATGGTGTATGCGAGCTCGGGACAGATGAAGTGTTTTGAATGTGGAGACGTGGGCCATAAACGGTTCGCTTGTCCACACAGGCAGCGGGCGGAGGGCCCTGATGGGGCCGCGGATGGGGCCGGCGGCGAGCCCTCCGCTCACGCCGCAGCTGCGGACGGCGGCGCGGCCTCCGCTCCCGCCACCCCTGCTTCGGACCCTGCCGCTGTGTCTGTGGACGGCCCAGCTGTGCCGCCCGCGGCCCAGCTTGCGGCCGGCAGCGTTGATGGCGATGGCGCCAAAAGGGTTACTGATGGTGCGTCACAATCATCTCGCTGTGTGACGTCAACAGCTGTGCCTCCGGCAGCTGCTACCGCTTCGGAGCAGGGGAGTGTGACGTCAGCAGCTGTGCCTCCGCCAGCTGCTGCCGCTTCGGAGGAGGGGACGGAGCACCGACCTGATGGTGCGTCAGAATCTCGCTGTGTGACATCAGCGGCTGTGCTTCCGGAGGCTGCTACCATTACACAGCGGGGGATGGAACAGCGACAGTCAGCTGCTGACGGTGGCGTCCAGGAAAATGTGGCCCATGATGAATCCACTGGCCCGGGAGAACCAAGCAGTCAGCTGAGTTGTGCTGGCGAGGAAATGGAGTCTGATAACGACGCTGTGTCTAATACTGGGTCTATTGAGGCAAAATGCAGTACAAACACGAGTTTGTATTCACTGGACGAAATCAATGCTTTTCTGGATGAAACCTATAACAAAGCCATTAGGGTCGCCGACTACTTCAGTGACACTGATAAATTCATTAAGTCTGTTGATGTGCTTAGAAGGCAGGTTGGTCTGGACCTCCTGGATGAAAGGAAACGTTATTGCCTCAAGAAACACCTGACAGCCCTGCGTAAAGCAGCAGGGGGAACGCCGGTCAAGCGCGCCCGACAGGAGGACTGAATGGCAGTCGTTCCTCTGCCTGTTTCACATATTTTTGGGATATTGTTTGAACAGACTTGTATATGACATTTAATTGACTGTAATTGACTGTCACGGAACTGGATCTTTGACTAGGTGGGCTGCAAGGAATGCTCTGTGTGGTGTGTGGGGGGGGAACATTTCAGTTTGCACTTTTTCCAATGTGACACACTTGGTGGAATGATGTTGGTGTGCTTACCTTTTTTTGAAGTGTGCAATAAAGGCTTATTTTAAAGGGTATATACTGTATATACTGTATATATACTGTATATATAAAGAGAGAGAGAGAGAGAGAGAGAGAGAGAGAGAGAGAGAGAGAGAGAGAGAGAGAGAGAGAGAGAGAGAGAGAGAAGCTCTTTATGACCTCATCAGGCCAGAATGAGTTTCTCCATCATTATGGTTGTGCATAAATTATCCTTTAAATTGTAATACAAGTTCAAAATTAAGCATTATCATGTCTACCTAAGAGTTGTCTATCGATGTTATCAAATTAGAGTCTTGGGGGGAAAAAAATGTTTATTTGAATTTCTACAAGCCCATCGAGTCTTGGAATTGCAGCTCTGGGGAAAAAAAAAAAGTTGAGACCACTGCAAAATTATCACTTTATCTAGTTTTACTATTTATACATATGTGTTTGAGTAAAATGAACATTGTTTTTTTTTAATTCTCTAATCTGCTGAAAACAACTGACCCAAATTCCAGGACTAAAATCATCATTTAGAGCATTTAACAGAGTATACAACTAGGACAATATCAGTCGCTACGGAGGGCGACAATATGTATAGGTACATATTCATACCATGTAGGGTAACTAAATAGACGGGTATGCTGTTTATTCCATCTAGCTACAATGCTCCGCACTGTGTGTATATATATTTATATATTTATGTGTACATATGTATATTCACTGCTCTTATTTTCTTATCTTCTAAATTATTGCTCTGAGTGTTGCTATCCCTGTATTGTTGCAATCCTGGAATTTCCCCAGTGTGGGACTAATAAAGACTTTTCTTATCTTATTTATTTACAGAAAATGACAAATGGCCAAAACAACAAAGCAGATGTTGCTTTTAGATGTTCTTTTAGATTAAATAATGCAAAGAAAACAAGTTCATGTTCATTCTTAAACACTACAATACTTAAGTTTTGACTTAGAATGACCCCAGAACAACAATAAAGGCCAACTCAAAAACAGAGCATACCTTTATATAAACAAGGTCGATTGGCCCTAAATTCCAAAATGAAGGGAAAAATTGTAGTTATGGGAAGGGCTGAAGTAAGACTAAAGTGTAACACAGAATTAACTAATGAAATTAGATAATTTTCCACAGAAACCTGAACATACCAGGGCACCCTGGTTGAAAAACACAGCTTTAAATAATAGACAAACCAGGCGGGGTCATTTTTGATCCCAGTGGACAAAAGGTGTATGGCCTTGTGTTGGAATTCAACAGATATTCAAATTAAATGACTGCCATACATGTAGAGATTCTAATTTATGAAAGATTTTGCAGTGGTCTCTTGCTTTTCTCCCCCAGAGCTGTATATTTGTAGAGAAGCAAATTCAACATTTTTGTTCCTGTTTCCATTGTGCTCACAAATTAAATTTCAAACTCTTATCCGATTATTGTTACGGATCTGCCTATGGCAGATGTAGGTGGATAGAAAAACCCGGGGCGCAGGCAGCACTTCAGTGCAAAAATGATTATTTAGTAACAGAAACTCAAAAAAACTCAAAAAAAAAAAAAGATTTTGGAGAATTTGGAGAAAACAAACTACTCCCCCCCCCCAAAAAAAAAAATTAAAAAAAATAAAAACCCTCAAAGGAACAAACGAACAGCAGCATGTGGGCTGAAAATAAAACTCAAAATGGGCAAAAACACACTCACGGGGTAAACTTGGGACACAAGAAAATAACGACGGCTAACAACAACCATAACTTCAATAATGATGCCACAGAGAACTGAAAACCAAGGGCAACTTAAATAGGGACCAGAATAATTAGGGGAACACAGGACAGCTGGGATAACAATCAAGGGCAACATGGTAAGTGGCTATGGGTGTGGAAACACCACAACCATAACATCAGGGAGAAAACACAAAAGGCAATACTAGCAATAATAACAAATAATGAATCAACCAAAATCACAAGACTGGGGAAAACACAGAGGATGACCACAGAGAAACCAGGGGAGCACAGAAGACAAAATGATGATGATAATAAAAATAATAATAATAATGGGGGAAAACATAGAGAACCCAAAAAAGAAAAAAATACCCCCGAATTTAAGTCTGGAGAAAAAAAACAACATGCAGAATGACTAATCTATAGCTATAAAAGATGAGATAAGACAAGATAAGCCTTTATTTCTCCCGCAATGGGGAAATTCCAGGATCACAGCAGCAAAGGGATAGCAGCACTCAGAGTAATAGTAAATAAGATAAAAAAATAAGTACTGGTTAGCCAAAGCAGTAAATGAATATACATATATATATATTTTTTTTTTTTTCGGCGCAAGATGGCGGTGCATGCACAACGCGAGGCTCAGTGTCCTACCAGATTCTGGGGACTAGCAGTGTTATTTCTGCTCATTTCGGGTATGTTCGTTCAGAACAGCTCTGCTTTTACATCTTACACCCAAGATGAGCTTTTGAATATTGGTTTACAAAACAACGATAACGACCTTTTTATCAGCAACCTACGTCTGAATCTATGTCTCATCCCGGAGCTCTGGAGAACTCCCGACGCTCGGCAGGCTTCCCGGCCGACCAGAAGTGCTCGCAGGCGGCGTAAGGACCGTAAACAAAGGAGGGGTAAGCGCGGTGGGCTAAGAGCTAAGCTAAAGCTAACACCGCACTGGCTATCGCTACCCAGTATTTTCCTTGCTAATGTACGGTCTCTGGCGAGCAAAATGAGTGAACTACGGCTTCGGATCACCAACAATAAGAAACTTATGAACTGCAATATCATGATTTTTACGGAAACATGGCTTCACAGTGGAATACCCGACAATGCTATCGAGCTAGCCGGCCTACACACGCTCCGGGCAGACAGAGCAGCAGTTGACTCCGGTAAGACAAGAGGGGGCGGATTGTGCATTTATATTAACAAGGCTTGGTGCACGAACTCTGTCACTGTTGAGAGACACTGCTCAGCTAACCTGGAGTTTCTCATGGTTAAATGTAGACCTTTCTATCTGCCACGCGAGTTCACTTGTACCATCATAACAGCCGCTTACATTTCTCCAGATGCTAATGCTAAGCTTGCTATGAAAGAACTGCATGCAGCTATTAGCAAACAACAAACTGCACACCCAGAGGCAGCATTTATTGTGGCGGGTGATTTTAACCACTCTAACCTCAAGACAGTGCTTCCTAAATTCTACCAGCATGTCTCCTGTCACACAAGAGGGGACAAAACATTGGACCATGTTTACACCAATATTGTGGGAGCCTACACAGCAACTCCCCTCCCCCACCTAGGTCAGTCTGATCATTTATCCTTGTTCCTTACCCCCAAGTATGTACCGCTCATCAACCGGGTGAAGCCATCAGTGAGGACCATCAAAGTGTGGCCAGAGGGGGTTGACTCTGTACTCCAGGAGAAGTTTAGGAACACAGACTGGAGTATGTTCACCTCTCAGGCTACCTGTGGCTCCCACATAAACATCAACTCTTACACCCACTCAGTCCTGGACCATATCAACACCACTATTGACAGTGTCACCACGGAAAGACAGATCACCACGTACCCAAATCAGAAGCCGTGGATGAACAGAGAAGTGTGACTTCTGCTAAAAGCACGTAACAATGCCTTTAGATTTGGTGATGCACAGGCCTACAGTTCATCCAGGGCGGATCTGAAGAGGGGCATCAAGAAGGCCAAGCACAGCCACAAGCTGAAGGTGGAGGAACATTTTGGGGACTCTGACCCCCGACGTATGTGGCAGGGCATTCAAGCTATCTTTGATTATAAGCCCAGCAACTCCATACCTATAGCCATGACTGTGCCCTTTCTCAATGAGCTAAATAACTTCTATGCTCGTTTTGACAAGGACAACAACGAAAAGAACATCAATTTCCCACCCCCTGATGACCTCCACCACCTCACACTCACCCACACCGACGTCCGTAATGCACTGAGTCATGTCAACGTACGTAAGGCTGCTGGCCCTGATGGCATTCCTGGGCGTGTGCTGAGGGCATGCGCTGAGCAGCTGGCAGGGGTCTTCACAGACATCTTCAATCTGTCCCTGGCCCAGGCCGTGGTACCAGCGTGCTTCAAGACCACTTCAATAGTATCAGTGCTGAAACATTCAACACCATCGTGCCTAAATGACTATCGCCCTGTGGCACTGACGCCCATAGTCATGAAGTGCTTTGAGCGACTGGTCTTGGCACAGCTCAAAAAAGGCCTGCCCCCTACACTGGACCCTCATCAGTTTGCCTACCGGAGCAACAGGAGTACAGAGGATGCGGTTTCTACAGCGCTGCACTATGTACTCTCACACCTGGATGTCAAGAACACCTACGCAAGAATGCTGTTTATTGACTTCAGCTCAGCATTCAACACAGTTATCCCCTCCAAGTTGCTCACCAAACTTGGGGACCTGGGAATCAGTACCTCCACCTGCAACTGGATCATGGATTTTCTGACCAACAGACCCCAGCATGTTAGGTCAGGCCCCAACCGTTCTTCCGTCATCACACTCAACACTGGTGTACCACAGGGCTGTGTGCTCAGCCCATTCCTCTACTCCCTCTACACCCATGACTGCAGGCCTATGTATGGATCCAATTCCATCATAAAGTTGCAGATGACACCACAGTGATTGGACTCATCAGGGACAACGACGAGTCAGATTACAGGGCAGAGGTTGAGCACTTGGCTACTTGGTGCGCTGACAATAACCTGCTCCTTAACACCAGCAAAACCAAGGAGCTCATAGTGGACTACAGGAAGGAGAGGGAAGAGACACATGACCCCATCCATATCAATGGCATAGCTGTTGAACGTGTCCCCAGCTTCAAATTCCTGGGGACCCACATCTCGGAGGACCTGTCCTGGTCAGTTAACACCACCAGCCTGATCAAGAAGGCCCATCAGCGCCTCTTCTTCTTGAGGACATTGAAGAAGAACCATCTGTCAACTGACATCCTGGGCAACTTCTACCGCTGCGTGATAGAGAGCACCCTGACCAACTGTATCACAGTCTGGTATGGGAGCTGCTCTGTAGCTGACCGCAAGGCGCTGCAGCGGGTGGTGAAAACCGCCCAACGCATCACAGGGACTCCACTTCCAGCTATAGAGGACGTCTACAGGAAAAGATGTCTGAGCCGGGCACGCAGCATTCTTAGGGACTCCAACCATCCTGCTCATGGACTGTTCCAGCTTCTCCCCTCCAGAAGACGTTTCAGAAGCCTTCGGACTAGAACCAGCAGGTTTAGGAACAGTTTCTTTCCAACAGCTGTCACGTTATTGAACTTAGTTCCCCGCTGACTCTCTTACAATTATCTTTTACCATCCTCACCTGTACATAACTGCATAACTACATCTAACTTATTGCACATTATTTGCACATAACAGTACTCTTAACTTTCTGCACTGCTGCATATATTTGCATATATTTGCTTAAATTGCACATACTGTTAATTACCGTATATACTGCACTGCTGTCCTTTGCACTTCTGATTGGATGCTAAACTGTATTTCGTTACCTTGTATTCATACATGTGTAATGACAATAAAGTTGAATCTAATCTAATCTAATCTAATATATGTACACAGTTATATACACAGTGCAGGAGCATTGCAGCTAGATTGTATCAACAGCATTACCGTTTGTTAAATTAACAGGCAGAATATAAATACGTTCCCAGACAGTATATTTCACATTTAAAGCAACAGTGTTGCTGCCACCCTCAGTAATAATTGTAATTATCTTAGCTGTGTATTGAAGGGGACAATCTCTATTGTGCAAAGTTGTGATGTTTAATACGACCTTGACAAGCATCACCGGTTAGATTATAAAGTCTGACAGCCATACATAGGAAGGACCTGTGGAACCTCTCCCTTGAGCACTTAAGCTGGATTCATGCTGCACCTCCGCTGTCTGCGTATGTGCAACCGGAAACCTTGTGTGATGAAATTTACATCATCATCTCCAGTCCACTTGTGTATGCAGGGCTCTTCTGTGGACGCCCGCGTGCAGCCCAAATTTTATAACCGCGTGGCCTGCCCAAGATCTGAACGCATTGACAGCGCATGAGCAAGACTAAACATCCCATTCACAAAGTGGCGCTACCAACACAGCATACAAAGACAAAGTAGACGACGAGGACAACGAGGTCGCAGAAGATGAGAATAAACATACATGAATCCTTTTGCAGCAGCAGCAACTTGAGCCGAGAAGAGCACTGGAAAATGGTAATTCCTCCTTTTCCTTGAAATGACCCAATTGTTGTTGATGCATCACTCTCGTGCTTTTAGCCGGTGAACAAACTGGCACGTTAGTGCACTTGTGCTACCCATAGGGCTGGAGCAAAACTATAAATAACAGTTGTGCACATGTATCAACCACTTGGCATGGTAGATGAAAAAACTGAGCATGTATAATGCCACGTGCACGCCGGGCTTTTCCAAAATGCACATGGACCAAAGCAGACCAGAGGGGAAATGCGGCATGAATAAGGCTTTAGGATGGCACAGCCTACCACTAAATGAGTGCATTCAACGTATCTCGCACGGGGTGGGACTCGGACTCCAGCAGAGATGACAGCTCAGCCACCATCCTTCTCTCTCCTATCTCCTCCACTGGGTCGAGGCGGCGCCCCAGAACAGAGCTGGCTTTTTTGATCACCCTGTTCCGTCTCTTCCTGTCGGCTGCTGTGATGCCTCTGCCCCAGCAGACCACTCCAAATGTGATGGCTAATGCCACCACTGAATTGTAGAAGGTCTTCAGGAGTGCCCCTTGAACTCCAAAAGACCTGAGTCTCCTCAGGAGGAACAGCCTGCACTGCCCCTTCTTGAAGAGCGCGTTGGTGTTGTGTGACCAGTCCAGTTTATTGTTCAGGTGAACACCCAGGTACTTGTAAGATGTCACCATCTCAATGCCTGTTCCCTGGATGTTTACTGGTGCTATGGGGGGATGTCCTCACCTGTGGTAGTCCACCACCAGTTCCTTGGTTTTCCTCGCATTGATCTGGAGGCAGTTCTGCAGTTCACCAGTTCACCTGTCCACAAAGTCCTGGATAAGTCCTCTGTGCTCCACATCATTCCCATTAGAGATGAGGCCGATGATCATAGAGTCATCAGAGAACTTCTGGAGATGCCAGTATGGTGTATTGTGTGAAAAGTCAGCAGTGTAGAGGGTGAACAGGAAGGGAGCCAGAACTTTTTCCTGGGGAGCCCCCGTAATGCAGATGATGGTATCAGACACACAGTCTTGGGTTCTCACAAACTGTGGTCGTTCTGTGATCTCTGATCCTCCACTGCGTCCTCCACCCCGATGCCATGCTGGTAGGCAAACTGAAGTGGATCCATTGCTGATCCCACCAGGGGGCGGAGGTAGGCGAGTAGCAGCCTGTCCAGGGTCTTCATTAGGTGTGATGTGAGGGCCACTGGTCTGCAACTGTTCAGGTCCTTGGGGTGTGGAGTCTTCGGTGTGGGTACCACACAGGATGTTTTCCACAGCTGTGGTACCCTCCCCAGTTTCAGGCTCAGACTGAAGATGTGCTCCAAGATCCTGCACAGTTGGTCTGCACAGGACTTGAGGAGCCTTGAGCTGATGGCCTCCGGACCTGCAGCCTTCCTCACCTAGATCTTCTTCAGCTCAGCTCTCACCTGGGTCTTAATGAGAGTCAGGCTGGGGCAGGAGGGCTGTGTGCTGGGGGGAGGGGGGGTGCTGGGTCTGTGAGGGGAAAAGCAGCAGGGGATGTACAAAGGGGGGTGGAGGGAGGGCAGTGGACAGCGGGACTACAGACGTGGACAAAATTGTTGGTACCCCTCTGTTAATGAAAAAAAAAACCCAGAATGGTCACAGAAATAACTTGAATCTGACAAAAGTGGTAATAAATAAAAATTCCATGAAAATTAACCAATGAAAATCAGACAATGCTTTTGAATTGTGGTTCAACAGAATTATTTAAAAAACAAACTCATCAAACAGGCCTGGACAAAAATGATGGTACCCTTAACTTAATATTTTGTTGCACAACCTTTTGAGGCAATCACTGCAATCAAATTATTTCTGTAACTGTCAATGAGACTTCTGCACCTCTCAGCAGGTATTCTGGCCCACTCCTCATGAGCAAACTGCTCCAGTTGTCTCAGGTTTGAAGGGTGCCTTCTCCAGACAGCATGTTTCAGCTCCTTCCACAGATGTTCAATAGGATTTAGATCAGGGCTCATAGAAGGCCACTTTAGAATAGTCCAATGTTTCGCTCTTAGCCATTCTTGGGTGTTTTTAGCTGTGTGTTTTGGGTCATTATCCTGTTGCAAGACCCATGACCTGTGACTGAGACCAAGCTGTCTGACACTGGGCAGCACATTTTTCTGTAGAATACCTTGATAGTCTTGAGATTTCATTGTACCCTGCACAGATTCAAGACACCCTGTGCCAGATGCAGCAAAGTAGTCCCACAACATAACAGAACCTCCTCCATGTTTCACAGTAGGGACAGTGTTCTTTTCTTGGTATGCTTCATTTTTGCGTCTGTGAACATAGAGCTGATGTGCCTTGCCAAAAAGTTCCAGTTTTGTCTCGTCTGTCCATAGAACATTCTCCCAGAAGCTTTGTGGCTTGTCAACATGCAGTTTGGCAAATTCCAGTCTGGCTTTTTTATGATTTGTTTTTATCAGTGGTGTCCTCCTTGGTTGTCTCCCGTGAAGTCCACTTTGGCTCAAACAACGACGGATGGTGCGATCTGACACTGATGTACCTTGACCTTGGAGTTCACCATGAACGTGTTTAGAGGTTGTTCTGGGCTCTTTAGTTACCATTCGTATTATCTGTCTCCTCCTGCGGCCACATCCAGGGAGGTTGGCTACAGTCCCGTAGATCTTAAATTTCTGAATAATATGTGCAACTGTAGTCACAGGAACATCAAGCTGCTTGGAGATGGTCTTACAGCCTTTACCTTTAACATGCTTGTCTATAATTTTCTTTCTAATCTCCTGAGACAACTCTCTCCTTTGCTTCCTCTGGTCCATGTTTAGTGTAGTACACACCATGTCAACAAACAGCACAGTGACTACTTGTCACCCTTTAAATAGGCCGACTGACTGATTACAAGTTTGTAGACACCTGTGATGTTAATTAGAGGACACATCTTGGTTGAACATATCCCTATGGTCACATTATTTTCAATCTTTTATAGGGGTACTGTGGGGAGACTTGAATAACGAAACCGAATTGCATTTAATTCCAGTTTATTTCAAGTAATCATCCCACTGTCTGCTCTCATTCCTGAGCAGCGAACAAAAGAGTGAACACACCAAAGTTCTCCCTTTTAAACATTCTCACATCAAACCATCTCCCTCGCAGGGGAAATCACACACCTCTACCAAAATCCCTTTATTCACATTCATCAACCTTTTATTTACATAACTCCCCCTTCTCTCCTCTCGAGCCTCAGCGGTCAGGAAGTCTTCTGTCCCCTGTCCTCCACAGGGGGTCCAGGCTCTGCGGCTCCGCACCGCAGGGGACTGCAGCTCTGTGGCTCTCCTTCATCGTGAGGTTAAATCACATATGCAGTGTCCAACATATACATGTCTAACAACACAGCCATATAACCCCCCCCAAACGATGAAGAACAGACTATTTCCTAAAATTTAATAACACCTTACTCACTACTGAATAATCAACACCAACATTCAGTCTGTGCGCCGCTTGGGCTTCAGCCGTCTGCCGAATCTGCTGTGAGTTGGCCCCGCCTTGCCTGCGGCGCCTTCCTGCTTCGGCTCTGTTGACTGAGGAAGAGAGTGATTATTTGCCCTTTGCGGGGGCCTGCCTCGTCGAGGCGCCACTGCGACCGGTACAGACACGTCCTTCATGACAAAAGCAGGTTTTAGTCTGTCAATACTGACTGTCTCTTTTCTGTCTCCAAAATCTAGCACAAATTGCTTATCACCTGCCTCCAGCACTCGAAATGGCCCTTCGTAAGGTGGTTTGAGCGTTGCTTTTAGGGCCTCGCGCCTGACAAAAACGAAGTCGGCATTTTTCAAAGCCTTGGGGACGAAAACTCGTGGAAAAGCGTGATGAACCGGACCCGGGAGCGTGTCTGCTCCCGTGCCAACTAACGGACCCAGAGCAGAGAGAGGTGGGGGCTCTGGGTGCTCTGGTAAAAACTCGCCTGGCAGCCTCAGAGTTTGTGCGAATACCAGCTCCGCTGGGGAGGCGTCTAGGTCCTCTTTAGGCACAGAACGCAACCCTAATAAAACCCATGGCAGTTTATTTACCCAATCTGCATCCGTGAGCGACGCTCTGAGTGCTGCCTTCAAAGACCTATGAAAACGCTCGCATAAACCATTAGCCTGAGGGTGGTAAGCCGTAGTGCGGTGAATTTTGGCTCCTAAGCCGTTGGCCATCGCTGACCACAGCTCAGAGATGAATTGAGGTCCTCTATTGGACGTAATGTCCGACGGAACCCCGAAGTGCGCCACCCAAGCCGTTAAAAAAACGCGAGCCACCTCCGCGGCCGTGGTCGTCGCAAGTGGGACCACTTCCGGCCAACGTGTGGTGCGGTCCACCATTGTCAAAAGATGCGTGAACCCCTGCGATGCCGGTAGGGGGCCCACAAGGTCGACGTGCACATGGTCGAACCTTCTGGCCGGAATGCAGAACGGTTCTAACGGGGCTCTTGTGTGCTTGTGAATTTTGGCCCGTTGACAGGAAATGCAGGTTTTTGCCCATTCCTTCACGTGCTTGCGCAGGCACGGCCAAACAAACTTTTCCGCCACCAGTTTCACCGACGCGCGCGCCAGTGAGTGGACCGAGTCAAAAACACGGCGGCGCCACGTGGCCGGAACCACCGGACGCGGGCGCCCCGTCGACATGTCGCAGATCAGGGGGGGCATACCGGTTTGTAAACACTTGCTCTCCAGCCTTAACCCTGTTGGTCCAGACTGGAGCGCGCGCACGTCTGCGTCCGCCCCCTGGTCCGCTGCCATGGCTGCGTAATCTATACCCACGTGCACCGGGGCTGCGCGCGCCACCGTGCCGCTCTCCTGCGGCGCGGTCACGGTGGCCCGTTCTGCCTCTGCACGTGTTGGAGTCGTGAACGCGCGCGAGAGACAATCTGCTACTACATTGAATTTGCCCGCAACGTGCCTAATGTCAGTGGTAAATTCCGAGATTGCGGCCAGCTGCCTCTGCTGCCTGCCGGACCACGGGTCTGAAATTTTGGCCATGGCGTATGTGAGCGGCTTGTGGTCCACATAAGCGGTGAAGCACCGTCCTTCCAGCCAGAACTGGAAATGACGAATAGCCAAATGCAGCGCCAACAGTTCTCTGTCGAACGTGCTGTATTTTCGTTCAGCCGCGCTTAAAGATTTGCTAAAGAAAGCCAAAGGCTGCCAAACTCCGGCTACCTGTTGCTCAATAACGGCCCCTATGGCTAAATCTGAAGCGTCTGTCGTCAGCGCGATACGTGCTGCAGGGTCTGGGTGGGCCAGGAGCGCAGCGTCAGCCAAGGCTTTTTTAACCTCTGTGAACGCGCGCTCCCGCTCCGGGGACCATTCGACCGCCTGGGTCGGTTTTTGTTTTTTGAGCGCGGCATATAACGGTTGCATGATTTGAGCTGCGTGGGGCAGGAATCGGTTATAAAAATTCACCATCCCCAAGAATTCCTGTAGTGATTTGACCGTTTGTGGACAGGGAAAATCCGCTACCGCGCGTACTTTATCTGGTAACGGAACCGCTCCCTCCGGGGAGACGCAGTGACCCAAAAAATCGATCCGCTCGACGCCGAACTGGCACTTGGCTGGGTTAACTATTAAGCCGTGCTCTCCCAGCCTCCTAAAAACTGCTGTGAGGTGCGTTTCGTGTTCGTCCTCTGAAGTACTCGCGACCAAAATGTCGTCGAGGTACACAAACACGAAAGGGAGATCGCGTAACACGGCATCCATCATCCGCTGAAATGTTTGCGCCGCCCCTTTGAGGCCAAACGGCATGCGTAAAAATTCGAAAAGTCCGAACGGGGTTATTACCGCTGTTTTAGGAATGTCCTCCGGTTGGACTGGGACTTGGTGATAGCCGCGAACCAGATCAATCTTTGAAAAAATGCGCGCCCCCGCCAGGTGCACCGAAAAATCCTGAATGTGCGGGATGGGATAACGATCGTGCGCCGTAGCGTTGTTTAGCCTGCGGTAATCCCCGCACGGTCTCCAGGAGCCATCGGCTTTTGGTACCATGTGCAATGGCGAAGCCCACGGGCTCTTCGACCTACGAACGATGCCTAGCCTCTCCAGGCTGGCGAACTCCTCGCGCGCAATGGCGAGCTTAACTGCATCCAAGCGCCGAGCTTTTGCAAACACGGGAGGACCAGATGTGGGGATAAAGTGTTTCACCCCGTGCTTCGCGACTGTCGCTGAAAAAGTGGGCACAGTGAGCGCTGGAAATTGGGTGAGGAGTGTGTGAAACTTACCACCTGCTGTAGCGACGTGGGTCTGTACTGGTGGCGGGGACACTCGAGCTGAACAGGGGAGAGAGTAAAAAGAGAGTGCATTTACCAGCCGTCTATTAGCAAGATCAACTAACAGATTGTGTGAACACAAAAAATCCGTGCCCAACATGTTGAAACTCACCGCCGCTATCACAAAAGTCCATTCATATGTGCGGCCATGTAAGCATAAAGGCAAGGTCCTTCTCCCGTAGGTGTTGATGTTCGAGCCATTTGCCGCTGTAGCTCCGCTACCGTGGGGTCCAGCCACCCGGTCCGCGTATGTTGGGGTGATGAAGCTCACTTGTGCTCCGGTGTCGATGAGGAACTCTCGTCCGGAGCACGCATCCGTGATGTAGAGCAGCTTGTTGCGTTCTCCGAGGGTCGAAGCTGCTAGCGACCCCCGGTCTTGCCGTTTCCTGAACTCCTGAAGATGCAGGGCGGCACACACCTGCGTGCCTTCTCTGCGAACCTCCGATGGTAAAAGCAGAGATCTTCTCCTCCGCTGTGTCGTGCCCGCGCCTCTGCCGCCGGGCTATTGGCTCTGTTATTTCTGTGATCATTGTGGGTTTTTCTTTCATTAACAGAGGGGTACCAACAATTTTGTCCATGGCTGTAGATGAAGGTGGAGGCAGCAGTGATTGGTGGGCAGGCGAAGAAGAGGGTGGTTGGTCAAACCTGTTAAAGAACAGATTCAGGTTGTTCACCCACTCCCTGCCCCCTGTGGCCTGGGAGGAGGTATTCTGGTGCCCAGAGATGGTTTTGAGGCCTCTCCAGACACGGCTGATGTCACTCTACTGCAGCTTACTCTCCATCTTCTTGTTGTAGCTGTCCTTCCCCTCTTTGATCTTCCTCCTTAGCTCCTTCTGTACGGACTTCAGCTCCTCCTTGTTTCCTGACCTGAAGATCCTTTTTTTCTCCTTCAGCATTGACTTTATCTCAGGGCTGATCCAGGGTATTACCCACCTTTTCCAAAGTATTGGGGAAAATTGTCCATTGTAGACTAAGTGATTACTTAAATAAACTGAATATCCTTAGTCCATTACAATAAGACTTTAAGAACACCATATGTATGGCAATTCTTGATCTCACTGAAAAAAAATCAAAGATGCTTTTGATAAAGTGTGGGATTGGAGTTTTTCTCGATTTATCAAAAGTATTTGATACCATTGATTTTAAAATCCTTCTTGACAAGTTGCATCATTATGGTGTCCGAGGCACAGCACTCATTGGTTTAAAAGTTACATATGGAAGGGAGCAGTATGTAATGTAATGTACTTCATTTATATAACCCTTTAAAACAACCTGTAGGTGACCAAAGTGCTTTACAGAAAATTAAACAGCACTAGAAACATATACAGCATAAGAACAAATTACATAAACAAAGAGATAAGCATAAATGCCTAAAAATTAAAATTAAAAAATAAATAAAAACAAGATGAACAGAAAAATGAGAATAAATGTCACCACTACTGGGTATTAAAAGGCATCCTGAACAAATACATTTTAAGCTCTGATTTAAAAAGGGCCAGGTCAGAGATAGCACGTGGGTCAGGGGGGAGATTATTCCAGAGCCTGGGGGCGACAACAGAAAAGGCTCGGTCACCCCAATGTTTATATCTTGACCTGAGCACATGCAGCAAAAGCTGATTGGATGACCTCAAAGCCCTGCTTTGGTCACGGACAGTTAAAATCTCAGATAAATAAACCGGAGCAAGGCCATTAAGAGCTTTAAAAACAAAGAGTAAAAGTTTTAAATTAATTCTAAAATGGACTGGCAGCCAATGAAGTGAAAAAACAATTGATGTAATGCACTCTCGTCTAGTTGTGTTGGTTAAAAGACGGGCCACTATATTTTGCACAAGTTGAAGGCGGCCGAGAGAAGACTGAGAGATGCCAACATAAAGTGCATTGCAGTAATCAAGTTGAGAAGTGATTAAAGCATGGATGGCTATCTCAAGGTCATGATGGCTCAGGAAATGTTTGGCTTTGGATAACAGACGTAAGTGATAGAAGCTCATCTTGACTACATTGTCAATCTGTTTATCAAATTTTAAATGGCTGTCAAAAATCACCCCCAGATTTCTGACAGCTGAACTGAGCCTTAAAGATAGGGTACTAAAGCCAGCCATTACAGTATCCCCAAACACAATACATTCTGTTTTTTCTTCATTTAAGTGGAGAAAATTTTGGCTTAACCACAACTTAATGTACAGTTAGGCCCAAAAATATTTGGACAGTGACACAAGTTTTGTTATTTTAGCTGTTTATAAAAACATATTCAGGATACAATTATATAATCAATATGGGCTTAAAGTGCAGACTCTCAGCTGTAATTTGAGAGTATTCACATCAAAATTGGAGCAAGGGTTTAGGAATTACAGCTCTTTAATACATAGCCGCCTCTTTTTCAAAGGACCAAAAGTAATTGGACAATTGACTCAGACGGCTGCAAAAAAAAATAAAAAAAAAAATAACAAGGCTGCATGGGCTCTTCCCTCATTAACCTGTCATCAATTAAGCAGTTAAAAGGTCTGGAGTTGATTCCAGGTGTGGCATTTGCATTTGGAAGCTGTTGCTGTGAACACACAACATGCGGTCAAAGGAGCTCTCAATGGAGGTGAAACAGACCATCCTGAGGCTGAAAAAAAAGAAGAAATCCATCAGAGAGATAGCAGAAATGTTAGGAGTGACCAAATCAACAGTTTGGTACATTCTGAGAAAAAAAGAGTGCACTGGTGAGCTTGGGAACTCAAAAAGGCCTGGACGTCCACGGAAGACAACAGTGGTGGATGATCACAGAATCCTTTCCATGGTGAAGAACAACCCCTTCACAACATCCACTCAAGTGGAGAACACTCTCCAGGAAGTAGGTGTATCAGTATCTAAGTCTACCACAAAGAGAAGACTTCATGAGAGTAAATACAAAGGATTCACCACAAGGTGCAAACAATGAATCAGCCTCAAAAATAAAAAGGCCAGAATTGACTTTGCCAAAAAACACCTGAAGAAGCCAGCCCAGTTCTGGAACAGCATTCTTTGGACAGATGAGACTAAGATCAACCTGTACCAGAATGATGGGAAGAAGAAAGTTCGGAGAAGAATTGGAACAGCTCATGATCCAAAGCACTACATCTTCTGTAAAACATGGTGGAGGCAGTGTGATGGCATGGGCATGCATGGTTTCCAATGGCAATGGGTCACTTGTGTTTATTGATGATGTGACAAAAGACAGAAGCAGCCGGATGAATTCTGAAGTGTATAGGGATATACTTTCTGCTCAGATTCAGCCAAATGCAGCAAAGTTGATTGGACGGCGCTTCACCAATGATCCAAAACATACTGCAAAAGCAACCCAGGGTTTTTTTAAAGCAACGAAGTGGAATATTCTGCAATGGCCGAGTCAGTCACCAGATCTCAACCCAATTGAGCATACATTTCACTTGCTCAAGACAAAACTTAAGGCAGAAAGACCCACAAACAAGCAACAACTGAAGACAGCTGCAGTAAAGGCCTGGCAAAGCATCACAAAGGAGGAAACCCAGCATTTGGTGATGTCCATGGGTTCCTGACTTCAGGCAGTCATTGCCTGCAAAGGATTCTCAACAAAATATTGAAAAGTAACATTTTACTTAGGGTTATGTTTATTTGTCCAATTACTTTTGAGCCCCCGAAATGAGGGGTGTTTGTATAAAAATAGCTACAATTCCTACATGTTTAATCATATATTTTTGTTCAACCCCTTGAATTAAACCTTAAAGTCTACACTTCGGTTTCGTTGTAGTTGTTTCATTTCAAATCCAATGTGGTGGCATGCAGAGCCCAACTCATGAAGATTGTGTCACTGTCCAAATATTTCTGGGCCTAACTGTAAGTGATGCAGTCCAATAAAACACTTTGTGAGTCAATTTGTTCTGGGTTCAAAGGTAAATAAAGCTGCAAATTGTCTGCATAACAGTGGAAAGACATGTTGTGCCTGGCTATTATTGACCTGAGTGGCAGCATATATAATGAAACCAAAATAGGGCCAAGGATAGAGCCCTGTGGGACCCCAAGAGGCACTAGATGAGGGCATGTCACCAATCATTACGGACAAAGTTCTGTTAAATAAGTAGGGTTCAAACCACTTGAGTGCAGTGCCATGGATGCCAACATGGTGATTCAGGAGTGACAAAAAGATAGTATGGTCCACCGTGTCAAAGGCTGCTGTAAGATCTAGCAGCACTAAAACAACGGGGCACTTGGCATCAACAGACATCATAATATCATTGCGCACCTTTAGCAGGGCAGACTCAGTGCTGTGACGAGATCTAAACCCAGACTGAAACTTCTCAAAAATAGAGTTGTTTTCTAAAAGAGATTGCAATTGTATAAAAACAACTTTTTCTAAAACCTTACATAAAAAGGGCAAATGAGAAATGGGTCTAAAATTAGATAAAACTAAAGGGTCAAGGTGAGGTTTTTTTTAAGAAGGGGCCTAACCACAGCATGTTTGAAAGAATGTGGGACAAATCCTGAACTAAGGCAAGAATTAATGAAAACCAAAAGACCAGGCCCTACAGTATTAAAAACCCTTTTCAGGATTCCAGCGGGAACAACATCCAGTGAGCAATTTGTAGGCATCAGAGACTTCACTATATCGGTAATTGATGATAAAGAAACCAACTCAAACTGCTCAAACACAGCAGAGTAACCCGGGACAACAGACAAGCTCCCATTAAAACTGTTATTAATAACTCGTCTGACAGAGTCCACTTTATCAACAAAAATGTGAAGAAAAGTCTCACCTGTCGTAAACAAAACATCTGTTACAGTCTGAGTGCGTGGGTTTATTAAAGAGCTAATTGTTTTAAATAGCACTCTAGGGCAGTGACTGCTGTTGGAAATAATATCAGAGAGATACTGAAATTTTGCCTTTTGCACAGTCCTCTTGTAATCAGCAAGACAATCCTTAAAAATTTCCAGACACATGTAATTTGTCCTTTTTCCATCTCCGTTCAGCCTGCCTGACCCATTGTCTAATGGCACGGGAAGTGTCGTTTAGCCAGGAATCTGTTTTTGGTTTAGCCAATTTAAGCCGAAATGGGGCAATAGAGTCCAAAATCCCAGAGCAGGTGGTATGAAAGGAGAAAAGAATATTATCTGGATGGGAAGGGGAAACAAGTCAATTCAAGGCAAAAAACTGCAAATCCCTAAAAGCAGCAGTAAACTCCTCTGGCGTTGAAGAAGTGATGATGCGATGCCAGCATGATGGAGCCACAGGCTTGCTGGGTGATGAAGAGGTCATCATCATCATCATCGTAGCAGTCTGTCGCAGGCGACAACAATTCAAAAATAATGGGGAAATGATCTGAGATGACAGACTCAGAAATTTCTGTAAGAGAGACTGAGACCCCAAAAGAGATAATAAGGTCAAGACTGTGACCAAGACGGTGTGTTGGTTTGTCCGCTAAAATATTTAAATTAAATGTCGCCAACAGTTTTTTAAAATCAGATGCCAGCTGATCAAATGGACAACAGACATGAATATTAAAGTCCCCGCAAATCATTAGTTTAACTCAGCAATAATGGAACGGAGGAGGGAAATTTCTGGCGGCGCCTTGCATGGCAGCGACCCCTCCGATTCTAGATGTGATTAACATTGTAGATAAGAGAAACGTAATTTTGTTCTTCTGTACATGATTGGCTGTATGGATTGAATGACAATAAAGTTGGCTTTACCTTTACCTTTAATTGAAGGTGTTTATTATTAAGGATAAAAAAAAAATCCAAACCTACATGGCCCTGTGTGAAAAAGTGATTGCTCCCCTGTAAAAACATAAATTAGCTGTGGTTTATCATATCTTTGGAAAGCTGAGTTCAACTTTCTAGCCATTTCTAAAGCTTTGGGACTCCAGTGAACCACAGTGAGAGTCATTATCCACAAATGGCAAAAACATGGAACAGTGGTGAATCTTCCCAAGAGTGGCCGGCCGACCAAAACTGCCCCAAGAGCGCAGCGACAACTCATCCAAGAGATCACAAAAAACCCCACAACAACATCCAAAGAACTGCAGGTCTCACTTGCCTCAGTTAAAGTCACTGTTCATGACTCCACCATAAGAAAGAGACAGCAAAAATGGCCTGCATGGCAGAGTTCCAAGATGAAAACCATTGCTGAGCAAAAAGAACATAAAGGCTCATCTCAGTTTTGCTAGAAAACATCTTGATGATCCCCAAGGCTTTTGGGAAAATACTCTGGACTGATGAGAAAAAAGTTTAACTTCTTGGAAGATGTGTGTCCCATTACATCTGGCATAAAAGTAACACAGCATTTCAGAAAAGTAACATTATACCAACAGTAAAATATGGTGGTGGTAGTGTGATGGTCTGGGGCTGTTTTGCTGCTTCAGGACCTGGAAGACTTGCTATGGTAAATGGAACCATCAATTCTGCTGTCTACCAAAAAATCCTGAAGGAGAATGTCCGGCCATCTGTTCGTGACCTCAAGCTGAAGCACATGGGCTCTGCAGCAGGACAATGATCGAAAACAAACCAGCAAGTCCACCTCTGAATGGCTTAAGAAACACAAAATGAAGACTTTGGAGTGGCCTAGTCAAAGTCCTGACCTGAATTCAATTCAATTCAATTCAATTCAATTCAACTTTATTTATATAGCGCCATTTCACAACAACAGTCATCTCATAGCACTATCAACTGTAGGGGGAACCCCCACAGTTGCAGAAAGACCCCAGCAATCAGGCGATCCCCTGTGAGCAAGCACTTGGCGATGGTGGAGAGGAAAAACTCCCTTTTAACAGGAAGAAACCTCCAGCAGAACCAGGCTCAGGGAGGGGCAGTCATCTGCTGTGACTGGCTGGGGGGTGAGGGGACAGAGAAGATGAAAAGAACAGACATGTAGAGAGCAAACAGCATGATGGGGACTCAATCTATGGGAGAGAACAAACAGATGTTAATGACCAGCAAAAAACCCCCAAAACATTTCATTGAGAGTGAAGAAAGGAGTGAGGCCTAGTGCATTATTGGAGGTCCCCCGGCTGACTAAACCTATTAGCAGCATAACTAAGGGAGGGTTCAGAAACACACGATCCCTCCCTAATTGTAGGCTATATCAAAAAGGTAGGTTTTAGCCCTATTCTTAAAAACAGAGATCAAGTCTGACTCCCGAATCCAGATTGGCAGCTGGTTCCACAGGAGAGGAGCTTGATAACTGAAGGCTCTGCCTCCCATTGTACTTTTGGAGATTCTAGGTATTACAAGTAATCCTGCATTTTGGGAGCATAGTGCTCTGTTAGGATAATACGGTAGTATCAGATCTTTTAAATAAAAAGGAGCCTGATTGTTTAGAACTTTGTAAGTAAGAAGAAGGATTTTAAACTTAATTCTAAACTCTATGGGAAGCCAATGAAGGGAGGCCAGAACCGAAGAGATATGATCTCTCTTTCTAGTACCTGTTAAAACTCTTGCTGCAGCATTTTGGATCAGCTGAAGACTTTTTAAAGATGTTTTAGGACAGCCTGATAATAAAGAATTACAGTAATCTAATCTCGAGCTAACAAAAGTGTGGATCAGTTTCTCAGCATCACTCTGAGATAAGATGCTCCTAATCTTGGCAATATTACGCAAATGATAGAAGACAGTCTTAGAAACAAATTTAATATGTGAATTGAAGGACAGATCTTGATCAAAAATAATTCCAAGGTTCCTCACAGAGCTATTAAGAGAAAGAGTAACCGCATCCAAACTGAAAGTTTGATTTGGAAAGGTATTTCTAAGATTTTTTCGACCAACAAGAATGACTTCAGTCTTATCTGAATTTAATAGCAGGAAATTACAAGTCATCCAAGCTTTGATTTCCTTAAGACAGGCTTCTAACTTGGCTAATTGATTACTATCAATTACCACAGCATCTCAATCACCGATTGAGATGCTGTGGCATGACCTTAAAAAGGTGGTTCATGCTCGAAAACCCTCCAACATGGCTGAATTACAACAATTCTGCAAAGATGAGGGGGCCAAAATTCCTCCAAAGCACTGTAAAAGACTCATTGCCAGTTATCGCAAACACTTGGTTGCAGTTGTTGCTGTTAAGGGTGGTCCAACCAGTTATTCGGTTTAGTGGGCAATCACTTTTTCACACAGGGCCATGTAGGTTTGGATTTTTTTCTCCTTAATAATAAACACCTTCATTTAAAAACTGCATTTTGTGTTGACTTGTGTTATCTTTGTCTAATATTTTAAATTTGTTTGATGATCTGAAACATTTAAGTGTGACAAACATACAAAAAAATGAGAAATCAGGAAGGGGGCAAACACTTTTTCACACCACTGTAAATGGTAGGAAATCACAATGTCAGATTATTACAGGAGTGGTGGCCTAGTTGGCAGAGCTTCTGCCCCACACCTGGGAGGCCTGTACATGATTGGCTGTATGGATTGAATGACAAATAAGTTGGCTTTACCTTAAATATGTGGGCCCACAGGGATCAATATTGGGCCCACTTCTTTTCAGTTTGTACATAAATGATTTTGTCAGTGCCTCTACTATTCTACATAAAGTAAATTTTACTGATGATACAAATTTATTCTTGTCTCACAAAAACTTGGAATATCTTCAAAATATTATAAATGCATAATTAATTAAGGTGGATACTTGGTTTAAATGTAACAAATTATCCTTAAATACAAATAAAACTAAATTCATTGTATTTAAGTCAAACATAAACCAAAATAACATTGAACATGTACATATCAAGATAAATGGCAGAGCTACTGAGGGTGTAGAATTCATTAAATTCCTGGGGATTTATGTTCGTGAATTTGTGAATATTAAAAAAGCATTTGATGAACTCACAAAGAAACTATCGAAATATGTTCTCTAGAAGTTCTTCTAACTTTTTTACCGGTCTCTATTTGAGCCTCATTTAAATTATTGTGATATTCCATCCATCCATCCATCCATCCATCCATCTTCTACCGCTTTTCCGGAGGTCCGGGTCGTGGACAAGTGAGGTAAATGCCCCTTCTGATCCTCTTTTTTTATGGTTATCAACTTCTGAAGCTCACTGAGTGCAACACTTTTCACAATGCTTGTGTAATGTATAATGTAGTACTGAGACTCAAAAACAGACTCTGTGAACTCATTCCAATTTATTTTCCCACCCATGGAAACAACACAAAGGGAAAACAAATCCTAAGGAGCAAGAAACACAAACTTGTACAAGCTTCAGTGTAATTTGGAAAGGTCCACAAATTTGGAACGAGATTGACTGTACTATTAAAGTGTCCGCATCACTGTGTGTTTTTAAAAAAAAGAAGTTAAAACAACAGTTTCTATCTAATTATGTTTAATTTTGAACCCCTTTTGGCTGAGGACAAAAATCATGATAGGTTTTCACTTGTATGTTTGCTTTGAGCTCTTGGGTTTTCTTTTTATATACCAATGTTTGATGTTTTGTACCCATATTATTGTTTTTTATGGGGTAATCCCAGGTTTCTTTTAGGGTTTTATGATAGAATTAGGGAATGATTGGACTTGCTTTGTAAAATTGTTGTGTTACTTTGATAACTGGACCCCTGTTTACAAGCTATGGATAGCTTGTGGGGAGTCCCATTTCACAAAAAAATTATCTTGCATGAGAATGTGAATTGTATTTGTATTTTAAATAATTTGTGAATAAACTTATGAACTGAACTGAACTGAAAAAAAAAAAAAATTAAAAAAACCCCCCATAAAGCAGGGGCATGTTCCCTGACCATGCCCAGACCATGACAATTAATCCAGAGACCTGACTGTTAAGCTTGCTAAAATTGTAATTTGAAGCCTTGGCTATACACACTCTTTCAAGAAAATATCACAGCTTTGACCTTCCTGCTAAAGCTATCCCTGATGTTTCTATCTATAGAGATAGCCAACGCTGAACAATCATCATAACTTACTATACACATACTGTTCCTCACATGCTGTCAAAAGGACAATGCCAATAATCCAAAACAGTGTTATGGGGAAGACAATGTATTGCTGTGGCATGCCCACGATATCTTCTCAACCCTTAAGGGAATGATACGCTCTAAAGCACAAAATGTACCAGAACTAACACAAGGAGAGGTGTGATATAAAGGGGAGGGAATGAAAGAGAGTGAAAGCGAGAGAGAGGGAGAGAGAGATGATGAAGAGCAAAATAGTCTGAGAGATATGATACAGGTTTAGGTTTCATTTTAGAGTCCCCAAGGACACTTTGACAGGACACATAGTATGTCTACTGGCATGTAAGCTTTGACCTCTCGGTCACAGGTCATAAAATTGTAGGCCACATTGTCTTGTGATATCAAGTCAGGTCTTGTCTTTGCCCTCGCAAGAATCTTCCACTGTTGACAAATGTCCACAACAAGCTTTGTTGAATGTCAATAAACTGCCCTCCTCACTCTGATATGGCAACAAACTCACCAGTAAGTATACATAGGTTACGGTAACCAACGTTACCTCAAGAGTCAGCTGTTGATTGAAGTGTTATTGCTGAAAACAAATGAAAATGTGAAAATTATATGCTGATATTCAGCCCATTTTATATTTGAACTTTTAAATACAGGGCTCCAATGGCGTTTTTTTTATTTTTTTCATTTTTGACCAAAGTTGACCTCTCCTGGACTGTCAACACCAAGCTCCTGGTGAAGAAAGCCCAGCAGTGGCAGCACTTCCTCCGTGTCCTGAGGAAAAACAACCTGGACCAGAAGCTGCTGCTGGCCTTCTACCACTGCTCAGTGGAGAGCATGCTCATCTACTGTCTGGGTGTGTAATATGCCAGCTCCAAGGCTGAGAACAGGAAGGCTGTGCAGAGGGTCATCAATATTACCCAAAAAATCATTAGCGGCCCTCTGCCCTGCCTGGAGGGCATCTCCAGGTCCTCCTGTCTCAGAAAGATCAAGGCCATCACAGGAGACCCCTCACATCCCGCCCACCAAATGTTTGACCTGCTCCCCTCCGGACAACGGTTCAGATCAATCAGATCCCACACTTCCAGACTGACAAACAGTTACTTCCCCTGGGCCATACCAACTGCAAACAGTCAGAGGCCCCACCCCCTCCCTCCAAACGCTCACATGCACAGAACTGAGGACCTTTTTAATTGTCACAATAACACACCTGTCTTTGGTCTCTGCACTTTCATGTATATTGACCCATCCGTGAAATCACTGCTTTGTATATTTTCCGTAATCCTTGGGCCATTTTACTCAATCGTGTGTTCAGTTGTGTGCCCTGCACTCTGCACTCTTATGTACATACAGTAGTTCCATCCGTGAAGCCACTACCATATGTCATGATCCTGGGCACGGTTGGGGGCTGTGCCCAGTCTCCATTTTGAGTTCAGTCTTTTCTTGTTTGTTTGTTTGTTTCTTTATCACGGGCTGTTGTATTTTATCTGTTTATTTTTGGAGCATTTTGCATTCTTGGTTTTGCCCTTATTGTCTTGTCTATTTATTGTGTGTTATTTTGTATTTATGGTTGTAGTTATATCTTTTGGGTTGTGTTATTTTATTCTTGTGTCTTCATTAGTTTCCAGTCCATGCTTTTATTTTGACAGTGCCTGTGCAGCTTCCGCCTGTCAAACTGTTTCAGGGGCTGCACAGCTGTCACTCGTTAGATTATTTTTCCACTCATGTACCTACACCTGTTATACATTTGTCAGCTGAGCATGTACCTATTTAGGGATACGGCAACACTTCGTAGGTTGCTGTGTCCTACTGTGACGTCCTCAGAGGTTCTGCCATTCTTTGTGTGTTTGTTGGCGGTGTTGTTGAGGAGAACGGGTGTGCTCCGACCAGGTAGTAATTTTCCCTTTTCCATTTCCCCCAGCCGGGAGCCCCGGTTTCCTTCGAGTGTGACTCCAGGTGAGTTATCTCTTTTCCCTGGTGAGTTTGAATGCCTAAGCTGGAGTCTTTCCCCTGGGTGTTCTTCTCCTCCTGGTCGTGAGTCCCACTCTCCCCCGCCACATTTATCCCCTCATTATTTGTAAGTGTATTTTTTTTTTTTTGTATGTTGTCTTTAGTTGTTAAATGTGCAAAGCAGCAGGCGTTTGGTGTCCATCTTAAAAGGGTGTTTTATGACACCATACCTGTGTATATTTCCATAATCCTGGGCTATTTTTTATTTCAGTCATGTGTTTAATAATGTGTTCTGTAACCATGTTTTATCTAATCCTTTTCTCTTACCTTATTGCACTGTAGCCTGGTGGAGCACCCACAATTTCGTTGTACTGTACAACTGTACAACGACAATAAAACCTATTCTATTCTATTCTATTCATTTGCACATGGATGTAACACCAACAAGTGCATGCGAGTTGACTTGACTGAACTTTCATACAGCATACTTACCCGGGTGGATGACTGAGAATCTTCACCAATTTTGCATTCATTTTAAGTCGTAATTATTTTTATTGTAATTGAAAAAAAACATTTTATTCTTACTTACTTTGCTCATTGTTCTATTTTATTATCATTTTATAAGCATTTCTTTCACGTATTTATGTTCACGAGTTTTATTCATATTTCATATTGCCCTTCCAATGAAGTTGTTAGTGAAACTGCAATCATGCGATTTTCCTTTAAGGGGCAAAAAAAGCATCGGTATCAAAGAAAAACTCCCATAAGTTAATGGTATCGTATCAAAAGGAAAAATGCTGGTATCGCCCATCCCTAGTTGTGAACTGGGTTGTTGTCCTGCAGGAGTTGGACACATGTGGTCAGCATACCACACTTCTCAGTTTTGATGACCTTTGCTAATTTCTGCAGTGAAGAGTAGTAAGTCCCAGTAATTATGGTACTATTTGCCAGGAAATTCCTCATAAATATTCCATGCTGGTCCAAAAAGACCTTGAGCATGAACTTGCCGACCAAGGGATGGACACATGTCGTCTTTGGAGGTGGTGAGTCATACTACTTCCATTGCTTCGACTGAACTTTATTCTCTGGATCATAGTGATGAACCCATGTTTCATCCTGCATGATTAGTGTGCCAAAGAAGTCCCCCTGGTCTTCTTGGTACATGACTAAAAAAGCCTGGGAGCTTGTGATACGTTCCTGCTTCTGGAAAGGTGTGAGCAACTAGGAAATCTATCATGCAGAAAACTTCTGCATATGCAAATGGTCATGGATGATTTTTTTCCGCAGACCCCACACTGATCCTGACATCTTGACAACGATTATGTGGTGTGTTTTGTCTGGAAAACGTGGAAGGAACTGACAGAGAGCGTCTTGCTGGGAACACGACCTTCATTACATAAAACACTGTTATGGTGGTACAACAGTGTGTTGGTTGGGAGGCCGAACCAGAGAGAGCTGTAAAGAGGCTTTAAAATGGCCGTCCCTTACATTTATGTGTTCGGCTGGCCGTGTCATCACGCCAACTCTGACCAAACTTGTGATTTCAAAACACCACATTCACCCCTGCCCTTGAAAATGCAGAAAATACACATGAACAAATTAACCCTCCCCAATATGGTACACAAAGAACCCCAAAACTAGCTAGAGCAAGTGGGTGGACTACTATGAGCCCCAGTGTGGCTGAGTGGTTTATTATGCCACTTCTGTTGGCAGCCACACCCCTAGCTATACACAGTCCTTCTTTTTAATGAGGAAGGCAGTTCAGTTGGAGGGGCCCTGAGGCAAACCCGTGGTGGATGCACCCCTGGAGGCGCCGGCTGCAGTGGATCTGGGTGCAATCCCGCTGGAGCTACGGCTCGGTTGTCAGCAACATCCCCGCCAGGATCCCACGGCAGCTGGGTCAGCTCCGACAGTCAGTCTTGATCCACGGCAGCTGCTCTTACCTTCTGTAGATGGCTGGCTTGCCATCTCGAACCATCAGCCATCTGGACGACAGCTGGTCTAAGCTGCGCGGCGATCTTCATGGGTGTCAGTGGTGGTGATGAAGTTGAGGCCGACTGTGGGTCCGGGCCTTCGGATCTGCGGACCCAAACCCAGTCCATCACTGGGAATGGCACTTTGTCCGGCTGTTCTTGGCGTTGTGGTTGTGATGGTGTGGCTCTTCTGTTGTGGGTTGTCGACAGTTTTTTTTTTTTTTTTCCCAATTTCTTTTATTACAAACAGAAAATACAGAACAAAACTCGAACAATGACACAACAGAAATATCATAACCGCAGCAAAGTAAAATTAATATTATACTGTATAAATCAATAATCCAAAGCATCTCTCCAGCCTATATCAGTTACATTTCAAACAAACATATGATTACACAGGGTTACAAAAATATTTTTTTTGTAAGTTGTCTGTGTTTTTTCAACTGATTTAAGAAAATTTTGCACCACTGAATCTGAAAATGACACCCGTTTCTCTCGATCAGGTGCTAAGTAAAAACCTGTACTTACTTAGTACTTACTTAGTACTGTGCATGTACTTACCTTTATATAAAGGTAAGTACAAGTAAATTGAATGTTACGTCATCATTGTTCAAAATTCGGAGAATTTCAAGACATAAAAAAGAATTTTGCATCATATAAAGCGAAAATACCCGTACATGTAAACAAAAATGTATAAAACAACATGTGGCCATTATTCAAAAAGTTGACCTGATTGAGCAAAACCAATGTGATTTTTGGATTCAGCACACCAAAATTGTCCTAAATCAGTTAAAAAAACTTTTGCTTAAAGTTTAATAAAACACAAAATAACACAAAAGTACAAAAACTTATGAAGGCAGGAGATGTGGAATACAAATAAGGCTGAAGCGTGGAGTGCACGCTGGTAAAACCAAATAGCCTGAGAGAAAATACAGCGTGGAACACACAAAGGATTAAAGAGGGACTAGATGTGGGATTCACGTCTGATACAAAGAGGTAATAAGACGTAGAACTAACATCTGGATATTGGGAAGGGCGCTGCCTCGAATAGCGTTGTGGCCGCCCTTTAATAGTACAAACGAGATCAAACATAAACGATGACAGGTGTGGGTAACAGGAGCGAGGATAATCAGACCAAAAATAATGACAGCTGTGACAGCCCGCAAACTTGAAATAAAGGGAAGTAAAAACAGAGCACTGTTGTGGGACACATACGTGGGTTTCATATGCACAAATGTATATCACCTTATGCTTCATATGTATATCACTGTATGCTTACTGTATGCTTCACGTCTCAGATGAACAAAGGACTGAGCCTCCTCGGAGATAACAGGAGGATGTGAAATGTGGTCTTTGATATGCAAAGAGATGACCGTGGGGGATTTCCTGGCTGCCAGTGACTTTGGGTGGGGGTGATAAGATCTGAAAGGGATGCATTGTTACTTGGGATTAAATGCATTGTGACTGGAGCTTTGAAGCTCCTGGGGTATAAAAAGGGATGAAGGTCTGGGTTTCTTCCTCTTTCTGTATTGTTGATGTTGGAGAATGTTAATAAACCTGACTCGTGAGATAAACTCTGCCTCGTCCTTTCACATTTCCACACTGGTGACCCTAAGACGATGAGTGAAAGAAATTCCCCCGAACCAGCCGGGTCAGGAGCTCCCAGCCAGGCGTATGCCGCTACCGTCCAACTACCGGACTTTTGGCGAGACAACCCGTGCTCCTGGTTCCTCTTGGTCGAAGCACAGTTCGCCCTCCGGGGGATAACGGTAGATGAGACGAAATTCTACCATGTAATTGCCAAGCTCGACAACCGCACGGCTCGGCATGTGCAGAGCCTTTTGGTGAAGCCACCGGCCGACGACAAATACGGCGTGTTGAAGGCTGCGCTCATCCAGTGTTTCACTCTCTCAGTCCAGGAGAGAGCGGAGAGACTCCTGGCTCTGAACGACTTGGGAGATGGCACGCCCATTGACCTGATGGAGGACATGCTGAGGTTGAGGGGCTCAGACGGCGACAACTTCCTCTTCACCCACATTTTCCTGAGAACCCTACCGTCGGCCACGAGAGCGACCCTGGCCAGTTCGCCGTTGTTGGCCCAGCGGGACTTCAGCGCGCTGGCCCAGGAGGCGCACCGGATTCTCAATGCCAGCAAACAGCGCGCGGCCACTGCAGCAGCGAAGGAGTGCGGCGCGACGGCCGGAGACGGCGAGGGGCCAGAGACGGCGGTAGCAGACCCACCGATGACAGCGGCGGCGGGGGCCAAGGATCGCGGAGGAGACACCCTCTGTTTCTACCATCGCCGCTTTGCAGAGAAGGCACGCAAATGTATACCACCGTGCCATTTCAAGCGCTCGGGAAACCCCAAGACCGGGGGTCGGTAGCAGCTGCGGCCCTCGGGGAAGAGAACAAGCTGCTCTACTTGAAGGATGCGCGCTCGGGGAGGCATTTCCTCGTGGACACAGGCTCCCAGTTGAGTTTCATCACACCTTCCTCCGCTGACCGGCTGGCGCTTTCCAGTGGTCCCGGGGTGTCAGCAGCGAACGGCTCGGCGATTAAGACCTTTGGTGAGAGGACTCTGCTTCTGTCCCTACACGGCTGCACATTTGAGTGGACTTTCGTCATAGCTGCAGTGAATTTCAATATGTTAGGGGCTGATTTTCTGTGCTCACGTGGTTTGTTGGTTGATCTTGCTAACAGGCGCCTGGTTAATGCACTGTCTTTTTATTCTTTTCCCTGTACAGCTCGAGTGGCCCCGCCAACAGCACAAGCCAACGTCACAGCTGCAGGTGGTAAGTTCCACACACTGCTCACTCAGTTCCCAGCACTCACAGTCCCAACATTTTCGGCGGCCGTGGCTAAACACGGGGTGGAACATTTTATTACTACCACCGGATCGCCCATTTTTGCAAAAGCCCGGCGCTTGGATTCAGCTAAACTGACCATAGCGTGCGAGAAGTTCGCCAACCTGGAAAAGTTGGGCATCATCAGGCGTTCGAAAAGCCCTTGGGCTTCACCGCTTCACATGGTCCTGAAAGCTGATGGCTCGTGGCGACCTTGCGGAGATTTCCGCAGGTTGAACAACGCTACAGCGCACGACCGCTACCCAATCCCGCATATCCAAGATTTTTCAGTTCATTTGGCGGGGGCGCGCGTTTTTTCTAAGATAGACTTGGTACGCGGTTACCACCAGGTCCCAGTATGCGCTGAGGACATACCCAAAACAGCGGTAATAACCCCGTTCAGTCTATTCGAGTTTTTGCGCATGCCATTTGGGCTTAAAGGTGCGGCGCAGACGTTCCAACGCATGATGGACGCAGTGTTGCGCGATCTCCCCTTCGTGTTCATCTACCTGGATGATATTTTGGTAGCCAGCGCTTCTGAAGACGAACACGAAAACCACCTCATGGCAGTTTTCCGGAGGTTGGGAGAGCACGGGTTAATAATCAACCCAGCGAAGTGTCAGTTCGGGGTGACGCAGATTGATTTTTTTGGGGCATCGCGTCTCTCCAGAAGGAGCGGTTCCTCTGCCTGACAAAGTGCGCGCGGTAACAAATTTTCCCCAGCCACAAACGGTCAAAGCATTACAGGAGTTTTTGGGAATGGTGAATTTTTATAATTGTTTCCTCCCCCGTGCAGCGCAGCTCATGCAACCATTATATGCCGCACTAAAAAAACAAAAAAACACAAATAAAATCGAATGGTCTCCGGAGCGAGTGCGAGCAGTCTCGGAAGTCAAAACAGCCCTGGCAAACGCTGCGTTGTTAGCACATCCAGACCCAACGGCCCGCATAGCGCTCACTACTGACGCGTCAGATGTGGCCATAGGGGCGGTCGTGGAGCAGCATGTAGCCGGGGCTTGGCAACTGCTCGCCTTTTTCAGCAGGACCTTGCGCAATAGTGAACGAAAATACAGCGCATTCGACAGGGAGTTGTTAGCTCTCCACTTGGCCATTCGCCACTTCCAGTTCTGGCTGGAGGGACGCCGTTTCACCGCGTTTGTTGATTACAAGCCGCTGACTTTCGCGATGGCCAAGGTTTCAGAACCGTGGTCAGGCCGGCAGCAGAGACAGCTGGCTGCGATCTCAGAGTTTACTACCGATATCCAGCATGTGGCGGGTAAACTTAATGTAGTGGCAGACTGCCTCTTGCGTGCCGTGGCGGCTCCAGTCCACGTGGAGGTAGATTATGCAGCCATGGCCGCAGATCAGGTTAGCGACGCGGACGTGCGCGCGCTCCAGTCTGGACCAACAGGGTTAAGACTGGAGAACAGGGTGCTGCAAGACGGTATGCCCCCCCAATCTGCGATGTCTCCACTGGGCGACCGCGTCCGGTGGTGCCCACCGCGTGGCGCCGCCGCGTTTTTGACTCGATTCATTCTCTGGCGCACCCGGGAGTGCGCGCGTCGCTCAAAATGGTGGGAGAGAAATTTGTATGGCCGAGCCTGCGCAAACAAGTTAGAGAGTGGGCAGCAACCTGCATGGCCTGTCAACGAGCCAAGGTACACAGGCACACGAGAGCTCCTTTGGAGCCGTTTCACATCCCGGCTAAGAGGTTCGATCATGTTCACGTGGACCTCGTAGGCCCCCTTCCGCCGTCACAGGGGTGCACACACCTTCTGACAATGGTAGACCGCACTACGCGCTGGCCGGAAGTGGTCCCACTTGAGTCAACCACAGCCGAGGAGGTGGCGCGCGCGTTTTTAACAGCATGGGTAGCGCGTTTTGGAGTCCCGTCGGACGTTACGTCCGACAGAGGCCCTCAATTGGTTTCAGAACATTGGTCAGCAATGGCCCACAGCCTGGGGGTAACGATCCACCGCACAACCGCGTACAATCCGCAGGCTAACGGGTTATGCGAACGTTTTCACAGGTCATTGAAAGCGGCTCTCAGAGCGTCGCTTACGGATGCAAATTGGGTGGACAGGCTACCATGGGTTTTATTGGGGTTGCGTTCTGCACCTAAAGAGGATTTAGAAGCCTCCCTGGCGGAGCTAGTTTTTGCGCAGCCACTTCGGCTGCCCGGGGAGTTTCTCCCAGATAATCCTGCGCCAGAATGTTCCCCGGCTCAGCGGTTGCAGCGTGGCATGGAATCGGGCGCGTTGCCTGGCCCCGTTCACCACAGTTTTCCGTGTGTTTTTATACCTTAAAAAACCTAGGCCTTAAAAAACGCAGAGTTTGTTTTTGTCAGACACGATGCCCATCGCCCGCCGCTACAACCACCTTATGATGGGCCATTTAAGCCCCATTTCCACCAGTATCACCTGGGCTTTACTTTTTTTTACTTGTTTCGGTTTTTCGCCATTTCCACCCAAGTCCTCACGGTTTAACCGTTACGATTTTCGTTACTGTTCAGAGGCAGGGTACAAGCGAGCGAAAAGCGAGGTGTGAATTGACGTGAATCGACTGCTAAACGCTGATTGGTCAGGGCGTAACGTCACCAAACGCGTCCGTTTTGTTTTCTGTTGAAGCTACACGTCCGCCATTTGTAATTTCAGCGAGTAACTGCGGTGACTGGATTCACAATTGTGTTCTCATATAACGATGTCCACGCGTAAGTTTATTCCATGAACAAACGAGGAGGTGCGGACTTTTCTGTCCCTCGTAGCCGATGACTACATCCAGAGCGAGTTGGTGGGGCAACTTGCAATGAAAAAATATACCAGGAAGTGTCCGGCCTGCTATCAATGCCAGAGAATTTGGACTCGACACGGCCACGCAATTGGAAAACGGTGACGGTGAGTGTTGTTTTCTTATTGTCCGTCTTCTTGCCTTTCGGTCAAAAGCGCACTTTATTTTAGCAATAAAGAAAGTTGTTTGATTGTGGGCAATTGTGGTGATGGCTAGCCCGCTAATAGCTAGCTACCTCTGTACCTTGCTGCTACCTGGCATCAACCTGCTGAATCGTGCTTTTATTTCAGTATTCATGTGAACAAAGCGCTGACGTAAGCTTATTGTATTCTGGTTAAAAAGTTTTGTGTTTGCGGTACATGTTGCACTTTGTTTGTGAGCTTTATTGTGTGTTTTTTTCCTTCTATACACAGTTTTCAAATCCCTTGGGGTCCGCCTCACTGGACTGCCCCGGCATCTCCCGGTGAAGTGCTGGTAAGGCACAACAAACTGAAAATTACCACCCGGTTGGTTTTAATATGTGATTGTTTTCTATAGACGCATAACAAGGAATTTAAAATGTCTTTCTACGTTTATAAAAATACTAGATTCAGGGGTGTTCATAGCCACAGTGGCCCAGTGTTATAGGTGTGTTGGTGGTGGAAATACTGTTGTATTTTCACCAAAAAAAAGGAGCACATGTACAGACTTCAAATCAAAATGCTTGATTGAAATTCTTCAAGTCAGCTAACACTATTAACCCATTCTGATTTATGAGGCCACAGTACAAAGAAATTCTTTTAAAAATAACCCATTAAATCAAAATACTTTTTACAATTAATCCTTTTTGAAATGAAGGGGGGCCTAACCACATCACCACAGAAGTTTCTCTACTGCGGGGCAACAACATGACAGTAGAGCTTAAATACAGCAACGAAGCATCCCACCACAGGCTTTCAACAGTTTAATTTCATAATATTTTTTCTGACATGTTTTGATCCGGTGTTATCTAAATACAATGACTTCTGTCTTTCATATAGGCAAGCTGAAGAGGTCCAGCAACATTGCAGACCTTGCATCACTGATGGCCCAGAATCATGCTGAGGAGATGCGGATCCATGAAAGGATGCTCGAACAGCACGAAAGACACCTGCAGTTAGCCGCATTAAGAAGGGATGAGCTGACAGAGACGGCTTCCTTCCACGGAGCCTTCCTAAACCATTTTGGCAGTCTGGTCGAAGTACTGAAAGCTCCCCATTTGTTAACATGTTTTGGGAATATTTGTAATGTAATAAAATGTTAGTCTTTTGGATAAAAGTGTGGTTTGTATATTATAACACTGGATGATAAAGGCGAATAATTACATACACATTCCATTGCCTCATATGACCCTAATCCTGCTGTTCAGCCATAAAGGTGTCAAGATTTTTAATGGTAATGTAATTGTTATTGTTAAATTTAATAAATATTACCACTGCTGTATCCATTGCTCTACATTGGGTACAGTTTTTAAGTAAAATTGTAAGCAGTTGCACAGGTGTAATTTACATTCAGCAGTAGACACTGATAAAGGTGAAAGTCGAATTGGGTAAAAGGTAAGTACATGTGAATTGAATGTTATATCGGCATTCCAAATTCTGAGAATTCCAATAAATTATAAGCAGTCTAGTATAATATAAAGCGAAAATACTCATACATGTAAACCCAAATATAACATTTTCGATGTTGTAAACGTTGACATGTATATGATAAACCTATGCTATTGTGATTCAATAGATCCATAGTGATCTTTGGTTTGAAAAAGAAAATTATAATTTGGTGTTGGGCAGTGTCACGCCGCGCCATTCATCAGCGGCGCCACCTGCTCACGCACCTGCCAATCATCAGCGGCGAGGGATAAAGGCCGTCTCGCCCGGAGGCTCGGCCTGAAGCCGTCAGACTTCGTCCCTCACCGTTGTGAGCATACTTCCCTTCAGCGTAACCATTTTGGTAAGAAGATCGCTTACCTTTTCTCTTCAGTCTTCTCCCCTGTGCACAGGTGGATTTCCCAGCGGCGGACATCCCCTCTCCATCGCCCAATCCTCGCTGCTGCACGGAGCTCTCCAGGTGGCTGTCTTCCGGGCTTCACCCCCTTGTTGTGCCAGCTGTCCTGACCCACCAAGTAAGTCCTTCTCTCGCCATAAATTCCTCCTGTGTTGGTGTATGCCCGTCACCCTCTCCCTGTGCTCTCTCCATAGGGTTGCTCGGCTGTACGGTCACCTGCCTCTGTGCCTGGAGCAGACACCATCACCAACACATTTACATCCCGCAGACACGCACTCATTCACTCCTGTTGTTAATAAACTCTTTGAACTACTCTAAGCCTGTGTGTGTGCGTCTCCTGAGCCGTGCGTTATGTCAGTACGGCTTCAGCAGAGCGGCTCGGCGGACGGCGGGCTCGCACACCGGTTTTCCACTCTCGAGGCTAGAGTGGATCAAATAGCTTATCAACAACAGGTGATCTTTAATCAATTATTGAATTTAACTAACCGGTTGGGCCGCTTGGATCCTCAACAGCCGTTCCCCCCGGCTCGCCAGGGTGGCGCGGCTCCTGCTGTTCCAGCGGCCGTCCAGCCGGCTCCAGTGGCACCGGTTCGGCTCACACCGATTCCGACCCCCGCCCGCTTTAGCGGTAAGCTCGGCGGAGCGCGGGGGTTCATTATGCAGTGTGAGTCCGTGTTCCACCGTGTGCCCGGAGATTTTCCCTCGGATCACAGTCGGATTGGTTACATAGGGAATCTTCTGGAGGGGCGTGCGTTAACTTGGACCTACGCCGTAATGGCGAGGCCCAGTTATGCCACCCTCACCTATGACCAGTTCGTGAGGCGCTTCCTGGAGGTCTTTGACCATTCTCAAACCGAGACGGTCCAGGTCGATCGGCTCCTCGCTCTCCAGCAGGGAGGCCGGTCGGCAGCGGACTACTCGGTCGACTTCCGGGTAGCGGCGGAGGAATTGGGCTGGGAGGATCGCTCCCTCTGTGGCCTGTTCCTCCGCAGCCTCAATAGTGATCTGAGGGATGAACTGGCTGGACGGGATATCCCTGGGACGCTAGCGGAGCTGACGTCCTTAGCGATAAGTTTGGATAACAGGCTGCGCAAGCGCTCCTCGGGGCGGAAGTCTTCTTCTTCTCGCCCTCGTGGAGTCTCGCCGCACCTGTTCCAAGCTCGCCCCCTGGCGGCGCCGCCAGCATTGTGCCCCGAGGAGTCGGAGCCGATGGTGACGGGCTGGACCAAGCTTTCCCCTGCGGAGAAACAACGCCGCCGTGAGTTGGGCCTCTGCATGTATTGCGGAGGTGACCAACACACTGTGGAGCGTTGCCCGCGGAAAGCCAGTCGGCGGGGTCCGCGAATCGCTGTAGGGAGCCTCGCGGATCCCAACCGGTTAGACTCTCTCACCCAATTAAAGCTGCCCATCCGTTTTTGCCACAATCCCACTGGGCACCTCACCCACGCACTGGTGGATTCGGGCGCAGAGGGCAGCTTCATTTCACAAGGCCTGGCAACCCGATTGGGCATCCGCTGTCAGGCATTAAAACACCCCATCTCCCTGGTCCATCTCTCCCGTGCCTCCCTTGGGAGAGTTTCTCACCAGACCATGCCTGTCCCAGTCATCATCTCAGGGAACCACCGGGAGGAGATGGTATTTTACGTCCTGCCCAACTCTGTGTCGCCCGTCATCCTGGGGTATCCCTGGCTACGCCTCCACAACCCTGTCCTGGACTGGAGGTCCGCTGGGGTATCGGCATGGAGTACCTTCTGTATGGGCACCTGCCTTCAGTCCGCTGCCTGCTCCCCATCCGCGGCTCCCCCTGTGGCGGATACAGCACCTCCGGACCTGTCACTGGTGCCTCCAGAATTTCACGACCTGGGTATGGTATTTAGCAAATCGAAAGCTATGTCTCTTCCCCCGCATCGACCATATGACTGTGCCATCAACCTCCGCCAGGGGGCTCCCCTGCCATCTGGTCGGCTCTACAGCCTGTCGGCGCCGGAGAAGGAGACCATGAATACATACCTAAAGGAATCTCTGAGCGCTGGGATTATTCGCCCATCGTCGTCACCCGTGGGGGCAGGGTTTTTCTTTGTCGGGAAAAAGGACGGATCCCTCCGCCCCTGCATAGACTACCGAGCGCTGAATGACATCACTGAGAGGGACCGTTACACCCTGCCCCTCATGGACACTGCCTTTCACTCCCTCCAGGGGGCGACCTGGTTTACCAAGCTGGATTTACGCAGCGCTTACCACCTCGTCCGGATCCGGGAGGGAGATGAATGGAAGACAGCCTTCCGTACCCCGAACGGCCACTTTGAGTATCTCGTCATGCCGTTCGGGCTGACCAACGCTCCTGCCGTCTTTCAGCGCCTCATTAATGACGTCCTCCGGGATTTCATCGGCCTTTTTGTGTTCGTCTACCTGGATGACATCCTTATCTTCTCCAGGTCCAGGGACGAGCACCAGGTCCATGTGAGGCGGGTCCTCCAAAGACTGCTGGAGAATCGTCTGTACGTGAAGGCTGAGAAATGCGAATTCTACGCTAGGACCACATCCTTCCTGGGATTCATCATCGCTCAAGATCAGGTGCTCCCAGACCCAGAGAAGGTGAAGGCGGTGGTGGAGTGGCCTACTCCCGCATCCCGGAAGCAGGTGCAACAGTTTGTTGGCTTCGCCAATTTTTACCGCCGCTTTGTCCCAAATTTCAGCTCGATCGTCGGACCGCTGACCCGCCTCACGTCCCCGAAGGTCCCGTTCCGGTGGACTGAAGAGGTCGCTGCTGCCTTTAGGGCGCTGAAGGCGGAGTTCTCCTCCTCCCGGGTCCTTCGCCAGGTCGACCCCGCGCTGCAGTGCATTGTGGAGGTGGACGCATCGGACACGGGAGTGGGAGCAGTGTTATCCCAGCGGTCACCTGACGATGGCGCCAAGCGGCCGTGCGCCTTCTTCTCCCGGCGCCTGTCCCCGGCGGAGAGGAACTACGATGTGGGGGACAGAGAGCTCCTGGCCATTAAACTCGCCTTACAGGAGTGGCGCCACTGGCTAGAGGGGGCGGACCTGCCGTTTGTGGTCCTGACGGACCACAAGAACTTAGAGTATTTACGATCTGCCAAGCGCCTGAATGCCCGCCAGGCGCGCTGGTCTTTGTTCTTCGCCAGGTTCCGCTTCTCGATCACCTTCAGGCCGGGCTCCAAAAACGGCCTGCCTGACGCCCTCTCTAGGCAGTTCACCCCCGTGGAGGCTGAGGAGACGCCCCACACTATCCTGCCCAGGTCGTGCGTCCTCGGTGCCATCTCTTGGGACATTGAAGACAAGATCCGGAAGGCGCAGGAGGTGGAACCTGATCCTGGCGGCGGACCGGAGGGAAGACTGTTCGTCCCATCTGCGGTCCGAGGAGAGGTCATCCACTGGCTCCACACCTCCCGGCTCACCTGTCATCCCGGCACCTCTCGGATGATCAGCCTCCTCCAGCGGTCCTTTTGGTGGCCAGGCCTGCGGAGGGATGCAGCCCGCTACGCCCGGGCTTGCCCAATCTGTGCCACCAGCAAGTCGGGAAATGCCCCCCCAGCGGGTCTGCTCCAGCCTCTGCCCGTCCCCGGCAGGCCCTGGTCGCACATCGCACTGGACTTCGTCACCGGACTCCCCGTTTCCAACTCCTTTGACACCGTCCTGACCATTGTGGACCGTTTCTCCAAGGCGGCGCACTTCATTCCCCTGCGGGGTCTCCCTACTGCCCTGGAGACGGCGGGCCTCCTCGTCCAACACGTGGTCAGGCTGCACGGGATTCCGGTGGACGTGGTCTCGGACCGGGGCCCCCAATTTTCGTCCGAGGTTTGGAGATCCTTCTGTAACGCCATCGGAGCCAAGGTGAGCCTCTCCTCCGGCCATCACCCCCAGTCTAACGGGCAGTGTGAGAGGACCAATCAGGAGCTGGAGGCTGCGCTCCGCTGTGTTACCAGATCCAAGCCGACGTCCTGGAGCAACCATCTCGCCTGGGTGGAGTATGCCCACAACACCGCCCGCTCTTCTGCAACGGGGATGTCCCCCTTCAAGGCGTCCCTGGGTTACGACCCCCCGCTGTTTCCAGCGCAGGAGAACGAGGTGACTGTCCCCTCCGTTAGGGCGCACCTTAGGCAGTTCCGCTCCACCTGGGCTGCCGCGCGTCATGCGCTTTTACGCACAGCGGAGCGCAACAGGACCGTGGCGGACCGGCACAGAAGACCTGCCCCGGCGTACAGAGTTGGGCAACTCGTGTATGTGTCTACCCAGGACGTCACATTAAAAGGCGAGAGGAGGAAGCTGGCACAGCGATTCATGGGTCCCTTTCCCGTCACCCGGATCATCAACCCGGTGGCTGTGCGCGTGGCTATCCCCCCCTCCCTCCGCATCCATCCCACTTTCCATGTGTCGAGGGTGAAACTGGCAGTCACTGACCCCCTTTGCCCTCCTCCTGCAGCGCAACCCGCGCCCCGGATGGTTGGTGGCCATCCGGCCTGGTCCGTCTCCTCCATCCTGGACTCCCGGCGCCGAGGCCGTGGGTTGCAATACCTGGTGGACTGGGAGGGCTATGGGCCCGAGCATCGGCAATGGGTGCCCCCGTCGTTTGTGTTGGACCCATCGCTCATCGCGGACTTCCACCGAGCGCACCCGGATAAGCCATCGCCAGGAGGCGCTGCTAGAGGGGGGAGTACTGTCACGCCGCGCCATTCATCAGCGGCGCCACCTGCTCACGCACCTGCCAATCATCAGCGGCGAGGGATAAAGGCCGTCTCGCCCGGAGGCTCGGCCTGAAGCCGTCAGACTTCGTCCCTCACCGTTGTGAGCATACTTCCCTTCAGCGTAACCATTTTGGTAAGAAGATCGCTTACCTTTTCTCTTCAGTCTTCTCCCCTGTGCACAGGTGGATTTCCCAGCGGCGGACATCCCCTCTCCATCGCCCAATCCTCGCTGCTGCACGGAGCTCTCCAGGTGGCTGTCTTCCGGGCTTCACCCCCTTGTTGTGCCAGCTGTCCTGACCCACCAAGTAAGTCCTTCTCTCGCCATAAATTCCTCCTGTGTTGGTGTATGCCCGTCACCCTCTCCCTGTGCTCTCTCCATAGGGTTGCTCGGCTGTACGGTCACCTGCCTCTGTGCCTGGAGCAGACACCATCACCAACACATTTACATCCCGCAGACACGCACTCATTCACTCCTGTTGTTAATAAACTCTTTGAACTACTCTAAGCCTGTGTGTGTGCGTCTCCTGAGCCGTGCGTTATGTCAGGCAGTGTGACAATGTCACAGTATTTAGTAGGATTAAAAAAAGTTTCATAAAATTTCTAGGTTCATTGGCAATTCCATCAAACCAAAAGTGAGTTGTCTAGCTGCAGCATTTTTTTTTAGTCATTTCTACGTTGTTTTAGTGTGTAATTAGCCACCACTGAACAGATAACCCTTATAAATAACAATAGATTGGAAAAATGATACACAATGGGCCTAGATTTGGATTGGCTTTTTTATAATATCAATTATTTGGTAAGTTAAAGTTAACTGGAAGTATAACAAGTTTCCACATATAATTCCAAGGTCAATTGGCAATTCCATCAAATCAAAAGTGAGTTGTCTAGCTGCAGCATTTTCTTTGCAGTCATTTTCTACGTTGTTTTAGTGTGTAATTAGCCACCACTGAACAGATAACCTTTATAAAGGACAACAGATTGTACAATGATACTCAAATGATACACAATACAAAAAATGGGCCTAGATTTGGATTGGCTTTTTTATAATATTTTTAATTATTTTGTAAGTTAAAGTTGACTGGAAGTATAACAAGTTTCCACATATAATTCCAAGGTCAAATGGCAATTCCATCAAACCAAAAGTGCATTGTATAGCTGCTGCTTTTTTTGGGAAGTCAGTTTATCATCAGTGTATCATTATTACACAATATACAAAATGGGTCTAGATTTGGATTGGCTTTTTTTATAATATTATAAATTATTTGGTAAGTTAAAGGGGCTTAGGATTAAGCTTCTGCATAATTTTAAATTACCCCGGTGTTTCAGCATTTAATTAACCGTCTATTAACATTTAACCGTTTTGAACAACAGAGGCGACGTAGTTTAAAAGTACACAACATTTTATTTAAAAAAGACGTTTGACATATATATGCACATGAACACTGAACAAATGAAATGATCTCTGAATGATCTCTGCTTCATATGCAGCTGCTTCAGATTCCTCCTGGGCAACCGCTATTCTCCTCTCCTGCTCCAACGTGTGTTGTCTCAATCCACGTCGTCTTCTCCTGTAAAATTCTCTTGTCTCGTTAAAGACATTCATTGTGTTAAAAACCGTGGAAATCCTCCGCTTGTAATCCGCTATTTTTTTCTGTGTTGTTGAGGAGTCAGTCTCGTCCTTTATACGTCAGCAGTGTAGCGCCACCTCGATCCCGCCCACCCCAGCAATACTCGGCTTTCCGCGGTTGTGATGGAGGCGCAGCCGCGGGAGAAACAAGTAGTAAAGAAAAGAAAAGAGTAGCGCAGAACTATATAGTGGAAATGTGGCTTTAGAGTGCTGGAAACAGGGAATAAGCATTTTTTGCTAGATTTGGGGGGCAGGAAGGAGAAGATTGGCATTAACAGGCTCAAACCCGCCTTTGTGGTGGCGGACGACGACGTGCTGTTGGCCAGGGCTCCTCGGCGTGGCAGACCCCCTAGAGAACATCCCCCAGAACACCCACAGGGATTGACTAACAATTCTCACCCTCAGACAGCAGCCCCCCAGCAGGATGGCGCCACTGAAGTGTTGAAGCCGGCTTACAGCAGATACGGGAGGAGACTGAGGCCCAAGCAACACGTGGGCTGATGTGTAATGATTTTATCATGACAGGCTGACTGTTATTCCGTAGTTACATCTTAGACGTTTGGGGGGGGGGGGTCATGTGGGACACATATGTGGGTTTCATATGCACAAATGTATATCACCTTATGCTTCATATGTATATCACTGTATGCTTACTGTATGCTTCACGTCTCAGATGAACAAAGGACTGAGCCTCCTCGGAGATAACAGGAGGATGTGAAATGTGGTCTTTGATATGCAAAGAGATGGCCGTGGGGGATTTCCTGGCTGCCAGTGACTTTGGGTGGGGGTGATAAGATCTGAAAGGGATGCATTGTTACATGGGATTAAATGCATTGTGACTGGAGCTTTGAAGCTCCTGGGGTATAAAAAGGGATGAAGGTCTGGGTTTCTTCCTCTTTCTGTATTGTTGATGTTGGAGAATGTTAATAAACCTGACTCGTGAGATAAACTCTGCCTCGTCCTTTCACATTTCCACACTGTCAAAATAAAAGCACAGGAGAATATATAGATACAAAATGAGATAAGACACAAAGAGAAAATAATAATAATAATCAACTGAGGCCAAGACAAGATAAAATACAAAACCCAAGAGCTGCTAATAATACAGAACTAATAAATACCAAAGTTGCAAAAGGAGAATTGAAGGCAAGGTGGGGAAGGCTCAAATATAAACCCAGGAAGATATAAACACAAGATGATCCAAAAGCCTATGATAATAATAAACATGATATAATGACCAAACTAAGATAGCATAACAGGACAGCTCAAAACAAACAGAACAAAGGGCAAACTCAGATGACATCATCCATTTTAAATACAAACAGAAGTGGGGAAATTACAGAAAATAATTAGACTTGCAAAGAAGCGTGAACACAGTTCCCCAACCGTGCTCTGATTCATGACTGAGCCCCAGTTCAAAGGGTGGATTCTTGACACCCCAAAGTAACATCAAAAAGAAAAAAAAAAAAAACAACAAATCCCCAACAGGAACAGAATAATAATCCAGCCCGGGAGGGCGATGGGGGAAACCAGGCTCAGACGGACAAAAGAAAAAGCTTGCTCAAGACCGATAGAACAGATAAGGTGGTTTACAGAAAACCTAGGAACACCAGGCAAAAAGGTAAGGCAGTTCAGGTGGCCTACAGAAGTCCCAAGACCACCAGCTCATGCAGCGGAATAAGTTGGATGGCCTCAAAAAGTTCCTGAACCACCCAAGCAAATGGCATACTCCATCAGGTGGTCTCCCAGCATCCCTGAGCCAATGGGTACAGCGTGCCCCCTCCTGGAGGCGGCAGCAGGAACCCGTGCTTCCTGTGGACTGCAGGGACTGCATTGTGGATGGGATGAGTCAGTGGCTGTGGGCAGTTGACATCCGACGATGACGACTGACCAACATGGAGACTAGACGAGGGGGATGACTGACCAGTGGGGAGACCAGACAAAGAGAATGGCTGACCAGCGAGGAAACCAGATGAAGAAAACAGATCATCAGTGAGAAAACCAGGCGGTGAAGATGGCTGACCAGCGGTGTCCTCAGGCGATGATTGATGACCAGTGACGATCTCAGGTAAAGATGGATGACCTTTGGTAACCTCAGGCGAAGATGGGTGACCCTTGGAGATCTCAGGCAAAGATGGATGACCTTCGGCAACTTCAGGTGAAGACAGATGACCCTTGGCGACCTCAGGTGAAGACGGATGACCCTCTGCAACCTCAGGCGGAATGGACTAATGATCATCAGTGGAACCAAATGAGGACTCAGACAGGGAAGAAGAAACAAACACTGGGTCACAATCACTGGCAGCATTGGAGCCCAACGAGGAAAGCTCAGGAGCAGATGACAGCTGCAACTGGCTCTCCCCACCAAGAGTTAAGCAAGACCTCTCTAATACTGACAATGTGAAGACAAAAAAGAGGACTTGCCTTAACTCAAGCTCCACCGCTGTCCAGGACTCTGGTGATCCAGGCTGGGGCATCTCGAGTCCATCCATCTTGGAATCCATCCCCGATGCGGCCACCTCAGACAGGGAGGAAGAGATAAACACCGGATCACTGTTACTGGCAGCAGTGGAGCCCGGCAAGGAAAACTCAGAAGAGATGGCAGCTGCAACTGGTTCTCCCCACCACAAGCAAGAAAAGATTTCTCTAAAACTAATAATGTAGAGACAGAAAACAGAACTTTCCTTGACTCGAGCTCCACCGCCGTCCAGGACTCTGGCGACTCTGCTGTGATGGCCCAAGCAGCAGGCATGATAGTGGGTGAAGCTGATGGAACCTCAGATGTGGCAGTTGATGTTGGTGGAGCTCCAGGCATGGCAGCTAATGCTGGTGGAACCCCAGATGAAGTGACAGAAGCTGGCGGAACCTCAGACATGGCGGCTGACGCTGGTGGAACTCCAAACGTGGCGGCTGACACTGGCAGAATCTCAGATGAGACGACTGATGCTGGTGGAACCCCAGACGTGATGACTGATGCTGGCGGAACCCCAGACGTGGCTGCTGAAGCTAGGGAACGTCTCACCAATGGCGTTGTGTCCTGTGATGCCAAAACCAGGGGACACTCTCTTGTCGGCTCATGCTTTGGGATCCAGGGAGCACTCCTCTCTCATCCAGGATGTGGCTGTGGGACCGGAACAGGACTCTCCAGAACCGCAGGCCCCTTCATTGTCCGGCGGCTCCCTCCCAGGACCAGTGTACACTCAGGAAAAACAGAGAGGGACATGGGAGAAGCAGGTAAGGATGACGGAATGGTTGCAGCAGCTGGTGATGAGGGCTCAGCTAAAGTGGATAACTGCTGCTGAGCCCCCCCTCCCCCTCGGGAATATGACAAGACAATTAATTTTTAGGTGTAAGAAAATGAATGGATACTTGCCTTAATTCCCGGAGATTGGTGGTTGCTGCTGCTGAAAAACCAGGCAACTCCCTTCTGGATGCTGCAGAGGTTGTCTGGTGAGTGTGCAAGGACACGGGCTCATGTCAAGGTGGATGAGATGCCGGAGTCAGGGGACGCTCCATTGTTGGCTCAGACTCCAACCCACCCGGTAAACCTCCATCCAGCTTGGCTCCGTATTCTGGAAGTAGCCATGGCTTGTAGTCCAACAACAGTTCTGTCTCTGCCAATAAAACCCACCGGCGCTACTCCAGCTCCTCATCAGTGGGACCGTCAGGGGGCACAAAGGCTGTGCACCTTATCCGGCAAACTGTGGGCTCTTCCAGTGCTGGAGTGACAGCAGATGGAGTGTTCTACTGTTTGGGAGGCAAAGGTGGGGCTGCAGCTGGATGACGGCGAGAGGCTGGAGACTTCCGTACCCGGGGATGCTTCTTCGTCGGCACAGGTACGGATGGGGAAGAAGTTTTCCCCCGCCCACTGAGCATGAGTTGAGGATTGGTGGTGGAGACAAGGAGACCCATGAGTCCAGGATGGCTCCAGAGGCTAGGGCAAGTCTCTCGTACCTGTTCCATGCCGTCCAGGCATTCCCGGGCTGCTTCGGGAGTGCGGGAGGCACGAGCCACCAAAACGATGTCCTTCAGCACTCCAACAGTCCAACACTCCACCTCATTACGCTCAACCATGCTGTAGTCTGTGTGGGCTGACATATAAGAAAAAAATGGACTTCAACAAAAATAGACGGGAGGGGAAAAAAAGAGCAAACTCAGAGTCGGCTGGGTACTCACTAACAGCACCCTTCTGTCATAAACGGCCCAGCTGGGGCGGAAGAAAGACCCAACTGCAGGATTTGTGAGTTTGCTTAAAGTTTAATCAAACACAAAGTAACACAAAAGTACAAACACTTGCGAAGGCAGGAGACGTGGAATACAAATAAGGCCGAAGCGTGGAGTGCACGCTGGTAAAACCAAATAGTCTGAGGGAAAATACAGCGTGGAACACACGCAGGATTAAAGAGAAACTAGATGTGGGATTCACATCTGATACAAAGAGGTAATAAGATGTAGAACTAACGTCTGGATATTGGGAAGGGTGCTGCCTCTAATAGCGGTGCAGCCGCCCTTAAATAGGACAAACAAAATCAAACATACACTACCGTTCAAAAGTTTGGGGTCACCCAGACAATTATTTTGTGTTTTACATGAAAAGTCACACTTACTTACCACCATGAGTTGTAAAATGAATAGAAAATATAGTCAAGACATTGACAAGGTTAGAAATAATGATTTGTATTTGAAATAATAACTTTTTCCTTCAAACTTTGCTTTCGTCAAAGAATCCTCCATTTGCAGCAATTACAGCATTGCAGACCTAACATGATTGCACAAGGGTTTTCTAATCATCCATTAGCCTTCTGACGCAATGAGCAAACACATTGTACCATTAGAACACTGGAGTGATAGTTGCTGGAAATGGGCCTCTATACACCTATGTAGATACTGCACCAAAAACCAGACATTTGCAGCTGGAATAGTCATTTACCACATTAGCAATGTATAGAGTGTATTTCTGATTAGTTTAAAGTTATCTTCGTTGAAAAAAAGTGCTTTTCTTTCAAAAACAAGGAAATTTCTAAGTGACCCCAAACTTTTGAACGGTAGTGTAAATGATGATAGGTGTGGGTAACAGGAGCAAGGATAATCAGATCAAAAATAACGACAGCTGTGACAGCCCGCAAAGTTGAATCAAAGGGAAGTAAACACAGGGCGCTGTCAAAATAAAAGCACAGGAGACTATAGATACAAAATGAGATATGACTAAAGGAGAAAATAATAATAATAATCCACTGTGATCAGGACAAGATAAAATACAAAACCCAAGAGCTGCTAATAATTCAGAACTAATAAATACTGAAGTTGCAAAAGGAGGACTGAAGGCAAGGCGGAGAAGGCTCAAATATAAACCCAGGAAGATATAAACACAACCCAAAAACCTATGATAATAAACACGATATAATGACCAAACAAAGATACCATAACAGGACAACTGAAAACAAACCGAACAAAGAGCAAACTCAGACATCATCCATATTAAATACAAAACAGAAATGGAGAAATTACAGAAAAAAATTAGACTAACAAAGGAGCATCATGACATATAGTCTTAACAATAAAGGAGACAAAAGTCAAGTTGAAACAAAAGTAATCTAGAACTGTGAAATGACACCTTCATAATGACATTAAATAGACTTCAACAGCCATCCAAATTTCAGCATATTCTAAATCCTTTTTCTGCAACCCAAAAGCAATTTTTTCACATTTAACCATTTTCAGGGCTTTGGTGATCCATTCCTTCTTACTAGGTAAATGTGTATTAATCCAGTTATTCATAATTATCTTTTTGTGGCCATATATAAGGAAAGAAATGTATTTTTACTCTTTGAGGATACTCTACCACAATAATGTAAATCTCCCAATATACATGACTGTGGAATGAGTGGAATAGTTATGTTAGAGTGGATCATTGTTTGCCTTGTTATACCAAACCCCCCCAAAAAAAAGAAAAAGAAAAAAAAAAGCTTGGTTTGAAGATCTGCATAAAATAATTTCTAAATTTGTATGGCATGGCAAAAAAGCAAGATGTTCATATTCAAGATTGTCTGGTTCTTATATGGAGCGGCAAAGCCCAGGGGCTCTTCGACCTCCTGATGATGCCCAGTCTTTCCAGGTTGGCGAACTCCTCGTGCGCTCTGGTCAGTTTAGCTGAGTCCAAGCGCCGAGCTTTTGCAAAAACGGGTGGGCCGGTGGTAGTAATAAAATGTTCCACCCCATGTTTAGCCACTGTCGCCGAAAACATTGGGACCGTGAGTGCTGGAAACTGAGTGAGGAGTGTGTGGAACTTACCACCCGCGGCTGTGACGTTGGCTTGTGCAGTTGGCGGGGCCACTCGAGCTGTGCAGGGAATAGAATAAAAGGAGAGTGCATTAACCAGGCGTCTGTTAGCAAGATCAACCAATAAACCATGTGAGCACAAAAAATCAGCCCCTAACATGTTGAAATTGACTGCCGCTACAACAAAAGTCCACTCGAATGTATGGCCCTGCAAAGACAGAAGCAGAGTCCTCTCACCGAAGGTCTTAATCGCCGAGCCGTTCGCTGCTGTCACCCGGGGACCACTGGAAGGCGCCAGCCGGTCCGCGTAGGAAGGCGTGATGAAGCTCAGCTGGGAGCCTGTGTCCACGAGGAATTGCCTCCCCAAGCGTGCGTCCTTCAGGTAGAGCAGCTTGTTCTCTTCTCCGAGGGCCGTGGCTGCTACCGACCCCCGGCCTTGGCGTTTCCCGAGTGCTTGAAGTGGCACGGTGGGATGCACTTGCGTGCCCTCTCTGTGAAACGGTGATGGTAGAAGCAAAGGACGTCGTCCGCTCCGTGTCGCCTGGCCCTTGCTGCTGCCGTCGTCAGTGAGTCTGGTGCTGCAGCCTCTGGCCCCATGCCATCTCCGGACGTCGCGCCTAGCTCTGCTGCTGCGGCCGAAGCTGCGCTCCGTTTGTGGGCGTCGACGAGTCGCTGCGCCTCCTGGCTCAGCTCGCGGTAGTCTCGTCGGGCCAACAGCGGTGAACCGGCCAGGGTCACTCTCACCGCTGACGGTAGGGTCCTGAGGAAAAGGTGGGTGAAGATAGAGCTGTCATCTTCGGAGTCTCTCAACCTTAGCATCTTCCCCATCAGGTCTGCGGGTCTGTCGTTCTCAAACTCCATCAACGCCAGGAGCCCCTCTGCTCGCTGTTGCACCGAGGGGGTGAAGTGGCTGATAAGCGCAGCCTTCAATGTGCTGTACTTGTCGCTGTCCGGTGGGTGGTTGACCAGGCTCTCCACCCTCTGGACTGTGTGGTTGTCCAGCTTCGCCACCACATGGTAGAATTTTGTGTCGTCTCTCGAAATTCTCCGGAGGTTGAACTGCGCCTCGACCGCGCTAAACCAGGAGCGCGGACTGTTCTGCCAGAAGTCCGGCAGCTGGAACGTGGCAGCATTCGTCAGGCTGGCTTCTGACGAGTCCGGCTCAGGAGAATTACTTCTGCTCATGCTTCGTCGTAAGGTCACCAGTGTGGAGAGTTGTGAAGGACGAGACTGAGTGTATTCCTCAGGTTCAGCTTTATTCACAATGACATTCTCCAACATTCAAAAGCAGAAAAAAGAGGATGAATCTTCTCACATCTGTCCTTTTATACCAGGACATCAAACATACAATCACATGGTGCTTAATCAAACATACAGTCACATGGTACTTAATCCCAGTCACAATGCAACTTCCCCCGAGCTTAACACCATCCACCTCCTAGTCTCCGGAGGTCAGGAAATCTCTCAAGGCCATCTCCTTGAAACAAAAGGCCAGATCTCACACCCTCCTGTTACCTCTGGAAGGCTCAGTCCCTTTGTTCCCCTGAGACGTGAAGTATACAATAAGCATACAGTGATATATCTGTGGAGCATCTGAAACCAACATATGTGCATATATGTGTGCCACAATCCGAAATAAAGATTCATTCATTCATTCATTCTAAGTCTCTTTCATCTCATCGAACTTCTCCCATGGTCTGCGATCTCTCAAGTACACTAAACTGATGACCGCATTGCATTCAACTGACTCCATTATCACACCTTACTCCACCTTGGTACCTGTAAAAGAGAAACTCTTAGGAGTTCAGAGCTACAAATTACCATGTGACCTATAGAGATATTTATTATTATATATGTGCGATGTCAGCCTCCTACAATAACTGTAATGGGCGAGGGGAAATCTTTAATGACCAGTCCTCATATTTGGCCTTAAATGCAGAACAGATTGTTGAGTATAATTTTTATTTCAAGGTTCATTACAGCATATTCTTACTTCAGGAGCATTAATATATTGGGTGCCCTGTTCAAATAGAACGTCTGACCATTTTAATCTATAATACTCTCCAATGCAAACTCTCCATGAAAAAAATTGAAGCCAAAAAGGATGATTCCAATGGGCATTACCTAGGGGTGTCATGATTCTCCAAACTGACGATTCGATTTAATTTTTAGTTTTTGAGGTCGTGATTTGACTCATTTCTCAAATTTTGTATAAATCGTTAAACTATTCAAGAATCACTGGTTTATGCCATGATAACTCATTACATTTTTAAAAATTCTTTCTTCAGAAGATGAGCTACATCAGGGATGATCTGTTTCCAGCAATCAATTATTTATTTATATCATGTTTGGAACCGCATTCTTAAATGCGATTATAGAATCTCCCAGCAGAGGGACCTCTTCTTCTTCTTCTTCTTTTAGATTTGATTGGCGGTTGGCATCCAGCTTACAGGTGCATTACCGCCACTGACTTATCTTTATATAAGGAGTTCAGTTCAATTCAATTCAATTCAGCTTTATTTATATAGCGCCATATCACAACAGAAGTCATTTCATAGCACTATCAAAAGTAGGGAAAACCCCACGATTGCAGAAAGACCCAGCAATCAGACAATCCCCTGTGAGCAAGCACTTAGCGACGGTGGAGAGGAAAAACTCCCATTTAACAGGAAGAAACCTCTAGCAGAACCGAACTCAGGGATGGGGCAGTCATCTGCTGCGACTGGCTGGGGGTGAGGGGATAGAGAAGAAGAAAAGAACAGACATAAAGAGAGCAAACATTAATGGTGAGAAGCCAAGTACAAGTTCTGAACAACTCCTTATGTGTGAAAAAATTATTCGTCCTTGGACTGTGTCCTTGGCGGCGTCAATAGCTGTGCCAGCCAGCTGGCTGGCCAGCTCTCACTCAGAGAGGGAGCTCTAATCGAAACCTAGTGCCACTCTCTGCAAATGATAGAGCATAGAGCAAGAGTGAGGAAGCCACTAGTGGGAGCAGCACTGACAGTGTGCACCGGAGTGTTGTCAGGTATGTTTTGCATGGTAAGACCACATTAATAGGCTGTAAACAGCACTAAATGTACAAAGTATACTGCTTTTAAACAAGAATAAATTGTACAGCTGAGGAGCTGTAGCATTTATTCTTGTTTGGCAGGTGAAGCCCATGTCAGCAATGAAAGTTCAGAGACTGGTCATTGTGATCTGCTGATTTTTTTTTTTTTTTCATTTATACTAGTGGCTCCTGAACTTTTTTTAAATTACCCATTTTGGTGAGCAAGAGTTGTGAGCAAGTTCTGCTGCACATCCACCAGCCATAATGCTCTGCACTGTGTGTCTATATATATACATTTATAGTAATATGGACATATGTTTGCTAGATGTTGTTTTTTCTTGCCTTCTGATTGTTGTTCTGAGTGTTGCTGTCCCTGTGCTGTTGCAATCCTGGAATTTCCCCATTGTGGGACTAATAAAGGCTTATCTTATCTTATCTTATCTTAAGACATTACCAAGCCCACACAGCTATTTCTCTGCCCCTCCACACCTACAATTAATCCATGAGCAAGCAAATCCTCATCATATTTCCTTTTATTCTTTGCTTCTTTTGTTTATTATCATCTGGAATTTATCGTTGCTCATCATTTTGATGGAGAGAGTTTTAAAAATTAGGTCATGATATAATTTTATCCATCCATCCATCCATCCATCCATCAATCCATCTTCTACTGCAGGGCTATTCAGTTACAAAATCAGTTGGGCCACGATTTGAAATCAAGACATGTAACTGGGCCCTTACATGTTCAGCTATCTCTTGAATATGACTAATTTCAAACCAACACAGATCAATATGATGAAAAATATGCACTTTATATTTACTGGCTTGGTTTTAAATGTGCACTTGGCACATGACAAAGGCACATCAAAAGTGCATAAAAACACAATAACAGTGCTGAGGTTGAGCAGAACCTGGAGTAGAAGAAATATTTTCCTCTTGAACAACAATTAAACAAACAGAATAAAAAAAATAAAATTCTGTAAATAACCATTTTGGTCACATCTTACTCAGGCATATCTCAAAGTGCATAAAACTCAAATGTGTGCTGTTAGTAGCGTTAACATTTGTTTCCCATTTGAAATAAAGTGTACTACATCCTGGTCATAACTGACCTTGGCACATCACAAAGTGCATTTAGCTGAATAAAAAAAGAACTGCCAAACACTCCAGTGCACAAACCCCCCAAGAAAAGATTGATAAACTTAACAAACATTGCACATCCACTATTGTGGTTTGTTTTGTTTTAAATCACCACATGTGTGAGTAGGAACTTCAGGGTATACACTGGACAGGATCACCATTCCATTGTAGGGCAGATATAATTTTAATAGTAATATGAGAAAACACTGAGTAGCTTTTATTATTAATTGCATTTTCAGTTTTAATTGTGAAACTTTTAACTTTGCAGAAAATAATCCCCCCCCCCCCCCAACCTCCCCGGTAGGTTTACATGTAAATCTGGCCTCCAAGAAGTGAGGAAAAAAATTTGTGGCCCTCACTACCTTCAAAGTTGCCCATCCCTGATCTACATGATGCCATGAGTGATATAATACCCATTATTTGTTTGCAATACCATACGAAGGCCTTGTTGTCAAATTAAAATGATTTATTGACAATAGAATGTAACAACAATAAATAACTTATTTCACCAGTGAATTGTAAAATTACTGTAAACAAAAGAACCTGGCCCTGCTTTTCATGTACAAGCAAACGCATGTCAAGTATGATCCATGTGCCCCTTTCTCATGTCAGTCATTTTACAACATAGCGGCTGTGTAAGAGAGCCCCACTGGGAGGGAGAGACTCAAAATAAGCCATGAACTCCATAAAGTTGAAGAGTTCATTGTGTTGTTCTTCATTGTGCTCACTCTGAGATGGTGCTCCTTGTAAGCAAGTGACACATCCTGATGAAGTGAAGCCACAAGTGTCGGCCATGTTACAGTGTGACTGGTTGCAAAAACCAACATAAACACAAGACAGCAGCCACTCACACTATAAAGTTAATTAAAATCCAAACCAACCAAACCAAAGTCTGTTTTGTTTGGACAATGAAATTACTCCATGCTGCACTTAACCATGACCAGTTCCCTTGGCTTTGGAACACTGGAGAACTCTGCTTTAGCATAGCATGGTTTTGCCAGTAGAAGCACACAGACACATGTGCAAAGTATCTGCAAGAGGTAGCAGTGAGCATGGCTGCACTTAGAACAGTGTGCCTGCATGATTGTCTGTGTTGTGGGAGGGCAGAAACCCTTTCAGCACGACTGTCAGAAGTGATTTTTATTTATTTATTTAGCGAATGCAAAGTCCTTAAGCCAAGCAGTTGCCTCCTGGTTTGCTGTATGGAGGGTGTGTAATCCTCCTTCCAGTCTTTGGAGCGGGCAAGCCTCTACGATGTGTTCCATAGTTTGCTCCTCTCCACATGCGCACAGTGGGCTAGGGCTACTGCCCCATCTGTGAAGGCTGGCCAAGCAGGGGCCATGTCCAGTCCTGAAGCGATTGAGTGTAGACCACTGTCTCCTTGGGAGGTTGGTGCCCGGGACCTGTTGGTTGGGGTTTATCACCAGCTGTTTGTTTGGGACCTCCTTGGTTTCCCATTCCTCTTGCCAAGCTGTCTGGATGGTAAAGTCAGCTGGGGGAGGGTTTTTCCAAATCGGCCGTCTGGATGAAAGTCGGGCAGTGGGTGGGGTGTAGATATCTGCATGGATTGGTAAGTGAGGAAAATCTTTAACTTTTTGGAGCATCCTTTGAGTTAATGATGCTCGCCGGATGTGTGGAGGGGCTATGTTTGACAGTACAGAGAGCCAGGGGAGTGGTGTTGAGCGGATTGTTCCAGTTATAGTTCTCATGGTTGAGTTGAGCTGGGTGTCTACATGGTGTGTGTAAGATGACCTGGACCAGACAGGGGCACAATATTCTGCTGTCAGAAGTGATGGCATCGCTAGACCATTGATAAAAGCTGTGAGTTCGAAGTTCAAGATCATGATGTCATTTCTATTGACATCCAATTTACAATCAAGATCATGACACCCGTAATAATACCTACGTATTTTTCAAAGAGCCAGAAGAGGCCTGAAGTTGCATGAAAGATACATGAATGCGTCCAGACTGTTTTTTTCTTTCACTTTCATGAGATTCTCATTTCAGTTCTTTGGACTACACTACTGCCACAACCTGCTGTCACTATGTGCAGCCAAAGGATACATTTTTCTTCAAACAGCGATCTAACCGAATCGGAAGTTACATTATTTTGTGTCCAGATTTCATAGAACATCTTTTTGCCTACCCTTGTGTTCCATAAAGGAAATGAAATGAAATGTATTCATAGTGGGTTTTTTTGTTTGTTTTTTTAACCTAAATGACCACTCAAAGCTTTTATAACTATTGGGCACATTCACCCTGTATTCCATGGGCTTATAAGAGGCAGAACACTATGGCCAATTTAGACATACCAATTGAACTAACAAGCATGTTTTGGACATAACCTACAGTAGATGGATGCCTATTGTGGCCTTGTTTGTTAATCCATTAGTGACTGTGTGCTTGTTTTCATGTTGCAGCATCTCCATTAGGCCTATATGGGCCTAATGGGCCTATGAAAGTCGGCAACTATCGCATCCTCAAAATCATCCCTAGGTCACCCTTATCCAAAGTTTAAAAGCTTTCCATAAGCACCAAACATGTCTAAGATTTGGGAAATTATCTTTTGATATCACTATCACACTATACATAATTGTTAAAGTATGATAGGGCTTAATCTGAGCCAGATCCTGCCGGAACAAGATCTAGTACCTCCCATGTAGGATCAGACACTTCTTCAGTGGGCTCCCTCACCTCTTGTTTCACTATGAAAATATGCCAATAAGTTTTTGTCTATAAATGAATGTTTTCTGTGTTATTATTCTTTATTCATTTGTTGCCCAAAAAGTCCCTGACCTATTTTATCTGCATTCTGAATTGGATTTTAGCAAGAGGCGGGGTGGGAGGCACTGGGCAGTTCAGTTCAGACACAGCACGCAGTTTGAATTATCTCTCAGCATCAAGGCAGAAAGGAAAGGCATTTCCAAAGTGACATTAAACTTTACTGAATTTCTTTATACCAGCGGAACAGTTGGATTCTAAAGGGGACAGACCTTTTAGTGGATGTGGACAGCACCGTGGAGACATGAGGACAGGTAGCAGTGTGGTAGAAGTTAGCCTGGCAGAGAATAGCAATGGACAAACTCTTCCTTTTGCCTTGTCAGCCTCCCGACTACATTCCATACGTGAAATCACGGATTATAAAAGGACACTACTAAAGATGATAGACTGTATGCCAGAGACACGAAGATTGTCAAAGAAAGAAACAGGATAAATTAAGTTGAGGATAAGGAGAAATGATCATGAAGGTAAGAGGAAATGTTACTGTTTTTTTTCTGCTCTTTATTATTAATGTTGAGGCTGGTTGTCATTAATACTATAAAAGCTGTTATGCAGTGTGTGTGTGGGTACATGTTTCAGTGTACAGTTACAGTAAACCCCCACAAATTAAGCACTTAAGCATCCTACACATTTACCTCTTCTCACCGTTGAATTATGGCAGGTCGTAGATGCTCCTGGGTGTAAGTATGTTAATGATGTTTGTACAGCGCATCTTTTGTTAATCTTCAGAGACTATGTAAAGACTAAGTAAAGCTGATGGAAGGAGTGTCCAGAATCCCAGAGATATCTCGGTGTAGTGCTGGTTCAAGCAAGACAAGCATGCAGCAGCTAGGTGTTGACTCATACAATTTATACAATTTCTTTTCCAATAATGACACACCATTGTACAGTTTACAGACCTAATGCAAATCAACAGTGATCCATATACTGAATAGATCGAATTAGCAATCATGTCCAAATGTAACTGGGACGTTAGGCTGCAGTTCAACTGCCTGAAATCCTTTTTTTTTTTTTTTTTTTGTGGCAGCTGAAAGAGGACAAAAAATTATCTGAAAGAGAACAAGTTTAGACTCTTTGAAGGAATTTGAAATGCCATGCCACCCTCACAAAGAGCCTTCACTGACACCGGTATGTTACCACCATGGCTGGACTGCTTCAGTTTCCATTATTCATGCCCCACTCGACTGCTTCAATCCAGCTCAGACTGCTCACCTTACAGGATACGCATTCATTCACAGCAGCGCTTACTCAAACACATGTGGCCTACCCCTAGGTGAACACACTAACCTGAATTCTTATTGGATGTGGCATGACAGTCTCATCCAATGTATTCCTGTGTAAATGTGACAGTGGTAATACATTTTTACAAAGATTTATGAGGACACTGTCAGGTGGGACGGCTCTTCAGATTTATATACTGTTTTATGAATCCCAAAGGTGCACCTGGCAACTTAGGGAATAAAAGGAACTTGGATTGTTGCCAATCCCCGCAGCATCAAATTTGCAATAAAATGAAAGGAAACCAGTTTTGCCTATTTCTTCTTCTTTTTAATAAACATGTGTTTTAAGGTCCTATTCACTGCACTTTTCCTATATTTTGACAGTTCCCACAGGTCTTAATGAAATGTTTGTGTAACATTTTGGTAAAGTTGCCTTTAATTTTGCAACTAGAAAAACACTCAGAGAGCGCATACCTCCACCAAGGCTCCTTCTGTCCCTCATGGATCACCTCTAAAATGTAATGGGTTTGTGTGTCTGTCAGTGAATAGATTTCAAAATACTGCTGTTGGTTTATAAAGCTCTGAATGGTTTAGGGCAAAAATACATTTCAGATCTTCTGGTCCATTATGAACCACCCAGAGCCCTCAGGTCATCAGTGTCAGGCTTACTGTCTGTGCCCAGAGTTAGAATCCAAAAGTGATGAGGCAGTGTTCGGTTTTTATGCTCCTCACATATGGAACAAACTCCCAGAAAACACCAGGGCTGCTGAAACTCCCACCTGCTTTAAACCGAGGTTAAAAACTTTTCTATTTGCTGCTGTCTTTCAGTAGAACAATTGTTAGATTCCCACAATGCACTTTAGTTTTTATTTCTTGCACTTTTTCTCTTATTCTATTTAGCTTGTTTCTGTTTCTCTTTAATATGTTTTTTAGTTTGCGTTTAAATTCTTATGTATTCCTTTTGCAACTTGCTGTGATGCTTTAATGTTTCATGTAAAGCACTTTTTTTTTTTTTTTTTTTTTTTTTTTTTGTTACTTATTTGTACCCGTAGGTAGACTTGGTTTGCAGTCTGGTGACAAGCCACCGGCTGCTGGTTGCTGCGTGCGCGAGCGCCCTAAACCTACATGTTTTTGGTGTGCGGGAGGAAACCGGAGAAATCCCAGAGTAAACCCGCGCAACACGGGGAGAACATGCAAACTCCACACAGTTCACTGTTGGTCGGGGGCTGGGATCGAACCCACGATCTCATGATCCCCGCGGTCCCAAGGCCGAGGGTAAAACTGTGCTGCCACAGTGCTAAACCACTGCGCCACCGTGCAGCCCAATCAATGGGCAATCAATCAGTCAATCAATGGCCTTGCTGAGTTCGTCGATGGTTGGCTCGGCGTCAAGTTCATCCATGGATGACAGGCAGTCGATGGCATCAAGGGCTGACGGTGTTCTGTCTGGAGTAGAGGTCGGAGTAGTGTTCCACCCATCTCTCCATCTGCTTGTTCTTTTCTGTGATCATCTCCCCAGTGGAGGATTTGAGGGGGGCCGTCTTGCTCTGAGCCGGACCAAGTGCTTTCTTGATGCCATCGTACATACCACGGATGTTCCCTGTTATGGCAGCAGTTTGAATGTCTTGGCTGAGCTGAGCCCAGTACTCGTTGGCACAGTGCCGAACAGTCTGCTGAACTTTGCTTCTCGCAGCCCTGAGAATCTGGAGATTCTTCTCGTTTGGGTACTTCTTGTACTCAGCAAGTGCTGAGCGCTTGGCTTCAATGACGGGGGTCATCTCAGTCAACTTGGCATCAAACCAGTCCTGTGACTTCGAGGTCTTCCTCCCAAAGGTAGCCAAGGCTGTGCAGTGGATGGTGTTTCGCAGCTCTTCCCACTTCTGCTTTGCAGATTCTCCTTCTTGTGGTACACCAAGTTCCTGACAGTTCTCGTAGAACTAGTCTTTTGCCTCTGGTGTGGCTGTCAGTGTTGGGGCATACACACTGACGAGGGTGACTGGGCCTTGAGTGGTGTTCAGGCAGAGGGTGAGGAGTCGTGCAGAGCCATTGCTGCCCGGTTCCACCATCTTCAGCAAGGTGTTCTTCACTGCGAAGCCCACTCCGTGTTCCCTGTGTTCGTCACTGCCCTTTCCCTGCCAGTAGAACGTGAACAGTCCTCCTCTCTCAGTGTGCCTGCGTCAGCCAACCGTGTTTCCTGGAGAGTGGCGATATCCACTTCCAGTCTCTTCAGCTCATTATTGATGATGGCAGTCTTCCTGGTGTCGTTGATGTTGCCCATGCAGCATGTCCCCCCTCTCCACGTCACTGATGAATCCAAAGGAACAGCAGGGCTGCTACAGTTTGGTACCAGCGCCATCGCAGGAGCTGCCAGAACGATGTTGAGCACAACAGAGAACTGCCTTAGGGACTCCGACTGGGGATTTTTCCTCAGGGTTGACTCCCGAAGCCTTTCCCGTGACCGGGTGTGCTGCAAGGCAGCGGAGGTTTGAAATCAGGGTTTACCTTCCCCTAGATGGGCTACCTTCCCAGGTTGACGAGCCACCATCTACCCAAAGCATCTGGTTTTAAGGTGCCAGAGATCCGCCCTCGCCCCTTCTCCTATTAGTAAAAGCAGTTCCGTCAGACTTAGAGACTAAACCACACGGGCAGGCTAGGAGTTGGACTTAGTTGTCAGAGGCTTTTCGAGATGCACGCCATAAGGAGCATTTTATGAGCACTGGGAGCTTAACCTCAGTGCCTCTCCTGGCTATGACAAACTTGGAACCTATACGGACAGTACTCCCCAAATATTACCAGCATGTGGACATTCCCATCCGCAATAAAAGCACATTGGATCATGTTCCAGCATTCGTGGCACCTACAGAGCGGCACCCCGCTCCCACTTCAGATGGTCAGATCACATCTCACTGTTTATGTACCCAGCCTACAAACAAAAGCTGAAACAAACAAACCCTGTTATTAAGCAAATTAAGCGCTGGACTCCAGAGACTGAGAGCACCCTACAAGACTGTTTTACCTGCGCAGACTGGGATGTTTTTAAAGCTGCAGCCACCCGAGAGGACTCTTCTGTAAACATACAGGATTATGCTGAATATGTGACTGGGTACATCCGCATGTGCGTTGATACCATTGTACCCACCGCACAGGTCAGGAAGTTCCCCAACCAGAAGCCCTGGATCAACAGCAAGGTACATCAGATGCTGCATGCTTGCTCTCGTGCATTTAAATCAGGCTGTGAGGTTGAGTACAAAGCTGCAAAGCATGGACTGAGAAAGGCTATAACAACAGCCAAAAGGCAGTACAGAGAAAAGTTGGAAAGCCTCTACTCCACTCCTGACCCGAGGCGCATGTGGCAAGGCCTGCAACACATCACACACTACAAGAGGACCAACAGCAGCACCACTAGCTACACAGACAGCCTGCTGGACGATCTCAACATCTTTTACACCTGCTTCGAGACCACCATCTACAGTACAGACAAGAGACACACACTCACACACCCCCTTCCCCCTCCACTAAGAGTGTCACCAGGCCAGGTAAACAAAGCACTGAGGAATATCAACCCCTGTAAGGCAGAAGGACCAGACAACATACCTGGGCGTGCCTTCAGAGCATGCGCTGCTGAGCTGACTGATATTCTCACATCAATCTTCAACCTCTCCCTCATCCAGAGTATAGCCCCCTTCTGCTTCAAAACGACAACCATCATCCTCCTCCCCAAAAGGAGCCTGCTGACCTGTCTGAATGATTACAGACTGGTAGCGCTCACTCCAACCATCATGAAGTGTTTTGAGAGAGTGGTGCTGCCCCTCATTCAGGAAAGCATACCGGGCACCCTGGATCCCCTGCAGTATGCCTACTGGCCCAACAGGCCCACCTCGGATGCCATCGCTGCAGCACTCCATTATTATCTCTCCCACCTGGAAGAAAAAGACTCCTACATTAGGATGCTCTTTGTCCTCCAAAGTGAATAAAAATATAATGTATAAGCATCCCAAAGTGATAAAGCAAAATACTGGTAAAACTCAAATTAAACAAAGCCTCTAAATTGAATGATTTGGCCTCTGTTTCTCCTCATAATTTAAAAATTAAATGTGGTTTATTAAATATTAGGTCTCTAACTCCCAAGTCTCTGTTAGTCCATGATCTGTTAATTGATCATCAGATTGAGTTAATTTCCCTTACAGAGACTTGGTTAGGGCAAGAGGATTATGTTGGTTTAAATGAATCAACTCCCTCTGGTTATTTAAACTGTCAAAATCCCAGAAGTTCTGGTCGTGGAGGAGGAGTAGCAACAATTTACCATTCCAAATTACTAGTTAATGTAAAGCAAAAAACATGTTATAATTCCTTTGAGGGCCTGGTCCTCAGTATTGGGCACTTTAGCAATTTTAGGTTAAACCCAATTTTATTTGCCATAGTTTATCGTCCCCCATCAACCTACTCAGAATTTTTATCCAAATTTGCTGATTTCTTAGCTGATTTAGTGCTGAAATCTGATAGAATAATTATAGTAGGGGACTTTAATATACATGTGGATGTAGATAGTGACTGCCTTAATGTGGCTTTTAATTCACTATTAGACTCGATTGGGTTTTCTCAGAAAGTAGGAAATTCTACTCATTACCTCCACCATACATTGGACCTTGTTCTGACATATGGCATAGAAATAGAAAATCTTGTAGTGTCTCCTCATAACCCTGTACTGTCAGACCATTGTCTGTTAACCTTTGATTTTACTATTTCTGACTATTTGGCTCCTAAAGAAAAAATATTATTACAGTAGATGCCTCTCAGATGATGCTGTTTCCAAATTTATGCAGATTGTTTCCTCTATGCCATGTGTCAACACAACGGAAATAAGCTATAGACAGCTTGCTCCTTCTGTAATTGATAACATGGTGGATAGTGTTTCAGCTTCTCTGCATCAGGCTCTAGACTTGGTGGCCCCCTTAAAAAAGAAAAAGTCTAATCAGAGATTTCTAACTCCTCGGTTCAACACAGAAACTCGTAGCTTAAAACAGAAGACTCGTCAATTAGAAAGAAAATGGTGCTCTACTAATTTAGATGAAATCTATTTAGCTTGGAGAAATCATCTTTTAATTTATAAAAAATCTCTTAGAAAAGCTAGAACAAGTTATTACTCTGCATTAATAGAAGAGAACAAGAATAATCCCAGGTTTCTTTTCAGTACTGTAGCCAGGTTGACAAAGAGTCAGGACTCTGTCAATCCTAGCATTCCCTTAGAGCTTACTAGTCAGGACTTTATGAACTTTTTCAATAATAAAATTTCATCCATCAGAGATAAAATCAATCAGATTCTTCCCATAGTTAACTTAAATACTGTAACTACTACAACTCCTTCTTTTGATGTCTGTCTTGATGAGTTTACTCCAATCGACCTTTGTGAGTTAGACAAAATAGTTTCCTCATCCAAACCTTCAACTTGTCTTTTAGACACTATTCCTACCAGGTTATTTAAAGAAGTCTTCCCACTTATTGGTAGCTTTATTCTTCATATAATCAATTCTTCATTAACTTTAGGCCATGTACCGCAGGCTTTTAAAACGGCTGTAATTAAACCCTTACTCAAAAAGCCAATGCTAGATCCAGGAGCTTTAGCTAACTATAGACCAATCTCTAATCTCCCTTTCATTTCAAAAATCTTAGAAAGAGTTGTTGCTATGCAATTATTTGACCACCTGCAGGGAAATGGTTTACTTGAAGAGTTTCAATCTGGGTTTAGAATCCATCATAGTACTGAAACAGCCTTAGCGAAGGTCACTAACGACCTCCTCATTGCATCTGATAATGGACTAGTTTCTGTACTTGTCCTTTTAGACCTTAGTGCAGCTTTTGATACTATCGATCATAATACTCTACTTGATAGATTAGAACACTATGTTGGACTTAACGGAACTTCGTTGCAGTGGTTTAGATCTTATTTATCTGATAGGTTCCAGTTTGTTCATGTAAATAATGAGTTTTCTTTCAACTCAAAGCTTAGTCATGGAGTTCCACAGGGATCTGTGCTAGGCCCTACTCTTTTTAGTTTATATATGCTTCCGTTAGGCAACATTATTAGAAAGCACTGTATACATTTTCATTGTTATGCAGATAACACACAATTATACCTGTCAATGAAGCCAGATGATAGTAATCAATTAGCCAAGTTAGAAGCCTGTCTTAAGGAAATCAAAGCTTGGGTGACTTGTAATTTCCTGCTATTAAATTCAGATAAGACTGAAGTCATTCTTGTTGGTCCAAAAAACCTTAGAAATTCCTTTCCAAATCAAACTTTCAGTTTGGATGCAGTTACTCTTTCTCTTAATAGCTCTGTGAGGAACCTTGGAGTTATTTTTGATCAGGATTTGTCCTTCAATTCACATATTAAATTTGTTTCTAAGACTGCCTTCTATCATTTGCGTAATATTGCCAAGATTAGGAGCATCTTGTCTCAGAGTGATGCTGAGAAGCTGATCCACGCTTTTGTTAGCTCGAGATTAGATTATTGCAATTCTTTATTATCAGGCTGTCCTAAAACATCTTTAAAAAGTCTTCAGCTGATCCAAAATGCTGCAGCAAGAGTTTTAACAGGTACTAGAAAGAGAGCTCATATCTCTCCGGTTCTGGCCTCCCTTCATTGGCTTCCCATAGAGTTTAGAATTAAGTTTAAAATCCTTCTTCTTACTTACAAAGCTCTAAACAATCAGGCTCCTTTTTATTTAAAAGATCTGATACTACCGTATTATCCTAACAGAGCACTACGCTCCCAAAATGCAGGATTACTTGTAATACCTAGAATCTCCAAAAGTACAATGGGAGGCAGAGCCTTCAGTTATCAAGCTCCTCTCCTGTGGAATCAGCTGCCAATCTGGATTCGGGAGTCAGACTCGATCTCTGTTTTTAAGAATAGGGCTAAAACCTACCTTTTTGATATAGCCTACAATTAGGGAGGGATCATGTGTTTCTGAACCCTCCCTTAGTTATGCTGCTAATAGGTTTAGTCAGCCGGGGGACCTCCAGTAATGCACTGGGCCTCACTCCTTTCCTCACTCTCTATGAAATATTTTTTTTTGCTGGTCATTAACATTTGTTTGTTCTCTCCCATAGATTGAGTCCCCATCGTGCTGTTTGCTCTCTACATGTCTGTTCTTTTCTTCTTCTCTATCCCCTCACCCCCCAGCCAGTCACAGCAGATGACTGCCCCTCCCTGAGCCTGGTTCTGCTGGAGGTTTCTTCCTGTTAAAAGGGAGTTTTTCCTCTCCACCGTCGCCAAGTGCTTGCTCACAGGGGATCACCTGATTGCTGGGGTCTTTCTGCAACTGTGGGGGTTCCCCCCTACAGTTGATAGTGCTATGAGATGACTGTTGTTGTGAAATGGCGCTATATAAATAAAGTTGAATTGAATTGAATTTGTTGACTACAGCTCCGCCTTCAACACAGTCATCCAGCACAAGCTCACCAATAAACTGTCTTCACTTGGCCTGCATCCTACCCTCTGTGACTGGCTGCTGGACTTTCTAACTGGCAGGCCCCAGTCTGTCAGGATGGGTAACAGGGCCTCAGCCAGCATCATCACAAACACAGGTGTCCCACAGGGTTATGTTCTCAGCCTCATCCCCTACAGCCTCTTCACCTATGACTGTGTTTTGCATCTCACAAGGACAATATCATCCTAAAGTCTGCGGATGACACAGCAGTGATGGGACGCATCACTGGTGATGACGAAGTATCCTACAGGAGGGAGGTGGCCAACCTGGTGTCATGGTGTGAGGACAAGAATCTCTCCCTCAACATGGATAAGACAAAGGAGATGATAGTGGACATGAGGAAAGGGAGGAGGAGACCCCATCGGCCGCTGTACATCCGGAAGCTTGAGGTGGAGAGGGTAAGCAGCTTTAAATACCTGGGCATCCACATCAGCAAGGACCTTAAGTGGACACACAACACCACAGAGCTGGTTAGGAGAGCTCAACAGTGGTTGTACTTCTGAGGAGGCTGAAGAAGTTTGGCATGTCCTCCAGGATCCTCAACAATTTCTACAGCTGCATCATCGAGAGCATCCTGACCAACTGCATCACTGTGTGGTACGGCAGCACCACTGCCCTGGCCCGCAAATGCCTGCAGAGAGTGGTGAAGACAGTGGAGAAGATCATCAGGACTCCACTCCTCTCTCTGCAGAGCATCTACCACTGCAGAGTCCAAAAGAGAGCTGACGCCATCCTCTGGGACCCCACCCACCCCCAACACAGACTGTTCACGCTTCTACCCTCAGGCCGGAGGTACAGAAGTGTGAAATGCAGGACAACCAGACTGAAAAACTCCTTCTTTCCCACTGCCATCAGACTCATGAACAGACAACAACTCCCAAAACTCTGTAACACAGCTTTGCATATAGGAACTCACACACCGGCTGCTAAATTTGCACATTGCTCACCTGCACAGTAGATATAGTGTCACCCGTCTGATGTCCATATTATCTCTGCTGCTAATTATCATCTCTGCAGCTATTTATCATGCACAGTCTACTGGTACTATCGTTACAGAGAAATTAGCACCGGGTGCTAATTTGTAATTTGTAATTATACACCGCTCATTGCACAATGCTCATTTGCACGCTATACATAGGTTTATGCCATCTCAGGTTCACATCATCACTAATATCAATATACCACTTTCATTTTAGTCATCCAGTGAATTTTCAGTTTCGTTCCTCTTGTCTGACTGCTTTAACTGTCCAGACTGCATAATGTGCTTTATTAGTACTCATTAGTTTTAGTATTTAGTATCAAGGTGTGCTTAAGGAGTCTTTATTGCCCAACTGTGTGTTGGCGTGTTTGTTATTAGCATTCATTAGTTGAGTTAGATTGAGTTACTGCGTTAGTGTGTCATTACCTTATTAGAATTGTTGTTTCTGTACCTGTTACTTGGCATTCGTTCAGAGAGCAAAGTAAGAATTTCATTGCTCAGGAAATTTTTTTTTTTTTTTGTTACTTATTTGTACCCGTAGGTAGACTTGGTTTGCAGTCTGGTGACAAGCCACCGGCTGCTGGTTGCTGCGTGCGCGAGCGCCCTAAACCTACATGTTTTTGGTGTGCGGGAGGAAACCGGAGAAATCCCGGAGTAAACCCGCGCAGCACGGGGAGAACATGCAAACTCCACACAGCTCACTGTTGGTCGGGGGCTGGGATCGAACCCACGATCTCATGATCCCCGCGGTCCCCCGGCCGAGGGTAAAACTGTGCTGCCACAGTGCTAAACCACTGCGCCACCGTGCAGCCAGGAAATGTAGCATTTCTTAACTGTGTACATGAAAATAAAGCCTTTGAATCTTGAACTGTAAATGCAGCAAATATATAACATGTATAAGAGTCTAAGTATTTGGGCATCACATTAGATCCCACGCTCACCTTTCAAAAGCGCACAAAACGGATGAGTCGCACTCTGAAATATAATCTTGCAAACTTTCAATGCATCAGAAACTCACTTAAGCCCCTTTTCCATTAGTACCTACTCAGCCCAACTTGCCTTGGCTCGACTCCACTCTACTCGGCTCAACACGGTGTGATTGGTTTTCCATTTCAACTGAGTACTACCTCAAGTGGGTGGGGTTGGGTTCAGTACAGGAAGGCGGCCCGTTATCCCATTATATTGTTGACATGCTGACGCTTTCACTGATAAATAAAGTAAGAGACGCTTAAAATCACAAAACACTCACCATCTTTCCTGTGAGTAACCATCAGCTCGGAGACTTTTTGGTATACTTTTTCATTTTGGCTCACTGCGCCTCAGCAGGGCCGATGGGGCTGAAAAATTCATAGGCTGAAAAGTTCATAGTTGTCAAATTTGACCAAATGTAGTTTATTTTTCAAGCGTAGGGATCCAGGCGCTGCAACACTGATGGAAGAACTGTGCGCACCGATGGGAAGACTGTTGAAAAATAACCACATTTGGTCAAATTTGACCACTATCTGAACTTTTCAGTAAATGAAGTTTTCAGCCCCGGCGCCGGCGGAGCGTTCCAAAGTGAAATACCAGAAAGTCTCCGAGCTAATGGCTGCTCATGGGGAAGATGGAGAGTGTGTTGTGATGGTGTTGATTTGTGTGTAGCCATTTATTTTTCATTGATTATCACAGAAATAAAAGCTCACAGTTGAATTTACAAATAGTGGGTTAAAATCTTGTGAAGACATCGTTCTCATCCACTGACGTTATGCCTTGGCCAGTCAGTGGCCTGCAATCTGTTGACGTTACATTTTCAGCTCGACTCAGCATGGTTGGAACCTCACTGAAATACAGTAGGTCCAAAAAAATTACCTGGTGGAAAACCCTCCTAACCAAGTAGAGCCGAGGCAAGTAGGGTGAGTAGGTACTAGTGGAAAAGGGGCTTTACTCTAAAAGGATCAAAAACCTTTCTGAAAGCCATGATTTTGACACATTTCTCCTATTGCATCTCATGCTGGTCACATGCCAATAGTACGACTCTGAAACCCTTGGAATCCCTGTATAAACAATCCATCAAAATTCTGGATAAGACATGACAGTATCACCATTGTGGTATACTTGCCAAACACAAGATGTTCAACTTTGAAAATATGATCACGTATGCAAATATACTGTTGGTTTTTAAAATTATCCATGGTTCTGCACCCCCACCTCTTAAGACTTTTGTGTACCTAATTTCTGAACAAAATACCAGAATAACAAGGACTTCCTCTAGGTGGCATTGTTGCATCCCCCTACGTAAAACTACTTTTGGACGATCAGCATTCTCATACAAAGCTATAACAGAATGGAACACGCTCCCCACTGCATTGAAGACCAGAACAAATTACAGAGACCTTTCCATTGAGACTAAAAATGGATTTTAAACAATCAAGTGTGCCAGCATTGACTCCCTCCCTTAAATGGGATTTGAGATAAGATGAGATGATGAGATTCAACTTTATTGTCATTACACATGTATGAATACAAGGTAACGAAACGTGACTTGGCATTTGGGCACGCTCTGCAGAGCGCATCCAAGGCCGGGGCAGCCGCTAGGCGCCAGTCAGATTTGAAATTTATCTTAAATTGTGCAGAGCTGTCAACTGATCACCACCTGTTGGTGAATTGGGATCTGATGGCAGGGGAGGATGCCATTCAGACCTGGTAGACCCAAGCATATAGTGAGGGTGTGCTGGGAATGTCTGGCTGAGGCCCATGTCCGGGAGGTCTTCAACTCCCACCTTCGGAAGAACTTCAACCACATTCCGAGGGAGTCTGGAGACATGGACTCTGAATAGGCCATGTTCTCCACCTCTATTGTTGAAACGGCGGCCCAGATCTGTGGCCGCAAGGTCGTCGGGGCATCTTGTGGTGGCAACCTCCGAACCAAGTGGTGGACACCAGTGGTGAGGGGGGCCGTTAAGCTGAAGAAGGAGTTCTATCACGCTTAGGTGGCTTGTGGGACTCCCGAAGCAGCTGAGTTTGTACCGGCAGGCCAAGCGGAGTGCAGCTCGGGTGGTTGCTGAAGCAAAAACTCGGGTATGGGAGGAGTTCGGTGAGGCCATGGAACAAGACTTTTGGTTAGCGTCGAAGAGATTCTGGCAAACTGTCCGGCGGCTCAGGAGGGAGAAGCAGCTCCCTGTCCACACTGTGTATGGTGCGGATGGGGCGCTGTTGGCTTCGACTGGGGATATCGTCGGGTGGTGAAGGAATACTTCGAGGATCTCCTCAATCCCACTGATACGCCTTCCACAGAGGAAGCAGGGCTTGTGGACGAGGGGGACAACTTGCCTATCACAGGGGCTGAGGTCGCCAAGGTGGGAAAAAATCTCTTTGGTGGCCGGGCCCCGCGGGTGGACAAGATTTGCCCTGAGTACCTCAAGGTCCTGGATGTTGTAGGGCTGTCATGGTTGAACAACATTGCAACATTGCGTGGAGGTCGGGGGCAGTGCCTTTGGCATGGCAAACCGGGGTGGTGGTTCCTGGCTTCAAAAAAAGGGGACTGGAGGGTCTGCTCTAACTTTAGAGGGATCACACTCCTCAGCCTCCCTGGGAAGATCTATACCAAGGTACTGGAGAGGAAAGTCTGGCCGTTGGTCAAACCTCGGATTCAGGAGGAGCAATGTGGTTTTCATCCTGGCCGTGGCACATCGGACCAGCTCTTTACACTCTTGAGAATTCTCGAGGGCTCGTGGGAGTTTGTCCAACCAGTTTACATGTGTTTTGTGGACTTGGAGAAGGCATTCAACCACATCCTTCGTGGTTTTTTATGGGGGGTGCTTCGGGAGTATGGGGTATCGGGCTTGTTGTTACGAGCTATTCAGTCTCTGTACGACCGTTGTGAGAGTTTGGTTCGTATTGCCAACACTCGATCGGACTCATTCCCAGTAAGAGTTGGACTCCGCCAGGGCTGCCCTTTGTCACCGATCCTGTTCATAATTTTTATGGACAGGATTTCTAGGCGCAACCAGGGAACAGACGGTGTTATGCTTGGTGATCACAGGATCTCATCTCTGTTGTTTGAAGATGATGTTGTCCTGCTGGCTTCATCCAGCAATGACCTACATTACTGGGACGGTTTGCCGCTGAGTGTGAAGTGGCTGGGATGAGAATCAGTACCTCCAAGTTCCAGTCCATGGTCTTCAGCCGGAAAAAGGTGGATTGTCCTCTCCGGGTTGGGGACAGGCTCCTGCCCCAAGTGGAGGAGTTTAAATGTCTTGGGGTCTTATTCACAAGTGAGGGGAGAATGGAGCGAGAGATTGACAAATGGATCAGAGCAGCATCTGCAGTGATGCGGACATTGTACTGGTCTGTTGTGGTGAAGAGGGAGCTGAGCTCTAAGGCAAAGCTGTCGATTTTCCAGTCAACCTACGTTCCTACCCTCACCTATGGTCACGAGCTTTGGGTAATGACCGAAAGAACAAGATCGCGGATACAAGCGGCTGAAATGAGCTTTCTTTGTAGGATCTCTGGACTCACCCTCAGAGTTGGTGTGAGGTGATCCGTTAGTCATCCGGGAGAGGCTCAGAGTAGAACCGCTGCTCCTCCACATTGAAAGGAGCCAGTTGAGGTGGTATGGGCATCTGATCAGGATGCCTCCTGGACGCCTCCCACTTGAGGTGTTTCGGGCACGTCCCTCTGGGAGGAGACCCTGGGGCAGACCCAGGACTCGCTGGAGAGGCTATGTCTCCCAGCTGGTCTAGGAACGCCTTGGTATCCTCTCTGAAGAGCTGGAGCAGGTGGCTGGGGAGAGGGAAGTCTGGGCTTCTCTGCTTGAACTGCTGCCTCTGCAACCCGGACCTCCGGAAAAGCTTTTAAACTTACTCCCTGCTTATTTTGGGGACAACAAACTCTGAAATCTGACCTGAATGACTTTATGTTCTGTTTTTATTTTAATATCTTCTTGCCTGCCTCAGGAACTACAGATGGAAATTATTGAGAATGCTATAATCTGGTACAGAGCATCTTTACTGTGTGTTCAATGTTTTTTCTGTATATGGTCCCTGACAAATAAACCAAAAAACTATAACTATTAGTTTTGGAGTATTGCAGTGTTGGTACCACACTGAGAGAAGATAAGAGCCTTGGCTAAGGTATGCATTCTCAGATCATCACCAAAATGTATTGGGTTTGTTTGTAGCCCAAGAACCCCCTCTGGTGAAAATTTTATCCAAATCCATCCAGTAGTTTTGGAGTATTGTTGCTAACACTCTGTGAGAAGATAAGAGCCTTGGCGGAGGTATGCATTCTCAGATCGTCACCAAAATATAATGGCTTTCTTCATAATCCAAGAACCACATCTGGTGAAAATTTCATCCAAATCCATCCAGTAGTTTTGGAGTATTGTTGCTAACACTCTGTAAGAAGATAAGAGCCTTGGCGGAGGTATACACTCTCAGATCATCACCAAAATGTAGTGAGTTTGTCTCTAGTCCAAGAACCACCTCTGGTGAAAATTTCATCCAAATCCATTTAATTTTGGAGTGTTGTTGCTAACACTCTGTGAGAAGATAAGAGCCTTGGTGGAGGTATGCATTCTCAGATCATCACCAAAATGTAATGGATTCCTTTGTAACACAAGAACCACCTCTGGTGAAAATTTCATCCAAATCCATCCAGTAGTTTTTGTGTAATCCTGTTACACAATACAAACAAAGCCCTTGGTGGAGGTATGCACTCTCAGATCATCACCAAAATCTAATCATCTGTTCCCTGTGCCATTACACACCTTTGCTGAAAATTTCATCAAAGTCCATTTATAACTTTTTGAGTAATGTTGCTAACAGACAGACAGAAAGACAGACAGAAAAACCAAAGCCGGCAAAAACACAACCTCTTTGGTGGAGATAACTATTGCAGCATCACTGTGAATCATCTTTTGCAGCCTTACTCAGTGCATGTCCCTAATTCCCTAAGAGTCACATTAAACTCAACTCTCCCTCTTACATCACTGTTGCTAATATTAGCTAGCTAGCTCCTAGGTCAGATCGAGCCTGAGAAAATAAACACAAATTTGTGTTAAAAAATGAAATAAAACATCACTGGTGGACAGGAGTGTGTGGTTTCAGTGGTCGATAGCATATGACCTGGAGCACAATAAGCATAGAAACATTGATGAACGAGTGGCTAAACTGTTTAGCTTCCATCGTGGGTCTCAGATTGAGAAAAATAAGTCCCCCGTTGTGGGACTAATAACGGCTTATCTTATCTTATAACCCTAAAGGTACACTCCGGTGGCTCTAAAACGACCTAAAGCGACCTCAAAAGCAAATATGTATTCCCCAGAATAGTATATTGTGGCCTTTTACCCACAAAAAACTTTCATTGTCTCAGAACTGCTTGGAAAGAGCTTTTGAATCTTGCAACTACTTGATGTGGCAGGGTGGTGGATTTTTAAACATAAAGCACAGCAACACCACCTGGGGAATTTCACCGCAGGAAATAATTTTCTATCCACCTTATTCCTAGGCCCCATGATGTCTTGCGTGAATTATGGTAGCAACTTCTAGTACTAGTTTAGAATGTATGGTTGTCACTGAAACAGGACACTTTACCTTGTTTAAAAACAATGACTTCGGCATCAAAAATGCGGGAACACGGTGTTATGTCTGGATCTGGACCCAAAGGACAAGGCCAGGTGTAGAACAGGACGAATGTTTATTAACTGGTAGCACACACACCACACTACGACCGCCAGGCAGAGGTGATGGCAAAGAGGCCGGCCCCTCCTGCCTGCTGCCCTTTATAGGCACAGGAGGTGGCGAGACCGGAAGTCAGAGCCACCACACTCTGACTTCCAGTCACAAATAAAAGCCTAAGAACAATAACACTATGAATAACTATACAACATCCCCCTCCCCCATCCCTACTTACAAAAGTCCAAAACACATACACAATTCAGACCCTCTCCAATTTAGCACCTGAATCACTCACTAAAATAACGAAAAACAATGTACTATATGTGGCCTAACACATTCACACCCAAAACAAAAACTAGGGGGGACGGGGGGGGATTGCTGTCCCACCCCACACGGCTAGGGGGATTATTCTGCTGCCTGTACTAATTGAAAGTCCAGTACTAAATTAAAATAACTGCCGTGCTCCTAAACTAAAAATAAAGTGTACAAAATAATCCCCAGAACTACATACAACACACAAAACAACAAAATACTCTGAACGCATGCGCTTAAATGAACATAAAATACACACGGCTAAAGGAGAAACAAGCTCGAGGGCCTCCCTGGACCATCCTTTCATCAGTCCGCCCCTGGGGGCGGCCTGCCTCCTGGGCTGCAGCTGGTAGTATTGGCACCAGTGCACCACCTCTTCTTAACCGTCAGATATTTTACTCGTCAAGGCCAACCAATCACATTCTCCTCCTGGGCACGCCGCAGCTCGTTCGGGTGCCTCCACGAGCCGTCCGACAGCTGGAAATAAGCATCATCCTGTCTGGCCATGATGCGCAGCTGTCCCTGGTGCTCCTCTAGGTGCCGTTTGACTTGTACCCGCCATGATCGCGCCTCCTCCTGAGCCCGAACCAGGTCTGCCACTCCCAGAGGAGTTCTGCTTGGCTCGCAGGGTCTCTGCTTGGCACGCGGTCCCTCTGTGCCTAATGGTCTGGCCCCGACCACTTGTAAATCCGCTGCAGCCATCGCCTTTGTAGCCCCATGTTCACTGGCCCACTTTAGCTGAGCTCTGGGAATAACTGGAGCCAGCTCCTTAGCGTCGCTTGTCGTCACAGGTGCCCCGCCGTTACACCCAGTACCCTCATTCAGGATGACTTGGGCACTGGCACAGGGACGCCCTGCGATAACCCTGAGCAAGACTGGTCCTGCTCATCTTCCTCATCCCACACCGCACTGTCCTCCACTCTCGGAACCGGCCGGTCCCACAGTCCAACAACTCCTCCCCAGCACCGCTCTTAATGGTGAAACCCAGACCATAAAACAGGCCACAGCCCATGATGTTATCACCACGGGCCGTCACGGTGAACTCGATATTAGACATCTCCGCTGATCTGTACCGGGCCGTCAGTCTCAGTGTTCCCACTGCAGCCAGCTGTCGTCCTCCACAGCCGTAAAGCGGCGCTGGGTCACCTTCAATCCTGTAGTGCGGGAAGAATTTTCTCACTGTAGCCAAATTCAGTAGGGAGCCCTCCACCCCGTATCAATCAGCAATGATACCTCCACACCATCCAACTCCACTGTGCAGTACGTGTACTCGTTGGTGTTCAGGAGATCACATGAGAAATAAGAAATCACATAAGTACATAAGTATTCACAGACTTTGCCATGAAGCTCAAAATTGAGCTTGGGTGCATCCTGTTTCTACTGATCCTCCTTGAGATGCTTCTACAGCTTAATTAAAGTCCACCTGTGGTAAACTCAGTTGATTGGACATGGTTTGGAAAGGCACACACCTGTGCTATATATGGTCACACAGTTGACAGAGCATGCCAGAGCACAAACCAAGCATGAAGTCAAAGGAATTGTCTGTAGGCCTCTGAGGATTTTCTCAAGGCACAAATCTGGCAAAGAGTACAGAAAATTTTCTGCTGCTTTGAAGGTCCCAATGAGCACAGTGGCTTCCATCATCCGTAAATGGAAGAAGTTCAGAACCACCAGGACTATTCCTAGAGCTGGCTAGCCGTCTAAAATGAGCGATCGGGGGAGAAGGGCCTTAGTCAGGGAGGTGACCAAGAACCCGATGGTCACTTTATCAAAGCTCCAACGTTCCTCTGTGACGAAAGGAGAACCTTCCAGAAGGACAACCATCTCTGCAGCAATCCACCAATCAGGCATGTGTGGTACAGTCGCCAGACGGAAGCCGCTCCTTAGTAAAAGGAACATGGCAGTCCATGAGAAACAAAATTCTCTGGTCTGATGAGACAAAGATTGAACTCTTTGGCATGAATGCCAGGCGTCATGTTTGGAGGAAACCAGGCACCACTCATAACCATGCCAGTGCTGCTGGCAGCATCATGCTGTGGGGATGTTTTTCAGTGGCAGGAACTGGGAGACTAGTCAGGATAGAGGGAAAGATGAATGCAGTAATGTACAGAGACATCCTGGATGAAAACCTGCTCCAGAGTGCTCTTTACTTCAGACTGGGGCGACGGTTCATCTTTCAGCAGGACAACGACCCTAAGCACACAGCCAAGATATCAAAGGAGTGGCTCCAGGACAACTCTGTGAATGTCCTTGAGTGGCCCAGCCAGAGCCCAGACTTGAATCCAACTGAACATCTCTGGAGAGATTTGAAAATGGCTGTGCACCGACGCTTCTCATCCAACCTGATGGAGCTTGAGAGGTGTTGCAAAGAGGAATGGGTGAAACTGCCCTAAGGTAGGTGTGCCAAGCTTGTGGCATCATATTCAAAAAGACTTGAGGCTGTAATTGCTGCCAAATGTGCATCAGCAAACTTTGAGCAAAGCTGTGAATACTTGTGCATATGTGATTTCTTAGTTGTTGTTTTTTTATTTTTAATAAATTTGCAAAAATCTCAAAAAAACTTTTTTCACATTATCATCATAGGATATTATTGTGTGTAGAATTTTGAGGAAAAAATGAATTTTATCCATTTTGGAATAAGGCTGTAACATAACAAAATGTGGAAAAAGTGAAGCGTTGTGAACACTTTCCGGATGCACTGTAAGTGAAAACATACCTGGTGCTGTTGTCTGTCCTGCGTCTGTACCACCAATCACACCAACAGTCCTTTTTCGTTCAGTGCATCATCTATGTATTGCCGGTGAGAAGCATCCATTTATACAGTCCATGGCACAACCACGAACACCAGCAACAAGTACCAGAACTATGTCAAAACATTCAAAATATACAAAAACTACAAGTGCTGAAATTAGCTGCCACTTGAGTGCAAAACACGTATGAGGACTACACATTAAAATGAATTTGAAAAACTTTTAAAAATGCTATCTTAAATGCCCCTGCTGCTCCACTCTTACTGACTGATTTAACGCAACTTCAGCCGAAACAGGAAGCTCCACCCATAATCGTTCTTTCAGCAGCACCCCCAGGAATAAGGTGGATAACCCAAGACCTGTAGGGTCACAGGTTCGTTACACACACAGATCCATAGACATGATTCCATTAGTAACAGATAATTTTTATTAAGCAATTAAAAAGAACAATCATTAGTTGGTAATTAAAACCACCACATTTGCTTGTTGCCTACGAATTCGGCTTAAAATAAATTTCAGTTGACAAAAGCAGGTGTAGGACCAGTGCTGGGGCTTACCAGGAGGCTAGCCAGAGAAGGGGTCTTAAACTAAACATCACGTGAACTGCACACCAACCATATGGACACCCTGTGTGCACTTTGGAAGGAGTTGTGTAAGAAAACCACCACCAGGGCAACTGGCTGCCACACACCTCAGGCCCACAGCTCCTGTCCTGCAACATAAGAAATTTATTCAGTATTGTACCATAAAAAAGATAACTAAAACTCGGGGCACTAAAAGCAAGGTTGTCAATAATCAAAAAAAAAAAAAAAGACCAAAGTAAAAGCAAGATTATAAACAAGATGAAATATATCCAAATCCCAAACTAAATTTGCACAACAGGATGGGAGCAACTTAAAACAATGAACAGAAAATTGGGATGCAACAGAACAAATACTAGATAAACAATACAAAAAACACAGTCATAGGAAAAACAATAAATCTATAAATACAATGAAAAAAATAAAACCCAATTAGTGAAATAAAACAAAGTACTGTGTTCCTCTTGTTATGTCCTTCATGAAGTTTTAAATTAAGGAATAAAAGACAAGACTATACAAACAAAACCAGACAAACAAGACAGCAGTTTTGGAGTGAACGGTGGCCACTGGAAACGAGCCACACACTGTGGCGCTGATTGCCTAAAACAAAAAAACAATTGCCATTAGGGCAAAATAAATAAGACTGCTAATAAGGGATAATTGGGAGCAGCGTACATACTGAAGGCAGGTAGCTTCGCCTGCAGGGTTAGATGTGGGCGTCACAGCAGCTCGACCGCAAAGGCACAAAAAGCTAGTGGGAGCAGAGAAATCACTTAATACACACACGCAGTACAAAAACAGTGGCTAGGCCACTTAAGCTTGCCTACCTTAACAAGGGAGACCTGACCCGAGCGAAGCAGAGCAACACCACCGCACAACAGGGCTCACAGCCAGCGTACTGCAAGCACAGCAAAAATGTCAACCCAGCTGCCAGTAATCAGCAGAGCGCAGAACGTGGAAAACTTATCTTGTTTCTTATTCAGAGGAGCACACCAAAAGAGCCTCACATACAAACAATGCACCACACCAGCAAACTGTCCCAGGGGCAAAAGGAAGTAGCCTGCAGGTGAGGGCTGGCACATATATACGCCATGTTCATCCCCAGCTCCGCCAAACAATTAAAGTGTCACAACAGACAGGGGCATAGAAAGGCCAAAAAAAGGGAAGAAAGGTCCATCCTGCTACATTCAGTATGTGTAAATCTATGAATATTCTAATTAGCAGCTTGCAGGCATTGCACGTGATTGGTTGCTGCGCTCCCAACCTGCAGGGGTTGCACGTGATTGGTCACCATGCTCCCAACCTGCAGGGCTTGCACGGGGGGGGGGGACAATTTCAATGTGGCTACTCTCAGCTCACAGTGTGGTGCCCTGTCTGCTGGCAAAGTGAACCCAGAGCCACTTTCAAATCGCCCCTTGCCTCTCTGCCTCTCTCTGCTCTCTCTCTCTGCTGCCACCCCAACCCACTCTGCCTCAAACCTGCTGCTCCTCGGCTCCTCCCTCTTCCTCCAAGGTAGCCAAGAGTATCCGTCTAATTGGTTAATGTTATAACCAACCAGGCTAAGCAGGAATAGTTACGTAGCTACTAACGCTCTGTCCAAATCTGCCTTTTTTGGGGGGGTGGGGGGGTGGAGCTTAAACAGACATTCACAGCAGAAAAACACGTACTTGGGAGTTTGGAATGATTTTGCTCTTGATATGTCTTGGAAATCACCAGAAACATGTTACGGACATGTCAACAACAGAAAAAACTTAATTTTTGCTGGAGTGTCACTTTAACTAACCTTAAATTCTAGGAATGAAACATATAGTTAAGTGTTAGATAAATAAGGATTGCCGCGGCTTTTCTTGGCACAACACCAGCCAGATCGACAGTTACACCAATGCCAAGCAGTGTTTCAGCCAGCCTCTGCCTGTTGTGTTGGGTTCTTTTATAAATAAAGACTGCTGCTTTGGGTGAACACGGAGCCTCCTTTATTAACTGGCTGGAACAACATTAACACACGAACTCTGCCATATTATTATCCGTCCTGTTGTACACCTGACAACATCCGGTCTGTGTCGCCCCCTAGTGGCTCCACATATGTAATACTTAGATTACACCACATCCCCCTTACTGAAGCCAAGTTGACCCCTTTTAGCTGAAAGCACAAAATACATTCTTATTTCCGTTCCCTTTTGTCAGCTAACTATGACAGCATAAATTTAACACATCACCCCCTTTTACAAATCTATAACATTTCTTTTTTTTTTTTCTCAACACTGTTGCCATGTAAGAACATATTATGCAAAGGCCTCTTATTTTCTATTTAAAGAAGGCATTTTCAGAACTCAACTCTGTTTTCACAAATATTAGCATGCAACTTCTACAGATCCAGTCTCTTTGGTTTAATCACTTCTCTACCAGACCTGGTTCTAACAACACCTGGTGTTTCCTGTGCATTGGGCTCAGAAACAGTTTCTGTAGGAGTGTCTTTTCCATTTGACTGGGTCCGTTGTGGTTCCATCTCAGTCTCTGGTATCGACATAGGCACAAGATGAGTGCGATTCCTCCTGATTGTCCCTTGTGGTCCACTAATGACATAGGACCGTGGAGTTTTGTGGACAGATGTCACTGTGCCCTGTGCTTTTGCATCTGTAATCCAAACAGAGTTTCCGGGTAACAGTTTATCCAAATCTCTCGTTCTGTGTCTTTTGTTGAAACATTCTGTTTGTCTCATCCGTCTCTCCTTTTCCACGTGACGAATTTGTTGCAGATTCGGCACGCATGGCTGCAAGGCCTCTGGAAGCATTGGCAGGGTGGTACGAAGCCTACGCCCCATGAGAAGCTGTGCTGGGCTGTAGCCATTTGCCAACGCTGTGGTTCTGTAGGCTAACAGTGCTCTGTATGGATCACTGCCTTTCTTGATAAGGTTTTTGACTGTTTGGACAGCTCTTTCTGCCTCACCGTTACTTTGGGGGTACCTGGGACTACTGGTCACGTGCTCAAAACAGTACTCTTTTGCAAAGTCTTCCATTTCCTGACTTGCAAACTGCGGGCCGTTATCCGTGATCAGTATCTCTGGTATTCCGTGACGTGCGAACATTGATTTTAAATGCACAATGACATTGGCAGAGCGAGTTGGGCTGAGCTGGGCAATCTCTATATACCTAGAGAAGTAGTCCACTAATAACAGGTAGTTTTTGTCTTGTAGCGTGAACAAATCAGCTCCCAACTTCTGCCATGGCCTTTCTGGTAAATGTGTGGGCATTAAAGGCTCTCTCACATTAACTCTTTCCTGTATGCACTTTCTGCATTTGAGTACAATTTCACTAATCTGGTTGCTTAAACCTGGCCACCATACAGCCTGACGGGCGCGCTCTCTGCATTTAACCACCCCCTGGTGGCCCTCATGTATCTTATCCAAAACTGCATTTCTCATGTTAGCAGGGATAACTAACCTCGTGCCTCTCAGTAGTAGTCCGTTATGCACACTCAAAACGGCTCTCTCAGACCAGTAGTGTTTCACCGCTCCCTGTAGCTGGTTACGATCCGGCCAGCCTTCTGTGCAGTATTTCATGACTTGTGAACAGACGCTGTCGGACTGCAGTTGCTCTTGGAGATCTGCAAGATATTTGCTGCTTGTAGGGAGTCCCTCTAGCACAGAGTCAACATAAATGTTAGTGTCCTCCATAAGATCTGTGTCTGTGTGAGTAACACTGTTTGTGAGCGGTAAGCGTGAGAGCGTGTCGTCAGTGGTGAGAGTTTTGCCCGGGATGTGCTTTATAGTGTATGAGTACCTCATTAGGCGCATACGAAATCTCTGTATACGCGGTGGAAGCGCATCCAAAGCTTGTCCTCCCAGCAGGCTCACTAGTGGCTTATGACCGGTTTCTAGTTCAAAGTGCAGACCCAGGATAAAGTCATTGAATCTTTCACAGACCCACGTGAGAGCCAGCGCTTCTTTTTCCAGCTGGGCGTAGCGCTGCTCTGTAGGTGTCAATGATCGGGAAGCGTAAGCAACTGGTGACTACACGTCTCTCTCTTTCTGTAGCATGACTGCCCCCAATCCGTATGAAGAGGCATCTGCAGATATTTTCTGTGGTTTGTTTGGGTCATAGAGCTGCAATACAGGAGCAGAGGACAGTTCTTGTTTGAGATTACAAAACGCAGTTTGTTGTTCATGCCCCCAGTACCACATGTTCTTTGTTGAAAGCAAGTCTCTCAATGGTTTGTCCTTTTCAGAAAGGTTCGGAATGAACTTCCCCAGCTGGTTCACCATTCCGAGAAAGCTCCTGAGCTCACTCACGTTGCTTGGCTCTTTCATGTCCTGAACAGCTTGGGTTTTGTCTGGATCTGGCCTCATTCCTTCTGCTGAAACAATAAACCCAAGAAATTTAACCTCTCTTTTGCCAAACTCACATTTTGACATATTCAGCGTAACGCCGGCTTTCTCCGCGCGCTTCAAGACAGCGTGCAGTCTTGCGTCGTGCTGCTCCTTGGTGGATCCCCAGACCAGGATATCGTCCATGTGACAGACGACTCCGTCGAGACCCGCTGTAACCTCTGTTACCATCATGTTTTGGAAATGTTCAGGAGCACTGGAAATACCAAATGGCAAACGGTTGAAGTGGTATCTGCCAAATGGCGTAATGAATGTGGTGAGAAAGGCCGACTCTTTAGACAGTGGTATTTGCCAAAATCCCATATTTGCATCAAGCTTTGAAAAATACTGAGCACCTGTGAGCATGCCTAGCGTTTGGTCCACAGACGGGAGGATGTATCTTTCGCGACACACTGACTCGTTTAAAGGTGTCATGTCCACACAGATACGCACCTTTTCTTTGTCCTTTTTGGGAGCTACAACCATGCCACAGCACCAATCTGTTGGCTGCTCCACGCGACTGATGACTCCCAACTTTTCCATCCTCTCGAGCTCCTCTTTCACTTTACCCATGAGCGGCAGTGGCACACGCCTTGGCACCTTGAGCGAAAAGGGCTTAGCATCAGGTTTCAGTTTAATCGTGTATGGCTTTTGAACAAGCCCAAGTCCATCGCATAACTTGGGGTACGCTTTTCTCACTGTCTCTTGGTCTATAGTGTCAATTCTGGCAATTAGTTTCAGTCTCACGGAAGCTGTTCTACTCAGTAGTGCCATGCGCAGATTTTTGACAATATAGATTTTCTCAGTAGCGCTCTTGTCACCGTATGTAATAGTCTCTGTCATAGACCCCAACACGGTTAGTGCAGTTCCACCCGGTCCGTAGAGTGGTTTTTGTGCCTTTTCCAACTGTTCATTTTTCTTCTTGAAGATTTCAAATGTTTGGTCAGAAACCGCTGTGACGTCCGCTCCGGAATCTAACTTAAAAGTCACTTTATTTCCTCTCACGTTTATGTCTGCCAGCCATGGATCCTCCCCTAGATCCACTTCACCCAGAAAAAGTCCATCTGTATTGTCAGCGACCTCATTCACAGTTGGGTTGGACCTACAGACTCTAATATAGTGTCCACGTTTTTTACAGTTATGGCATTCCGCGTTTTTAGCTGGGCACTGTGCTGCTGCATGTGCTGGTGCTTTGCCACACTTGGAACAAGCTTTATTGTCTTGTTTTGTCTGCTGAGGCCTTGAGGACTTAATCTGTTTTTGTTCCTTGATTATGAACTTGTTTGGCTTGGCTTTTCTGATGTGTAGCGCATCCACGGCTGTTCTGTTAACGCTAGTTTCACCTCTTAGGTCAGTTTGTTGTCGTTTTATTTCTTCAGATTGTCTTGCCATTGTTATAGCTTTAGCTAGGGTAAGATCTTTGTCAAGCTGCATTCTTTCTGACAGCGACGGATCTTTTAGACCCACTACAAGCCTGTCTCTCAAGAGGTCATCATGAAGTGCACCGTACTCACAGTTTTCTGCCAGCGCATAGAGTGCTGTTATGAACGAGTCTACTGGTTCTGTCGGCTGTTGCACTCGCTTGTTGAATTTTGCTCGTTCATAAATCACGTTCTTTCTGGGAACGAAATGTCTATCAAAAGCTGTTTTAACGGCATCGTACTGCTGGCGCTGCACACTCGTTAGCTCGAGCCCTCTTAGCACGTCATCAGCCTCATCTCCCATGCAATAAACCAGCGTATTTACTTGGTTTGCCTCAGATGAGTTATTCAGGTTACTTGCCAGTCTAAAACGCTCAAAACGTCTTATCCACTTTTCCCACTCTTGGGGTCTCGCAAAGTCGAAGGGCTCCGGTGGTTTAATGGTGAAGGTTGCCGCTGGATCAATTGGTGCAGCTGCAGCCCTTTGAACTTCGTCCGTCATAGCCGTTAGCCGGTTGCAAAGCTGACTTTTCTCACCTCAAAGCGCACCAACTTCTGACACCATGTTGTGTTGGGTTCTTTTATAAATAAAGACTGCTGCTTTGGGTGAACACGGAGCCTCCTTTATTAACTGGCTGGAACAACATTAACACACGAACTCCGCCATATTATTATCCGTCCTGTTGTACACCTGACAACATCCGGTCTGTGTCGCCCTCTAGTGGCTCCACATATGTAATACTTAGATTACACCACACTGCCCACAGAGGCAAGCTATAATGGGGTTACAATGATCAACTACAGCAGGGGTGTCCAACCAGGTGCCATGGAGAGCCAAGACCCTGCAGGTTTTCTCTTCTACCCAGTCTCTTCAGCAGGTGTTTTCACTTATCAGCAATCAGTGGGAAGAAGTTCACAGAAATCTGCTGTTGAAGACACTGGTTGGAGGTAAAACCTGCAGGGTCTTGGCTCTCCATGGCACATGGTTGGACACCCCTGAACTACAGCCACCTAGCCAAGCTAATGCTAAAAGATTGATGTAGCATTACAGTGAAAATATAACAAAATAAGCCAGAATGACACAAAAGATATTATCAGCTATGGAGTAGTGAACAAGGTGGAAACAGGGATGTTGATTAGGGTGACGGAAATCTAAAGCAAATAACAATATAAACTGTGTCTGGTAAGCCAACTTCCTTATAGCAATATTAGCTCTGAAACTAATGCTCTGGTTGGCATCCTTGCTCATCTACACTTGCAGACAAACAGCTATGCTGGCCAAAAAATAGAGCCACAGTACAAGGCTGGGCTTACCTTTTCTTGATGTAGAGAAAAAAAACAAAACAGGAAGAGTTAAAATGGCTAATTGAACATAAAAATGATATAGAGCGGAGGTCACCAACTGGCGGACTCCAGTCTGGATTCGCACCTTAAGAGTCCTCCATCCGGACTCCGAAGCTTTTTAATATAATTTGGGGAAAAATTATATAAACTGTAAAAAAATATACAGTTTGTTTTAACGGAACAAAAAAGCGGAACTTAAGCGCTGTATTGGCAGCGGCCACCCCAACATTTTATGGCGTGGGACCTTGGACGTTCTCCGTGGGATACAACGGGCCACTGATCTGTATAGAAAACAAAAGTTCTCTACACAGATCAGTGCAGCAGGTGGACAGCCACTCTTCCTTCCCAGTGTATCCCGCGGAATGAAATGCTGTTGTGAAATTGTGTCCACCACCACACTGGCTGCCTGCGATGGTACTTTTCCACCCGGGGATTTGTTGACAGGAAGTCCCCACAGCTCCTCCACACCTTCCTGGGACAGCAACCCTGTTGGGCCATGTTGTTTATGGAGGTAATTTCCGTGATCCTCTGATATCATGTCAAAACAATCATTTGCTCTGCTACTGAACATGAAAAGTTCCACACACATCCACCTCCTCTCTCGCTGTGACAGAGTGTTACCCAGACAGACCCAGACCAGGCTAAAAAGATAAAAACATTGTTGACATAAAAAAAAGGAATTCTGTAGTGTGGAATTAATTATATTTTCTGTCCCTTTTTTAGACTTACAGTTTGAAAGTTGTTTTTTTTTTATACTGAACATATAGTGTAGAGGCGGACTTTTGTGAGATTGGGTTTTGTAAATATTAATCTTTTTAAATGTGTGTGATTTGGGGTTTTATTATGAAGAGTGGTGTAGTGGTGGTCGCTTCCTCTTCCGCCACTGCACCGCACTATAAATACCAGCGGACATCTTGGTCCACCCTCTTTGCCGATGCCCTCGCCTGGCAGTTGTACTGTGGAGAATAGCTGTCAATAAAGCTGAGTTCTATCAAGGACTTGGCCTCGTCATTCAAGAGGTAATTACACACACAACATTTTGGTGACGAGTATAAAAAAATATGGAGGCGTGTATTTCACTGCTTCAGCCCTTCCTGGAGCTTCCAGGCAAGCCACCTGTTCCCTGGCCGAGATGGTTTGTGGCCTTTAAGACCTGCACCGTAGCACTCTACCTGGGTGAGCTAGACAAACTGAGGGCACATGCGCTTCTGGTGCATAATTTGGGAATTGAGGGCAAGCGGATCCTAAGCACACTTGGGGCTTCGGACATGTACAAGGACGTGGTCGAGATGCTAGCATGCCATTTTCGCGCCCCGGGCAACGTCATCGTCCGGAGGATTAAGTTTCGGCAACGACAGCAACAAGCAGGTGAACCCATCCACCAGTTTGTCATCGACCTGAGGCTCCTAGCTAGTGAGTGTCGTTTTGGGCCGCTGGAGGAGGAGATGGTACGTGACCAGCTGGCGTAGCACACCAACATAGTTGCAATACAGATGAAACTGCTCACAGCACCGGGTGACTTAACATTAGCTAGAGATATCGAGATATCTCTCCAACTGGCGACAGCGGACAAGCTAGCTTCTGAGCTAAGTAGGTGCAAGTCACACCGGCAGCTGGATTTTCCCGCCACAGCACAAGTAGCGGACCCAGACAGCGAGGGTAGCATGGACTACGACTCTATGGAGACGAATGCTGCCAATCGTAGGTCTACCCCAGAAAACCCGTGTGTATGGGTTGTGAGTCTGTGAAGCACTGTTTCAAGGCCAGGGACTGCCCGGTGAGAGGGAAGCGCTGCATCAAGTGTGGATGCTTGAACCACTATGCCAGAGTGTGCCATATGTCCGAGCCCTGGAGCCCGGGAGCCCACAGAGAAAATCATACCCCCCGCCCCGACAACTGTCCATGCAGCGTCTGAGTACCAACAGGTACACGTTCTGCACAGTCTTGCTGGATGGTGAGGAGGTACCTCTGCTGATCGATACAGGGCGGAGGGATCATTATTGAATTGGGCCATGATGAGAAAATTCTCTCCCCACTACAGAATTAGAGGTGACCCAGCACCACTCTACGGTTATGGAGGTTGAAGGCTGTTCACGGTTGGGATGCTGGAGCTGACGGTTCGATACAAGTTGGCGGAGATGGCTGATTTCACGTTCCACGTGACAGCCAAAGGCGACAACATCATGGGCTGCGACGTGTTCTATGGTCTGGGGTAAAAGACGACGCTGGGCAAGAGTGGTCTGGTTGCGGAAAGTGGAACCGTCTGGTTCCAATGGTGGAGAATGACACGATGTGGGACGGAAATTTACCAGGCACCACGGCAGTCAAGCAGGACCAGCCTCACTCAGGTTCGACACAGGAGAGTCTCAGTGCTGGTGCTCGGAGTACCGTGGAAGAGGGTGCTGAGCATGGCGGCGAGGCGCCTGCATCGGCGAGTGACGCCGACTGTCACCATGGGTTGAGATGCCGTCTCGGCACTCAGCCCATGTTTTCCCTCATCCCTGCTTCCCATTGAGCAGCGTCTCAGCAGGCTCCCAGCTGGCAGCATTATGGACAGCTGGGGCCAATTAGTCCTCAGCTTGGGCGCTGCCAATGAGGATAAATAGGAGCAGCCTCGATGACTCGGGGCTGCGACATAAACACATTGCTAAGCTGAAGCCCCTTCGTCTGGTGTCAGCTTATACTCCTCTTGCAGCATTCCTGTGTTTGTATCCCGCTGTGAGTATGTACGTCTTGTTACCCCCACGTCCGGTACGAGCTGCTTACCTCTGCGCTGTGCAACCTGTGAGTGTACCTCTGCATGAGTATCTGTGCTCTCCTCATCCCTTATCCCTGACCCAAAATAAACCATCACGACTCACTGGCTTGTCCCTGGCTCTGATTGCCCGGCTCCCTAGAGCCGGATATGACAGTATGTCGCAGCCAGAAGAGTTGCCGGCGGCCGTGAGTCGCCGTGGAAATGTACCTTTCTGTCCGGGTGTCAGCGCTGCTAGCATGCCGTTTCCCAGGAGTCACTTCCGGCGCCAGGGCGACGAGCTGAGGTCCATCTCGGAGGCTGTCGACGGGACATTCTTCACCCTGCACGACGCCTCCAACGCGAGACGCTGGCATCCGGGCCGTGCTGAGGAACTCCTGGACTGTCACCCTCACTCTCTGTACCATCTGGAGGACAGTGCCAGGATAGACGCTGCAGGTACACAGCGAGAGAAGCTCCACGGGGTGGATGGAAATCCCGGCAGGGAGTCGAAGTGGGCGACGTCTTTCCCCGCTTCGGAGTCCCGTTCCTGCCGCCATTCCAGTCCGGGAGTTCGCGCCAACCAGAGGACTTCCCCCGACCTGCGCCACGTCACTCGGGATTCCCTTCAAGGAGCCGCAGCTGACAGCAGTTATGTCTGGGGTCGAGTGGCTGTCGCGAGCTCCACTGTGTTTCCTGTCACCACCTTCAGGCATGTGGCGGCGGCAGTGAGGTTGATGGAGAGGACTTCAGGGCTACGAAGCTTTCCCGTGCTCGGCGCCTTCCTCACCTCGATCTCCAATCTGGAGCGGCGAATCCTGGGTTTCCCCCTCGCTTCGTTCCCCGGGAATAGCCGCCATCACATCGCCGAGTCACCTCTGCACGAACCTCGTCCGGATCCAGTTCTGGGCCATTGTCAGGACAGTTCCTCCCACGCAGCTGTCACCTCTTCGCCTCGTCTGTGTGGAGATTCTACAGCCCCGTTCCCTGAGCCTCATTTCCCCGCTGTCATTCCTGGACATTCGGGCTGGCTCACCCCGGCTGTTTTCCCCTCCTCCTCGACGCGCTTCCTGACTGCTGTGTGTGCCTGGAATTCCGGCCTGGTGAGCTCTCTGCTGGAGACAACGCGAGCGATCCTCAGACGAATTCCCGGGGGGTCCTCCGTTATCGCCGGGCGGGGAGAGGAAGAAGCAGAATCCACTACAGCAGGCAATACTCAACCTCCAGGGGGCAGGCAAGTCATTGTTTTTTCACACCTGCTTAATGATTTGCTCTGTCACATCCCTGGAGGAGAAGTTCAGGGTTCGCAGCTCCCTGAACTCTCCCCACCTGCTGTAACCTGTATTCCTAATCCTGCATCCTCTGTGTCTCTCTCCGCCAAGCGGTCCCCGGCTCCGGGTCAACGTGGTGGGATATGGAGAGGGCCTGTGGTTCCGCAGCTACATTGCGGACGGAGGAGGGGGACTGACTGCTGCGTGGAGTCTACGCCGACGATTGAGTGTCCCCGGGTCTCCACGGAGGAGCGGTTCGGTCCAGCGGGACGAGATTCTTCTGGCTTCACGCCGAGTGGATCGTCGGCGGGGTCACCGGAGCCGGAGGAATCTCAAGCTGCGCTGACCATCGTGCTGGCTGCGGGGCCCGACGCGGCTAGATGGGAGCCTGACAACGACCTGACGACGGATCCTGGATCTTCGCAGTCCTGGACGGCGTCAGAACCCGAGATCAGGCGAGTGCTCTCCTTTCTTTTCTCTCTTTTTATCTTTGAGCACTTCAGCCTATCTCCAGGGGAGACGAGCAGGGTGCAGCCGCCCGCTGCGTCTGAGCTCGTCTCGCCGGGTTCTGGCGCTGCCGGTGATCCTGATCCCGGTTCTGTTTTCTCTTCTGAGCCTTCTTCCAGGGTCACCGGCGAGGAGTTGCTGTTCCTCGTGGTGCTGGAGGGTCCGGGTTCAACGTTGGAGGTCGGTTCTGGTGCAGTGTCCAACGTGGGTTCGCCCGAGACCCAATAGGGGTCCAACGTGGGTTCGCCTGAGGCCCGATCGGGGTCCGACGTGGGTGCTGCCTCAGTATTGTCCAGGTCCGGTGAGGAGGTGGCCGTTTCCCTGCGGCCTGACGCCCGCCGCCCTCGTCATCGGCTCTCCCCAGAGCCTCTTCCACCGGGATCCGCTCTGATCCTTCGCCCGTCTCAACGGTCCTGGTGGTTGAGTGATGCGGGTCGACGACCCGACCCACAGAACTTTCGGTTCGGTGATCTGGTTCCCCCCACTGGTCTGTGTTTCCTTCTGGGCGGCCTGGTTCGGCTGCCAGTGGACTGGATTCCTGGGATCTGGGTCCGGAGTTCGCCGTCCGAACACTTCTCTTCCCCTGATTCGCCAGCTGGACAATGGGCGGGGAGATCTCCGGAGCCATCTCGGCTATTTTTGGACTCTGCCTGCCGTACACCTCGGGTGTCACTTTTTCTTTTATCGTTATCAAGGTCACTCGGGTGTAATGTTTTGTCCTGTTGGTGGATATGTTTTTATAGTGCTGTGTTTTCCATCTCACATACTCAGCATTTTATTTTTTGTACCATGTTTTTAGTCCCGTTTTTGCATTGTAGAGTTATGTTTTGTTTCCTTTCAGACCATGCTCTGCAGTTATCCATTTATTCCAGTCACTTTCATTTCTTTAGGTGACTGTGGGTATTTATATATTCGTGTGTGTGGGTTTTCTTTGCCTGCACTCAGTATTTCTTTTTTATGCCCTGTTGGTTCATTATAGAGTCATGTGCCTTGTTTTCCGTAACACCATGCTCTGTAGTTGTCCATTTGTTCCAGTCACCTTCTCTTTTCTTGGTGACTGTATGTACTTAAATTGGCGCTGTGTATTGTGTTCCCCTTTAGTTAACCATACTCAGCATTTTTGCCCTGTACCTTTTTGGTGGTTTTTTGTTTCCTTGCTCTGGGTCACGCATTGTTGGTACTCTGAGTAGTGTGTAACCGGTGTGCTGACCCAGTTCTTCTCCCCATTCGAACCTGGGTTGATTATTCCCTGTTTTGTTCAGTATTGTATTTGGTTTTTTTCCCTGCCACCCTACATTGCCCCATTGGTGTTGTCCTTCCCTTGGCTTCTTCCCCTCCAGTCCTGCCTCCCTTCCTCCCACCCTAGGTGGGGGGGGGGGGGGCTGGGATGTTCCTGGTCGTTCAGGAGCCCGACCTTGAGGGGGAGGCTCTGTCACCATGGGTTGAGATGCCGTCTCGGCACTCAGCCCATGTTTTCCCTCATCCCTGCTTCCCATTGAGCAGCGTCTCAGCAGGCTCCCAGCTGGCAGCATTATGGACAGCTGGGGCCAATTAGTCCTCAGCTGGGGCGCTGCCAATGAGGATAAATAGGAGCAGCCTCGATGACTCGGGGCTGCGACATAAACACATTGCTAAGCTGAAGCCCCTTCGTCTGGTGTCAGCTTATACTCCTCTTGCAGCATTCCTGTGTTTGTATCCCGCTGTGAGTATGTACGTCTTGTTACCCCCACGTCCGGTACGAGCTGCTTACCTCTGCGCTGTGCAACCTGTGAGTGTACCTCTGCATGAGTATCTGTGCTCTCCTCATCCCTTATCCCTTACCCAAAATAAACCATCACGACTCACTGGCTTGTCCCTGGCTCTGATTGCCCGGCTCCCTAGAGCCGGATATGACACCGACGAGCGAGCCCCAGTTTCCTCTGCAGTAGGCCGGACGATTTGGAGCTATGACGGTAACCATTGGAGCAGCTTTAAAAGGGGTCAGGGCCAGATCAACAGGCACGGAGGGACCACGTACCGATCAGCAACACTGCAGGCCGAGCAAAGCCCCTCTGAGAGTCACAGACCTGGTCTGGGCTCGTGGGGAGGGATGTTCACGGTGAATACGGGCAAAACGACAGCCAGAGGGTCACTAGGATGGCTGCACATTTTGGCTAAAGGGGGCGCGGCTTACTTCCAGCTGTGAGACGGCTCGTGGAGGCACGCCAATGAGCTGCAGCATGCCCGGGAGGAGGCTTCGGATGGTGGCTCTGGATGAGAGGAGCGGCTGACAGTGAGGAGGAGATGCACCATAGTCTATGAGATCAGCTGTGGCCCCGGGGACATGCCGCTCCAGGGGCAGACCTACTGAAGGACTGCCTGGGTCCCCCCCGCAAGCTGATTCTGCCCAGGTGGACAGCAGAGTGAGTTTGTAAAAAAAAAAGGGGGCTTCAATGTTACAATGTTGGTGTGTTTGCATGTGTTTTATATAAAACAAAAAAAGAGAAGAGCCAGGCTGTCTGGCTTTAGGAGCATTTGCAGGTTCTTATTACATGCTAATACTGTATTGGAAGATATGGCCTGTGTGTGTGTAGTACATATTCCTAGCTCTACATGCCCCTCTGCGTAGTTTTAGTTGCTTACTTTACTCTGTGTTCGACCTAAAAATTTATTATAAGGACTACACTGTTATTGTTCTGTATGATTGTTATTGCTCTATTATTGTAGGAAACATGACAATGTTCTGAGTTATTAATGGACTCTTATATAGTTACAGGTGGCAGAATAACCCACCTTGCCGTGTGGGGTGGGACGGTAGTCCACCCTTTCCCCCTAGCTTAGGTTTGTTGTGCAAATGGGATAGGCCATTTGATAGTTTTAGTTCCACTTTTTTAGTGTGTGAGTCGGGTCCTAAATTGGGGAGGGTCTCAGTTGTGTGTACAGTTTCGGTCTTTGTATGGCGGGGGAGGTGATGTGGTTTTTTTTTATGAAGAACGGTGTAGTAGCGGTCGCTCCCTCTTCCGCCACTGCACCGCCCTATAAATACCAGCGGACATCTTGGTCCACACTCTTTGCCGATGCCCCTGCCTGGTGGTTATACTGTGGAGAATATCTGTCAGTAAAGCTGAGTTCTATCGAGCACCTGGCCTCGTCATTCGAAAGGTAATTTCATAAACAACAGTATGTAATTTAGTTTGTGTTCTCCTGTAAAGCTTTCCATTTTTAGGATTTAAGTTGTAGATTTTAGAATTTTAGAGCAATTTATTTGGAGTCAAAAACACATTTAGTGTTGCCCTGCATTATTATAATTAAATTATTACATTTTATTTGAAATTGAGCAAAGAATTTGTTTGATTTTTTTTGTTTAAAAAATACAGAATTAAAAGCAGCTAAAACATCTGCTTAGTAAAATAATGTGCAAACGCAAATTATATTGTCCTGCTGGAGACAGCTGTGGTCTACTTAAAGAACGTCCATGAAAAGATGACAGTTCTTAAAAGCACAATTTCAGATAAATTTGTTCATGTGACTGACACATTTCTCTTCCATTTCTTTTATTAAAAGATGCTTCTGTGGGCTATATTAATCATATATTCCATAACCTACATATGTCGAAGCATGTGGAAATGTTTGGTAATTACATATGTAAAGCAACTTCACACCTCTGAAAGGACAAAGGCTCTCAACCGCCAAGTGAAGAACAAAGACATTCCCAGACACTGCGGTGGAGACCGGAGGAGCTACCCTCACCCCCTGGGCGAGGAGAGGAAATACCAAGACAATGGGGGGATTAAGATAATGAGGGATGTCAGCCTCTGTTACGCATGTCTTTTGTTATGTGCAAGTATAAAGTCAGTGAGCCGGAGATATTCGGTCTCTTTTCCTTCTGCTACCTCTGCACTAGAATGAGACTTGTTAGGAGAGCTGATAAATAAACTTTGGTTTATATATCAAATCGCCTCATCATTTCAAGCTCTTCTACACTTCAAGTAAATTCATGGATCATTGCAAACACTTGGTTTAAAAAGTATCAAGCTGTCACACAGTGAGAGGAATAAAATCCCGAAAAAAAACAAACAAAAAAATGCATCGAGAATCATTTTAGAATCAAATCATAGATCTTGAGTCATAATTGGCTGCACGGTGGCGCAGTGGTTTAGCACTGTGGCAGCACAGTTTACCCTCGGCCGGGGGATTGCGGGGATCATGAGATCGTGGGTTCGATCCCAGCCCCTGACCAACAGTGAGCTGTGTGGAGTTTGCATGTTCTCCCCGTGTTGCGTGGGTTTACTCCAGGATTTCTCCGGTTTCCTCCCGCATACCAAAAACATGTAGGTTTAGGGCGCTCACGCACGCAGCGACCAGCAGCCGGTGGCTTGTCACCAGACTGCAAACCAAATCTACCTACGGGTACAAATAAGTATAAAAAAAAAAAAATAATAATTGTGAGGTGCCTAAAGATCCACAGCCCTAATTTGGACCTCCGGTGGGGAGCAAGACTGACTTACTGGACCACTTGCACTTTTAGTTGGTGACCCCTTATATAGAGGTTGTGTGTTTTTAAAGAGGAGTGAGTGTTTTGATGTTTTTTCAATAATAACATGACCAATAGGCACATTTTGGAAGGTTAAAACCTACAAAAACATATTTTTTTTTATGAATGGGAACTTTAAATCATCTTATATAAAGTTCATATATAATACTTATGAAAACTTAACTCATAGAACATTAACATAGATGCACATACATTCGCAACTGATTATGTTTGGTCAGGAACCTCTTCTTGCTTAACTTTCTGAGTACTCAATGTGTTTCATGCAGCAGGGTGGTTCAGTGGTTAGCAATGTTACCTCATGGGAGGTGGGTCTAGGTCTGAAAGTCAGTTAGGGCCTTTCACTGTATGTTCACCCTGAGGTTGCATCAATTTGTCCAAGTACTCTAATTTTCTGATTTCAAAGACATACATCATAGCTGCTGGCACTGCAGTTCTACACTGACACTGACAATTTTCTTTCTACTGTGCAAACTATACCATACAGTATATGGTATGGTTTGAATAGTAACAATGAAGAAAGTTTCATTCAAATTGATTTTCTGGAAAAAAAGATCTAGTGTTGTTTTGTTTTTAATAAACTGACACTTTTCCTCAGCTTCCAAAGCAGCCAGCAAACAACCAGGTCATGGTGTACTATATATGCTGTTTGATAGTGTTAACAGAGTTTTGAAAATCTAAATCATCATCAGCATATGGTTTTCATTGCCATTGGTAAATAGTATCTCATCTTTAGCTTTATTTTTATTCTTTAAAGCTTATGATTCTGTCAGTGTTTAGTTAGGATTAGGTATTCTAACTATAAACTAAAATCTGATTCATGCTTCTCCGTTAACCCTATGTAACAGTGTCAATAAAAAGCATTCCTACTTGGCTTGCCAAGTGGGTTGACCCTCTTAGTGACATAAGTATGATGCCGGACTCAGGGCCGGGAGGTTGTGAGTTAAAACATCGGTTGGTCATCACCGATATGGCTTCACTGCCCTTCCCCTTGGTTACAATTGCTGTTTGTTGCAGGACTGAGTGGCATATTAGTCCATTCTCCAGATACCACGGGCATGTCAGTCCTGCAAATGGTGCTTGGTCTCCACCACAAGGGATAATGCTGGTAGGACTCTCTGGTGGTGATATACTGTAGTCATAAAGCGGACACCCTTAAATTTCAAATGCACCTCTGACATTAGAATGACGTCAAAATCTGGAAGGGTAATGGAGTCAATAAGAAGCATTCCTTGTTGACTTGCCAAGTGGACTCTGTTGTGGGAGGTTGTGAATTCAAACCCCCATGTGGAAGTCACCAGTTGGGTTTCATCGCCCGTCCCCTTGGTCACACCTACATGGAGCTCCAGGTGTACACTTCGTGCATGGCCTATGTTGTTGCCAGCCTTTCTACTTACACTGGTGAATGTGTAGAGTGATTTGGGTTTGTCTTTTGTTTGTTAAATAGTGACAGACAAGAGCAGACTGTGATGGAACTGGCGCTAATAAATGTTAAAAAAACAACTTTTCATACAATTGCTGCTACAGATATGTTACATATGACCATCACTGCTGCAGTCATTTGACAATCTATGTGGTTAAGACGAGCCATGCAAGTGTTTCTATATCTGTTCTCTTCCTCAATATTGTTTATCTGACTCACTTTGAAAGTTGGGCTGTGGTCAATGAGCAGTCAAGAGCCAGGAAATGGATAGGAGGAGACAAAGTGCACAGCTCTTGCTGTGAGATATAGTTACATTTCTGGAGAAGTGCATGTCAGGCTACGCAGTGGGGTACTGCATTTGGTCCATCGCTAATATGGTTTGGCATAAAGCATACACAATAAAAAGCTATTTTTATCACCATGCTCTGGGTTTAAGGCCCTGTCACACCTTGATGATGTCATGAACCTGGGTTTGGTGGTCCAAACCCAGTTCGGACCCGTGGCTATTTTGGCCCATTTCTCTATTTATTTTCACTTCAGGCGTTTCAGGGAGTCCTTTGGGTCCTCCACTCCCTGACAGCTCAGGCACGCCCCCTCCTCCTGTCAGTATCACCAGCTGTTCTGTATTATTGGTGTTTCACACACACACACACACACACACACACACACACACACACACACACACACACACACACACACACACACACACACCCCTCACACTTCTATTCACATGCTCTGACACTCACTCATGCACACGTTTTCAATTTGTTCATGTCACGCTCCTTCACACAGGTGGCCTCTTCCCTCATTAGTATTATGATTACTTAAACACTGTGTTAATGGGAGGAGCTCGCCGGAGCATTGCGCTTCATACATGGCAGCGTGTACCTCCGTGTATGCAAATCGCCATTACCTACGTTACTCTGTCAACCTGGCTCATCCTCATCCACCGGACTGCACGGACTGCCCCGGATTGCTCCAGCACCTTAAGTTTATGTTTGCCTTTCAGCCCGTACCGACACCAGCTCAGCGGCACTAGACATCCCCCCCCCCCCCCCCCCGAGCATCCAGGTGGTATCCCTGTATGACACCGACACCAGCTCAGCGGCACTAGACATTCCCCCCCCCCCCCCGAGCTGAAGAGCATCCAGGTGGCATCCCTGTATGTCTGATGGCCTTAAGCCAATCATCCCAACGCTCTGTGCTAATCGTGACTGTTCACTGGACTTATTGTTTTGGGGTTTATGTTCAATAAAATGCACAAATCTACTCCTGCACGTGTTTTTTTCATTCTGCCCTCAATGGCACACGAGGGATCATAACAGATGATTTAGGCAGCGTTTGTCAAACGTATAAAAATTGGTCTAAAATGCTGGCATACACTGAAATTTTCATTTTTGGCCATATGCATCACCTATCCATAACGAGTTGGACATATAGATAAGATAAGATAAGATAAGATAAGATAAGCCTTTATTAGTCTCACAATGGGGAAATTCCAGGATTGCAACAGCACAGGGATAGCAACACTCAGAGCAACAATCAGAAGGCAAGAGAAAAAAAAAAAAAAACAAGAGCAGCAAGTATACACATGTACATATAAATATAAATATATATATACACTACCGTTCAAAAGTTTGGGGTCACCCAGACAATTATTTTGTGTTTTCCATGAAAAGTCACATTTATTTACCACCATGAGTTGCAAAAGGAATAGAAAATATAGTCAAGACATTGACAAGGTTAGAAATAATGATTTGTATTTGAAATAATAATTTTTTCCTTCAAACTTTGCTTTTGTCAAAGAATCCTTCATTTGCAGCAATTACAGCATTGCAGACCTAACATGATTGCACAAGGGTTTTCTAATCATCCATTAGCCTTCTGACGCAATGAGCAAACACATTGTACCATTAGAACACTGGAGTGATAGTTGCTGGAAATGCGCCTCTATACACCTATGTAGATACTGCACCAAAAATCAGACATTTGCAGCTAGAATAGTCAGTTACCACATTAGCAATGTATAGAGTGTATTTCTGGTTAGTTTAAAGTTATCTTCATTGAAAAAATGCTTTTCTTTCAAAAATAAGGAAATTTCTAAGTGACCCCAAACTTTTGAACGGTAGTGTATATATATATATATATATATATATATATAGACACAGTGTGGAGCATTGTAGCTAGATGGGATAGATATATAAATATATAAACACAGTGCGGAGCATTGTAGCTGGATAGAATAAATATATGAGTATATAAACACACAGTGCGGAGCATTGTAGCAAGATGGAATAAATATGTAGATATATAAACACACACAGTGCGGAGCATTGTAGCTAGATGGAATAAATATGTAAATATATAAACACCCACAGTGTGGAGCGTTGTTGCTAGATAGAGTAAATATATAAATATATATATAAACACACACAGTGCGGAGCATTGTAGCTAGATGGAATAAATATGTAAAAATATAAACACACACAGTGTGGAGCATTGTAGCTAGATGGAATGAAACAGCACAACCGTCTACTTAGTTATCCTACATGGAATGATTATGTACCCATACATATTCTCACCCTCCATAGCGACCAGTATTTTCCTAGTTGTATACCGGAGGGGACCATTGTGTAAGTCTATTGCGTCTTTTGCATTCAAAACTATTAGGTTGTCACATCTTTTTGCTATCTCTGCGAGCAGCCCTGCTTAGGTTGTACAGTCTGACAGCCGTAGGTAGGAAGGACCTGCGAAACCTCTCAGTTGTGCACCTAGGATGATGTAGTCTGCTGCTAAATGAGCTCCTCAGTGCATTCAGTATGTCCTGCATAGGGTGGAACTCGGAGTCCAGCAGAGATGACAGTTTAGCCACCATCCTTCTCTCTCCTATCTCCTCCATCGGATCAAGGCGCTGCCCCAGGACAGAGCTAGCTTTCTTAATCAGTTTGTTCAGTCTCTTCCTATCGGCTGCAGTAATGCCACTGCCCCAGCAGACCACTCCAAAAGTGATGGCTGATGCCACCACCGTGTCATAGAATGACTTCAGCAGCGCCCCTTGTACACCAAAAGACCTGAGTCTCCTCAGCAGGAACAGCCTGCGCTGTCCCTTCTTGTAGAGTGCGTCAGTATTGTGTGACCAGTCTAGTTTATTGTTCAGATGAATACCCAGGTACTTATAGGATGTCACCATCTCGATGTCTGTTCCCTGTATATTTACTGGTGCTGTGAGGGGCTGCCCATGCCTGCGGCAGTCCACCACCAGCTCCTTAGTTTTCCTCGCGTTGATCTGGAGGCAGTTCCGATGGCACCAGTCCACAAAGTCCTGGATAAGCCCTCTGTACTCAGCTTCATCACCGTTGGAGATGAGACCAACGATCGCAGAGTCATCAGAGAACTTCTGTAGATGGCAATGTGTTGTGTTGTGTGAGAAGTCCGCAGTATAAAGAGTGAACAGGAAGGGAGCCAGCACCGTTCCCTGGGGGGGCCCCCGTGCTACTGATGATCGTGTCGGAAACACAGTCCCGGGTTCTCACAAACTGAGGCCGGTTCATGAGGTAGTCCAGGATCCATGATGACAGGTGCTGGTCCACCCCTGCGCGCAGCAGCTTGTCCTTCAGGATCATCGGTTGGATGGTGTTGAAAGCACTGGAGAAGTCAAAGAACATGATCTCATTGGGTACTTAATGTTGCCTTTCATGCAAATGTCTCATGCCTGTCCTGTTATCTCTTTGATCAGACCAACTGCTGTGAATGCTTTGATGTATTGTTGTAGTTGGGTGTATATACGTATACTGCATTGTAACCATGCTCTCACTCTCTCACTCTCACTTCAACCTCTGCTGCAGGACACAGACTTTGTGTCCCTTCTTCTCTGAGAGCCGTGGGCTCGCTCTCGGCGCGCATGCACGGCACCGGGAGCGGAGCTTGTGACGGCGGTATGATAATAAAACTCTACTTAAAACCTCCAACAACGCCGCATTATTTCATGCCGCTGCACCCACAACTGATTCAAACACCAGTGTATTCTCCAAATTTTTCACACGTTTAGCAAACGTTGCCCAAATCGTCTAGGTGTGACAGGGCCTATAGCTGTCAAAGGCAGGTTTTAGGGTGTCTGTATTATAAATTGAAGTACTCCATTTATACGCTCTTATTCAAATCTCCTTTAAAAAAAAGCTCTCATTGGGTACTTAATGTATTAAATTATGACAACTACCACGTTTAGCCAAGCATCACAAAGTGACAACTTGGAAACAAGATGCATATTTTTGAAAATTTGTGCTCAAGACTGCAAAAGGTTAAGTGCATAAAGTTTTAGGAAACTTCAGCATGAGCTGTACACTCAGTGATGTGAGTACACGCCCTTTGTAACCATTCTGTGATCCAAACGCAAACCCCTCCAGGGTAACTCACATACCATTCCTATCAAGTGTCTTTTATGTGTACACGTACTCCTGAGCACACATAACTCATTAATGTTCCTCCTCCCTTCATCATGAAATTCTCATGTCAGCTTTCTTTGTTCTTGTGCCAAATATTTATTGGTGACAGGGAGTGACACACAGATACACAAATGCTCTTTTTTAACTGACTCCTTGGAGCACCTTGAAACCTGCTGTTTGGACTGTCAAGTTTTTTCTGACGGTGAGAATGACAATTGGTGCATTTTACCTCAACTCCAGACAGGCCCATACCTGGGTCTGTGAGCGGCATACATTCATGCAAAAAGTATGTATCTGTTGTGTGAGTATTTGCAGTGTAATTCATCTTGCTTAGTCAATCTAAGGTATATCTGTTGTGCAACCCACCAGAGTGAAGCACACCCATTGTTCATTCAGTCTGGGTTTTGTAGGTTTACACATTGTTAGGGCGTCTGATTATCCAGCTCCTGCCAAAATGAATCTATGAGCCAAACTAGCGGCTGTCTGAATGTCATGGCTATATTTATCCAGTGGGAGACGCAATGTGTGTCTCTGTCCGTCCCCTTTGAGAATGAGGTTTGGAATGCCATCACATATACCAAAACTGGGACAAGCACAGATGGACCGGTTACTATAAAGACATGGCGACATGTCAGAGGCTTTGACTGTGTTGAATAAAGGACCCACTGTGTACTGCAGCTTGAATTCACAACTTAAACTGTGCTATCTTTGGCTAGTATAAAAGGTGGGATTTTTCTGAGCTAAAGTGAATCAGATCAAATCAAACAGAACTTGTCAGGAGCCGAGCTGGCTTTCACCCGGCTCGGCCCTGATCTCTCTGTGGGGTTTTTGTTCTACTGTTTATGTGCATTTTGTGTATTCTGGTACTTATGTCCCCAATCCTTAGCTACCGCCTGACCGGCAGCTGTTAGACGGCCGCTGTGACCTACTTTCTCCCACGCTGCTGACAGTCTGCCGGTCCAACCACACCCCCTCGCTCTCCTTTTCCATCAGCTGTTTCCAGCCCTGGTAATCATCTCTCCTGCGCCTTGCCCAGGTGTTTTCAATTTGTTAGGCCAGCGGTGTTTGTACATAAGCAGCTCTTTGCTAGACAAACACCGCTGGACCATTCATTATACGGGTCACACTATCGTTCTCTGTCGTGTGACCATCAGTCATCGAAGGTTTGTGCTTGCTGTTCTACTGGGAGGACCTGGATTGTTAAGGGCTGTGAGTAACTGTAGCGTTTCTTTGTGCGGTTGTGCCGCTATGCTGGTAGCATTTCCTTGTGCGGCACAACTGCTACGCTTTCTCCCCGTGCAGCCTAGCGTCCTCTAAGACGTGTTTGGTAACCCCTGCATTTAAATCTTCCTCCTTCCTTCTCTTCCTCTGTGCACTGTGAGAAGCGCACGGGGAAGATTATGACAGAACTAGGGCATTCCAGAACTAAAACGGGACTCATTCATTCTCAGTCCTCTCTTAGTTATGCTGTTAATAGGTTTAGAAAGCTGGGGTACCTCCAACAATGCACTGGGCTTCACTCCTTTCTTCACTCTAAATGAAATATTTTTGCTGGTCACTGACATCTGTTTGTTCCCTCCTATAGATTGAGTCCCTGTTGTGCTGTTTGCTCTCTACATGTCTGTTCTTTTCTTCTTCTTCTCTATCCCCTCACCCCCAGCCAGTCGCAGCAGATGACTGCACCTCCCTCAGACTGATTCTGCAGGAAGTCTCTTCCTACTAAAAGGGAGTTTTTCCTCTCCACCCTCACCAAGTGCTTGCTCACAGGGGATCGTCTGATTGCTGGGGTCTTTCTGCAATTGTGAGGGTTTCCCCTATAGTTTGATGGTGCTATGAGATGACTGTTATTGTGAAATGGCACTATACGGGGGGCTGAAAGTTCATAAGCTGAAAAGTTCATAGTAGTCAAATTTGACCAAATGTAGCTTATTTTTCAACCACAGGGATCCAAGCGCTGCAACACTGATGAAAGAAGTGTGTGGACCAACGGGGAGACTAAAGTTATGTGAAAAAATTAGGATACCCTATGAAATCCTGTGTGTTTTTTAAATATATTTGGACATATGGGTATCTAATATCATTTTTACCAATACTGGGAGATTCGGGTACTATAACTAAACCATTAAAACTGAAGAAAAGACTTATTAAAAAATTTCTGTAAAATGTAATTCTAAAAAGATGCAATTTCTGGTGAGGAATAAATTAGGACAACCCCACATTTATTCCTCAAAATGGCTAAAATCACACACAGGTGTATCACATCAGGTGCACATGATTAGAACATCGTTACTGATAATTTTGAAGGAGACTTGTCCTATTTAAACCTCAGACATTTAGGTTGGTGTGCTCCTGACTGCTGAAGTGAGAGTAAACACCATGGTGAAATTGAAAGAGCTGTCTGAGGCCTTCAGAAAGAAGATTATAGCAGCTTTTGAGTCTGGTAAGGGATTTAAAAAGATCTCAAGAGAATCTGAAATCAGCCATTCCACCGTCCGGAAAATAGTCTACAATGTCTGGAGGACATTCAAAACAACTGCCAACATGCCCAGGTCTGGCTGCCCAAGCAAGTTCACCCCAAGAGCAGACCGCAAGATGCTAAAAGAAGTCTCCAAAAACCCTACTGTTGATGTGAAAGTACATGCCTCTGCAATCAGAAAGAGACTGCACAAGTTTAACTTGCATGGGAGGCATGCAAGGAGGAAACCTTTGCTCTCTGGGAGAAACATGAAGGCCCTACTGAAGTTTACCAGAAAGAACATATACAAAGACCAGGACTTCTAGAATAATGTTCTTTGGACAGATGAGTCTAAAATTGAATAGTTTGGACACCAGCACAGCGGACGTGTTTGGCGTAGACCAAATACAGCATTCCAGGAAAAGAATCTCATACCAACTGTGAAGCATGGAGGTGGAAGTGTCATGGTTTGGAGGTGCTTTGCTGCAGCAGGACCTGGTCAGCTCACCATCATAGAATCCACCATTAATTCTACCATGTATCAGAGGGTGCTTGAGGACCAAAAAATTAAAGCTGAAGCGGAACTGGACCCTGCAACATGACAATGACCCCAAACATACCAGTAAATCCACCAAGGCCTGGCTAAAAACTAAGAAATGGAGAGTCCTGGAATGGCCGAGTCAAAGCCCAGATCTTAATCCTATTGAGATGCTGTGGGGTGATTTGAAACAGGCTGTACATGCAAGAAACCCCTCAAACATTCTCACAGCTGAAAGAATTTTCCATTGAGGAGTGGGGCAAACTTTCCTCAGACTGATGTCAAAGACTGGTAGATGGCTACAAGAAGCATCTCACTGAAGTTATTTCAGTCAAAGGGGGTAACACTAGCTATTAGGCGGTAGGGTGTCCTAACTTTTTTCTCAGTTAGAATACACATTTTTGTTGATATCTTTTGTTTAATGAGTAAAACAATGTTAATTTTTGTTATTTACCTGCAATTTAATCACCTTCTTTTCCAGATATACGTAAATAAAAAGAAAATTAGACATCAATATGTGAACATTTCTTAATAAAGAACTGAATATTTAATGGGGTGTCCTAATTTTTTCACATGACTGTATATTGGAAAAATAAACCACATTTGGTTAAATTTGACCACTATGAACTTTTCAGCCCCTCCTCGTATAAATAAAGTTGAACTGAACTGAACTGAATTCTGAGAGAGTATAGTGACGTCATTAATGCTCTAGTGAGATGGGACAGAAATGAATACAAATGTTTGATATTGCGTCACCTTTGAAATGATTTATTGAAACAAATGTATATTTGCAGTTTGGTATTTAATCACAAGCTCATCACTATTCATAGAAACGAAGATAGGCGCCGCCCCACACACCACATGGTGTTCCACATGCTGTGGAAGGGATTAACTTAACTCATCACTATTCACAATTAAGATGGATTATGATGGATGCAGTTCAGAACATTGCTAAAATACTGTATTGTCATGTTCTGAGCGCAGATTTCCTCTGAGCTCAGACCCTTACTTTATGTTTCAATATTATTTATCTGTAAAGTCTGTTTTTGGTTATGTTCTGTACTTGTGTCTTGGTTTACTTTATGTTTCATGGCAGAGCTCTGCTCTCATCTCCCTGACACACTCACCAGCTGATTGCTGTGCTTCAGGTTTCCTCAGCTGCAATCAGTTGGTAATTAAGTCACCCTGCCACTTGCACCTGCAGCTCGTTATTGCCCCAACTATATATTTGACTGCTGCACCCTCCATCAGTGTGGCAGTCACAATTATGTTTGGACTGTTTCCTGTTCTCCGGACAGTCTCCCCCTCCATTCCTCCAGGGATTTCATCGCCCTGGAGATGGTCCTCTATGTAAGTTTTCTGTTGCCTTTTGTATGTGTCTACACAGTTATTTTTGGAACAGTATATTTTTCTGTTAATAAATGCTCACTGCAGTAAAGCGACTGAGTTTGTTTGTTGCCCTGGAGGGGCATTTCATGACAGATGGCTGCCACCATTTAAAAAAACTCAGCTTCTGCAGTGAGGTATTTTTTCACCCTTTTTTGTGTTTTTTCACTCATCTGCGCTTTGGAGCTCACCATGTCCCTGGCTCGCCGATCCAACACATACACAGGAAGGTTGGCAGCGGGGTCTCCCACATTGGAGGAGGAGTGGGTGGCTGACTTTATCCAAAGCTTCATGGATGAGGCTCTCGCCATCTGTGGACCCAAAAGGATCTGGGAAAGCGTGAATGGAGCTGTGGGCATCGTGGAGGTATATCCTGGCCTCTGGAGATATTGCCAATATGTGGAGCTCCTGTCCACGGTCTCCGCGCTTCAGCGCTCCTTCCCCGGACTGACATTAGGAGCGTCTCCCGCTGGGCCGAAGCTGTCACAGAGGCGCTTTCCTCAGCGGATGTTCATCTCCTCTCCAGACTTTCCCACTTCAGTGCCAGGGTGTGCGTCGCCAACACCATCGTGGCAGCACTGTCGTCCTGCTCCGGACCACTGGAGGAAGAACCTCGCCTCTCCTGCAGCCTCCTCCCGAAAACCGAACCCGGCTATTCCTGCAGCAGTTCCCCGTTCTTCTTTTTCTTCGTCAGCTGTTCCACCAGCCCAACCTCTCTCCGCTACTGCTGTGAGGCCCACCCCCTCGGTGTCTCTCTCCGCTGATGAGAGGTGATCCATTTTTCCACCAGCTACTACGTTCCTGTGGCGAGACGGGTGGCTCCACAGAGGGGCCCAACACCACCTTAGTCACACAGAAGGATGACGCCCAAAGCACAGCAGTAGACAACATCATGATCCGGGAAAACAGGCAAGTTTTATTTCATTCTACTTTTATTTATGATGAAATATCTTGCCGGATTCCTGGTAGGGAGACTCAGGGAGAGCAGTCTCCTGAGCTCTCCCCACCTGCTGCTGTAATGAACTGTCCACCTACCTTTTCTCTGGCAGGCCGCCTGACTCTTTTCATCAGGCCGTCTGGATGGTCTGGGACTTTGGCAGGCCACCCGAACTCTGGTGCCTTGGGACTGTGGGGGTTTTTGGGGTCGGACTGAGTGCAGGTGCGGGTGATGTACTGTGTCGTTTTCGCCCTCCTTAGCCTGTTCCCCCTTCCTCCCACCCGGGGTAGTTTTTTGGTTTTATTCCCTCTCTTGGGGTGGGGGGTCTCTTTGGGGTGTCTGGTATCCACCCTTGGAGGGAGGGGCTCTGTCATGTCCTGAGCGCAGATTTCCTCTGAGCTCAGACCCTTATTTTATGTTTCAGTATTATTTATCTGTCTGTTTTTGGTTATGTTCTGTACTTGTGTCTTGGTTTACTTTATGTTTCATGGCAGAGCTCTGCTCTCATTTTCCTGACACACTCACCAGCTGATTGCTGTGCTTCAGGTTTCCTCAGCTGCAATCAGTTGGTAATTAGGTCATCCTGCCACTTGCACCTGCAGCTCATTAGTGCCCCCACTATATATTTGACTGCTGCACCCTCCATCAGTGCGGCAGCCACAATTATGTTTGGACTGTTTCCTGTTCTTCGGACAGTCTCCTCCTCCATTCCTCCAGAGATTTCACTGCCCTGGAGATGCTCCTCTATGTAAATTTTCTGTTGCCTTTTGTATGTGTTTACACAATTATTTTTGGAACAGTATGTTTTTCTGTTAATAAATGTTCCTCACTGCAGTAAAGCGACTGAGTTTGTTTGTTGCCCTGGAGGGGCGTTTCATGACATGTATACTATACAGTACTTTTAAAAAGTCTCAAGCCACCCCTTATTTTCTTATATTGTCTTAACTGGACCTTTATTTTCCCAGGCAAGTCATTAAGAATAATTTAACAATGATGGCCTGGGAAAGTGGCCTTAAAGTGGTTTTAAAGTGGTCTTGAGCAATATTTTTCCAGGCTTTCTGAAGGTTTTCCAAGTTTCAAAGTCTTTGGGCATTGGGCATTTCACTTATTTTCAGTCTGATTCTTGTACTTGACCATTCTCTAGTTTAAAAAAAAATGCACAAGTGGAGGACTGAACAAGACGTGGCAGGTCTAAATAAAACAACCTATAGGAGATGAACAGTATCTGTAAATGATCCCTCCATATCTCACGCTGTCCCACAAGCGCTGCCAATTCAGATGTGGTAACACTGCCTCTGTCTTGTTTTAGTACTCCCACATAAGGCAGCTTAGACCTTCCTCTTGAACACAATCCATGGGTTGGCTCCCAGAGTATGAGGTTTTGGGCACTTCAGCCAGGGTGGCATTGACAGTGGCCTGGCAACTTAATTCTTCTTTCTACCATTTTGTTGCCTACTGCTGTTAATACTTCGGACAGTTGTTCCTTTGTTCAGTCTGTCCACCAATTGACATTAAGTGCTTTCTTGAACATTCTGGTGTAGTGTGTTCCATTCCATACTAGGTATTAATGTCCAACTTTTGCATCCATACAGGAGAATGGACTCAACTGCTTCCTGGATGAATCTTATTGTGAGACTTCTGCTCATACATTCACAGGCTTTATCAGAAATGGTCACATTGGAAGGGTGGCTGTCAGGAAGAAAAGGCTGAGGTATACCAAATAACACAAGTACTGGCCTGGCAATCAGTAGCATCAAGTCTTATTAGGATTGATGAATCCAAATTTGAAATGCGGGATCATCTTGACAGACAACAAAACAAAAATCAGGACTTTGGGATGTCCTCTGAGAACACTTCCTGAAGACTACTTGAAGAAATTACTGCAGAGCTTGGCTAAAAGAGTTCAGGCTGTGTTGAATAATAAAGGTGGTCATGGTAAATATTGACCTTCAAGCTTGTTAGAACTGTACTGTTTTACTGTATTTCCATTTTATTTACACATTTCAATAAATCACTGTACATAATTCATATTTTCCAAACAAAACATAAAGAAATGCGGGTGGCTCAGGATTTTTGCACAGTGCTGAGTATTCCCCTGGAAATGGCAGGAATATACAGGATGTACATTTCTGTCACTGCTGATTCTAAAATACCATCTGATCTTCTATGGCCTGCAATGAACTCATACATGTTGTGATCCACTGTTGATGTTTTTCAGTTGCGTCTAATAACTATTAAAACCTGATTATTAGGGTTCCAAGCAGTGCAGCCTGGACTTTTCTTTCTTTTTTTTCCTTTTTTTTTTTTGGATTTTGTATACTTTATTGATCCCCAGAGGGTAAAATGAGGGCATCCACCTGGATGGATGAAGCAGCCACGGTATGGCGCTATCCCTTAACCATTCACACACACATTCACACCTAGGGCTACTTTTGAGTCTCCAATTAACCTAACCTGCATGTTTTTGGCATGTGGGAGGAAACCGGAGAAATCTCGGAGTAAACCCACGTAGATACGGGGAGAACATGCAAACTCCACACAGATCACTGTTGGTCAGGGGCTGGGATCAAACCAGGGATCCCATGGCCAAGGGTGAGTTGCTGTGCTGCCGCAGTGCTAACCACTGCGGCACCGCACTGCCCTCTCTGCTGTAAGTGAATGTGGAGAAAAAAGAGTAATACATATGTAACCCAGCTGAGAAAATGACCCTTTTTCTCAGATTTCATTTGTATTAGTGAAATTGTGTGATTTTATTTTGAAAAATGGTTATTTTGAGAAGAGGAAGTGTGATCCTCATTATCCAACTTTTAAATTCTCGTTTCATGGTCACGTTGGGTGATCTGGGTCTTTTCATTCGTTAAGAGCGATACTAGCCCCGCCTTCCGAGCAGAGTGCCGAGGCGCTCTGCTGGTCGTCGGTCTTTCACGATCCGAGAGCGGACGAGAGAGGCTGTGGGTGGTCTGGTTCACACTGATACCTCTTCTTGGTGAGTTAATTCAGAAAAATGCTATAAATGGATCTAAACACTCTCCAAACGCTAATTTGCAACCTTTATTATCCTAAGTTGACCGGAGCACGAGCTTGAGAGGCTGTGAGGCTGTGACTTTTGCTGTGTTCACACTGATACCTCATCTTGGTGAGTGAAATACATGCTAATGTTAGCGTTATGCTAATGCTAATCGTGAGTGGATTTTTTCTGTTTAAAAGCAATGGAAAAGGCTATTTTTGTGTCTGTATGGGTTTGCTAAATGTGATTTCAGTTCCCAACAGTATGCTGAAGTACTTTTAGTTCTTATGCACTATTTCTGTCGAATGTAATGTGTAGTTTGATGCTAAAAGCACATGGTGTTGGTCTCCTATGTAAATTCATAGGTTATGCTAAACCCAGTAGCTCAGACAGGGTTTTACCGATTTAAAAGGGAATATTGGAAGTAATGGGACAGTATATTCCCTGGTTATGTGATAGATTAATTGTATTTCATTTCATGATTTGCAAAGACAAGGTTAAAAGGGATTAATCATAATTTCATGGTTAAACGATGTAGAGATAAAAAGAGAGATTCATTTAATTGGTTACATGAGAAAAAAAGTATTTCATGTACTACCAGAGAGATTTTGAGAAAAGAAAACATGCCTGAAAGGTGTGAAATGTGAATTGTAAGATCTTACTATATTACTGGATTGTAATAATAGTAATATGAGAGAAGAATTTAAACACTAAGCTATGGTGTTATATAAGAAGGGATTGGAAAACGAGTTACTCTAGCTGTAAACAATAATACCATTATTGTTGTGCAGGCTAGGTTGTTTTGGTTGCCGATCAAGAACCTTCTGGATCCTGGATTCTCTCCGAATGGAGATGGCGAGCCTGACCCGAGACTGAACCGAGATTGAACCGAGATCTAACCAAGATCTCGATTGAAGGACATCCTTCCTCTCTCCAGTACACAACATTGGAAGTGGTAACAACTCAAGCTGCCGCTTTAGAAAAAGGAAGAGAAACCTGAGTCTAGAGATACAAGATATCTAGACTGGTCAAACAACTAAACCGAAAGGACAACCAAACACTGAGCTCAGTAGGACACTTTTGGGGGTTTATTTCATGCCGGCCGTTGTTATATTTGTATATTTGTACATTGTTTGTATATTTTGCTCCTTTTATCTTTATTAATAACAGATATGAATTGCTCATTTCTTGCCTCCAGCTATTTCATTCCACACTCACTCTAATTCCCTATTGTAACCCTTACGAACCTAGCAACTGGTCTATACTTAATAATTTCCCTTACCTAATTAACATAAGGCAAGGGTTACACATTGAAACATGAAATTTTACAGTATGGTCAGAAATTCTCTTCACTAATCAAAGTATCAAGGCACTGCATTCAAGGTGGCACTAACATCATCCCAAAAAAATCTCAAGAACAGCTGGTCTAGACTTAAACGTCTTTCATCATTCTAATCTCTGAAAGCTGCTGCAACTTTTCTAAATTGGACGTGCTGTAAAAATGACATTTTCTGCATCGCATTTAAAAAAAAAATGCAAGCAAAAATTAACTCCTCCATTCAGGCCATTCATCTAAATTGCTTGAAATTAAGCAAAGATCATATACAGACATTGGTAACAAAAAGTTGTTAAAATTATCCAAAAATGTTAATCTGATTTGATTTAAGCCAATGAAGTTGTACAGTTTCTCTTTGGTCTGTATTTTCCAATTAATTTTCTGATGTAGTCATCCAAACTTGATGAAAATTTATACTCACAGGCACCACAGTATTCTTCAGGAAAATTTTCAAATCAATCAAATTTCATGCAATTTTGTTCATGTGCCAAAAAAAAACAAAAAAAACTTTATGAACTGTCTATGTGTGTCTTGTCAATGGAATTTTTTGTTAGTGTGCGAGAAAGTTAGCATGTTACCCAAAGTAGTCGTATGATGTAGTGGTTAAGACACTGCTACGCTGCAGAGCCAACAACTGAAGTACTACATGCCTCTCCTGTACATTTTAAAACCTAATGTGTAGAGTAATGTGTAGCACACCTTAGGTTTTAAATGCTGTTGCAAAATAAACAGACATTAGAGTCTACAGCTGCTTGGAACCCAGTGATTGTCACTTGTGGCTGTATTTGTTCATGCTGGTACTGTGTCAGAGCAGAACTGAACATTTCCTACTCATGCTGTTTTTAAAGCTGTAAACCAAATACCTTTTATTATGAATGAGTTATTAGGAACACAACGTACTTGTCACACAGGTTGGAACAGACTACAATCATCTGGCAGCTCTCGCTCTTCTCATGCCATCAGTAATCATGTTTGGCAAGCTATTTGGCATTGATTTTCACACTGTCTAGTTAAATCCCAAAGTCGGTGAGGTGGTTTCCTGCCATGTTTACCTCCAGCGGACAGGTAAGAGGCAGGACTCAAAGTGCAGGCAGTTCTGAAGCACGACATCATTTATTAACAAAACTGAAACAAAATGACAGCACGGGGGCTGTAAACAACTCAGGAAGTATGCAGGCTTAACAAAGGGAACACTCGGGATACAAGGATGCTGGCAGGGAAAAATAGATGACAACGCCACAAGAACACAAACTCAGACTGACATATGTATAGGGAACATATAATTGACTTAACATAAGACAGCTGGGACTAATTAGGAGCCAAATGATTATGCACAGGGGAAAAGAAACCAACTATGATAAAACAGGAAAACAACAAAGGAGCTTTCACAAGGGGGCTGACTAGGAAATAAAGGCTAAACAGAACACCACTACTGATCAAGAAACCAAATAACAAAAGAAGTCCAAAAAATAACAAAAGGTGTGAACATGGTTGTCAAACATGTTCAGACCATAATGACCAGGACTGAGAAACCCATAAATGATCAGAGAAACAACTAAGTGTCCAAAAAATAACAAAAAGCTTGGACATGGTTGGAAGCCATGTCCAGAACATGATAACTCCCCCTCCCCTTTAAGGGCGGATTCCAGACACCCTCCAAACAAAACAAGGAGCACCCCAAATGGGCGGGAGAGGGACATAGTCACGGTGGGACAAAACAAGAACATAAACAAAGGAAAAAATGTTCATCAGGTGGTTGGTCAAAGTCTCTGGATCACCAGACTGACAGACATGGTGCGTCAGGTGGCCTACCAAAGTCCATGGATCACCAGACTGCAGAGCACAATGTGTCAGGTGGCCTACCAAAGTCCAAGGGCCACCAGACAAAGGAACCTGGCGCAGAAGGAGCATTGAGCTCAGAATCAGAATCAGAATCAGAATCAGAATCAGAATCAGAATGAGATTTATTGCCATTGTTCAAGTAGTACACAAACTAGGAATTTGTCTCGGTGCAATGCTGCAACATTAAACATGAGTAGCACTAAAGATAAAAATAAAAAACTATGCATGCAATAAAATGTAGAATATGAATGAGTAATACTAATCTATGCAATTTTTAAATATATTAACAAGCAGCAGATATTGTGGAGTTCCACATAGTGAGTCGGTAGTGCAAAAGAAAACAGTGATAATTATCATGAGTCCGGTTGAGCTGCTGTACGTAGTGCACGAGAGTCTAATAAGTCACTTAGTGTTCAGCAGTCTGATGGCAGAGGGGAAGAAGCTGTTCATGTAGCGGGAGGTTTTAGTCTGAATGGACCGAAGTCTTCTACCTGAGGGGAGGGGGGCAAACAGTGTATGTCCAGGGTGTGAAGGGTCGGCTATGATCTGACCTGCACGCCTCTGGGTCCTGGAGATGTACAGGTCCTGGAGGGATGGGAGCTTGCAGCCGATCACCTTCTCAGCGGCGCGCACAACGCGCTGCAGTCTTAGTCTGTCCCTGGTGGTGGCTCCTGCGTACCACACGGTGATGGAGGTGGTGAGGATGGACTCGATGATGGCCGTGTAGAACTGCACCAACATCTTGGTGGGTAGCTTGAGCTTCCTCAGCTGCCTCAGGAAGAACATCCTCTGCTGGGCCTTTTTGATGAGGGAGCTGATGGTCGGCTCCCACTTGAGGTCCCGGGTGATGGTGGTGCCCAGGAAGCGGAAGGAATCCGCAGTGGTGATGGGAGAGTCTGTGAGGGTAAGGGGGGGCAGAGGGGCTGTAACTTTCCTGAAGTCCACGATCATCTCCACTGTCTTCAGAGTGTTCAGCTGCAGGTTGTTGTGGCTGCACCAGGACGCCAGCTGGGCCACCTCTCTCCTGTAGACGGACTCGTCGCCGTTGGAGATGAGCCCGATGAGGGTGGTGTCGTCCGCAAACTTGATCAGCTTGACAGACTGGTGGCTGGAGGTGCAGGAGTTGGTGTACAGGGAGAAGAGCAGGGGGGAAAGTACACAGCCCTGGGGTGATCCAGTGCTGATGCTAACAGAGTCTGAGACAGTCTTTCCCAGCCGCACATGCTGCCTCCGGTCCGTCAGGAAGTCGGTGATCCACCTGCAGAGGGAGTCAGGCACGTTGAGCAGGGACAGCTTGTCCTGGAGCAGAGCGGGGCGGATGGTATTGAATGCAGAGCTGAAGTCCACAAACAGGATCCTGGCGTAGGTTCCCGGGGAGTCCAGGTGCTGCAGGATGGAGTGGAGGGCCAGGTTGACTGCGTCGTCCACAGACCTGTTGGCTCTGTAGGCAAACTGCAGCGGGTCCAGGAGGGGAGTGGTGATGGTCTTGAGGTGGGGCAGGACCAGGCACTCAAAGGACTTCATGACTACAGAGGTGAGCGCTACAGGTCTGTAGTCGTTAAGTCCAGTGATCCGTGGCTTCTTGGGGACAGGGACGATGGTAGAGGATGGTAGAGCTCAGGGGCCTTTAACACGGGAGCTAACACAGAAGCTAACACAGCTCAGGAGATAATGACATAGGAACTTTACCCTCAGGAGATAATGACAACGAGGAAACTTTTAACTCAGGACATGACAACATGGAATTGTTAAACTAAGGAGATGACAACAGTGGAGCTTTTTGCACAGAAGATAACGCAGAAGCTTTTTGGTCTGTAGATAACAACATAGGAGTTTTTTGCTCTGGAGATAATAAAGCAGTTCTTTGCTCTGGGGACGGTACCTGAGGGGCCTTCGGCGCAGGGGCTAACAGCAGCTGAGGAGAGGCAACCCCAGGCAGTGAAGGTGGAGCGGACTGCTCGGACAACCCAGATGGAGCGGAATGCTCAGGTGACCCAGGTGGAGTGGACTGCTCCGACAACCCAAGTGAAACGGACTGCTCAGACAAACCAGGTGAAACATACAACTCAGGCAATGGTGGACCGTGCACCTTGAAGATGGGTGGAGCTGTGGCGTGCACCTCGGAGACGACTGGAGTTGTGGCGTGCAACTCAGAGATGGCTGGAGCTGTGGCGTGCACCTTGGAGACAGCCAGAGCTTTGGCGTACATCTCGGAGACAGCCAGAGCTGTGGCATGGACCTCAGAGCCAGCCGGAGCTGTGGTGTGCACTTTGGAACCAGCTGGAGCTGTGGCGTACACCTCAGAGACAGCCGGAGCTGTGGTGTGCACCTTGGAGAAAGTTGGAGCTGAAGTGTGTACCACGGAGATTGCTGGAGCTTTGATGTGCACCTCAGGGAAAGCTGGAGCTGTGGATTGCACCTCAGGGACAGCTGGAGCTGTGGCATGCACCTTAGGCATGAAGGAAGAGATGGAGGATGGGTCAGCAAAGGAACAGGCAATGGAGCCCGGCAGAGGAAGGCCAGAAGCAGATGAAAGCTGCCACTGGGTTCCCCCAACGGGAGTAAGGCAAGACTTTTTAAATATAGATGATAAAAATACAAAACAAATTTCTTGCCATAACTCCTGTTCCACTGCCGGTGAGGACCCCGGTGACTTTGCTGCTGGAGAGGCGATGACCATCTCTGGAGGCGCAGCAGCGGGTATAGGCACCAGCATAGAAAACGTGGGAGCAGGCGAAACAGCTGTCATGGGAGTTGGCGGTGCTGCTGTCGTGGGAACCAATGCTGGAGAGCCCTCCGGGGCTAGAACACTCTATGGGGCTGGAACGGAGCGATGAGGTGCTGGTACAAGGCATGGAACTGAGACTGGTGGGACAGACGAGATGGCAGCTGCTGGTGCAGACGTGATGGCAGCTGCTGCTGACAGAGCTGACATGAAGTGCAGGGGAGTGGAGAGAGGAGATGCCGAAGCCAGGGTACGCTTAATCATTGGATCAGGCTTCGGTGCTTCCAACAAATCTCTCCCCAACCTGTGGTGTAGCTGCGGGGTTGGAGAGAGGTTGACTGTGGCTGAAGAGTGAGGAGGAGCTGAAGACGTCGAGGTGGTCTCGTCGGTACAGTCTCCGGCATCTTGGGCGAACATCTCCCCCACCTGTGATGTGGCTGTGAGGTGGGTGAGAGGCAAGGAGAAGGGGATGCTGGAGTCAGGGGATGCTGCGTCATCAGCACAAACTCCGGTGCCCCAGTTAAATTCCTCACTAGTCCACAATATGTCCTGCAGAGTTTGGAGACAGTGGCCAGTAGTCTCGTCAGCTTGGGGCAGCTCCGGGGTGCGTCTCCACTATCCCAGCCACAGTGTCCAGGCTCTCCAGGGCCTCCTTTGACATGCAGGAGGCACAGGCTTCCAAGATAAAATCATGGATAAACTGGGCTGCCCACAGCTCATCCCTGCTGGGACCACCAACCTCCTCCTTTTTCCTGCTGAGCCCTTCTTTGGTGGTGTTGTACTGTCATGTCTACCTCCGGTGGACATGTAAGAGGCAGGATTCAAAGCACAGGCAGTTCTGAAGCGTGACATGATTTATTAACAAAACTGAAACAAAATGACAGCACGGAGGCTGTAAACAACTCAGGAGATATGCAGGCTTAACACAGGGAACACTCAGGACACAAGGATGCCGGCAGGGAAAAATAGATAACGATGCCACAAGAAAACAAACTCAGACTGACATATAGGGAACAGATAATTGACTTACCATAAGACAGCTGGGACTAATTAGGAGCCAAATGATTACGCACAAGGGAACAGAAACCAACTATGATACAACAGGGAAACAACAAAGGAGCTTTCACAAGGGGGCTGACTAGGAAATAAAGGATAAACAGAACACCACTACTGATCAAGAAATCAAGTAACAAATGAAGTCAAAAAATATCAAAAGGCGTGAACATGGTTGCCAAACATGTTCTGAACATAATGACCAGGACTGAGAAACCCATAAATGATCAGAGAAACAACAAAGCATCCAAAAAATAACGTGAAAAACGTAAAAAATAAAGTGTGCATGGTTGGATTCCATGTCCAGAACATGACAGTTTCCTGTCAAAAATTGTCAGGGAATGTTTTTCTTTGTGTATCCCAAGCATGCTTTCCACTATGCTTTTCACTGATCTTCTAGAGTCTCATGTCTAAACTCAAGGTGTCTCCTATTGATCATCCTCATGAGTTCCCTTCCCATAACCTTTTGCCTTCAGACCTCTTCATTATTGACTCTGTTGAGATACGACACTCTCGGCATTCATCAATAAAACCACATTTCAGCTGCTTCAAGATTTCATTGAGTCTCCCTTGTAAGTGTCCATGATTAACAAATCCAAAAAAAGAGTTGACCAAGCAAAGGCTGTAAATAAAAGAATTTTGATTTGGTGATACGTGAAGATGTTACGATGTTTGGAGAATGCATCTTTAGCTATGTCAAATCTTTCTTTTTTGCATCAAGCATGCAAGGTGCCAAGAGCTCCAAGATAGTCAAAAGATACAACTTGTTCAATATCTGTATCTCTGTGCTTCAGAAGTTGGTGTTATTTCCGACATTGTTGTTAATGTGAAGACCAAACTTTTCAAGATTCAAGAAGTCTTTATTGTCATTATGTGTGCACACAATGAAATTCTGTATGGCAGCTCTCAGCTTTGGAAAAACACAATACCTTGAAGGACAAAAACAAACACTCTATAAATATAAATATGTATATGTAGGTATGGTATATATGTACGTAATGGTATATAAATATCCATCCATCTTCTTCCGCTTAATCCTTTTCGGGTCGTGGTGGGGGCTGGAGCCTATCCCAGCATCTTTGGGCGAGGTACACCCTGGACATACTGTCAGTCCATCGCAGGGCCAACACAGAAAGACAGACAACCATTCACTCTCACAGTCATACCTAAGGACAATTTAGAATCCCCAGTTTGATGCCAATTAACCTAACTTGCATGTTTTTGGCATGTGGGAGGAAACCGGAGAAATCCCGGAGTAAACCCATGCAGACACGGGAAGAACATGCAAACTCCACACAGATCACTGTTGGTCGGGGGCTATGTAATATGGATATGAAATATATTATATACTGTATATATATATATATATAGTATATACAGTATCTCACAAGAGTGAGTACACCCCTCACATTTTTGTAAATATTTTATTATATCTTTTCATGGGACAACACTGAAGATATGGCACTTTGATACAATGTAAAGTAGTCAGTGTACAGCTTGTACAACAGTGTTAATTTGCTGTCCCCTCAAAATAACTCAACACACAGCCATTAATGTCTAAACTGCTGACAACAAAATGAGTACACCCCTAAGTGAAAATGTCCAAATTGTGCCCAAAGTGTCAATATTTTGTGTGGCCACGATTATTTTCCAGCACTGCCTTAACTGTCTTGGGCATGGAGTTTGGGATCGTTATCATATTGGAATACTGCCCTGCCTCCCAGTTTCCGACGGGAGGGGATCATGCTCTGCTTCAGTATGTCACAGTACATGTTGGCATTCATGGCTCCCTCATTGAACTGTGGCTCCCCTGTGCCGATAGCACTCATGCAGCCCCAAACCATGAGACTCCCACCACCATGACTGACTGTAGGCAAGACACACTTGTCTTTGTACTCCTCACCTGGTTGCCGCCACACACGCTTGACATCATCTGAATCAAATAAGTTTATCTTGGTGTCATCAGACCACAGGACATGGTTCCAGTAATCCATGTCCTTAGTCTGCTTGTCTTCAACAAACTGTTTGCGGGCTTTCTTGTGCATCATCTTTAAAAGGGGCTTCCTTCTCGGACGACAGTCATGCAGACCAATTTGATGCAGTGTGCGGCGTATGGTCTGAGCACTGACAGGCTGACCCCCCCCACCCTTTCAACCTCTGCAGCAATGCTGGCAGCACTCATAGGTCTATTTTCAAAAGACAACCTCTAGATACAGTATGAAGCTGAGCATGTGCACTCAACTTCTTTGGTCGACCGTGGCGAGGCCTATTCTGAGTGAAACCTGTCCTGTTAAACCACTGGCCACCATGTTGCAGCTCAGTTTCAGGGTGTTGAACTTCTTATATGTAGCCTAGGCCATCTTTATGTAGAGCAACAATTCTTTTTTTCAGATCCTCAGAGCGTTCTTTGCCATGAGGAGTCATATTGAACTTCCAGTGACCAGTATGAGAGAGTGTGAGAGTGATAACACCAAATTTAACACACCTGCTCCCCATTCACACCTGAGACCTTGTAACACTAACGAGTCACATGACACTGGGGAGGGAAAATGCCTAATTCGGCACAATTTAGACATTTTCACTTAGGGGTGTACTCACTTTTGTTGCCAGTGGTTTAGAAATTAATTGCTGTGTGTTGAGTTATTTTGAGGGGACAGCAAATTTACACTGTTATACAAGCTGTACACTGACTACTTTACATTGTATCAAAGTGTTGTATCTTCAGTGTTGTTCCATGAAAAGATATAATAAAATATTTACAAAAATGTGACGGGGTGTACTCACGTTTGTGAGATACTGTATATATACAGTCATGTGAAAAAAATAGGACACCCTGTATCAGCCTGTGTGATTTTGTTTTTTACATATTTGGACATATGGATATTTAATATCAATGTTAAAGAGACTGAGAGATTCATGTAATACAACTGAACAATTAAAAATGAACTAGAAAAGCACTCGGAGAGCGCAGACCTCCGCCAAGCGCCACAGTTCCCCCCATACAGTGTTTGTGTGTACGTTTTCAGATTCCTTGACCATGAAAACATATGACTAGCAATTGGATTGACAATGATAGGATTAGTGGTTCAGTAGTTATTCACGAAAATGGCATTTTCCGTAATGGCGGTTTTCTTCTGGACGGTGATCCGGCTCATCCCCAAAATTTAATCAGTTCTTCCTTGTACCATTTCCAACAACGCCTGAAAGTTTGATCGAAATCCGTCCAAAACTTTTTGAGTTATCTTGCTAACCAACAGACAGACAGACAGACAGACAGACAGACAAACCCCGGCAAAAACATAACCTCCTGGCGGAGGTAATTAAAGACTTTTTTCAAATTTTCTCTAAAATGTAATTCTAAACAAATAGTGAGGAATAAATTAGGACTCTCCCCATCTTTTTAAGACACTCCCACATTCATTCCCACTTAGAATGGGTAAAATAAATGTTAAAAAAAATGCAAATAACAACAAAAACAAGGTTAGACATAGATATGTGAACATTTATTAATAACAAACTGAATATTTAATGAGGTGTCCTAATTTTTTTCACATGACTGTACACACACACAATTGGGAGGGTGTGTGTGTGAAAAGTTCATAGGCCTAAAAGTTCAGAGTGGTCAAATTTGAATAAATGTGGTTTATTTTTCAACCACAGGGTCCCAAGCGCTGCAACACTGATGACAGAAGTGTGTGGACCGAAGGGGAGACTATGGTTCAAAAATAAACCACATTTAGTCAAATTTGACCACAATGAACTTTTCAGCCTATGAACTTTTAACCCCCCCAATATACCGTATATATAATATGGATATGAATAATATGGATAAGGAGTATGGATAAGAACAATAGCAACAAAAAATATAAGAGTGCAAGAATATTAGTGATAATAGCAGCAATATGGACCATAAATAATATCAGTAGAAAAGTGTAAATGCCAATGCAATACAGTGAAGCACTTTATTGGTGACTACAGTAATGTCACAAAGCTAGAAGTACTGGTGTCACCGGTATTTGGAAACTATGCATTAACGAAACAAAATGTAACTACAGTAAATTCCTTTAAGCATTGTTTTAACTACAAAAGAAGAAAAGCAAGCCTGATCACTGCTGCAGTTGACATAACCCCCCGACAGTCGAAGCCTAAAGGGCTTGACTATTAACCTTGGTAATCTGCACCTTGGTAATCTGCAAATAGACACAACTGTACTGCTGATTTTCAAAACTTGTGTTTAGAAATGTTTGCTGTAGTTGAAATTCATGAAATCTGTTCCCACACCTATGACCCCACCACCACCACGCACACCCTCCACCACTGACTGTCTCATCTCCTCCTTGCTGAGTAGCTCCATCCTCTTCTCATCCTTCTAACCCATTTATCTGCAGCAGTCGGCCCAGGTAAATCTGCACCGATATCATTATGCTCCCATTACAGAACGCCCAAGAGTATCCAGGGCACACAAATCTAGGCCAAGCAACCCTCCCACTCCACCAAGGAGATGGAGAAAGTCAGTAGGGGAAAGAAAATCACATTGGGAGCATTACCAAGCATTACAATGCAAAACTTGTTGCTTTGGGTAGTTGGGCATAATGGTTGAATGGTTTCAGGTTACGTTAGTTTGAATAAGATCATAACATCACCATTTGAAAGGCATATTCCTGCAGATGGATGTGTATTACATTGACAGCAATGTTTGTGTGTCTGTTTACTTATCTGCTTTACCAGTGCAAAACACTTATGTTACAACTGAATTTACCAACATGAATGATAAAAAGGAAAAAAAAACAACAAAGGGGGTCAACCATCTATCATCTTAGATTTTTTTTTTTTTTTTTTTTACCAATTACAAGCTTGTCTGCTATGGTATTACCGACTGCTGTCTTTATGGGCAAATGTACTATACACTACACTATAACAGCACACCATGACAGACTGTATGCCAAATATCTCTTCTGTCTACATCTACTGCTTGACTTCCAGGTTTGTCTTTTCAGCCGTCATGCTGGAGACCACTTGTCCGAGGCTGTCTGACATTTACATGCGGTTGACTGTTAGTGTTTAAACTAAATATTACCACAGCCAAGATCAACAGTAGACACTGACCAGGCCCAGGCGCCGGCAGCTACCACTCCCCTTCCTTTCTGGCTGTCTCTTTTTTTTTCTTTGCGTTCTCTCTGTGTCTGGTGTTCTCTCTCTTATGCATTTCTTCATGTGTGTGTGTGCGCAATACAAGGATGATGCCAGAGCAGCCAATTAGGCCTCGACCCAGGCAGAACAGGACTGTCAACATGCAATAAAGAGCACATGGCCCACTGTCAGCGAACAGTTAGATGAGGGGAAAGTGAGGAATGAGAGGAAATATTAGAATTTAAAATACAGCTGGAAAACACAAAATAGACAATGAAACAATGACAAAAGCCAATGGGCCCCAGGCCACAACTGGGAGTACTAAAAGATATGTTTGAAAATCTGACATACGATGAATTTAGGTGAACTGGCATTCACCAATCTATTCGTATCCCACAATTTTGTACATTTACTAACAACATTTACAAGTGATCCCGACCAGTTGTGAGATAGTTTTGTCTAAATAGCTCACTGTTATTCCTACCTTAGCTTTCACTAAATGGCTTGATATTTTATTTATCTGAATCAAATGTAAGCGTGTAAATCCTGTAAACTGATATTTAGTTGACAAGATTTTATACTTTGAGTCAAGTTATTCTTAAATTTAAAATAATTTAAAATGGTATAATTTCATTAACGTCCAAATCATATCAGATGTAAATATAAGATTCTAAATGTTGTTTCCTGGTGGCCTGCAAGATCGCACAACTCCGTTATACGGCAGGTCAGCACAGTGTGGATGGTGATGGGTGGATGGCCGGTAAGAGGCTGATCAACTATCACACTGAAAACCATATAGGATCAAATGTATATAATTCTGATTTTTACTGCTTTGACATGAAGTGTTTCACTTAATTTCTGGATTACAGTGGAGGGCTGGGAAAAAGGAACAAGGAAAAAGTAGACTGTATTTCCACATTAAACTGTGAAATTTAACAAAAATCAATTTTTTACACACACATTTTAAGGGCCCCGCATGAGTGGTAGAGGATGGATGGATGGATGGATGATTAAAATAATGCCATTCCAAAACAATAAATACAGCTGCAAGCGGTGATCATTGGGTTCCAAGCAGATGTGGACTTCAAGGTCTTGTTTTGTTTAGCAACAGCATTTAAAACCTAAGGTCTTCTACACATCAGTTTTTAAAGCAGCAAGATGTAACTTTCTTGTTCCTTGTAGGAACACTGAAAAGGCCACAAGCACGGCAACCATGACCTCAGTCCCAACATCCAACCACAAGGCTTTTTGTTGTTGGTGGCTAACGTTGGGCCTTGTGATTTGCTGCTGTGAACAAGGCCTCAGTCACCACAGCTGCTGTCCCCCATGTAATCACACCAAAAAAAAAAAAAAAAAAAAAAAAAAAAAAAGAGCGGTTGCAGGCAAAGTGAGCCCACTCAGGCTATGGGGGAAGTGACACTCATTCGGTCAAATGCATTCTGCCATCAAAATAATTTTGTTAACATTATCTTGAGGTGAAAATCTTTCATTGTGTTGCTTTAATATGTACAGGAGAGACATGCTGGACTTCAGTTTGTTATGTCTAGCTGATGGGGAGGCAGCGAGGATGGACCCAAATGCAGTTATGAGCTCAGCAATATTTATTCACAAACCAAGGGCGTGTGGGGCAACCCCCACAACAGACTGAGACAGACACAGCGCTCGGCTAGAGCAAATAACAGAACAGTGAAATGTGTGTATTAATGTCTACAGGCAGCCCCGCTCCATCTGGCTTGTTCCGGCTCAGTATTGTGATGTTAATGTCCCATTCATGCATTGTGTTCATGCTTCCTGTTCTCACTGTGTCTCTCAAATGCAAATGCCATACCCACTGCTGTGAATGCCCTTTCATGCATTGTCTGTAACTAGTATAAATACCGCACATATTCTGTAACTCATCCTCTCTTTGACTGCTGCTGCTGACACACACATCTTGTGTCTCTTTGCTGGAGAGCCTGAGGACCCCGCTCCAGTCTGCCCACACTTGGGCTGGAGCGGAGTTCCTATGATGGCGGTGTGATTCAATAAACCTGCTTAAAACCCTCTCCACGCTGCCTTTATTTTATCATCGGCCTCATTGGTGACCCGACGCTGAAAAAAACACGCTGCCGGCGAACGCAGCACCCGGCGGTGATGCTCCGACGACAAGCAAACGCAGCAGCTGCCTTCTGCTTCAGTGAACTCTCAGGACATCACCCACGACCGGGAAAGCCGCAGCAAACTCCATGGTGGGATCTGCACGTCTAGATCGGCACATCCACGCTGGACCGGCCGCGCTCACAGCTCCTCCACACATGAGCGCATGCACCTCGTCCCCTCTCCACGACGGCGACCTCCATGGCCGACGGAGAATGCAGCGCGTGGACCTGAACGCACCATGGCCGAGCGAGTGACAAAGATCGTCTCCTCCCTCTCACCACTCCAACGCATCTGCACGAGCGCGAGGGACAAAGATCGTCTCCTCCCTCTCACCACTCCAACGCAACTGCACGAGCGCGAGGGACAAAGATCGTCTACTTCCTTTCACCGCTCCAACACATTGAACAGGGATGATTACGCTCCCTGACCCTGTCTCCTCTCCAGCTGGTCTAACAACGCACGGAGCCCGGGCACACGCACCGGGGAGTTACGCGGACGGCGCACCACGCATGGGATGCATACGGCTCTGCAGACCCACATCCTCCTCCGCCGCTGCACACAGGCCCTTCAGGGTTGCTCGTACACCGGAGGCACGCACGCAGCATGCTCGAAGGAGTTGCTAATGGTCTCAGCCACGGCACACATAGGGAATTCGACAGTCTGCGATTCCCAGAAGACTTTAAGGTTGTGCCCGCACCTAAAGTCAACACACCAAGTCCCCTTGCTTTTGTTTTTGTTTTTTTGCTTACAGCTGCCCCTGCTTTTCTTCACGGCCACTATTAATCCTTGCAGGACTTAATCGCGGGAGGAGTCAGTGACTAATTTTTCTTCTTGTGGACCTCTGCACGTTCAACGGGACAGCCCTTCGACATCGCGGACCCACAAGCAATTTTTGCGCGACTCAGACGATTTCACCGTCTCCTGCCGGCACTTACTACCCCCCACCCCCCTCCACCTCCGCCTGCACAGAGCTTTCCCTGCTCGCTGCCAAAACTGCACTATCGAGGCCTCGGCCCCCTGCCGAGCCCTCTGGGGGGAAGCGTGTGGGGCAACCCCCACAACAGACTGAGACAGACACAGCGCTCGGCTAGAGCAAATAACAGAACAATGAAATGTGTGTATTAATGTCTACAGGCAGCCCCACTCCGTCTGGCTTGTTCCGGATCAGTATTGTGATGTTAATGTCCCATTCATGCATTGTGTTCATGCTTCCTGTTCTCACTGTGTCTCTCAAATGCAAATGCCATACCCACTGCTGTGAATGCCCTTTCATGCATTGTCTGTAACTGGTATAAATACCGCACATATTCTGTAACTCATCCTCTCTTTGACTGCTGCTGCTGACACACACATCTTGTGTCTCTTTGCTGGAGACCCTGAGGACCCCGCTCCAGTCTGCTCACACTTGGGCTGGAGCGGAGTTCCTATGATGGCGGTGTGATTCAATAAACCTGCTTAAAACCTCTCATCGCAGCCTTTATTTTATCAGCCGCCATAGGCGCAGCACAGGGGCTGGAACACTAAACTAAATGTAAATACAAAACAGCAAACCCAGGATACGAACCAGTCAGGAGTGTGGTGAAAAGCAGTGGAATGATGATCATAACAAGGGTTTATCTCTCAGCGGGGAAACAGGGGAATGAGGGAGGCTATATACAAATACTAATGAGGGGAAATGAGAAACAATTGATTAGTATTAAGGAATGAAACGTAAATATCAAATCATGACAGTGAACTGGAAGGAGGAGTACAACAATAAGGCTACAGGAAATGGAACATGAAGGATTTCAAAATAAAACCAAACACAGAAACTAGGAATACCTAAGCAGAGAAAGTAATAATAATAATAATAATAATAATAATAATAATAACCAAGATTACATTTTTAGAGCATAAGCTCAATGAAGTAAAGTTGTGGAAGATTTCAGAGAATAGAATGATGAAAGAATTTTTAATCTAGACCTAGCCATTCTCAAAATATTTGCAAAAATAAAAAACTGTTTATTATAGTGCTGCCTATGTACACAGTGCCTTGAGTTTTGGTCTCTGGGTAGTGGGGAGAATTTCTGATCACACTGTGAAATTTCAGGGTTCTATGTATTACCATTTTTGCTCCCTATGCACTTTTAGCGAAGAAGAAGAAGAAGAAGAAGAAGAAGAAGAAGAAGAAGAAGAAGAAGAAGAAGAAGAAGAAGAAGAAGAAGAAGAAGAAGAAGAAGAAGAACAACAACAACAACAACAACAACAACAACAACAACAACAACAACAACAACAACAGGCTTCCTGCAGCATAGCTGCTTGGAAACCCCCCAAATAGGATCTACTGTACATTGCATTACTTTTAGGCTTATGCTGTGTCTTCATGTCAGTCACAGCAGGAGAAAAATCTGCTGCAGCAACTAATTTGACAGATTTGTTTTTTGATGGTCCTTTGACTCTACTGCTGAAACTTCTATTCATTCAACTTTATTTATATAGTGCCATTTCACAACAACAGTTGTCTCGTAGCTTCTAAAATTACCTTTTTAAAATTTTTGGATCTCAGATGGAAGAACGTCAATTTCACTGAAGAAGTTTTTTTTTTTTTTTTTTTCCTTAGACTTTGAAGCTGTTTTTGTGAACAAAGCTCCTGGAAACTCCTGGTCAGCCATTGGGGAAGTGTGACCTTATATGGCAGTTTGTGGGCGTCAATTATGTAAACCATCAGTTCTCTTGAACGCTTGCTCAGTTACACAAAGTATATTCACAGATGCTCTTTGAACATGTTTGGAGGACATAGGAACAGTTTGTTGAATCAGGAGTGGCTTGTTAGTACTAATGGGGACATACTAGCAAAATACAAGTGATTTACACATACTAATACTAAAAGGTTGTTGCATGAGGCCCAATGTGTGATTTCCTTTTTCCTAGGCATAATTTAGGCAAAAATAAAACATTAAATTTTATAAGTTGGTCATGATGACAATTTATGATAACACTTTAAAATACAGGTCCCCTTATAAAGGATTTGCAAGTAGGATTTTAATTATATGTTATAAATCTCTCCTGTTAAATGTTAGATTTTCCAGGTTGTGGAGCTTACTTTATGTTGTTGTTATTCATAAGCACACATGTTATATTGATTATTAAGTATATCCTACAAAACACACTTTACAGTTTTCAAAGTATGGGGCAAAGACACATGACAGATAGCGCACGAGAAAAAGAGTGACATTTATTTTTTTGTGCCTGTCTTTAGTAATGCAGTTGTCAAGATTAAATTCCATACAGTCAACACATCCACACACAAATGTCTTATTAATACACTGTAGAGGATGGCTTTCACAGACGAGACTGAGTTTATTTCCCAGGGTTGGTTTATTGAGAGGTCACATCCTCTAACAAGCACAGAATCTCAGAAAAGAGGTAGAACAATCGTCCTTCACAGTTCTTATACTCTCCAAAGTCACAAACCCCCCAACATCAAATGACACAACCCCAACCCACAGTCCTTTAGTAAACATACAGCCCCCAAGGCTCCTTGGCGTCTCCATTGTCTCTCATCCTTCTAGCCTCCGGGGCTCCTGCTGGGACATTCTCTTCAACTTCCCATCTCCTGCAAGAGCAACTTCACACCTCCCGTAGGTCTCTGCAGGGTCAGGTCCTCTTTGGCCATTAAGACGTGAAGCTTCCAGAATATGCACCGTCATGCCTACTAGGTATATGCGGGGAATATGAATACTATATATGCGCCCTAAATATGCGCCATAACACCTAAATTAAAGGATCTGTTCTAAGAGACCGGAACAACACAACTTTTACTGTGATGTTCACAGAGAGGCAGAAGTGGGCATAATGTTAAATAATGGATAAATTCATGACAAGAACCGCAAACAGGCGGAGCAGCGGCAGCAGAGGAAAAGCAGATTGATCGTAATTAACCAGTCAAAAAGAAAATATGATGAGGCTTAATTCTTGAATTCATTGTTGGTGTGGAGGGGGCAGAGGAGAAACCCACTGTGGGGAACAACAGAAAAAGTTTGAGACCTACTGCTTTAGAACAAAACAGAATAGGCTTTATTGTCATTGTACAGTTGTACAGTACAATGAAATTTGGGGTTCTCTACCAGGCTACTGCATATTAAAGTAAGCAAGAATGATTAGATAAAACTCAGTTACAAACACACGATTAAACACACAACTAAAATAAAAAATAACCCAGGATTATGGAAATACTGTATATACAGGTATGGCAGTCCCTGCCATTCGCGCATCGGCCTGTTCAGCCACAGGTGGTGCTGTTCCAGCAGAGTAGACGTTTAGGATTCTCTTCCATGGTCATCATAGACCGCCGGAGGCCGACAGGTATGGTAGTGGCTACACAGATGGAACTATGCACATAAGACTGCAGAGTGCAAAACACACAATTGAACACATAATTGAGTAAAATGTCCCAAGGATTATGGAAGATATACATAGTAGTGGTTTCACGGATGGGTCAATATACATGAAAGTGCGGAGTGCAAAGACAGGTGTGTTATTGTGATAATTAACAAGGTCCTCAGTTCTGTGTATGTGAGCGTTCAGAGGGAGGGGGGTGGGGCCTCTGACTGTTTGCAGTTCAGCTGGTCCAGAGGAAGAAACTGATCATCAGTCTGGTGGTGTGGGACCTGAATGATCTGAACCGTCGTCCAGAGGAAAGCAGGTCAAACAGGTGGTGGGCGGGATGTGAGGGGTCTCCTTGATCTTTCTGAGACAAGAGGATCTGGAGATGTCCTCCAATGAGGGCAGAGAGCCACCAATGATTTTTTTGGGTGGTGTTGATGACCCCTCTGCACAACCTTCTAGGCCATGGAGCCGGTGTACCACTCTCCCAGACAGTAATTGAGCACGCTCTCCACTGAACAGTGGTAGAAGGCCAGCAACGGCTTCTGGTCCTGGTTGTTCTTCCTCAGGACACAGAGGAATTGCAGCCGCTGCTGGGCTTTCTTCACCACAGCATTGGTGTTGACAGTCCAGGAGAGGTCAGAGAAGATGTGGGTGCCCAGGAACCTGAAGGTGGGGACGGTTTCCCCGTGGTCGCCATTTAGGAGGAGTGGGGGCATGGGCCTGTCTGTTCTTTCTGAAGTCCAGTATGAGTTTTTTGGTTTTTTGGACATTCAGTTTTAGGTTGTTTGCTTGGTACCACAGCAGCAGATTCTCTACCTCCACCCTGTATGACTTCTCATTGTCATCGGTGATGAGCCCAACAAAGGTGGTACAGTCCGCATACTTCATGATGACAGTGGTTGGGTGGGTTGGAATACAGTCAAAGGTGTACAGGGAGTACAGTAGAGGGCTTAGCATGCAGCTTTGGGAGGCTCCAGTGCTGAAAGACAGTGTGGAAGAGTCTGTTTGTGGGCAGTTGGTGAGAAAGTTTTTTTTATCCAGGAGCATGTAGTGGTGTTGGGATCTGGAGGAGGTGCAGTTTATTGATCATGATGTACAGGATGATGGTGTTGAAAGCTCAGCTGTAGTCCACAAAGAACATCCTCACATAGCTCCTTGGGTTCTCCAGGTGGCTCAGCGCTCTGTGTAGTGTGGTGGCGATGGCATCTTCTGTAGACCAGTTCTCCCTGTAGGCGAACTGGTGGGGGTCAAAGGAGGGGGAAAGACGGTCCCTGATGTGCTGGGACACCAGTTGCTCAAAACACTTCATGGCTACAGGCTACAGACCTTACAGAAAGATTCCTTTTGGAGTTGATCTGTCATGGTCTGTGGGCCGATTTCATCCGCGCTCGGGCCATGCATCATCTCCGCCAGGTTTGACAGCAGTGTTGACCTCCTGGCTCCCCGAGCTCTTATTGTGACAGCGCTTGGAGGGGCTTCCTGCTGTCAAAGCCTGACAGCTGTGCTGCATTTGCGGCTCATCAGCAGCCCTGTATTTAAGCGGGCGCTGGGAGCAGTATGATGCAGCAGTCTCGTCAACTATCGTCAATAATTGTCAATAACTCCACGTCAACAATTCATTGTTCATGGTCATGATTGTAAGTAAGCTTGGTGTTAGCCTTACGATCTCCTGTGTCTAGTGTTATGTGTTTTAACCCACCGTGGCTCATTACTTTGTGTGTTCTTGTGTTCGCTAATAAACACCTATGCAAACCTCACCGGCGACTTTCAGCGTCTTGTGGTGGCTCACGAGGGCCACCGCATGACATGATCTTGCCAATTAGTGAGCCTAGACAGGTGATCTACACAGTGGTCTACACAGGAGGGAGGTTGTGGGTTCATGGCCCAGCTGGGTCATGCCAAAGACCATATAAAAATGGTACTTCCCACCTTCTAGCTTGGTGATCAGTGTAATAGAATTGGAAGAGTTGGCTACCCAGCCTCATGGGGAGGACAAGCCAGTGTACTCCAAGTGCAAGTACAGGTAAACGGGGAGGGTTGTGTCAGGAAGGGCATCCGCCATAAAATCCTTACCAAATCAAATGTGTGGGCCGTGATCCACTGGGTGACCCCTGATAAAAGAGTAGCCAAAAGAAGAAGAATTAAGACTTCTGTTTACTTGATGCAGGGGTTGTTGCGCAAGCAAATAGTGATGTCGTTAAACCCCTGAAAGCAAACAAGCACTTGAGGAGTCTCAAGCTTTCCCTGATAATGATTTTATCGGTTATTTTGAGAGACCAAACTAAAAACAAGTACATTTATCTTGATTTAATATATTTCATCGTAAAGTGATTTCCAGTTTTCCTATTTAAAACACCTGATTAATAAAAAAAGTTTACTGTTTTTCACTATATAAACAACAAAAACAACTGTGCCAAAATAAATGTGTAAACATCAGATAGCGCTTGTATAAGACTAAATCTGTACACTAGAAGTTAGAAAAAAAAACAGGGAAAAAAAATCTTTCCTCCATTTGTTTTAACTAGTGCATGCACATAGAAAGCAAGTATTCCTGTCTGAAACAGGTAGCCCAATTAGGCTTTACAGGCCCAAATGTAGGATGTGCTTGAAAGTAAAATACATAGGTGTAGCCTATATGTAGGCAATCACACATGTTAGACTTTGGCAAATATGAAAGGGACTGAAAGCCACTGAGGTTTATTTGACTGTGTGAATATTATTCATTCATTCTTTCATTCATCTTCTTCCGCTTAATCCGTTTCGGGTCGCGGGGGGGCTGGAGCCTATCCCAGCATCTTAGGGCGAGAGGCAGGGTACACCCTGGACAGATCGCCAGTCCATCGCAAGGCCAACACAGAGAGACAGACAACCATTCACTCTCACAGTCATACCTAAGGACAATTTAGAATCCCCAGTTTGATGCCAATTAATCTAACTTGCATGTTTTTGGCATGTGGGAGGAAACCCGAGAAATCCCGGAGTAAACCCACGCAGACACAGGGAGAACATGCAAACTCCACACAGATCACTGTTGGTCGGGGGCTAGGATTGAACCCAGGATCCCCCGGCCATGGGTGAGTTGCTGTGCTGCCGCAGTGCTAACCACTGCAGACATCTCTGCAGTGCTAACCACCGGCAGAGATGTCAGAGATGCTGTGATGCAGTATTTGTGTAGGAATAGAAACTAGAAATGTCATTGCCTTAGTATTCATGTGCATACACATGTCAAAAGTTTGTAATTTGTAAATAAAATTTTGTACCCCTTTCAACTATGCCTTCTCTATTGTTTATATTGGGTTAATTATGAAGCTATGAATGACTACACCCTAAAATACGTGAAGCTGTCCACGAGTCTGCAATCGGTGACATTTAACACTTTTGTTCTGCTGCAAGTGTCATATCATACACAAGTGTCCGGGCACATACTGATAACATGGTGTTTTGTGTGAGGAATTTGGACATGTGGGTATTTAATAATATGCCATTATAATGGCCTTTTCTTACCCCGTAGCATCTCAGGCAATTTTCCAGTGTGGGAAAAGTGACTTTGGCTCAGAAAGAACCTTCAGTATTCACCATACCATACAGATGACATGAAAACATTGCACTGCCTGAATTCCAAGTCGTAAAAGTATTTTGTTAACATACTGTGAGGATGCACTTCCTGATAGGGTTTCTTTTAGACCACAACTGCTTACACAGCGTAAAGCCACGTGAAAACTGTCGGACACACTGTAATAGCCTCTGTGTATTTTTGTGAGGAATTCAGACATTTGTCTATTTCATATGTAATATCACTGTTACAATACTGTGATATTCACTTAATGCATCTAAATTATATGTTAAAGTTTTTTTCCAAATTTTCAGCAAAATGTAAATCAAAGCAGTGAGTAATCTAACAGCTATTAAATATCACTTTTGGTGTGATGCTACTGTGTACTATTATGCATTGCTCATCTCATGAAACCATGTGCCATTATAATGGCCTTTTCTTACCCCGTAGCATCCCAGGCAATTTTGATTAATTTGGACATTTAATTTAGACATGTGGATATTTAATATCACTGTTCAAAGTGCTAGGACAGCCATGTAATACAAATGGCTTACACAATTACAACTGTCCACATTTTCTGTAAAGTGTACTTGTTAATGTTGAGTACAAAATTTGGAGGAGCGCCCCAAAGCCCTTTTTCACCCCACATTCACCTGCCCTTACAATGGCTAAGGTGAATATTTTGTGCACATAAAACCATTACCAAGGTTAGCCATATGAACATTTCTAAATACAGAACTGACAATATTATGTGTTCCAGTTACTGCACATGGATGTAAAGCTTGGACTTTAGCTGTTGGCTTTTTAATGTACTGTATGCGTAAGCAGTTATTGGACTCCATAACATACTGCAATGGCATATTTTTCCCAACTGTTTTAACGGTGGTAAGACCGTGAAAAAATTAGTAGTAACAGATAACACATGATGTCAACAGTCACTGGTTTAGTCAACATTTTCAACAACACTAGTCATTGCTTATCTTGTGTACATGCTACAGGACACTGTGGGGAGACTGGGTCACACACGCCGTCCGAGGTTTCCAAGGACCGCCAGGAGAGCATTATGGAAGGCAGCATTTTGAGCCATCTCCTCCCTTCGTAGGGCGACTTTGGCCTCCCTGGCATGATGGGGCTCATCCACAAGCTGGTTTATAGTCTACATTTGCAGGGAATGCTGTGCAAGCTGTTCCCGCTGTAGCTGTATCCGCTCACGGTGCTCTTCCCGTTCAGGATCTTGCATCGCGGCAAACACAGTGGAAAGCTCTTGTGTGGGGTTGCTCCGCTTCCGCTTGCCTACACCAAAGACAGAAATCGGTGCTGGTCAGTAAAAGCAAGATCAAAACATGTAGCGGTACATCTCCAAAAATTCAAACATAATGCAAAAGTTCAATATTTTTGGACACTCATTTCAGAAAGTGAGACCCATATATTATACAGAATCATTACACAGACAGTGAAATATTTTTAGAGTTCATTTATCTATTTATTGGCTTACAGCGCCTGAAAATCCCAAATTACCTTTCTCGAAAAATAGATTGTTACGTAAAAATACTAAAAAAAAGAAGTGTTCTCAAAAGTATGTAGATTTATGGAGAAACTGATTTCATTTACATTTTCCAGCAGGAGTTAGCATTCCCCCCCACAGTGCCAAAACTATCAAAACCTGTTGTAATGGCCATGGCATCACTGTGTTTGATTTGGCCATGAAACTCTCCTGACATAAACTCCATATGGATTGTCAAGAAGATGAGAGATACCACCTACATGAGTTTCACTTTCTGAAATGAGTCACAAAAAAATCTCACTTTGCCATGACATTGCAATTATTGAGATGTAACTGTACACGGGAGACACACTGGTGAAAGGCAAGTGGTTGGGTTTGACAAAATTCCTTTGTTGTTGTGTATCGGTACAGCAGATTTAGCAAATGCCCGGTTTATGTTTCAAATGCCTTGCTTTTTATGGTGGCCCCAGAAATATGAATGCGTTCATACAGTGGGCTCACCTGAATCATGACAATGAAGCATGTTGACTTTCAAAAACTGAGTTTTGTGCTACAACAGCTCTGCACATGTACCTTTTCCAAGCATGTGATTCATGGTGTAAAATAAACAGTACAGCAACACTGCAATGGGAAAATACACTTCATGGATATGTGGGTGTATCATGAGGCTTGGATATTCACTTTGTACATCACAGTTTTTTTAAAAATGCACTTGTATAGGTGGAGATTTGGGCTCCGCTTGACATGAATCAATAAACTAAACCGTATGTATATATTTTGACTATAGGGATTTACCTGTGCGTGAACGTGTTGACGGATTTGTGCTACACAGTGACGGAGCTGGACTTGGTTCTGGTGCCGGATGCTCAACGTTGCGAGCAGGAAAGCCCGGGGTGCTCGTGCCGAGGGAGGGGGCTCCGTCAGTGTGGAAATAGAATCTAGAAAGAAAGTACACACAATTGTAATATATAACACGACAGTGCAACATGCACGCAAAGCTTTTTAAAAAACGATTAGCATATTTTGCCGTTTTCCTTTCATAAGCGAATAGATCGGATAGAGCCAGCGTGACTCATGGCAAGCTAACTAGCGCTGCTACTGCTCCACTCGTGAGCCACAAGACAACGGCGTTGTACTTGTTATTATATAATTACAGTTAGCATGACACCAATAGGCTGGATAGAGCAAAAACATTAATGTCACAAAAAAACACTCACCGTCTATGGTTAACAGTATCGATGAGGGGTCCACTCCAATCTCCTGCCCATTGCTCGCGGGCCGGTTACCATAAATGGCGTCCATGAGCTCGCACCACTTCCACTGTTTGCGGTTCGCCCTGCTTCGACCGTTGTGGTCCTTTATGGCCCGGTACTCACACTTCAGTTTTTTTAATTTGTCCCGACATTGTTTGACTGTTCGGGTGTACCCGCTGGTGGACAACTGCGCCACGACATCGTGAAATATCTTCTCATTCCGGTGGGCTCCGTCTAACTCCCTCTGGATCCGGTCGTCGCCCACAATGCTGAGAAAGGTGCTTACCTCTTCCTGGGACCATGGTCCAGAAGTAGAAGATTGTGAGCATGAAATTGAAGCCATGATGTCTGCCGTTCGCAGTGAGTTAAAAAATGGAGGCTGCACTACAATGGCGCTGTGCTATGGCGCTACGCCCTCTCTGATGATGCTATGCCCAGACCAATCAATGGCCAGCAGTGGTGTGACGAAACCGTGCCGGTACGCTTCGGACCTGCTCTGGATCAGTCCCGATGAAATAGGAACAGTTCCAAAAACACAGAACCGTAAGGACTTCCGGTCCCTAATGGAAAAGCGGACAAAGGGTGCCGAACCGTACCGTACAGACCCTAGTGGAAAAGCGCCTTTTGTCAGCCTGGCTACAGTGCTGAAAAGAAACCTGGGATTATTCTTGTTCTCTTCTATTAATGCAGAATAATAACTCGTTCTAGATTTTCTAAGCAATTTTTTATAAATTAAAAGATGATTTCTCCAAGCTAAAAAGATTTCATCTAAATTAGTAGAGTGCCATTTCCTTTCTAATTAACAAGTCTTCTGTTTTAAGCTACGAGTTTCTGTGTTGAACCAAGGGGTTAGAAATCTCTGATTAGACTTTTTCTTTTTAAAGGGGCCACCAAGTCTAGAGTCTGATGCAGAGAAGCTGTAACATTTGAGACCCACTGTAGTGCAACCTTTTATATTTTAGCAATATATATAAGTACAAAACACCAAACATTATTATGCACAGCAGAATGCCACTTTGGCTGCAACTGTTGCATCAGTGTTGCCCATTTGTCTGCAAATATTTAAATAAAAATGATTTATTTTGTTATTTGGGCATTTTTGTGTCTTCGTGTTGTTTAGTCATGTGTCCGCATATGATATGCAGTTGATCTGGCCATTCCACTCCACAATCATGGCAGTATTATTATTACGTTTTTAATTTTTAGATACTCATGCGGGAGGGGGGACTCAGCACCAGTGAAGCAGCAGTTGGGACTGCCGTCTTCCACTGACCAGGCAGGCTGGGCGTGCCTCCCTGCAAAGGATCGTGGTGCGCCTGGTTGGACACTGGTGTTGGAAAAACAGCAGCTGAACCAACGGTCTTACAGACGGCAGTCCTTCACAGGTAGCCCAGCCTGCCCGGCTAACGGGAGTCTTGGCTGTTGCTCCCATGTGCCAGCACTGTCCTTTGCAGCACCAAGAGTCCCCACCAGCGCCCCGCCCCCAACCCCAGCACACCTGGGTACCTCGTGTTCTCCATGCTGAATTATCCATTAGACCTACGCAATCACGGCAACGTTATGATATAATTTTTTAAGCATTAAATCTTAAGTATTATCTTTTTCTAGTCAAATTTGTTGCTTTTCGCTTCCTTGTTTTGCTCATGGAGTGCTGTGGTTACGGATGCAGTGATGCCGCATATTATCCAATTAGTACGGAGTAGGGATGGGCGTATCAGTATGCAAGTATCGATTCTTTGATACCAGCTAGTCGATACTTTGGAGTTGATACTTTTTAAAATATCTCGATACCACCGTGTTAATACAAAACGTGCAATTTGTTTTTACTTCTGAGAGTTTTAGGCATTAAATTTATGTGTGAAAACTGGTGAAAGACCGCCCTAGGCATGCTTTAGAGCAGAGATTCCCAAAGTGGGGGTCAATCATCTCTCAAATCATCTTGCGACCCCCCTCAGCATCTCGGGACACCACGGGGGGGTCACGAGATGATTTTTAGAATCCTCCTTAGGTTATTAATCGGGGACCTGTCACTTTAACTGCTCCACAGAAACGTCACAGGTCACACACAGGACAGTGTGCACCAGTAGATTTCATCCGAACAGCTCAAATCAACACATTGTGGTGCCACAATGGGAGGTCTTTCTCCACCCAGTGACTTTGGGGAATAGGGGGTAGAGGGTGAGAAATGAAAATGAGGAGAAAAAGGAGAGGAGGCAATGAGTGGTGCCAGAGCACCGGGGGGTAATAAACCAAATGAAGATGCGCCTTCGCGTTCCTGGTAAGCCAGGCGCGAATGTATTGTGCTGGGTGGAAGACGCAGTTCACACCTGGGATGATGGGGCCAACATGGAACCTGTGGACAAACCCACATGTGACCCTTAAGACACCCAATTTAACTTTTGGTGGGGCCCACATGGGCATGCCAGCTAGCACTCCTCTTTTGAATTATGGCTGAGTATAAGGATAAGGAGACGGGTAAGACCTGGAATGAGATCAGCTGACTTGTCCAAGACAGAGATGCCTGGAGGAAGTTTGTCAGCGACTTATGACCCATCAGGAACGAAGAGGATTGATGATTAGGGATAAGGATATAGCACTTTTTCTAGTCACAAATACCACTTAAAGCACTTATGTAGTAGCTTCACTAACCCTCTATTCCAGGGGTTCCCAAACTTCTCAGCCCACAACCCCCAAAATAACGGTGACAGAGACTGGCGACCCCCACTATCCCCGGAGGTGACTGAAACATAAAAAAATGTACACACAGGACTCACACACTAATAAGCATAAACAAACACAGGCATAACAACACAAAAGAAAAGAACAACCGAACAACCATGACATGATTTTACATATAACAATTTACTAAATGATTAAAGTTTAGCACCTTGGGGGAGCCAGATTATTTAGCATCTCAGACAAGAGACAGCGGATAAACATGGGAGAACAATACTCAGGAGGTTCCTGGTGAGATAGAAGAAAGGAGTCAAGGACGTAGGGGGTTGAATGCAGTGTGATGCAAATGTCATGTTGTGTGTGGAGAAATGCCATGAAACTTAAAAGGAGAGTGCCTGCTGAAATGTTCAGTCTGTTCTTTGCGTGTGAGATGTGAGTGTGTAATAAATCGTCTGAAATGAATCTGCCTCTTCATTTACACACTCCACACTGGTGACCCAAGACATATTATGGAACATGAGGCAAGATCCCCGAAGCCGGCCCGGTCAGGAAGCTACAGCGAGGCGGCAGCCATCCCACAGACAACCCGGAATGGAACCTCCAGCCATGCGTGTGCGGTTTCAGTCAAGCTACCGGATTTCTGGCAGCACAACCCGCGCTCTTGGTTCCACCTCACCGAGGCCCAGTTCGCCCTCCGGGGAGTAACGGCAGATGACACCAGATTCTACCATGTGGTTGCAGTGCTGGATGCCCGCACAGCTCAGCAGGTAGTGAGCCTGCTCGATCAGTCACCAGCCAGCAGCAAATATGAGGTGCTCAAGGCTGCGCTCATCCAGCACTACACGCTCTCGGACTGTGAGAGAGCGGAGAGGCTCCTGACGCGGACTGAGTTAGGAGATGGTTCGGCCGTAGACCTGATGGAGAAGATGCTGGCATTAATGGGCACAGACGACGGGCACTTTCTGTTTGCCCACCTCTTCCTCCGGAACCTTCCGACAGTGGCGAGAGTGGTTCTGGCCAATTCGCCGTTGCTGGCCGCGCGCGACTACCGTGCGCTAGCCTAGGAGGCAGACCGGATCATCCTCACCACCAGGGCGATCACAGTCAACGTGGCAGCGGCGGAGCCCAGCGAGGCGACCAGAGGAGGCGAGGAGCCACCGACGGTAGCAGCAGCAGGGGCCAAGGAGCACCAGAGAGACACGCTCTGTTTCTACCACCGCCGCTTCGGAGAGAAGGCATGCAGATGTGCGCCCCTGTGCCAATTCAAGCGCTCGGGAAACGCCAAGGCCGGGGGTCGGTAGCAGCTGCGACCCTCGGTGAAGAGAACAAGCTGCTCTACTTGACAGACGCACGCTCGGGGAGGCGTTTCCTCGTGGACACCGGAGCCCAGAAGAGTTTCATCCTGCCGACCTACGCTGACCGGCTGGCAGGACCTAGTGGCCCCGAGATGTTGGCAGCCAACGGCTCGGATATTAAGTCCTTTGGTGAGAGGACTCTGCTCTTATCTCTACACGGCCGTACATATGAGTGGACTTTTGTCGTAGCAGCACTGAATTACCATATCCTGGGGGCTGATTTTCTGTGTGCACATGGTTTACTGGTTGATGTTGCTAACAGGTGCCTGGTTAATGCACTGTCCTTTGACTCTCTCCCCTGTATAGCTCGAGTGACCCGGCCAACAGCACAAGCCAACGTCACAGCTACAGGCGGTAAGTTGCACACACTGCTCACTCAGTTTCCAGCACTCACGGTCCCGACGTTTTCCGCGGCCATCGCTAAACACGGGGTGGAGCACTTTATCACCACCACCGGGCCACCCGTTTTTGCAAGACCTCGGCGCTTGGAAGCAGCTAACCTGGCCATAGCGCACGAGGAGTCCGCCAACCTGGAAAGGTTGGGCATCATCAGGTGCTCGAACAGCCCATGGGCATCCCCGCTACACATGGTCCATAAGGCACATGGTCCCTAAGGCTGAGGGATCGTGGCAACCGTGTGGGGATTTCCGCAGGTTGAACAATGCCACAGCGCACGACCGCTACCCAATTCCCCACATACAGGATTTTTCCGTTCACCTTGCCGGAGCACGCATTTTTTCCAAAATAGACCTGGTCCGCGGTTACCACCAAGTCCCAATGTGCGCTGAGGACATACCCAAAACAGCGGTAATAACTCTGTTCAGTCTATTCGGGTTCCTGCGCATGCCATTCGGGTTAAAAGGAGCGGCACAGATGTTCCAGCGCATGATGGATGCAGTGCTGTGTGATCTCCCATTCGTGTTCGTCTACCTGGACGATATCCTGGTAGCCAGTGCGTCCGAAGACGAACACGAAACCCACCTCACGACGGTTTTCCGGAGGTTGGAGGAGCACGGGTTAATAATCAACCCGGCGAAATGCCAGTTCGGCGTGACAGAGGTTGATTTTTTGGGGCACCGCGTCTCTCCGGAAGGAGCGATCCCGCTGCCTGACAAGGTGTGCGCCGTGGCGGATTTTCCCCGGCCTCAGACAGTCAGGGCGCTGCAGGAATTTTTGGGGATGGTGAACTTTTATAACCGTTTCCTTCCCCGCGCGGCGCAGCTCATGCAACCATTGTACGCTGCGCTCAAGAAACAGAAACCCGCGGATAGGGTCAAATGGACCCCGGAGCGAGAGCGGGCGTTCTCGGAAGTTAAAGCAGCCCTGGCAAACGCCGCACTGCTGGCGCATCCGGACCTGGCGGCCCGGATAGCGCTCACCACGGACGCTTCAGACGTGGCCATAGGGGCTGTCATGGAGCAGCGCGTCGCCGGGACTTGGCAGCCGCTCGCCTTTTTCAGCAGAACTTTGCACGACAGCGAACGTAAATACAGCGCGTTCAACAGAGAGTTGCTGGCTGTCCACCTGGCCATACGCCACTTCCAGTTCTGGCTGGAAGGGCGCAGCTTCACCGCGTTTGTGGACCACAAGCCGCTAACATTCGCAATGGCCAGGGTTTCAGAACCATGGTTGGGCCGGCAGCAGAGACAGCTGGCCGCGATCTCAGAGTTTACTATCGATATTCAACATGCGTTGGGTAAACTGAATGTGGTGGTGGACTGCCTCTCGTGCGCCGTGGTGGCCCCGGTCTGCGTGGGGATAGATTACGCAGCCATGGCCGCGGAGCAGATTAGCGATGCAGACGTGCACGCGCTCCAGTCTGGACCAACAGGGTTAAGGCTGGAGAGCAGGGTGCTGCAAGATGGCGCCCCCCCCCCCCCAATCTGTGATGTCTCCATGGGTCGCCCGCGTCCGGTGGTTCCGGTCGCGTGCCGCCGCCGCTTGAGTCGGTTCACACTCTGGCGCACCCAGGATTGCGCGCGTCGGTCAAAATGGTGGGAGAGAAGTTTGTCTGGCCGAGCCTACGCAAACAAGTGAAAGAGTGGGCTGCAGCCTGCGTGGCATGCCAACGAGCCAAGGTACACAGACACATGAAGGCTCCCTTGGAGCCGTTTCGTATTCCGGCTAAGAGGTTCGACCATGTTCACGTGGACCTTGTGGGCCCCCTCCCGCCATCACAGGGGTGCACACACCTCCTGATAGTGGTGGACCGCACCACACGCTGGCCAGAAGCGGTCCCACTGGCGGCAACCACATCCTCCGACTTAGCGCGCGCTTTTTTAACAGCATGGGTGGTGCGTTTTGGAGTCCCGTCGGACATTACATCCGACAGGGGCCCTCAATTTGTTTCCGAACTCTGGTCTGCGATGGCCCGCAGCCTGGGTGTTACAATTCACCGCACAACCGCGTACAACCCACAGGCCAATGGGTTATGCAAGCGTTTTCATAGATCACTGAAAGCAGCACTCAGGGCTTCATTGACGGATGCAAATTGGGTAGACAGGCTGCCGTGGGTTTTATTGGGGTTGTGCTCCGCGCTGAAAGAGGATCTGGAAGCTTCCCCGGCAGAGCTCGTTTTTGTGCAGCCACTACAGCTGCCCAGGGAATTTCTGCCAGATAATCCCGCACCTGGCAGCTGCCCGTCTCAGCTTTTGCAGCGTAGCGCAAACACAGGCACGCTGCCGGGCCCTGCCCACCACAGTTTTCCGCATGTTTTCGCGCCTAAAACTTTGAAGAGCGCGGAGTTCGTGTTTGTCAGACACGACGCCCACCGCCTCCATTGCGCCTACCCTATGATGGACCATTCAGAGTGTTGGAAACAGGGGATAAGCATTTTTTGTTAGACTTGGGGGGCAGGAGGGAAAAAATTGGCATAGACAGACTCAAACCCGCTTTCGTTGTGGCGATCGAGCAAGTGTTGTTGGCTAGGGCCCCTTGGCGTAGAAGACCCCCACGGAGAGCTCCCCAGGGAAACGATTCACCAGAGCAGCCACACGGACAGACCGAGGTGCCTCCCCCCGAGTCACAGCCCACCCACAGTCAGACACACTCCCAGCAGCCCCCCACCGGCACAACAGCGCCACTGAGACGGTAAACCCCAATTACAGCAGATACGGGAGGAGACGGAAGCCCAAACAGCATGTGGACTGATATTCTATTGTTCTATCACAGCTTGTGGACTGTTATTCTATTGTTCTATCTAAGATGCTGGGGGGGGGGAGTTTAGCACCTTGGGGGAGCCAGATTATTTAGCATCTCAGACAAGAGACAGTGGATAAACATGGGAGAACAATACTCAGGAGGTTCCTGGTGAGATAGCAGGAAGGAGTCAAGGACGTAGGGGGTTGAATGTAGTGTGATGCAAATGTCATGTTGTGTGTGGAGAAATGCCATGAAACTTAAGAGGAGAAGGCCTGCTGAAATGTTCAGTCTGTTCTTTGCGTGTGAGATGTGAGTGTGTAATAAATCGTCTGAAATGAATCTGCCTCTTCATTTACACACTCCATAAAAGCAGAATTCATTAAAGTAATTTCGATGCAATTTAGGAGTGAACATTGTTGCTGTCGTGCAACAATGGTCACTCCTAAATTACAACAATTCCTCTCGATACTTGCGACACTTGGAGGAAGGCTGGGCGGACTGCTTATGGAGCCCTTTACGGTGCTCTCCTCCTCCTCCTCCTCCCCCCGCACCAGACATTGGCCTTTCTGGCAACATGTCTCCGCTCCCCTCTTTTGCCATCTCTGATGGCCTCTCTGCATTGTCTTTGGTTGGCATTAACCAGCGTTTCAATTTTAAAAATAACATCCTGGGCTTAAAGCGTAATGTTGTGGAGGATGAATCAGACGAGACACGAGCTGCAGACACACAACTTTATTCCCCCAACAAGCAGAACAGACTGAACTCTAGGTGCCAAAGTGAATCCCCTGATACAGCTTCATTCCTGCTCCTGGCACCCGGAGTACACACATTTGCATACAGGACAACAGAGCATGACAACGCAATACTTTCACACCTGGCATACCAGGTGTGAACTACGTCTTCCACCCAACACAATACATTTGTGCCTGGCTTACCAGGAACGCGAAGGCACATCTTCATTTGGTTTATTACCCCCCGGCGCTCCGGCACTGGTCGTTGCCTCCTCTCCTTTCTTCTCCTCATTTCCATCTCTCACCCTCTACCCCCTATTCCCCAAACTAGCTAATGCTAGTTAGCTTAACGCTGGCACCAGATGCACAGCCTAACACCAACACGAAGCGACTTAGTCCCCTGTGAGGGCTTGCCGGAGGAACTAACTGAGGCGGCAGTTGGACGTGAGCCGGATCGGAGTTCGGGGGCGGCGTTGGTGGGAGACGGGGGCCACCTGGACCCAGCCAGACAATAGCCTGAGTCGGAGCCCAGTTGCGAGGCCCAGCGGAGGAACTACCAGGCAGACGGCGGTTGGTAACGGGGCCTAGCGGAGGTACCACCCAGGCAGACGGCGGTAGGTGGCAGTGCTCAGCGGAGGATCTACCGTGACCCCAGAGGAGCTCGGCTGCAGCGGCGGTGTGCGGCGGGACCCGGTGGAGGAGCTGGACAGGAGCTCGGTTGCGGTAGCGGTGAGCGGCGGGACCAGCAGCGGAGGGGGCTAGCTGAGGCCCAGCTGGATTCGAGGACGATCGGATCGGATAGCGGCGACACAAGCAGAGATTGTTTTTACTATCCACAGGTCAGTAAAAATGCCACCAAAGAAGGAGGAGATGGAAGAGATCAAAAAATCTCTGAACTTCTTGTCAGAAGAAGTGGCCAAAATGGTTAGCCAACAGGCCAAAATAATAGGCCAAATGGAAGATGTACGAGACTTAAAATTAACAATTCAGGAAAAAGACAAAAAAAATTACGGACTTGGAGCGACGCATCGAGGATCTTGAGCAAGGTTCTCGTATGGATGACCTAGTTATAAGTGGACTAGACATCAAATATCAGTCATACGCTCATGCAACAACAGGACTAAGAGGTGAGGAGGCTCCCCTGAGTGAATCAGTCTCCCTAGAAAACCAGGTGCTTCAGTTCCTTGGCAGTAAAGATATGAAGGTAGAAGCAAATGCAATTTCAGCCTGTTATGCTTTACCGAGGAAAGATAATAAAACAAAGAAATCAATTGTGATGCGCTTCGTGAACAGAAGGGTAAGGAATGACATACTGAGGCAGGCCAGAAAGCTACGGGGAACACAAGTTTACCTAAATGAACACCTGACAAAAACAAACGCTGAAATAGCACAGCAAGCACGGATGCTGAAAAGACAAAATAAGATACAGGCAACATGGACAAGAAATTGTAGAGTTTGGATCAAACTAAATGGAACACCTGAGCAAGCAAAGAGTATAATGATCAGAGATGCTACTGACTTAGATAAATACAGATGAACACTGATTAAGAAAATTAAGAGTCAATGATAATCCATATTCCCACACACGGTAAGAATAGTTCTTTTGATATACCATGCCAAAGTACTTTAAAAAAAAATAAGCAAAACAAACAAAAACTTATGACTGACTTGAGTAGAAATCAATTATCCCCAGTTGGAGGAAGTCATTTGACACAGAGTGAGGATACTCAGACTCTGAAAATATGCCATTATGCTGAACATAAACTACAAGAGATGGAGAATGATATTGATCCTGATAACCACTTTTTTAATAATATTCATAACCATTGTGAATAATACACTGAAAAGCAATTCAAAAGTCCAGTGCAACTAGATGGTAAACTATCAATAATACACTTCAACAGCAGAAGTCTTAACAAAAACTTTCCACAGGTTCAGGACTATTTAAAACAGCTAGACAGAAAATATACAGCTATTGCAGTCTCTGAAACCTGGCTTATTGAAGAGCAGGCTCCCCTGATGGCAATAGAGGGATATCAGATGTTTCATATTAACAGATCTCAAAAAAAGGGTGGTGGTGTTGCACTGTATATTGATGACCTGTATAGGTGAAAGCTTGTAAATGGAATGTCCTTTGCACTACCAGGGATCTTGGAATGTGTTACTGTCGAGATTGACCAAGATAAAACAAAAAATCTAATTATAAGTTGTATATATAGAACGCCGGGAACTTGCATTGAGACATTCAGAGATAAATTAGTCGAGCTGTACAACAATATTACTAGTAAGAAAATGGTAGCAATTTGTGGAGATTTCAATATTGATTTACTAAATCCACACCAACAAAATGTAATTACAGAGTTCATGAACTCAATGTACAGCATGAGTCTATATCCCACAATAACACATCCCAGTAGAATCACAGTTCACACTGCTACACTTATTGACAACCTGTTTGTTAATGTTATTGATAAGAAAACAGAAAGTGGATTATTGATAAATGATATAAGTGACCACTTGCCAACCTTTGCACTTATCCATGGCCACATGGGGGCCAATACAGAAAATTTTTTAAAATCGTTCAGATACAAATCACCAAATGCGATCAGTTCTTTTAAAGAGGACTTGCTGAAGCAAGACTGGACAGAAGTCTATGTATCAGATGTAAATGAAGCCTATTGCAGCGGCATGAAATAAGGCGGCGTTGTTGAAGGTTTTAAGTAGAGTTTATTATCATACCGCCGTCACAGGATCCCCGCTCCAGGCCAAGTGTGTGCAGGCTGGAGCGGGATCCTCAGGCTCTCAGAGAAGAGACACAAAGTGCGTGTCTGCAGCAGCAGTTGAAGTGAGAGAGAGAGGATGAGTTACAGAACCTGTGCAGTATTTGTACCCAACTCAAACAATACATCAAAGCAGATTCACAGCAGTTGGTCTGATCAAAGGGACTGCAGAACAGGCATGAGACATTTGCATTTGTAAGACCTACATAACAATAGGCAGATGCAGCCTCTGCTCCAGCTTGAGGAACAAAGAGGTTACAAGGCACATCTACATATTGAACTGTCTCTAGGTCACAGCAAGGACAGGACGCATGAACACTATACATGAATGGCACATTACATCACGATACATGCATGGCACATTGCATCACAATACATGGAGGGCACATTGCATCACAACACATGAATGGCACATTACATCTCAGTAGTGCAGCGGGGAAAACCAAGAGAAAAGAGCTGACTGTCCTGTGTGTTGTGTGGGGGTTGAGTCAACCCACCACACACGCCCCCCCCAGAGGGCACGGCAGGGGGCCGAGACCTCGATAATCCATCTATGGGAGCGAGCTGTGGGAGAAGCTCGCTGCAGGCGGAGGTGGAGGGAGGGGAGGGGTAGTGTGTGCCGGCAGGGGCGGTGAAATCGTCCGAGCCGCGCAAAAATTGCTTGCTGCTCCGCGACGTCGAGGGGCTGTCCCGTTGAACGTGCAGAGGTCCACAAGAAGAAAAATTAGTCACTGGCTCCTCCCGCGATTAAGTCCTGCAAGGATTAATAGTGGCCGTGAAGAAAAGCAGGAGCAGCTGTAAGAGAAACATAAAAGCAGGGGGACTGGCGTGTTGACTTTAGGTGCGGGCACAACCTTAAAAGCCGTCGGGAACCGCAAAACTGCTGAATTCCCCATGTGCGCCGTGGCTGAGACCATTGACATATCCTTCGTGCATGCTGCGTGCGTGCTTCAGGTGTGAGGGCAGCTCTGAAGGCTCTGTGTGCAGCGGCGAAGGAGGATGGGGGTCTGTAGAGCCATATGCATCCCGTGCGTGGTGCGCCGTCCGCGTAACTCTCCGTGCGTTGTTGGGCCAGCTGGAGAGGAGACAGGGTCAGGGAGCTTAATCATCCCTGTTCAATGTGTTGGAGCGGTGAAGGGAAGTAGACGCTCTTGTCACTCGCTCGGTCATGGTGCGTTCAGGTCCACGTGTGCTCCGTCGGCCATGGGAGTCGCCGTCGCGGAGAAAGGACGAGGTGGATGCGCTCTCATGTGGAGGAGCTGCGAGCGCGGCTGGTCCAGCGTGGATGTGCCGATCTAGGCGTGCAGATCTCACCATGAAGTTTGCTGCGGCTTTCCCGGTCGTGGGTGGTCTCCGGAGAGTTTCACCTGGAAACTCTGCGTCGAAATCTCCCTGAAGCAGAAGGGAGCTGTTGCGTTCGCTTGTCGTCGGAGAATCCCGGCCGGGTGCTGCATTCGCCAGAAGCGTGTTCGTTTCAGCGTTGGGTCACCAGTGCAGCGGCATGAAATAAGGCGGCGTTGTTGAAGGTTTTAAGTAGAGTTTATTATCATACCGCCGTCACAGGATCCCCGCTCCAGGCCAAGTGTGTGCAGGCTGGAGCGGGATCCTCAGGCTCTCAGAGAAGAGACACAAAGTGCGTGTCTGCAGCAGCAGTTGAAGTGAGAGAGAGAGGATGAGTTACAGAACCTGTGCAGTATTTGTACCCAACTCAAACAATACATCAAAGCAGTTTCACAGCAGTTGGTCTGATCAAAGGGACTGCAGAACAGGCATGAGACATTTGCATTTGTAAGACCTACATAACAATAGGCAGATGCAGCCTCTGCTCCAGCTTGCGGAACAAAGAGGTTACAAGGCACATCTACATATTGAACTGTCTCTAGGTCACAGCAAGGACAGGACGCATGAACACTATACATGAACGGCACGTTACATCACGATACATGCATGGCACATTGCATCACAATACATGCAGGGCACATTGCATCACAATACATGAATGGCACATTACATCTCAGTAGTGCAGCGGGAAAAACCAAGAGAAAAGAGCTGACTGTCCTGTGTGTTGTGGGGGGGTTGAGTCAACCCGCCACACCTATGACACATTTATAAACATTGTAACCACTCTTTATGAAAAAAATTGTCCATTAGTAAAAAAAAAAGCTTAAACATAAATTTGCCGATAAGCCATGGCTAACCAAAGGACTACAAAAAGCGTGTAAAAGAAAAGGACAAAAGAAGCAGAGCAGCGGTATAAAACATACAAAAATAAGTTAACATATATAATAAGATGTAGTAAGAGAGACTATTACAGTAAAGAACTGGAGAAAAACAAAGACAATATTAAAAATACATGGACAATACTTAACAGTATTCTTGGAAATAAAAGCAGAAATATAAGCAACCCAACCGATTTTTCAAAAAATAATAAAACGACTCAGAGTGTGAATGCAGCTTCACCTGCAGAGGAATTTAATGACTTTTTTGTTAACATTGGTCCCAATTTGGCTCGGGAAATACCCACTACGGCGCCTAGAGGTGATAAAATATGCAATAACACTGCTATAAAAGACTCCATTTTCATAAAGAACACAGACAAGAGAGAGGTCATTGAAATTGTTAAATCGTTTAAAAGTAAAACATCTACGGACTGTGATGGTATTGACATGCTCTTAGTCAAAACTATTATTGAATGCTTAGTGAAACCACTGACGCATATCTGTAACCTGTCTCTCCAAACAGGTATATTTCCCAATGCAATGAAAATAGCTAAAGTAATTCCGATATACAAGACGGGTGACAGAGGGGAATTCTCAAACTATAGTCCAATTTCACTATTGCCGCAATTTTCCAAGATACTTGAAAAAATATTCTATGAGAGAATTGACAACTTCATACTGAAGAATAATTTATTGTGTGAGCAGCAATATGGGTTCAGACACAAGAGGACAACTGCATTTGCTCTAATGGAATTTATAGAAAAAATATCAACAGCCATTGAAAATAAAGAGTATTCAGTTGGAGTATTCCTGGATCTTAAAAAAGCATTTGATACAGTGGATCATAATTTATTATTAAAGAAACTACAAATTAATGGTATTAGTGGGGTAGCACTGTCCTGGTTAAGTAGTTACTTAAAGAATAGATATCAGTATGTATGTGTTGGTAACAAAAACTCACAGTTACTGAAGGTTACTTGTGGAGTCCCACAGGGTTCAGTTTTGGGGCCATTATTATTCAATATGTATATAAATGATATATGTAAAGTTTCAGAAAAAATGGACTTAATATTGTTTGCTGATGACACTAATCTATTATGCAGTGGAAACAATTTGGAACAACTGGATACACTCGGAAAGGAATTAGGAAAGCTTAAACTGTGGTTTGATTCAAACAAATTAACGCTCAATTTAAGTAAGACAAAATTTATAGTCTTTAACAACCATCACATCAACTCAGTATCTAAACTCAGTATAAATGGTGTAGCGATTGAAAGGGTATCTGAAACTAAATTTCTTGGAGTAATAATTGATAATAAACTGTGTTGGAAGTCACATATTAATTATATTAAAGGTAAAATATCCAAATCAATTGCAATACTACACAGAGTGAAATATTTGCTGAATCAACCCACACTATATACCTTGTATCATTCATTAATACTCCCATACATGACATATTGTAATGAAGTATGGGGAAATACATATAAAACAAACATATATCCACTTTTTATGCTTCAGAAGAGAGCTATTAGAATAATAAACAAAGCAGCTTACAGGGAACCAACAAACCCACTTTTTCTTAAACTAAAAGCTCTCAAGTTGAAAGATCTGGTTGACTTTAAAACTGCAATAATAATGTTTAAAGTGAAGAATCTATCACTGCCCGCAAATATCCAAAAGTTGTTCCAAATAAGGGAGAAACAATATTATTTTAGAGGAACATGTATATTTCAAAAACCTACAGTGAGAACTACCACCAAGCAACACTGTGTTTCAGTGCAAGGAGTCAGATTATGGAACGATTTTGGACCTGAATTAAAATCATGTACAACGCTTGGACAATTTAAACTAAAACTAAAGGAAGAAATACTCCAAACATATATACAAGATGACATGTAAAATCACATAAGGATTGTCATATCCAGCCTGTGTTGTGTTGTAGCTTAGTTTTTTTTTTTTTTTCTGTCACACTTTGTCTTAGCTTCGTTTCTTTTTTTTGAATTGTAATCGCTCTTGTCTTGTTTTGTTTTGTTTTTCCTTTTGAATTCTTGGATGGCATATGGGTGGGCAATATAAGCTGCGGCTTCAGCCATCACCCATTTCGGATAACTTACGTTGAATTGTATATTCAGAGGAGTTATTGTTTAATCTGACCTTGTTGGATTTTCTTTCCCCTTTTGCTATATTATTCAGTTCCTTTTAACCTGTACTATCCGAAATAAAGATTCATTCATTCATTCATTCAAGTCACTGGGTGGAGAAAGACTTCCCATTGTGGCACCAGAGTGTGTTGATTTGAGCTGTTCAGATGAAATCTACTGGTGCACACTGACCTGTGTGTGACCTGTGACGTTTCTGTGGCGCAGTTAAAGTGACATGTCCCCTGATTAATCACCTAAGGAGGGTTCTAAAAATCATCTCGCGACCCTCCCTCAGTGTCTCAGGACCCTCCGGGGATCACAATTCCCACTTTGGGAACCTTTGCTCTATTCTAGGGCCTATCAGAGAAAGATACAGGGACAATTTAGAGTCACCAATGGGATGGTAGGGACTCCCAAAATGCCAGAGTGTAGGCTATAAAACACTATTAACCAACTGATAAACTCAATGTACAACAGATTGTTTCATATAAATTCTATGGCTAAAGTTTGGTAATGCACATTTAGTGGGTATTATTGAAAATGGTCAGGTCAACCAAAGAAAAGGAAACTAAAGTATGCTCAGCTGACCACTGATCTCTATAAAAAACCAGGATACTGCATGACTAGTAGTAAGTGAAGCCAGCGGGTGGCCATACAACACCCAACTTTGACATTTGTTGTAATGACTTCAGGGTTGAATCAAGTTTTACTTTATTCATTTTCCAGAACTCTATGGGCAAAATGCACAGGTGTGTGGCGTACAATTGTACAGACAGCAATAAAAAAGGGATGTGGGAAGTCATTTTACCTGTTTGTGCTCATTAATTGACTTTTGGAGAGGTTCCGTTGAACGGGAAGTGGTGTCATTTTCATTTCATAATTGTGATTAGAGCATGTTGACAGTAACATCAGAATGTCACTTAATATAAAATGAGATTGCATTGTAAATTGAGATTGTGAACATGTTCAAAATGTACTCTTCATTGTATTTATTGTAATAATGTAAGTAAGCTATGCATATGGGACATTTTGAAAACAATTTTAAATGAGAATATTGCCTGATTTAAACTTGATTTTATGCTTTTTTTGTGTCCAGCTACAGAAAGCCACCTGATCAAAATGCCGGTCTGATTATTATACGTGATAAGTGCATAAAATGCAGATATGAGTTTCTTCCCTCATTGTGCTTGGAGACATTTCAGTAAGAATATATTGTGTTGTAGATTCTTAATAACATATGTAAAGTAACATAGATAAAATGTCATGAATGGCCCCTTGGGGGCAGAAAGACAGACCCATGCTGAACTGCAGTAGTGACATTTATTAACAAAAACTCCCAAACTGTGCAGACAATACAAAAAAATGCAAACAAGAATGACTTACTGAAAAAGGCACTCTAGAGCTGATTAGCTCTGGAGGAGATGAGTAGGTACACGGAGAGGTAAAGTCCATACAATTCCAAACAAAGCAATGCTGCAGCAGGGAAACAGTGAGCTGGCAGTGTTTAAATACATGAACAACAAATGAGCAGCAGGTGAGGGCTGAGCTGGCAGGTAACCTGATTGCATAACTGCTCACAGCTGATAGGAGAGCAGACTGTGGGCAGTGAGTGCGGGTGTCTGGAGAGAGGGAGCACAAAAGACAAAACCCAAAATATACACATAAACAGACAAAAAATTAATGACAGAAATGCAATACTCAAAAATAAATTGAGTCTGAGCTCAGAGATAACATTAAAGCTCAGACTCAAGACAGAGCCCCCCACCCCTTAAGGGGTGGAATGCAGACATCCTCAGGTAACACCAAAGGACCGCCCCCCCCCCAAGAGAAAGGGTACAGCAAAAAAAAAAAAAATAAAACACCTCGGGTGGGAGGTGGGGAAAACAGGTTAGGAGGGAACAAAAAAAGTGAAGCCTGCTCAGGGCCCACACCCATGCTACACCGGGCCCCTGGGCCCCCTAAGCCAAAGAACTACGCTGTTTGGGAGGCCGGCCGAAGTCCCAGGCCAGACAGATGGCAAGATGGAATGAGTCGGGTGGCCTTCCGGAGAATACGGGCCACCCAACCCAGCGGCTCAGTCTGTCAGGCGGCCGGCCAGAGTTCTTAAGCCACCAGGACCAGAGGCGTGACCAAGGAGGTAGCTCCTCCACGGGAAGGCCCAAGGATGGAAAGCAGGGCCGGAGGAGGGGAACCACGACGGCGTCTGGTGGTGGAAGAGGATGGGGGACAATGACAACGTCTGGCAAAGGAGGAAGGGAGACCATGACGGCGTCGGGCTGGCCGTATGCACCCTCGATGGTCTCGGGTTGAGACATTGTCAGACCTGCGGTGGCTCCAGGCTGGAGCATAGTTGCATCTGTGGTGGCTCCGAGCTGGAGCATGGCAGCACCCGCAGTGGCTCTGGGCTGGAGCAACACTGCACCCTCGGTGGCTCCGGGCTGGAGCTCTGCAGCAGCTGTGGTGGCACCGGGCGGGAGCTCTGCAGCATCCAAGGTGGGCCCGGGCTGGGCCAATGCTGCACCCTTGCTGGGCCCAGGCTAGGCCAACGCTGCACATTTGGTGGATCCGGACTGGGCCAGAGCTGCACCCACGGTGGACCCGGATTGGGCCAGAGCTGCACCCACAGTGAACAGGCCAACCCGCAAGAGCACCAGGCCAAGGAGGCGGTCCACCAATGGGACACCGGACGAGGGTGAAGCAGGAAGGTCCACAACAACCTCAGCGAGGGGAGCTGGACCCACGACAACCTCAGGCAGCGAACCTGGACCCATGGAGACCTCTGGCTGTGCTGGAACATCTCTGGTGACCCAGGGAAAGAGCTCAGAGGAAACAAACAGAGGGTCAGGGTCAGGGTCACCAGCAGCGGTGGAGCCCGGAGAGATGAGCTCAGGTGCAGCTGGTGGCTGCACCCGACTCTCCTCACCAAGAGCCAAGCAAGATCTCTCCAGAACAGATAGGAGGAAAACAAGAGAGAGCACTTGCCTGAGCTCGAGCTCCATCGCCATCCAGGACTCCATTGATCCAGACGACGATGTCTCAGGCCAGGTCTCTTGGAGGTCCAGCTCCGTGTCCAACTCTGCTGCGGTGGCCTCGGCAGCAGGCATGATGGTAGTTGCAGTCCTCGTCTCCCCAGATGAAGTGGACCACGCTGGGGGCTCTTTCAGCATGGCAGCTGGGGGTTGGTTCACCTCCTGGTGCTGGAACAGGGTCCTCCTGGGCCACGGGCTCCTCCATCATCCGGCGGTTCTGCTCCGGGGCCGGTGGAGACTCAGGGGCCACAGGAGAGAACACAGAGAGGGATGGTGAGTGATTTGTAACAACAGCAGGTGGGGGGAGCTCAGGGGACAGCTTTCCTGAGCCTTCCTACCAGGAATCGGGCAAGGCATTTTATCATAAATAGAAGTAGAATGAAATAAAACTTGCCTGTTTTCCCGGATCTGGATGTTGCCTGCTGCTGTATATAGAGCGTTGTCCCTCTCTGTGGCTAAGGTGAGCTTGGGCCCCTCTGTGGATTGTAGAGGAGCCTCCCCTGTAGTCACTGGGATGGACATAACCGGGGAAAACATGGAGGACCTCTCGGAAGCAGGAGGACATGCTGAGTAGATGTAAGTTGCAGCAGCAGTGGAGAAAGCCAAGGCTGATGGGACAGCCGGTGAAGGAGAAGGAGAGAGAGGAACTGCTGAGGGAATTATCGGGCTTGGCGAAAGGGAAATGGCTGCTGGAGAGGCGGAGGAATTCTTCCGGTGGTCCGGAGCAGGACGACGTTGTTGTGGTGGAACTGGAGTTGGCGAACCGGGAGAAGGGATGGACTTCGGCTGTGGAGAAGGGCTCCACTTCGGCTCCGCTGGAAGCGCCCCCACCGACAGTCCCGGAAACGATCACTGGAGCCCACAGACCATGGACAGCAGATCTGTGTATTTTAGATAACTCCACAGGCCGGGGTGTGCCTCCAGAATTCCCACCCCTCAATTCAATTCAATTCAATTCAATTCAATTCAATTCAATTCAGTTCAACTCAGTTCAATTCAACTTTATTTATATAGCACTATTTCACAACAACAGTCATCTCATAGCACTTTCAACTGTAGGGGAACCCCTACAGTTGCAGAAAGACCCCAGCAATGAGGCGATCCCCTGTGAGCAAGCGTTTGGCGATGGTGGAGAGGAAAAACTCCCTTTTAACAGGAAGAAACCTCCAGCAGAACCAGGCTCTGGGAGGTCCAGTCATTTGCTGCAACTGGCTGGGGGGTGAGGGGATAGAGAAGATGAAAAGAACAGACATGTAGAGAGCAAACAGTGCGATGAGGCCTCAATCTATGGGAGAGAACAAACAGATAATAATGACCAGCAAAAAAAAAAAAAAATTCATTGAGAGTGAAGAAAGGAGTGAGGCTCAGTGCATTATTGGAGGTCCCCCGGCTGACTAAACCTATTAGCAGCATAATGAAGGGAGGATTCAGAAACACATGATCCCTCCCTAATTGTAGGCTATATCAAAAAGGAGGGTTTTAACACTATTCTTAAAAACAGAGATCGAGTCTGACTCCTGAATCCAGATTGGCAGCTGGTTCCACGGGAGAGGAGCTTGATAACGGAAGGCTCTGCTACCCGTTGTACTTTTGGAGATTCTAGGTATTACAACTAATCCAGCATTTTTTTTTCCGGTTCCGGCTCTGCCGGACCGGCGGCGCCACACGAGTCGGCTGCCTGTTGCAACAGCCTTTTTTTTTTTATCTTCCTTCTTCTTTCTACACCTTTCACTCTGTATATATATCATGGACGCACGGATCGCCCCGGGGGTCTCCCGGGTCGGCGGACGGAGCCACGGTTTGCAGCGGGAGACGTTACAGCGGGGAGGAGCTAGTGCTAGCTAGCACTTGGCCGCCGCCCGGTGCTAATGGGAAACTCGACATACCGGGAGCTGTAGCGAAAACGAAGCGGGTGCCGGGCTGGAGTTTAGGCGGCGTGAAAGAAATATAAGACAGAATAATAAAGAGCGATGGCAAGAACCAAGCAGACCGCCCGTAAAATCTACTGGAGGAAGAAGCCCCCCAGGAGACAGCTAGCCACCAGGGCTGCTCGGAGAGGCGCTCTGGCCACCGGCAGAGTGAAGAGGCCTCGCCGTCACAGGTCCGTGGCTCTGAGAGAGATCCGTCGCTACCAGAAATCCACGGAGCTGCTCATCCGTAAGCTGCCCGTCCAGCGCCTGGTGAGGGAGATCGCTCAGGACTTCAAGACCGTCCTGCGTTTCCTGAGTTTCGCCGTCATGGCTCTGCAGGAGACCAGCGAGACCCACCTGGTGGTCTCTTCTTCGCTAAGGGGGTCACCATCATGCCCAAAGACTTCCAGCTGGCCCGCTGCATCCGCGGAGAGAGAGCTTAGACTTTCTGCTGCACATCCACCAGCCATAATGCTCTGCACTGTGTGTCTATATATATACTGTAGAGAACTCAATATGAGCACCCTACTTGGCTTGCCAAGTGGGTTGACCCTATTGGCGACACAGGTAGGGTGCGGGACTCCGGAGCGGGAGGCGTGAGTTCGAATCTCCCGGTGGGACGTCGCCATGTCGAGCAGCACGTTACATTGGTGTCAGAAGTGGGATCTCCTGTCCAAAGCAGTAATGGGGCGCTGACATCGGGACGATGTCGAGAACCAGAGGGGAGTAGTGTAGCGAACTCAATATGAGCACCCTACTTGGCTTGCCAAGTGGGTTGACCCTATTGGCGACACAGGTAGGGTGCGGGACTCCGGAGCGGGAGGCGTGAGTTCGAATCTCCCGGTGGGACGTCGCCATGTTGAGCAGCACGTTACAATACATTTATAGTAATATGGACATATGTTTGCTAGATGTTTTTTCTTGCCTTCTGATTGTTGCTCTGAGTGTTGCTGTCCCTGTGCTGTTGCAATCCTGGAATTTCCCCATTGTGGGACTAATAAAGGCTTATCTTATCTTATCTTATCTTATTTTGGGAGTGTAGTGCTCTGTTAGGATAATACGGTAGGATCAGATCTTTTAAATAAAAAAGGGCCTGATTGTTTAGAGCTTTGTAAGGAAGAAGAAGGATTTTAAACTTAATTCTAAACTCTATGGGAAGCCAATGAAGGGAGGCTAGAACCGGAGAGATATGATTTCTCTTTCTAGTACCTGTTAAAACTCTTGCTGCAGCATTTTGGATCAGCTGAAGACTTTTTAAAGATGTTTTAGGACAACCTGATAATAAAGAATCACAATAATCTGATCTAGAGCTAACAAAAGCGTGGATCAGTTTCTCAGCATCACTCTGAGACAAGATGCTCCTAATCTTGGCAATATTACGCGAATGATAGAAGACAGTCTTAGAAACAAATTTAATATGTGAATTGAAAGACAGATCTTGATCAAAAATAACTCCAAGGTTCCTCACAGAGCTATTAAGAGAAAGAGTAACCACATCCAAACTGAAAGTTTGATTTGGAAAGGTATTTCTTAGATATTTTGGACTAAAAAGAATGGCTTCAGTCTTATCTGAATTTAATAGCAGGAAATTACAAGTCATCCAAGCTTTGATTTCCTGAAGAGAGGCTTCCAATTTGGCTAATTGATTACTATCATCTGGCTTCATTGACAGGTATACAGTAATTGTGTGTCATCTGCATAACAATGAAAATGTATACAGTGATTTCTAATAATGTTGCCTAATGGAAGCATATATAAACTCAAAAGAGTAGGGCCTAGCATAGATCCCTGTGGAACTCCATGACTAAGCTTTGAGTTGAAAGGAAACTCATTATTGACATGAACAAACTGGAACTTATCTGATAAATGTTAAAGTATAGACCAATTTCACTATTGCCACAATTTTCCAAGATACTTGAAAAAATATTCTATGAGAGAATTGATAACTTCATACTGAAGAATAATTAATTGTGTGAGCAGCAATATGGGTTCAGACACAAGAGGACAACTGCATTTGCTCTAATGGAATTTATAGAAAAATATCAACTGCTGTTGAAAATAAAGAGTATTCAGTTGGGGTATTCCTGGATCTTAAAAAAGCAATTGATACAGTGGATCATAATTTATTATTAAAGAAACTACAAAATTGTGGTATTAGGGGAGTAGCACTGTCCTGGTTATGTAGTTACTTAAAGAATAGATGCCAGTATGTATGTGTTGGTAACAAAAACTCACAGTTACTGAAGGTTACTTGTGGAGTCCCACAGGGTTCAGTTTTGGGGCCATTGTTATTCAATATGTATATAAATGATATATGTAAAGTTTCAGAAAAAATGGATTTAATATTGTTTGCCGATGACACTAATTTATTATGCAGTGGAAGCACTCAGAAAGGAATTAGGAAAGCTTAAACTGTGGTTTGATTCAAACAAATTAACAGTCAATTTAAGTAAGACAACATTTATAGTTTTTAACAACCATCACAACAACTTAGTATCTAAACTCAGTGTAAATGGTGTAGAGATTGAAAGGGTATCCAAAACTAAATTTCTTGGTGTAATAATTGATAATAAACTGTGTTGGAAGTCACATATTAATTATATTAAAAGTAAAATATCCAAATCAATTGCAATACTACACAGAGTGAAATATTTGCTGAATCAACCCACACTATATACCTTGTATCATTCATTAATACTCCCATACATGACATACAGTATTGTACTGAAGTATGGGGAAATACATATAAAACAAACATATATCCAGTCTTTATGCTTCAGAAGAGAGCTATTAGAATAATAAACAAAGCTGCTTACAGGGAACCAACAAACCCACTTTTTCTCAAATTAAAAGCTCTCAAGTTGAAAGATCTGGTTGACTTTAAAACTGCAGTAATAATGTTTAAAGTGAAGAATCTATCACTGCCCGCAAACATCCAAAAGCTGTTCCAAATAAGGGAGAAACAATATCATTTCAGAGGAACATGTATATTTCAAAAACCTTCAGTGAGAACTACCACCAAGCAACACTGTGTTTCAGTGCAAGGAGTCAGATTATGGAACGATTTTGGACCTGAATTAAAATCATGTACAACGCTTGGACAATTTAAACTAAAACTAAAGGAAGAAATACTCCAAACATATATACAAGATGACATATAAAATCACATAAGGATTGTCATATTCAGTCTGCGTTGTGTTGTTGCTTAGTTTTTTTTTTTTTGTCACATTTTGTCTTAGCTTTGTTCTGAATTGTAATCGCTCTTGTTTGTTTTTCTTTTGAATTCTTGGATGGAATATGGGTGGGCAATATAAGCTGCGGCTTCAGCCATCACCCATTTTGGATAACTTATGTTGAACTGTATAATCAGAGGAGTTATTGTCTAATTTGACCTTGTTGGATTTTCGTTCTCCCTTTGTTATATTATTCTGTTTCTTTTAATCTGTACTTTTAATCTATCCGAAATAAAGATTGATTGATTGATAAATAAGATCTAAACCAGTGCAACGAAATTCCATTAAGTCCAACATAGTGTTCTAATCTATCATGTAGAATATTATAATCGATAGTATCAAAAGCTGCACTAAGGTCTAAAAGGACAAGTACAGAAACAAGTCCATTATCAGATGCAATGAGGAGGTCGTTAGTGACCTTCGCTAAGGCTGTTTCAGTACTATGATGGATTCTAAACCCAGATTGAAACTCTTCAAGTAAACCCTTTCCCTGCAGGTGGTAAAATAATTGCGTAGCAACAACTCTTTCTAAGATTTTATAAATGAAAGGCAGATTAGAGATTGGTCTATAGTTAGCTAAAGCTCCTGGATCAAGCATTGGCTTTTTGAGTAAGGGTTTAATTACAGCCGTTTTAAAAGCCTGCGGTACATGGCCTAAAGTTAATGAAGAATTGATTATTTGAAGAATAAAGCTACCAATAAGTGGGAAGACTTCTTTAAATAACCTGGTAGGAATAGGGTCTAAAAGACAAGTTGAAGGCTTGTATGAGGAAACTATTTTGTCTAACTCTAAAAGGTCAATTGGAGTAAACTCATCAAGACAGATATCAATTGAAGGAGTTGTAGTAGTTACAGTATTTAAGTCAACGGTGGGAAGAATCTGATTGATTTTATCTCTGATGGATGAAATTTTATTATTGAAAAAGTTTATAAAGTCCTGACTAGGGGCGCTGCTGAAGTCATTCTATGACACGGTGGTGGCATCAGCCATCACTTTTGGAGTGGTCTGCTGGGGCAGTGGCATTACTGCAGCCGATAGGAAGAGACTGAACAAACTGATTAAGAAAGCTAGCTCTGTCCTGGGGCAACGCCTTGATCCGATGGAGGAGATAGGAGAGAGAAGGACGGTGGCTAAACTGTCATCTCTGCTGGAGTCCGAGTTCCACCCTATGCAGGACATACTGGATGCACTGAGGAGCTCATTTAGCAGCAGACTACATCATCCCAGGTGCACAACCGAGAGGTTTCGTAGGTCCTTCCTACCAACGGCTGTCAGACTGTACAACCTAAGCAGGGCTGCTCGCAGAGATAGCAAAAAGACGTAACAAACTAATAGTTTTTTTTGAATGCAAAAGATGCAATAGACTTACACAATGGTCCTCTCCGGCATACAACTAGGAACATACCGGTCGCTATGGAGGGTGAGAATATGTATGGGCACATAATCATACCATGTAGGATAACTAAATAGACGGTTATGCTGTTTCATCCCACCTAGCAACAATGCTCTGCACTGTGTGTGTTTATATATTTACATATTTATTCCATCTAGCTACAATGCTCTGCACTGGGTGTGTTTATATTTATATATCTATATATTTATTCCATCTAGCTACAATGCTCAGCACTGGGTGTGTTTATATTTATATATCTATATATTTATTCCATCTAGCTACAATGCTCCGCACTGTGTTTTTATATATCTACATATTATTCCATCTAGCTACATTGCTCCGCACTGTGTGTGTTTATATACTTGCATATTTATTCCACCTAGCTGCAATGCTCCGTACTGTGGGTGTTTATATATTTACATATTTATTCCATCAAGCGACAATGCTCTGCACTGTGTTCATATATTCATATATTTATTCCATCCAGCTACAATGCTCTGCACTGTGTGTCTGTGTGTGTGTGTGTGTATATATATATTTTTATAGTAATATGTACATATGTATATTAGCTGCTCTTGCTTGCTTGTTTTTTTTCTTGCCTTCTGATTGTTGCTCTGAGTGTTGCTATCCCTGTGCTGTTGCAATCCTGGAATTTCCCCATTTCCCCATTTCCCCATTTCCCAGGAGCAGCTAATATACATATGTACATATTACTATAAAATATATATATATACACACACACACACAGACACACAGTGCAGAGCATTGTAGCTGGATGGAATAAATATATGAATATATGAACACACAGTGCAGAGCATTGTAGCTAGATGGAATAAATATGTAAATATATAAACACCCACAGTACGGAGCATTGCAGCTAGGTGGAATAAATATGCAAGTATATAAACACACACAGTGCGGAGCAATGTAGCTAGATGGAATAATATGTAGATATACTGTATAAAAACACAGTGCGGAGCATTGTAGCTAGATGGAATAAATATATAGATATATAAATATAAACACACCCAGTGCTGAGCATTGTAGCTAGATGGAATAAATATGTAAATATATAAACACACACAGTGCAGAGCATTGTTGCTAGGTGGGATGAAACAGCATAACCGTCTATTTAGTTATCCTACATGGTATGATTATGTGCCCATACATATTCTCACCCTCCATAGCGACCGGTATGTTCCTAGTTGTATGCCGGAGAGGACCATAGTGTAAGTCTATTGCATCTTTTGCATTCAAAAAACTATTAGTTTGTTACGTCTTTTTGCTATCTCTGCGAGCAACCCTGCTTAGGTTGTACAGTCTGACAGCCGTTGGTAGGAAGGACCTACGAAACCTCTCGGTTGTGCACCTGGGATGATGTAGTCTGCTGCTAAATGAGCTCCTCAGTGCATCCAGTATGTCCTGCATAGGGTGGAACTCGGACTCCAGCAGAGATGACAGTTTAGCCACCGTCCTTCTCTCTCCTATCTCCTCCATCGGATCAAGGCGCTGCCCCAGGACAGAGCTAGCTTTCTTAATCAGTTTGTTCAGTCTCTTCCTATCGGCTGCAGTAATGCCACTGCCCCAGCAGACCACTCCAAAAGTGATGGCTGATGCCACCACCGTGTCGTAGAATGACTTCAGCAGCGCCCCTTGTACACCAAAAGACCTGAGTCTCCTCAGCAGGAACAGCCTGCGCTGTCCCTTCTTGTAGAGTGCGTCAGTATTGTGTGACCAGTCTAGTTTATTGTTCAGATGAATACCCATCCTCGCGTTGATCTGGAGGCAGTTCCGATGGCACCAGTCCACAAAGTCCTGGATAAGCCCTCTGTACTCAGCTTCATCTCCGTTGGAGATGAGACCAACGATCGCAGAGTCATCAGAGAACTTCTGTAGATGGCAATGTGTTGTGTTGTGTGAGAAGTCCGCAGTATAAAGAGTGAACAGGAAGGGAGCCAGCACCGTTCCCTGGGGGGCCCCCGTGCTACTGATGATTGTGTCGGAAACACAGTCCCGGGTTCTCACAAACTGAGGCCGGTTCGTGAGGTAGTCCAGGATCCATGATGACAGGTGCTGGTCCACCCCTGCGCGCAGCAGCTTGTCCTTCAGGATCATCGGTTGGATGGTGTTGAAAGCACTGGAGAAGTCAAAGAACATGATCCTCACCATATTCCCGGGCTTCTCCAGGTGGGACAGAGAACGGTGAAGGAGGAAGATCACCGCATCCTCCACCCCAATGCCATGCTGGTAGGCGAACTGGAGTGGATCCATCGCTGGTTCCACCAGGGGGCGGAGATGAGCAAGGAGCAGTCTCTCCAGGGTCTTCATCAAGTGGGACGTCAAGGCCACCGGTCTGTAGCTGTTCAGGTCTTTGGGGTGGGAAGTTTTTGGTACAGGTACCACACAAGATGTTTTCCACAGCTGTGGTACCCTCCCCAGTTTCAGGCTCATGTTGAAGATATACGTCACAATCCCACACAGCTGGTCTGCACAGGACTTGAGGAGCTTTGCGCTGATGCCGTCCGGTCCCGACGCCTTCCTCGCCTTGATCTTCCTCAGCTCCGTCCTCACCTGGGTCTTGGTCAGGGTCAGGATGGGGGGCTGTGTGTTGGGAGTGGGGGGGGGGGTGTCGGTGGAGTGGGGAGTGGGCAGCAGGACTTGATTTCTTAGAGGCAGCAGTGGTTGTTGTGCAGACAGGGGGGAGGGCGGTTGGTCAAATCTATTGAAAAACAGATTCAGGTTGTTCGCCCACTCCCTGCCCCCCGTGGCCTGGGGGGAGGTATTCTGGAGCCCCGAGATGGTTTTGAGGTTTCTCCAGACCCCGCTGATGTCGCTCTGTTGCAGCTTGTCCTCCATCTTCTTCCTGAAGCTGTCCTTGCCTTCTCTGATCTTTCTCCTCAGCTCCCTCTGTACGGACTTCAGCATCTCCCTGTTCCCCGACCTGAAGATCCTCTTCTTCTCTCTCAGAAGTGTTTTTATCTCAGGGTTGATCCAGGGTTTGTTGTTTGAGTGACGCCGTATGGTCTTGGTGGGAACAGATTTGTCCACACAGAAGCTGAGGTAGCCCGTGAAGGTGTGAGTGAGGCCATCGATGTCCTCACCATGTGGATCGCAGAGCTGCTTCCAGGCAGTGGCTTCAAAACAGTCCTTTAGAGTGTCCATTGTCTCCTCAGACCATAACTCCACAGTGTGCATGGCTCATGCACAGATTGGTTTAATATCCACATGCCTCATGGCATGTGGATATTAAACCAATCTGATGATCAATTAACAGATCATGGACTAACAGAAACTTGGGAGTTAGAGACCTGATATTTAATAAACCGCATTTAATTTTTAAATTATGAGGAGGAACAGAGGCCAAATCATTCAATTTAGAGGCTTCATGTTTAATTTGAATTTTATCAACTTTTTGTTTAATCACTTTGGGATGCTTATACATTATATTTTTATTTACTTTAGATGGTGCAGACAATGATTCTCTGATGGGGAAGACAGGGCCTAAGTTGAGGAGTGGCGGATGAAGAGGAGCTGCAGAGAGGCATGTAAGACTGCAACTCTGCTTCCTGGTCCCAACTCTGAGTTGTCAAGATTTTGGAAATTTGGATAAAAAAGATGCCAGATTGTTAGATAAATGAGACGCACCATCCAAAGTGGGGTGGATGCCGTTTCGTCTAATAAGACTAGGTTTTCCCCAAAATGAGCTCCAATTGTCAATGTAGCCCATGTTGTTTGCAGGACACCACACAGACAGCCAGCGGTTGAAGGATGACAAGCGGCTAAACATGTCATCACTGGTCAGATTGGGGAGGGGCCCAGAGAACACTACAGAGGCAGAGATTATTTCAAACTTTCCCAGATTTTCTTGGGTCCACGGGCAGAGAGAGCTTCATCCACAAAGCTTTGGATGAAGTCCGCCGCTGACTCCTCCTCCATGGTTGGAGACCCCGCTGCCAATCTTCCACTATTTGTGTGAGGACGGCGAGCCGGGGACATGATGAGCTCCACTTCACAGGTGAGTGAAAAAAAGAAAAAAAACCCACCAAAAGACAAAAAAGCACACTACAGCAACTGGGCCCTAACTGGGCTGCAGCATTCTGTCATGAATGGCCCCTTGGGGGCAGAAAGACAGACTCAGGCGCTTAACTGCAGTAGTGAAATTAATAAGTACAAATTAAAAAAAAAAAATGTTGCAAAAACAAAAACTGAAATTAAATGTTCAATTAATGATGACGTTGATTTGAGTGTAGGTGTTCCATCTGCTTACAAAAATCTGTTAAATTCATTAAATTTCTCCTTCACTAAGTCTCAAAAGTTCTAATTCAAAGCTTGACCACGGGAATTCATGACAGATCTGACACATCAGTGACATCAGACTCTGAATTTACTGAAGGGGGAAAGAGTGAAGTGGAGAGAAAATCACCTGGAATCTTGTTAGGTTCAATAGCTTTAGCTTGTGTGGTGAGTGAAGTGTGTGCTCAGGATCCCGGGGGAGGAACCATGGCTCGGATTAGTTAACCCTGTCTCACCCAGGTTGCCGCGTGCCCTTATCCCTGCAGCATAAGCCCTTAATGAGTTCACCGCCTTCTTCTCACTCTCCTTTCTCTCGCTCTCTCCAGGCGTTTTCATTTCATCCCAAGGTTTTGCTTACTAGTCATATTTTTTCATTCTTTTTTATCATCTTTTTTTCAATAGTTTCTTTGTTTCACTAGCTCTACTGTATCTCTCAGCTTCACCCCCTCCCCTCTTCTGTCCAACCCCCCATCTCTCAGCATATGCTTTTCTGGGTCAAGATTAGGGACTTTCTTGTACATCAATTAGGGGCAGAGTGATATCGCGAGATATAGAGCTGGAGAGAAAATAGTTTTTGCATTTTATTACATACACTATATGGACCTTGTTCCTCATATTTTTTTCTTGCCCTTTGGTATTTCTCCTGCTGTACCTGTGATTTATTCATGAATGATTCCCATCTCGTGTGTTGCATGGAAAATATGTTTAGGGAGTAATTTGTCTAGGCCGTTGCAGAACAAAAAAGCGCGTTTCGTGCCACCATGTAAGGCAGCAGGGACGGTCTCAGGAGAGAACAGGGAGCTACTGTATCTGACCATATAGCCACTTGCTCTGGCAGGGGCCGAGTGACTTTCTGTGTGTGTGCATGTGGGTGTGTGGGATGGAGGCAGTCAGCTTGTCTATTTACGGGAACAAAATTACCCTGAAGCTCCCTTTGGGAAAAGAAGTGACAGAATAAAGAATAACCAATCACTCACCCAGCATTCCCCTCTCCTCATGGGGGTCCACAGTTGCATTAACCCTTCTCAGAAGACTGAAAATAAACAGCCTCGCTGTCTCACGTGAAGCAACCAGAGGTTGGGAGTGGGGAATGTTTTGGCCGTGACTTTGTGATCCAATTTTCAGCTTTTTCTTTTCACCTGTATTTAGTGTATTTTTTTAATACATCATGCAAATGCGAACAATAGCCACATCAGGTATCAACTAGGAACAGTTGGAAATAGGAACAATCAAAACTGTACCCATAACTAGTGGTTGCTCTGCGGCATACACATACAGTATATACACTACCGTTCAAAAGTTTGGGGTCACCCAGACAATTATTTTGTGTTTTCCATGAAAAGTCACACTTATTTACCACCATGAGTTGTAAAATGAATAGAAAATATAGTCAAGACATTGACAAGGTTAGAAATAATGATTTGTATTTGAAATAATAATTTTTTCCAGATACTCAACCTGCTCAAAGGAAGGTCAGTTTTATAGCTTCTCTAACCAGCTAAATTGTTTTCAGCTGTGCTAACATGATTGCACAAGGGTTTTCTAATCATCCATTAGCCTTCTGACACAATGAGCAAACACATTGTACCATTAGAACACTGGAGTGATAGTTGCTGGAAATGGGCCTCTATACACCTATGTAGATATTGCACCAAAAACCAGAAATTTGCAGCTAGAATAGTCATTTACCACATTAGCAATGTATATTAGATATTAGAGTGTATTTCTGATTAGTTTAAAGTTATCTTCATTGAAAAAACAGTGCTTTTCTTTCAAAAATAAGGAAATTTCTAAGTGACCCCAAACTTTTGAACGGTAGTGTATATATGTGACAGTGTGTCACACACATATGCCCCGCCTCTTGCTTGTTGCTGTTTGTTGTTGCTGTGAGGTGCTTGGGTGCATGTGTGTGTGTGTATGCATACACAGCACTTCACTCGTATGACATTTGAATTTGTTTTGCCGCACCTTAACTCTTGCACTTCAGCATATCCACTTTGTACAGTTTTATTGCAGTTGTTCTTCTCATGTATGATCACTTGTTTGTGTGTTTTTGTGACCTGCTGGGGGATGACAGATGCAAATTAGCAGTATTGCTAAATCTGGCATACTTACATTTGCATTAATGTTCATTAGTATGTAATGTCCCTTTCAAATAAACATTAAACTAAACTGCTGCTGTTGTTGTTGTTGCTGTTCGTCCGTCGTTCTCGACGATGACCAAGGACATCACAGGGAAGAAGACTGGGTGTGGTGTGTTCGGCTGTGGCTGATCAGTCTGATATAGGCACGGAAGGCTCTGCCACAGGTCAGGCACAAGTGGTCTGCTCAGGCAAAAGATACAGGGGTTACTCTGGACTTGGAAACTCACGTTTTCTCTTAGCCTTGACAATCCTGTTCAGCTTAAAGGAGGCAGCACCTTTGCTGGTATGGCTATAGAAAGCCATACCAGCAAAGGTCTCCCAGGTCTCCCAGGTCTCCCACCTGGGAGACCCTAGAGCTAGATAGCCATTATTCATCGTCGCAGAAGGCATCAGACAGCATGGCTGTGAACATCATGCTGAAAAGTGTGGGCATGAGTACACAGCCCTGCTTGACCCCTTTGGTGACTGGGAAAGCTTCGGAGGAGTCTCCATCATCCAGTACTCAAGCAAGCATGCCGTCATGGAATTGGTGCACCATGCTGATGAACTTGTCCGGGCAGCCAAGCTTCACCATGATCTTCCACAGCCTCTCACAACTGACAGTATCAAAAGCCTTGGTCAGATCTACAAATGTTGTGTAGAGGTCCCTGTACTGCTCTTGACACTTCTCCTGAAGTTGGCATGCGGCGAAGATCATATCAGCAGATCCATGACCCTCTGAGGTCACACTGGCTCTCCAGCAGGTGACCGCCTTCCATGTGCTGAATGAAGCGGTTGAGAAGGACACTTCTGAGGATCTTGCAGGCGATGGCTAGGAGAAAGATCCCATGGTGATTGTCGCAGGACTTCCTGTTTCCTTTTCTCTTGTTGAGATGGACAATGGAGGCATCCTTCAGCTCCTGGGGGATAACTTCCTGCCGCCACATGGTCTGAAAGAGCTCGGTGAGTTTCTGCATTAGAACTGGTCCTCCTGCTTTGTAGATTTCTGCTGGGATGGACTCAGAGCCTGGTACTTTGCCGTTCGAAAGGAGTTTGATCGCTTTTTGGACTTCTGATTCCATTGGAGGTTTTGCCAGAGACGTGTTCACCTCTACTTGGGGCATGCAAGTGATGGCTTCTGCATTGATGGATGAAGGTCTGTTCAGGATGCTGCTGAAATGTTCTGCCCATCTTTCCAGGATTGCATTCTTGTTGGTGAGGACAGTGGACCTGTCAGCACTGAGCAGTGGTGATGTTCCAGAAGACTGAGGCCCGTAGATGATCTTAAGGGCATCGTAGAAGCGTTTGGAGTTGTTGCTGTTAGCGTACTGCTGTATTTCATCTGCCTTTTTGCTGAACCAGAAGTCCTGCATCTCTCTGAGATTTGCCTGCACCTTTCCTTTGATGGAGTTGAAGGTTGCCTTCTTAGAGGCAGATGTGCTGTCATGCTGGTATGCTCTGTGGGCTCCATGCTTCTCGTCAAGCAGCTTTTGGATGTCCTCATCATTTTCATCGAACCAGTCTTGGTGTTTGTGCGTGTTCTGGCCCAGATGAGTGAGTGAGGTGTTGTACACCATGTCTCTGAAAGCTGCCCAGTCTTCTCCTGCTCCGTACACCCCGAGGTCAAGCTGACTAAGCTTGCTGTCCAGGTCCTCACTGAGGTTCTGTCACACAGAGTGCTATTCCAGCTTGCTGACATTGAGTTGCTTGTTTGCCTTTTCACCCTGTGGACGCCGTTTGGGCTGAATGTGCATGTTGAGCTTTGAGAAAATGAATCTGTGATCCATCCAGCAGTCTGTGCCCCACATTGCCCTCGTCACTCTAATGTCCTGCCTGTCTCTCCTTTTCACAATGATGTAATCGATCAGATGCCAATGCTTGCTGCGTGGATTCATCCAGGAGGTCTTGTTGTGATTAGACAAGCAATAGGTGGTATTAGTGATCAGAAGGTCATGAGAGGCACACATTTTCAACAGGAGAAGACCGTTGCTGTTGCACTTTCCAACTCCATTTCTCCCAAGGACTCCCTCCCATGTCTGGTAGTCTGTACCAACTCTGGCGTTAAAGTCTCTAAGAACAATGAGTTCATCCTCCTTCGGTACACCTTCAATGAGAGTCTCTAAGTTCTCGTAAAACTTGTCTTTGATCTCATCTGGGTTCATCATGGTGGGGGCATATGCACTGATGAATGTGGCATGACGTTTTCCTCAGAGGGGGAGCCGCACGGTCATAAGGCGGTCATTGGTTCCTTTGGGGAGGCTAGTAAGCTTGCTGATCAGATTGGATCTGATCATGAAACCCACTCCTGCTTCACGGCATTCTTCACTGCCTCGGCTGCTTCAGAAAAAGGTGTAGCCGGCTTTGACTTCTGTCAGCTGACCTTCGTGTGCAAACCTGGTCTCACTCAGAGCTGTGATGTGGATGTTGTACCTGTTGAGTTCTCTTGCGACAAGTGCTGTCCGTCTCTCAGGTCTGTCCGCTTTGGAGCTGTCCATGAGCATTCGCACATTCCAAGTGCCAGTGGTGAGTGATGTCATCTTAGTTGATTTCTTCTGAGAATTTCGACCACTAGGGTGGGATCCCCGCCAGTCGTGGCTTGCTGACCAGGGTGTAGTGAAGCAGGCTATGTTTAGGGAACCTTTTCTAGCCCCTTCCTTAGGCCATGGAGGTGAGAAGAGCGAATCCTAAAGAGGGCTACTCAGACACCCAGGGGGCTGCCAAACTCCACTGCTGCTTCAGTCCAGTAGAGAGCGATCCTATGCCCTGGGCCACCTGTATGTGGGATTATGGCTACAGCTTCCAGTGTATTCGCACCTGCTGCTTTGTCACTTGCCCATTGCCGCAGGACTTGGAGGGAGGGGGGGAATGAGAAGGAAACTGGGGGGGGGGGGGTTGATGTCTTGACTTGTGCGTGAATTTGATTTAAGTGAGGGAGAGTTGCGCAGGGTCATCAGCCTCACTCTCTCATCCCAGCCTATCTGGATCCAGTTGCAAGACGTAGTCAAAATGGCTGGAGATAGGTTAGGATGCAGTGGATGGCCAGCAGTGTCCTTCGTGTCTCACTGTGCCCTAGCTGTGCTCCACAACGCTTTGCTGGGTCTGCCTTCCTGCCCGTTGAACCAGTCTGGTGGTTTTCTCTGCGCAGTCCGCCAGGCCCAGTCTATGCATGAGTAGGTAGACAAGCCCTACTTCACCAAGGGTTTCAAACCCGTCGGCTACCCTCACCTGGTTTTGTCCGCCATTCAAAGCGGTTTACCGGGGTGTAGCAGCTGTTGCATGCAAACAGCTACTTGGAGCCACAGGTGAGAGTTGAGTTCCAAGTAGGAACCAAAGCAGACCGACCACCCGGAGGTGCGACTATTGCCCCATCAGAGGTACTATCCCTCCCTGACACTCCATACACCCCATTAAAGTAAACATTAAACTAAACTATTAAACACATTAACACATTAAACTAAACTAAAGTTGACAGCAATCTTTAAACATGCTCCCTAAATAGGCCAATCAAACTGGTTCGCTGCTTCTCAGAAACTATTACATTAAAAAATTTAAAAACTAATCAAGCATTCAAAATATTAAAAGAAAAATGAATTAAACAATCAATCAATGATTAAAGCTATTAATTAATTGCAGGACACTGTGCTGGGTTTCCACCCTTGAACTCTTTACGAAAGAGCATAATGTGTTCTTTAACGTGTGCTGGGTGTGGCTCTCCAGTACACAGAACCTCCATTTAATGTTCTATCCAAGGGGCAATTTTGAAATTACGTGGAACCAAAGTCCATGGAACACATCGGTTAGTCATCAGAGGCAGGCAGCATGCATACCTAGTAACTTATGACTTAAACCATGATGCCTGATTAAATGGTTTCCCTGGAGATGATGATGCAGTTTGGGTGTTTGTGATTGGATAGTCAAACGTATTTACTCAAAGCTTTTGTGTGCGGCGGTCGGTGGGGACGAGATCTGAAAAATCCACTCAGATGAATGAAAAAAAAAATCCTTGAGTCTTTTTCTAAAATATGGCAGTGATAAAATACAGTATTATCCTTCTGAATGAACTGCAGCTAAATTATAATGGACTTTGTCAGGGTCATCGGGGGGTTAGCCTTACTTTGACCCTGGCTTGTTTTAAGTCCCAAAAGTTATGAGCGCAGGGAATATAAGCAGATAAAATGGGATTGAAATGCTCTAAGCTCATCTATCGCAGAGACCCCCTCTGTTCAGGCTTAAAGGCCGATTATGGCATATGATATTGAATCCTCTTTGGGCTGTAGCCATTGTGTGGGTGCACACGCTGCTTCTTCTGTGTACAAAACCGCCTCGATATATGTGTCCATACGAGGACAGTTCATATACATGATGATCCATCGGCCGCTGTTTGGCCCTGCATTGAGGGGCTTTTTACCCCCCGTGGTTGTAGGGTCAAGAGTTCAGAACGGCACTAAGTAATGACCTTCAGTCAACATCAATCACTCACCCGTGAGATGCATGGCTGCTCCCATGCAGTACAGGTAGGGAAGAGCTCATAATGCCACTCACAGACTTTTGGTAGCAGTGGGTGGTGGTAATAACGAAACCTTTACCATGGGATTTACTGTGGCATCAATATTTCATAGTCAGTGGAAAAACACATCACTATTTCATTGCTGCTGTGATCTTTTTTCTTTTTTGGTCCTTTGAACCATTTGTTTTCACCTTGTTTCAGGCACGGTGCCACTATTTAGTAGTAAACACATACAGGTTGGCCTGACACTAAATGCTTTCAGAGCGTGTCACTTTGCAGCTGTTGTTGCACACTGACAGAAATGTTGTCATGTGATTACCCTGTAACCCCAGTTCTTTAGAACTGATAATCTGCAAAATGACAAAACTCATATTTTCATTTGCCTAGTTTAGCAGCCATTTAATAAAACATCCCTTCCTCATAACATAGCATAAATACAACAGTCAGGGTTACAAAATCATCAGCAACACTGACGTTTTCAGTTAATAAACCTCTGGGCAAATGCTTGTGTCTAAAAGCTGTTCTCCAAAAAAACAAGCCAGGCAGGTTTTCTATAAGCCGTCTGGTGCATATTAGGTTTTAAAGTGAAGGGACCACTGGAGGCTGTGTAAACAGTTATATACTGGTATTTTAACTTGGTAGTGAACATTTAAAGTGCAAAGAATGGATGTAACAGGTTATAATGATGGTAAGTGGGTGTATTAACCTAAACCCTGATCTTTTGATTACCAAAAAGAAATATCCACTTATTCATCTTGTGGCCTAGTTGATAGAGCATTCGCCCCAGAACCAGGTGGTTAGGGGTTCAAGTTCTGGCCGGGTCATACCAAAGGCCATATAAAATAAAATAACTACAAAGTAAATAAATACAATAAATACAAAGTACAATAACTCACTATGATGTTGTATTCTGGTCATAGCTATGCTGCCACACTGCACCTTACAGACTAACTGGCACCTCACATTTCACTCTGCTCCTGATAGTCCTTCTTTGTGCAATGGGATGATTCATGTGTTTATACGGGTCATCATCATATATTAAGCTATGATGTATATAGGTTCTATAGTCGTGTTAGTTTCTTTTTTACTTTCCATGGGTAATCCCTTTGTCTGTCGTGTGTGTTTCTGTTGTTTGGCTGTCAACTGTCATGCTGCTGTTACACTGTAATTTCCCAGTTTGGGATCAATAAAGTACATCTATCTATCTATCTATCTATCTAAAAATGGTACTTCCCGCCTTCTAGCTCAGTGCTTAGCGTAATAGAATTGGGGAAGGAAAAAGTTGTTTGTGGAGGCACCTTGCATGACAGTGACCCCTCTGATTCTACATGTGGTTAACATTGTAGATAGGAGAAATGTAATTTTGTTCTACTGTACATGATTGGCTGTATGGACTGAATGAAAATAGAGATGGTATCTTCACTTATCTGGGGGTTCGTGGGGAAAGGGGGGGGAAGCAGCAAGCCAAAAAGAGGAACCCAGACTGCTGCCCGGTTCACATAGCACCATGATATCCATGATCCTTTGGTGGTAATCCCACGAGAGGGCATATCTATGTGACACTGGGTCCTTGATGTAACTTTTTTCATGGGGATCTACTGAACCACTCTTGGTCTGGCCCTTCACCTGGGACCAATTCATCTTGAGAGACCCTACATAGGGCAAGTTGCCGCCAACAATATAGCTCCGGGGATCATTAGGGTATGCAAATTCCTCCACTATGATAAAGTGGCGATCTACTAAGGGGGCAAAAGAAATATACCTTATTATTTTCAAACTGGAAGAAAAAAACTCAAGATGCTTGTTTAGTCGAAGGACTCGTAGCAGCATCTTGCTTCGTATTGACATTGTTGGAGACTTTCTTCCATTAGAAAATGACTATATAGAGTATTTTACCAGAACTAATTACACCTTAGGGCGGCACGGTGGCGGAGTGGTTAGCACTGCGGCAGCACAGCAACTCACCCTTGGCCGGGGAATCCTGGGTTCGATCACAGCCTCCGACCAACAGTGATCTGTGTGGAGTTTGCATGTTCTCCCCGTGTCTGTGTGGGTTTACTCTGGGATTTCTCCGGTTTCCTCCCACATGCCAAAAACATGCAAGTTAGGTTAATTGGCATCAAACTGGGGATTCTAAATTGTCCTTAGGTGTGACTGTGAGAGTGAATGGTTGTCTGTCTCTCTGTGTTGGCCCTGCAATGGACTGGCGATCTGTCCAGGGTGTACCCTGCCTCTCGCCCAAAGATGCTGGGATAGGCTCCAGCCCCCCCGCGACCCGAAAAGGATTAAGCGGAAGAAGATGAATGAATGAATGAATGAATAATTACACCTTATAGTTATGTTTTTGAATAAAGCAACCTTTAGTGGTTGTGAAAATGACAACACAAAGTGAGATGATAGAGGGTGAGAAGTTCAGTGTGTGAGATGTTTAGCACCTCAGTCTCCCCTAACCTTAACCTTTTCCAATATTTTTTCTTTATTTTACCAGCACACCCTACTGTAATCTTAAGGACATGTAAAAATATATGAACAAATAAAAGAAGTAAACTGTTTGGTTAGTTATACTTTATTAATCCCAGAGGGAAATTTGAGGGCATCCACAGTGCAGCACCGATCCCTTCATCATTCACACCTAGGGCCACTTTAGAGTCCTTAAGTTTAACCTAACTTGCATGTTTTTGGAATGTGAGAGGAAACCCAGGAGCACCCGGAATAACCCCACACAAGCATGGGGAGAACATACAAACTCCACACAGATAGGTCCTGCATGCTGGTAGATTTGAACCCACAACCTTTTTAATGTGAGGCGATAGTGCTCACCACTACATCACCATGCTGAGAACAAAATAGTAAAGCAAAAGTGAAAGTCAACAAATGGCTGCAGCTGGATTAATGTCACCTATGTGGAAGATCTATTAGTGCTCTCCCCTATCCCCAATGCAGGTTTGGCTGAGCTGCCTTCATATTTGAAGAGCTCTCATGCCATCCATAAAGTCTGTTAGTATTAAATAGAGTAATATCTATGGTATGCTGTGTTTCGTGTGTTTCGTTACTTTGTATTCATACATGTGTAATGACAATAAAGTTGAATCTAATCTAATCTAATGTTGACAGTAATGCCCATGTTCCCTACTATTTAATTTTAAATTAGTGGTGAAAAAGAGCTATCATCAGTCAAATGTCAGAATTCTCAAATTTAACTTGCAGTTCTTGCTGGCATTATTGTGTCATCCAGATACATTCACTTTTGGCACCAAAACAACATGCATCCAAATGCTAAATTTAGATCTACTAAATTGTGATGTTGACCCTGCTATGGATTGTTGAACTGTCTAGGGTGGCCCCTGCCTCTTACTGAAAGAAAAAAGAAAGAAAGGGCAGCTCGGTGGAGCAGTGGTTAGCATTATGGCAGCACAGTAAGAAGGTCACAGGATCGATTCCACCCCTGACCATCAGTGGCCCTTCTATGTGGAATTTGCATGTTCTTCCCGTGTCTGCATGGGTTTTCCCCAGGTACTCCGGTTTCCTCCCACAGGCCAAAAACATGCAATTTAGGTTAATTGGAGACTCTAAAGTGGCCCTAGGTGTGAATGGTGACGGGATTGGTGCCGCACTGTGGCTGCCTCATCCATCCAGGTGGATGCCCTGAATTTCCCTCTGGGGATTGATAAATATAATAAAAGGGGTCCAAAGGTCAAAATTAGCATTCCATTTGCACTATTACTATAGAACGAGTAAAGCCAGGGTCACCAAACTTAGTACACAGGTTCACCTTAGGATCCTGGCCTACAACTATGGGTTGTATACAACTATTTTTGTTTTATATTTATGGAATTTGGTTCTGCCCCAGTAATTATATGTAAAAGCTGAAAACTGCTGTCCTTCAGTAACATATTGGGATCTTCAAAGAAAATGGAGGCTGGGGACATTGCACTCGCCTCAGAGTGCTCTTGTTATTGACAAGCAATGTAACATTTCTTGCATATGACTACTACAGAGGCATATAAAATAGACTGACATGATTTATATTGTGACTGGGTGTTTTAAAAACAAAGTTGAATATGTACAAATTTCAGTAAATTGTATTGTCAGGACCAGTAGCAAATACATTATTTTGTCTCTTAATATAATGATTTTCACTTTGATTTTACCCCCTCCGTGAATCGTCACCATATTGTGGTGGAGGGGTTTGGGTGCCGTAATTATCCCAGGAGCTACAGTATGTTATCTGGGGCAACCCTGCTGCTGGTTGGGTCTTCCAAGTGAAACACATCCTGGGTGAAGAGCAAGACAAAGAGTGGTCATGTAGATCCCTATGAAAAGTTACATCAAGGACCCAGTGTACCCAAAGAAGCCACATGGGTCTGCTCCCCAGTGGGCTCACTGCCTGCAGAAGGGATCATGGGGATCATGTTGCTATGTGAACCGGATGCCAGTCTGGGCTTTTCTGGTTGGACTGCTGCACCCACCATCTAAACCCCCCGGATAAATGGCAGAAAATGGATGGATGGAGTCTGATTTTACAAGTGCAATTAGCATCCAGACCAGGTGAATATAAACTTGTTTCACCTCTGAAGGCCCTTTTCCACTAGTACCTGTTTGGCCCTACGCACTTCGACTTGGCTTTACTCGACTCAGCTCACTTTTGTTTCCATTACAGCTGAGTACCGCCTGGGGTGGGTGGGATTTTATTTACAGCAAGGCAGCGCCACACGCCCGTGATGTAAAACACGTGACACAAGCAAAACATAACATGGCAGCTTACAAGGCGACTCCTCGATCTCTGGCTTTTCGTCAGAGTAAAGGCCAAAAAGAAGAGCCAGAGAAGGGGACAGGCAGCGAGACAAAACACTCTGGAAAAGTACTGGAGCATTTAGGAAGCCATAGAGCCAAAGATGTGAGGATATGAACTAGATCACATATGAAGGTAAGCTAATGCTTGCTAATGCTAGTTTGCTTTCAGTCCACCGTACTACATTGTAATGTCTGCAAGTTATCGCTATTAGGTACTAAAATATATATGTTGTGTGCATGTTTCAGATGGCTCTCTTGTGGGAAAACCACCGCTTCAAACCGTGGGTCTGGGTGTTCAACACAGCCTCTCACTGATGCCACCCCAGCTTCACAAATGCTCAATAGTTATAGAACTTAATGTCTGCAGAAATGTTTAGCTTCCTGTGCAACAAATTGCTCTGATCTGTGTGAAAATCACGGAGAGACTGTTGAGACATCATGGGATAGATGTCTATCACATCTATCCCATGTCTACCACAGACTCAGTGGCGCTCCATGATGTCATGGCAAAAAGTGATCAGCTGCCAAAACTTGATCTCCAGGTGCCATATTGTATTGATGGGGTTATATTAGCTTTTAAATTATATATTTCAACAAGTAAACAGTACTGAATTAGGTATAATAATTTATTTTTTTTAACAATGATGATGCATTTTAAGCCAAAACAAACTTGATCTAGGATTAAAAGCAATTAAAATAATACAGTCACAAGGTTATGTGGAAAATACTTGATTTACTGGAGAGATACATGTAGATACTGCATAAATATATATTTTCTGCATCAACAATGTACTATACATGTATTCATGTAGTAGTGCACTGGGAATTTTGACAATAAACCTTTGTAGTTTTTGCAGATCTGTCTCCACTTTTGTTTTATGTGTGAAGATTACCACCAAGTGACATAAATTAAATACTAAAAGATTGGAAAAGCTGTCTTAGAACAGTCCAGCAGTTTGAGAAATCACTTTTGGTTTGGTGTAAGTCTGCCAGAAGAATTATGAACCATAAAGCGGTTTGTGTTCAAATGTTAAATCCCATTAAACCCTAACCCAGGGGTGTCCAATCGTGCCATGGAGGGCCAAGACCTTGCAGGTTCTCTCTTCTACCCAGTCTCTTCAGCAGGTGTTTTCACTGATCAGCTGTCAGTGGAAGAAATTCGGTGGAATCTGCTGTTGAAGACACTGGTTGGAGGTAAAGCCTGCAGGGTCTTGGCCCTCCATGGCACATGAGTGGACACTCCTTCCCTAACCCATTATTAGAAAATACAGATTCTAATATGGCGCAGAATTCTTCCATATACTGGTACTATCACTAAAGTGTGCAGTGTCTTCTGCACTGGCACACCCAACAATACAGTCTTCAGTAAATAAAATAATTGTTTTTGGTTACTTTTTCTTAAAAATGAGCCATTATTTTCAAAGTCACTGATAAATGGTTTGTACTGTTGACTAGTTTCACACCGGTGTCTTAACAGAGAAACTAGAAAATCATGATGCAAACACAAACTTTTTTTTTTCTTTAACTTTTTCTTAACCCCTTAGTATTACTGCCAATTTTCCAGGATGGAAAAGTAGAATTTTGGTTAAAAAAAATCTTTCATTATTTACCATTACACACAGATAACATGGAAACATAGCATGGCTGGATTACCAAAATGTGTCTAGATATTTTTAACTACAATGTCATGATTTGCTGCATCACAAGATTTTGTTGGTCCAAAACTGCTCCCACAACCTACAACCTGACCTTGATCTATTGACTGTTATAGGATATTTAAGTAATTAGGCTCCATAATATACTCCAATAAAATTGTCAAGCAACCATTTTTTCTAAAACTTTGGAGAAAATTGGTAATGTACTACAGACACATAACCTAATTTACAGCTGAATTTGGTCAGAAGAGAGGATGTGTGTGTAATTATTGACTCTTTTCCCACCAGTGTCATAACAGACAAAACACAATAATGATGCAAACACAGTCACTGGTTTATTACAAGAAGCAGCACAATTACAGACTGTTTTGTTTAGTATGTACACAAGTTAAAAAAACACTGGGGTTGGGGAGACAGGATCATACACGCCGGCCACTCATCGCGTTCACAAGCTTGCCAGTTCAGCCAGGAAAGCTTGATTGAAGGCAGCAGTTTGTGTCATCTCTTCCCTTCGGAAGGCGACTTCTTGCTCCCTTGCTTCACGTGCGTCATCGGCAAGCCGGTTGATGGCCTGGATGTGCTGGGCAAGTGCTTCATGGTGCTGTTCAAGCTGCCATTCATGGAGCCACACCTCATCACCATGCATCTAGGCAAACACAGTGGCAAGGTCCATTGGGGGGTGGCTCCTTTTCCTCTTGCCTAGATGAAAGACAGAAATGGATGGTGGTTAGTTAAAGCAAATTCAAAACACATATTAGGGAAATACACTTGTGAAAGCCAGTGGTGGGATGTGACAAAAATGCTTCATTGTTGTATTTAAGCAAAATTGTCATATTGTTGCGCCTCAGTAGAGCAGATTTTGCAGGCACCAGGTTATGTTTAAAATAATTTGTTGTTATTGTGGCCTCAGAAATCTGAATGAGTTAATACAGTCAGTTGACTTGAATCATTTCAGTGAAGCACGTTGACTGCAAGTACATTCGAAAGTGAGTTCATGTGCTACATCAGTTTTTCAAAAACAAAAATTATATCAGTACTTCCTCCACCACAGCTAAAAATGGGACCAGGTTGTGGACCCCTGACAAGTGAGAACCCCAGGATCCACTCTGTACATATACAAGTACATTCTAAATCCAGGAATTTATGGTGGAAAAGAAAGAGCACAACAACACTGTTTTTGGAAAATCCACAGATTAGGTATGTGGGTCTATTATGAGGCTTTATGAAATTATATGAATCACTTTATAAATCACTGGTTTGAAAATGCGCTTGTATACAGTATGTTGAGATTTTGGATCCTGGGGTCCACTTGACCTGTATCCATAAACACAACAGGGTGTTAATCTTTTGTTTATTGTGCCTTACCAGCACTTGAACATGTCGTGCCAGACGTTGACGGAGGTGGACCCCTGGTATGTGGAAACAGATTCTTGAAAGAAAATACACACAACTTAATGCACAGCACCAAAGTGCAACATGTACACAAAATCTTTTAACCAGGAATAGTATATTTCATCGTTTTGCTCTCACAAGTGAATACTTCGGACAAAGCAAACACAAATCAGTAGCATTGGCTACTAGCTAGCTAGCTACTAGGTAGCTAGCGCTCCTCGCTAACACTCGCTAGCCAGGAGAGAACGGCATTGTTATTGCTCAAAAAAGTGAGCTTGCCACCAATAGGATAAATAAGCGAAAAGATGCACAATATCACAAAACACTCACCATCCATGGTTTGCAACAGTGACGTGTCAACCCCAATCTCCCTGCCATTGCTGGCCAGCCGATGGCTGTAAATGGCATCCATTGAACCACTAACAGTCCTTTCTGTTCACCCCACTTCGACCGTTGTGAACCTTGATGGCCCGGTAATCACTTTTCATTTTCTTCAGCTTCTCCCGTCATTGTTTTAATGTCCAGTTGTATCCGTGGGCTGCGTTCGGAGACCTCCTGCTAAACTTTTTCGTTGCGGGCCGCTCCATCTAACTCTCTCTGGATTTTATTATCAGCCACCAAGCACAGAAAAGTCCGTTCCTCTTTGTTGAACCACGGTGTAGATTTCTGTGAAACCTGTGAAGCCATCTCTATTAATACAGTGGTACCTCTACTTACGAAATTAATTCATTCCGGAAGTATTTCTGTAACGTGAAAATTCCGTAAGTAGAGACGCGTTTTACATGTAAATGCCCTAATCCGTTCCAAGCCCCCCAAAATTCGAGCATAAATTTTTTATAAATCATAAAAACGCATCAAAACATGTAACAAATACAAGTTACAATTAGATTACTGCACAATAAACATAAAATGAGAGTTGTAATTTAAAAAAACAAAGAATAAAGTATAAAGTAAAGAATAATAAAAATTATGTTCATTTACCTTTTAACTGCTATCGTCGTCGTCGTCACCTTTTGCCTTCTTTGGTTCATGTTCTCTCTCATCAGTGGTTTTTCCTGACGTTTTGTGAAGAACCGATCCAAGGACGTTTGCTTTTGTCGGCCTAGCATAGCGGCTAGGCTAGGCGATAGCCAATGGCAGAGCAGCTACAGGTATGTTTACGTTCGGTAAACTACGGGAGCTGCGAGGAGCGTTTACTTTTTTGCCTTTCGTACCCTGAAATTTCTTTCGTAACAAGAGGCAATATTTTCCCGTTGAGGCGTCTCGTAACCTGAAAATTCTGTATGTAGAGACGTTCGTAAGGAGAGGTACCACTGTATTGTGTTTACTCGCTGACCGTGTTTGCTCGCTGAACAATTTTTTGCAAATGGCAGTTCTAGATTCTGCAGAAGACTGCGCTCTCATGACGTTACGCCCTGACCAATCAGTAGCCTGCAGTCTGTTGACGTCACATTTTCAGCCCGACTCAGCATGGTTAGAACCCCAGTGGAGTAGGTACGAAAAAAGTAATTGTTACCAGTTACCAGGTACTAATGGAAAAGCCTACAAAGTGCGCCAATTCAAAGTGAGTAGGGCTGAGTCGGTACTAGTGGAAAAGGGGCTTTAGTGTCCTCCAAATCTGGTATGCTTTTTCAAAAATTTCAAAGCAGATTTCTTGCAACACAACTTGATTAACTTACAAGAACAGTGCAAGAATGTTAGGATTTATGTGGACAAATCTGGAAGATGTGGGTTTTGACCTCACAACAAAACCACCACGTGTTCACTGAAATGGAGAAATTAGGAAGGGACCATTGACAGAAAAATGGTGTTTTTGTAGCTTTTAACCTTCTGAAATGTGTCTATCCATGATATGACTATTGAAAAAACAGAACTCTCACTTCTCTTAAAAAAAAAAAAACAACAACAAAACACCCAGCCTTTATATCGTTTTTGTTTCCAAGAAGCTGTTTTTAACCCTTCTGGGTATTTTTCTGTATATAAAGAAATGGGAAACATCACTAAAAGGTAAATGTCATTAGCCTGGATAGTTGCCCGCTGCTCTGTTATTGGCTGGCCTGTCTGTCGTGTAGATGGGTGTGGAACCAAAGCCGTTATCCTAAAGCTGGATTCATGCTGCACCTCTGCTGTCCGCGTACGCGTGACCACGAGGCTTGTGTGACAAAATTTATGTCATTGGCTCCAGTCCGCTAGTGTCTGGAGAGCTCTTCTGTGGATGACTGCATACAGCCCAAATTTTCTGACTGTGCGGCCTGCCTACAGCCTGTCCTCGTTGACTGCACATGTGCAAGAATGAACGTCCCATTCACAAGGTGGCACTATCTACACAGCATACAAAGTCAAAGTAGATGAAGAAGACGAAGAGGAAGCGGAAGATGAGAATAAACATACATGAATCATTTTGCAGCAGCAGCAGCTTGAGTGGAGCAGGGCTCTGAAAAACGATAATTCCTCCTTTTCCTTGAAACAATGCCATTGTTGTTGCTACAAAAAAATGTGTGTTGCTCTCGTGTTTATAGCCAGTGAACAAACTGGCATGTTAGCACATTTGCGCTACCCATAGGGCTGGGGTGAAACTACAAATAACAGTTGTGCCCATGCGTCAACTGCTTGGCCTGGTAGATGAAAAAAGTAAAGTATATACAGAGCCGTGTGTGCGCCTGCCTTGTCCAAAGCGGACACGGACCAAAGTGGACCAGAGAGAAAATGCAGCATGAATCCAGCCTAAGACCTCACAGTGGTACTTAGGAAGCATTTCTCTGGTTATTTTTACCTCCGCCAAGGAGGTTATGTGATCATCGGCGTTGGTTTGTCTGTCTGTCTGTCTGTTTGTTTGTTTGTCTGTTTGTTTGTTAGCAAGATAACTCAAAAACTTATGGACGGATTTTCATGAAATTTTCACAGATTGTCAGAAATGGGATATCCTACAGATGATTACATTTTGGTGGTGATCCGGATCACCGTCCAGAAGAAAACCGCCATTACAGAAAATGCCATTTTCGTCAATAACTACTGAACCACTAATCCTATCATTGTCAATCCAATTGCTAGTCATATGTTTTCATGGTCAAGGAATCTGAAAACATACACACAAACACTGTATGGGGGGAACTGTGTCCGCCATTACGTAAAATGCCATTTTCGTGAATAACTACTGAACCACTAATCCTATCATTGTCAATCCAATTGTTAGTCATATGTTTTCATGGCCAAGGAATCTGAAAACGTACACACAAATACTGTATGGGGGGAACTGTGGCCGCCATTACGAAAAATGCCATTTTCGTGAATAACCACTGAACCACTAATCCTATCATTGTCAATCCAATTGCTAGTCATATGTTTTCATGGTCAAGGAATCTGAAAACGTACACACAAACACTGTATGGGGGGGGAAACTGTGGCCGCCATTACGGAAAATGCCATTTTCGTCAATAACTACTGAACCACTAATCCTATCATTGTCAATCCAATTGCTAGTCATATGTTTTCATGGTCAAGGAATCTGAAAACGTACACACAAACACTGTATGGGGGGAACTGTGGCCGCCATTACGGAAAATGCCATTTTCGTGAATAACTACTGAACCACTAATCCTATCATTGTCAATCCAATTGCTAGTCATATGTTTTCATGGTCAAGGAATCTGAAAACGTACACACAAACACTGTATGGGGGGAACTGTGGCGCTTGGCGGAGGTCTGCGCTCTCCGAGTGCTTTTCTAGTCTTTAGATTTAAGTCACCCTAATAGACACACCACTAGCTGAAGCTAGCAGTTTAACCATTAGTCTTGGCTCATTCTTGAATGCATCTGTGCTTATTGTACTCTAGTGACTGGTCATATCCTATCAACAACTGAAACCATACACTTCTGCCCACCAGTTACACATTTCACTCATTCTTTAAGACAAAATTATGTTCTTTGTCTCCGAGCTAGAAGCTAGGATCTAGCTAGCTAAGATTAGCAATAGTGACCTGAGAGGGAGGGCAGAGTTAAATCAGTGTTGCCAGCTCTCACTTTTTTGGAGTGAGTCTCACTCTTTTTCTCTCTTTCTCACTCTACAATCCTTATTTCTCACGCCAAAATGAGGAAAATACTGCTGATATCATCTTGACTGTCTTCAGATTTTTTACACAATAAGAGCTCTCAAGGCAGCATAAAGCAGAGTGAACATGTTCTGAACCTTATTCTGAGGTAAAGAAGTGTAGTTGTTGAAAAAAAAAAAAATCAGCTGTTTATAGGTATTGTGCTCTCCCCAGTGCCCAACTAAATCTCACTCCAAGCTTTTCTAAAAAGTTGGCAACTCCGGTTAAATACGGCCTTAGAGATTTAACTAGACGTGCACTTAAACCAGCCATTCTCAGAAAGGCTATAAAAGGCAATTCACATGTGTGCAGCAATAATTAAACAATTTATTACAATTTGACCAAAATATGTCAGAAACATTCTGGTACGACATACTGTATGTTGTCAGTGACCCCTTCAAAGGCTAAATTTGTGCTTTGAGCTAGTTGTCATTACTAGGTGAAGAAGAAAACAAATTTAGCTACTGCAGTACCATTTGAAATGTCAGAGGTGATAGAGAGGGAAATCTTATTTATAGTCCCTCTACATGAATAGACATTAAGATAGTACTGATCTTCTCATCCAGCTTCTCTGTATTTTAATTTTCATATAGACATATCTGTCAAGAACTTTTAGAGGCGGGTTTACTCTCAGTTTTTATGTATTTGTGACGGCAGGTAACAGTTTGGCCTGTGGGGGATTAGAGAGCTGTTACATACCCAGAGGTTCAGATTATGCTGGTCACGCTTTTTGGCAGAAGTGCCTCGCCATAACACACCTTCTCAGCTTCCACAAGATCCAGCCTCTCATTAACACCTGACAAAATGCTGAAATAATGAGGTACGGAGATAAACATGTGACTGAAAAGGTCAGCAGTTTAATCAAACTAACAGAAAATGTGTATTTTTTAAGAATAAAATGTTACTGATAAAAAAAAGTGAGTGCTGCCTTTTGATTAATCACGATGATGAAAACGAGGCGGCACAATCAAAGCCTGCGTAAACTGTTAATTTTCCAGTACAGAGTCTTAAAAGAAATCAAGAAGCCAGATGCTGGTCTCGAGGAAGCTGGATAACAAAGTTTTTTTAGGAGTTATTTTCTCTTCGTTTCATGTGGCGGTGGTGGTGGGACTGGGGGAGGTTTTCCCTTCATGCTACCCATGAGGTCCCCCCGGTGCCCCTGTGTAAGGGCTAATGCATGGGCTGCATGGGCGGGGAAGACAGGGGACTAGCTTGGCTCATGCATACAGTGGTTAAGGAGCAGCCTGGTTTTCCATTTCACAGGAGAACACATGCACACGAACACGTTCGTCTCCCTCAATCAGCTGCACCTGTTGCCGTTTGTGGATTGGTGTCTGTCAAATGGGCCCATGAGCATGTGCTTTTATACTGTTATTGGATGTGTGTGAGGGTTTTTAACACACCACCCTTCTTTGAATGGCTTCGTGTGTGTGTGTGTGTGTGTGTGTGTGTGTGTGTGTGTGTGTGTGTGTGTGTGTGTGTGTCGGTGACGTGTGCAGTCATGTGTCATATGTCACCAAGGCCACAAGCGCTGACCAGCCCCTCATTTACTAGGTGCCCATTTTACCTCGAAAAAAAGAATGCGGGGCCAATCATCCATTATTCAGCGCACCACCGCTAACCTCTGTTTAGCCAATAACAGCCTCTGCAAACCTTGTAATAAGAGAGCCCACTCCAACCCCATGTCAAGCCATGTCATTGACCTGAGCTGGTTCCAAGTGTCCCAAATAGATCAAAGTCATCTCTTTCTTCTGCTTTTCTTTTACAGAAATCAAACCTTATTTTATTCCCCCATGGGCTGAGCCATAATTAGCTTCCATCAGTGGCCCAATTTAGTAAAAAAATGAATGAATGGCTGCAAAAGTGCCATTACAAAGTCGACACGTTTGATTTCAAACCGTCGGTGGAGGGATATTTTTAGACATGTTGGGATTTTGTGGTGCTGTATTTGTCACTATGCTGCGCAGGGTTTCAAATCAGGACAAATTACATTGTCAGGTGAATTACCTGTTGGACTTTATAAAATGTGTGTGTTCTTGACTGGATAAACTGAAGGGTAACATGATGGCATAAATACAACAATGGTAAACTGACAGAACCAGCTGCCTGCCACTTTGGGTCCAGAAGACAGACTTGACCTCTAGGTTTTTTCTTTTTGGGGTTATATTGGGTGACCCCGAGCTCTCTCGTAGGCTGCTTTCACACTTAACTGTTAGGTCTGAATAATAGAGGATGGAGAGCTTTCTCTGTTGAACACTGAACTCTTTTTATTGAACTTCACATTCCCATTTTTATCCCGGCCGTAGCCCGCCTGACGTCACTCACCCCCCAACTCCGGCTGAGCTACGGCAAGCCCTCAAAGTACAATTCTCATATGTAACATCCCCCCCACACACAATGTTCCAGACCCCGTTTCAATAAACCAACAAACATAGAACACAATGCACAAATACCCCCATTTTTTAAATTTTTTTTTTTACATATGTACATGCAAAATTATAAAGAAATGGACCCCACGGGCATCTGGGTAGACTGCCAGAACACCCTGCTTGGTTGGAGCGGATTATTCTGCCGCTAGTCCCAACCGGCGTCAAACCTAACAGTCTTCGGCACAAAGTCCTCCAGGTACCTAGGCCTCCGACGAATTCTAGCTGGGTGTCCCCTTGGAGGGGACCCTGCATCTGGCACCGTCGGCCTAGCCTGCGGGTCCACATCAGTCGGGACCCCCCAGTCCCAGCTCTCGCTGAAACGTCTAGCTGTAGCCTGAGTTCTCCGCACCGGCGGTGACCTTCTCAGCCTGCTGGCGTACCACCGAGATCCGTCCTCAAGCTCAAACGTGTCCGGGCCCTGCCGCCTCGTGATTCACTGTGGCCCCGTCCACAGTGGTTATAGCTTGTGGGCGTGGACAGAGTGCTTTATCCACACCTGGTCTGCTTCCCTCAGCCCATGGTCTCTCACCCTGTGCTTCCTGTCAAACCTCTGTTTCATTCTGCATTGTTGTCCGGCAACCCGGCTCCGCACTGCCTCCATTCCCTCTACAGCACCTGAAGTTGGTGGTCTCAGCTGGCCCACCGGCAAGGGCAACTCGCCCCCCAGCATGAGAGTCACCAGGGACTGATGCTCTATAATGCAACAGCGTGTTATGTAGGGTGTCCAAGAATGTGAAACCATCCACCAAATGGGCTCTCAGTCCATTCTTCAATGTTTTATTGAACCGCTCAACATCTCCATTGGCCTGAGGATGGTAGAACGCCATCTTCACATGTTCCATGCCCCTACTGCCCAGGAACTTCTCAAACGCTCCAGAGATAAATTGCGGGCCATTTTCCATTGTAATTGTGCTCAGGGTTCCCCACGTAGCAAACAGGGATGCCAGGAACCCCATGACCACTTCCATTGTGACCGAGTTGGTTGGAAGTACCTCCGGCAACTTCGAGAACACGTCATAGGCCACGAGCAGGAACCGGCTATTTGCACATGCCGCATGCAGTTCGCCACAGATGTCCAACTCAACGTGCTTCCAAGGCCCTTCCGGGTATGGCACTGGCCGCAGTGGTGGGGGAGGTGGTCCACCAGTCTTGCCGCTCTCCAAGCATGGAACACAGTGCTTCACCATGGCCTCAATGTCCCTATCAATACCTGGCCACTAGACAGCGTCCCCACTGTGTTGCTTCACTTTGACCACCCCCAAGTGACCCTCACGCAGCATCGCCAGGACCTGAGCCCTCAGGGACGATGGAATTAGGGCACATTGCCCTCTGGCCATGCACACCTTGCTCCAGCAGCTCAGTTCGTCCTTGAATCAGTGATAAGGTGCCAACTCGCCCTACACCCTCACTGGCCAACACTATCTGATCGCCAAGCGCAATTCCGCCAGCACCAGATACCGTTCCGACTCCTCCCTGAGTTCCCAAGGAGATACTATTTTCTGGAGGGTTCCGTATAGATGGGATCAGGTCCGCCTCTCTTGGTCATCGTCGCCGTCATCGGGTAGGGAGGGGGTAACCGTGGGGTGTAACAGGATGTCCGCCACAATGTTATCTTTGCCCGGAGTGAACTTGGTGGTGAAATTGTAGGCTCTCAGCCTCTCAAACCACCGATGGATCCTCAGCGGCCTTTGCCCCGACCCCGATGTCTCCAGCAAAGTCTTGAGTGCCCGGTGGTCCGTCTGTAGGGTGAAGTGGTGCCCATAGAGGTAAATGTGCCACCTCTCACACACCCAGACGCAGGCCAGTGCTTCCCTCTCACCCACGGCATACTTCTGTTCCGCCGCCGAGGGGGACCTTGACGCGAATGCCACTGGGCGTTCTGTGCTGTCCTGCATCTGGGACAAGACCGCTCCCAGCGTTGAACCCGATGTGTTGCAGGTCACAGTAGTCTCCTCGATGGGGTCAAAATGGGTGAGCACCGGTGGAGAGGTGAGTTGCTGTTTCAACTTGGTGACCACTGCCAAGCATGCTGGTGTCCACTCCGACGGCACGTCTTGCTTCAACAGAGCCCAGAGAGGCTCAATCGTCTCAGAATAGCAAGGGATGAACCACCCATAGAAGTTTACCATGCCCAAAAATGACGAAATCTGAGCAGACGTTAAAGGATCCGGAATGCGCAGGACCACCTCCACGTTAGAATGTAGCGGTTGGATCCCCCTTCAGGTCAGCTGAAACCCCACAAACTCTACGGCATCCACTGCGAAGATACACTTCTCGCCATTCAGGGTAACCCCGTGCTCTTCGAGTGTTGCCAGGATCCTCTCCAGCCTCCCATCGTGTTCTTCCCGCGTCTCACCATGCACCACGATGTCATCCAAATGTGACACCACGCCCTTGAGACCGGCTAGCATTGCTGACATCACCCTCTGGAAACAACTGGGTGCAGAGTTCAGGCCGAATGGCATCCGGGTATACCTGAAAACCCCAATGTGGGTCACAAACGCCGTCAGGTTCCTGCTATCCGGGTGGAGTGGCACCTGCAGGTAGCCCTGGCAGAGATCCAACTTTGTGAAAAACTGGGACCCACTGAACATCGCCGTAGGCTCCTCCATGGTCGGAAGAGGGTACCTGTCCGGAATGACCGCCTTGTTCACCATCCAGAGATCTATGCACGGTCGGATGCCCCCCCCCCCCTTCTTGGCCACCACCAGGTTGGATATCCATGGCGAGGCGTCCACCTTCTCAATGATGCCAGACTCCAGCAGCTTGGACAGCTCCGCCGAGACCTCATCCTGCAGCGTGAGTGTAAAACGCTGCAGAGGTTGAACCTTCAGTGTCACGCTCTGATCGATGAGAGGGCGATGGTGAAAAGTGTCTGTACGACCCAGACACCTAAACAGTGCTGGCCAGCGGAGGTGCCAATCAGGACTCACCATCAGCACGGTCGAGCCCTCCGGGTCCCTTATGGAGAAACCCAGCTCCCCCAGTAGGTCGATTCCCAATAGGTCCGCCCCCTGGTGTGCCACTTGGAAAGTGAATTTGGACACCGTCCTCGACCCACATGTCACCGAGAACTCCGCTGTGCCTATCATCTGAATCTCCGCATGCCCATAACCGAACATCTTCATTGCTCCTGAGCTGATAACCTTCTTAGGAAACATCTTCCTCAGTGTAGCCAAACACAAGACAGATCTACTGGCCCCCAAATCCACCATAAGGGGCATGCTGACCCCATCGAGCTGGCGCATGTACCACTTCAGCGGCCCTTTTCCCATGCATACTACACATACCCGTCCAGTTTCTCTGTGCTCCGCCATCATTAGACTAGGAGATAAGGTATGTGCCCTGTTACACGCCTTTATCCTCCTCTTCTTCATCTTAGCTCATCTACAAGGCCTAGTTAGCATGCTAACCGTAGCACTCGGTGGAAAACCAAAAACAGTCGGCTCCTCGCCAGCTGGTGTCATTAGCTTCTGCAGTGTAGCTGATTCCCCTTGCTTCACTAAGTCCAACACACCTTCCAGATATAGAGGATTCCGTGCTAGACTTAGCATGCTTCCCAGCCCCAAGTCAGTGGTGTTGTGAGCTAACTTATCCCTCACCAGTTCCTCTGCCACAGGCCCAAAGGCGCCCTCCCTCGCCAAGCTGTGTAGCTCCACGATAAACGCCTGCGTGGACTAACCCGCTCGCTGTTTTCGGCCGAAGAATCCACACCTCCTTTCGGTGATGATGGAATGGTCACCGAAGGTACTGTCCATAAGTGCCAGCCTGTCTTCCAGCGAGCCGCCACTACACAGGCGTAAAAAAATATGTTGACCTTCAGTGCCGAGGTAATGCACTAGTAGGCTCCTCCTTCTCTCCTCGCTGATGCTATTGAGTCCAGCCGCCATCATATACACCTCAAACATGTTCCTACAGCGAGCCCATGGTATATCTGGTGCACCCTGATACTGAAGGAATGGAGGTGGCTCCCTGACGCACGCACCCATTTTCCCTCGTCGCCAAATGTTACGTCTGAATAATAGAGGACGGAGAGCTTTCTCTTTTGAACACTAAACTCTCTTTATTGAACTTCATATTCCCATTTTTATCCCGGTCGTAGCCCGCCTGATGTCACTCACCCCCCAAACCGGCTGAGCTACGGCAAGCCCCAAAGTACAATTCCCATATTTAACACTAACCTGTTTAGTTCAGACTTTTGGACTTTCAGTTTGATCCAGACCAAAGCTTTAGGTGTGAGACCTCTCCAAAACCATGGCCCGGACCACAGAGCCAAAATTTTGTCCGGTAAAAAGAGGTGGCCTTGTTCCGGATCAAACTGAACCATGGTCCGGTTTGTTTAGAGTGTGAAGGGAATTTTCAGTAAGGTTCAGCCTTTTGGACTAATGTAGGAAGTTAAGGCAGCTGAAAAGGGGGAAAATAAGCTGTGGTAGCACTTGGTGAGAGGAAGAGACCCAGTTTTTAATTGAAATATGACCCTTTAACTGCATAAACAGTTGAAAAAAATATCAAAATGTAGAAACCTAATAGATATTTTTGAAGTGGATGCAATAGTTTATGAAAAAAAATGAATGAGCAATGCCATCTGAAAAATCATCACAGCTGATGAGAAACATCCATTTTAACGAAGACCTGGATCATTACCTCCGCCAAAGGGGGAGGTTATGTGATCATCGGCGTTGGTTTGTCTGTCTGTCTGTTTGTTTGCCTGTTTGTTTGTTAGCAAGATAACTCAAAAACTTATGGATGGATTTTCATGAAATTTTCACAGATTGTCAGAAATGGGGTATCCTACAGATACAGATTTTGGTGGTGATCCAGATCACCGTCCAGAAGAAAACCGCCATTACGGAAAATGCCATTTTCATCAATAACTACTGAACCACTAATCCTATCATTGTCAATCCAATTGCTAGTCATATGTTTTCATGGTCAAGGAATCTGAAAACGGACACACAAACACTGTATGGGGGGAACTGTGGCCGCCATTACGGAAAATGCCATTTTCATGAATAACTACTGAACCACTAATCCTATCATTGTCAATCCAATTGCTAGTCATATGTTTTCGTGGTCAAAGAATCTGAAAACGTACACACAAACACTGTATGGGGGGAACTGTGGCGCTTGGCGGAGGTCTGCGCTCTCCGAGTGCTTTTCTAGTATTCTAGCTGCACTAAACTGATTCACCTCCTTTGATGGAATCTTCCCCAGTTTTGGCTTACACTCCAGTTACTGATGTGCCCAGAGCTGAAGAAAACTCCTCAGCGAGTGAGTAGTCATGTTTGCTAACTACTGTAGCCTCTGCTAACTACATAAACATCGTCATGACAACAGGATATAGGTAGGTTACATAAAGTTGTTTGGTTCACCTGGATAAGAAGCAGTGTGAAACTTGACCTAACTGGACCAAATGCACTAGACACTGTCTTCCATTTCACCATCAATACATTTTTACCTCCGCCAAGGAGGTTATGTTTTCATCGGCGTTGGTTTGTCTGTCTGTCTGTCTGTTTGTTTGTTTGTTTGTTTGTTTGTTTGTTAGCAAGATAACTCAAAAAGTTATGGACGGATTTTCATGAAATTTTCACAGATTGTCAGAAATGGGGTATCCTACAGAGGATTACATTTTGGTGGTGATCCGGATCACCGTCCAGAAGAAAACCGCCATTATGCAAAATGCGATTTTCCTGAATAACTACTGAACCACTAATCCTATCCATGTGAATCCAATTGCTACTCATATGTTTTCATGGTCAAGGAATCTGAAAACGTACACACAATAAATGTAGGATTAATATTTATGATGTAAAACACTGTATGGGGGAACTGTGGCGCTTGGCGGAGGTCTGCGCTCTCCGAGTGCTTTTCTAGTTTTGTTTATTAATATCCATAAAAGCGATATAAAAGATGTATGATCCATGCCAGCTATTCCCATTCTTGCTACTTGCTGCATGGTTTAAAAATAGTCCGAATTGCATGGTCAGATAAACTGTTAAACTAACTGCCAGTATTATGGCTGTTTAGGTTTTATTGGCTGTGTGTACTGCTTTTATATGTTTTTGACTGTATAAATATATGCTCAACATGACTGATCTGACAGCTTTAACCCAGCAGTGCTGTATTTTCCATGCATTATACGTATGCCATCCTCTGATCTTCTGGGTTTCTCCACCACAGCGACCACCATCATCCAAGCCTTCCTTGTCTTTATTTCTGCTTGTGTAGTTAAAATGTCCATTTGGTCTCTTTGGCCCCTTTTGCCCCAAATTGCTTGTCTCTTTATCTGAGGGAAGAGAAGCGACATTTATTCTTTCCATGGGAGAACCAAATCATTCTCCACTATGTGCAACTCACGCTCTTTTTCTATTTCACTGCCCACGTTGTCTCTCTCCACTTGATTTAATGTAATCCACACCCTCGTTTTCCCGTTCCTTCTCCCACTCTCTCTTTATTTTTACCCAAAGGCCTTTCACTATGTGGAACAAAGGGAGGAAGTACCCCTAACATTGTCAGCTAGGATTATTTATATCCTGGCTGTCTTGTGTTAAATTTAGCACTCAGGTTACATTAATTGCTGTTCAGCCCAATTTAGAACTGAAACCACAGGCTGTTATAGTGGGTGACTGTCGAGGATTTTGCTGTTTGAGAGAACACCTACAATCACTTGGCCTTGAGTGAATACATAAGTAGCTCGGGTAATTGTATGTTTTCTCTGTAGCAGCCAGCCTGGCAGATTCTCGCAGCTGTCCTCATGGGACCTTTCTTCCTTTTTATTTTTAGTCTCCTGCACTTTTTAATAGTCTTTCTCTCAGTTGCATAATAACTAAACTGTGTCCTGTGGCAGCAATTGTACTACTGTTGCAGTGCTGGGAACGCTTAAGCGCAACAGGCAAAGCTTTATTTCACACTATTTTCATTAAACATGTATAAATTAGTATTTGTTCAAAAGGGAACAATATCAGTCTCATCTCTCCACATTTTTCCACCGTATACAGTAGCTTCATCCAGATGCAGGCAAAAGTCAAAAATAGACCACTTCAGTATCCAATGCTGGTATTTATGTGCAAATTGTCACTTTGCATGAGTGCAAAACGCTTATTATGGATGCACAGCATCTATTTGGAATGATTGCAGATTGCAAATCCAATGGCTGGTCACTGTCGCTGGCGGCAGAGGGATGAGCCTCCCTCTCCCTCATTCTCCCCTTTGCTTTCTCTGCTTTTTGCACAGCCAACCCACAAACCTCCCACACTTGCACTCTCTAACTCCTCGTCCCTGACTCACTACCAAATTCTGTCTAACCCAAGCCAGCCCAGTGACCTCTGCTTTTTAAATATTCAAGTGATCCACCCGTGATAATCCAGCCAATGACCTAAGTTTTGGTTCAGGCTACTATTAGCTGCATCAGACCAAATAAGGTGATAGGCCATTTGACGCCTTTTAATCAAATATTTAAATGATTCATATCCTACTAACTTACCAAACAACAGACCATTCAAAGCACTTTCTATTCAAAAGGGACAACCACAAAAAAAGGAAAAAGGAAATAAACCCAGCAATCAACCCGTAATGTCATGTTGAGAGAATGGTCAGCTCATGTGCAGGGTGCCACACCAGAGAAAACACACACACAACACAGAGAAGCTACGTTTAACCACAAGTTATTAATAGAAAAAGAGAACGCATAGTTAGGGAAAGACGCCACTCGCCAAAGGAGGACTCAGCCTGTAAGAAGGAGACGAGAGCTAGTTAGTAGGAGAAGGGAGATCGGGAAAGGGCAATGACAAACTAAACTTACGGGAGCTGAGCAGAGAAACCGACAGAGAGACCCAGCAGGAATAGACGAACCAGCGGAATGAAGCTGGCAGCTGGCAGGGAGTAGGGAAGGAGTGGAGCTGGGTGAGGTGTCTGACCGGGTGGAGATAGGCAGCTGAAGCAGTGATGAAGGTGATGGAGCAGGTGAGCGCACAACGAGCCCCGGAGATGCACCGCAATGCACCGAGGGTCAACCCACTTGGCAAGCAAAGTAGGAATGCTTTTTATTGACTCTGCTACATATTTCGTGCCAATGTCAGAGGTGCATTTAAACTTTCAGGCTCTGTTAAGGATGGCTGCCTTCTGACACTAACAGGATCTGGAGAGTGGAACTAATACACCACCAGTAAATCTTGCTCACCAGTGCAGCTAAGGGGACGGGCAGTTATGCTCCAACTGGCGATATCCATCCAGGGGTTCGAACTCACAACCTCTGGCTCCAGAGTCCAGCACTCTACCTGTGTGGCCAAGAGGGTCAACCCGCTTGGCAAGCCAAGTAGGAATCCTTTTTATTGACTCTGCAACACTAGAAATTCATCCCTGTTTGTGTCATACAACCTCCATTCTTTTCAAATCTGTGCAGGCTGGCTTACAAACAGAAAAGGGGACACAGCCAGTTCCTGATTGGTGGGGTCGCTCAGGACCATCCCTGTGTGTGAAAGAGAGATTCCTTTTTGTCCCACTGCAAAAAGCAGTTCATCCTCTTTTTCCGTTTGTCCTTTCTACTCTGCACAAGTTAACTCCAGTCTTGGTTCCTCAGATCTTTTTCCTCGTGGTGCCAACTTTTTGCACTGCTAAAGTTTTCACTAGCATGCCATTTTTCCTTACAAAAACAGTTACCGATCTACGTTTGATCTTTAATTTTTCTCCTTTCTCTAAAATAACCGCAGATTTGATTTTTTTCCTTTTTCCTCAATTTTAATTTTCTCTCTAAACTCAATGCAGCCCATTGTCTTTTGCTCACTCATGAGGACTCAAAACACCCAAGGTACAGGCCTCAATCCAGGCCTAGTCTAAGAGAAAGCTTTTGTCATGACTTCCATAGAGCAGACTCACAAGTAGAGCTCTGAGGACAGTGTCCTACCTTCCCCAGGACTAGACCACCATGGTGGTGAGATGCTACAGCTTTGACCTGCTACCAAACAGTGGGACATGACTATCTTTTCTGGTTTGTTCTGAGTCGCTTAAGAAGCTAAGTTTTCACAGGAGAGGGACTCCTATGCTACTTTCATGAAATTAAGACAGCCCAGAGTAGCATTTTTAGATAAACATTACAGCAGTGTTGGGCAAGTTACTAAAAAATAGTAACTAGTTACAGTTACTAGTTACTTCTTTTCAAAAGTAACTGAGTTACTTTTGAGTTACTGCATGAGAAAAGTAACTTTCACATTACTTTTAAATGCATACTTAAATCATCTTGCCCATGTGGTGATCTGAGCGCTGATCCCATCTGCGCTCGGGTTACTCAGTATTTCCCCTTTTCCACCATATTATTCTGGGGTTTGTTATTAGGACCGCTCAGGGGCTCTTACTGTGACAGCGTCACGGCCGCACTTCCGGCTGTCAAAGCCGAGCCGGCGTCGTGACAGCTGTTTGTCATTTTCGTTAATTACTTTACCTCTTTTCTGATTAGTTTTTGCTCTGTATTTAAGGGAGCAGCTGAGGCTCACTCCTCGCTGCGACCTACACAATCTTACACCTTTGTGTCGATGGACTGGAGCTCCTATCCCCGACTCCAGTCTTCCCCTGTGTCTTGGATTCCTTGCTGTTCGTCTTTGTAAGTGTTTTGTGCTCAGCATGGTTTCTGTCCTCGCTGCACCTCCTCATTTGTCTTCAGTGTTTATTATTTTGTGCGTTAGTGAATGTATGAGTTTTTGCCCCACGTGGCTGTTTATTTTGTCATTTTGTCCTTTTGTATAATAAACAAGCAAACTTACTGATTGGCATCTGGCGTCTCACTAATGCCATACAAGGGGCATTCAAAACAGCACACACAGCAAGATCAAGGGCCCCTTGTTCTCTGTCATATCCGGCTCTAGGGAGCCGGGCAATCAGAGCCAGGGACAAGCCAGTGAGTCGAGATGGTTTATTTTGGGTAAGGGATAAGGGATGAGGAGAGCACAGATACTCATGCAGAGGTACACTCACAGGTTGCACAGCGCAGAGGTAAGCAGCTCGTACCGGACGTGGGGGTAGCAAGACGTACATCCTCACAGCGGGATACAAACACAGGAATGCTGCAAGGGGAGTTGAGGCTGACACCAGACGAAGGGGCTTCAGCCTAGCAGTGCTTATGTCGCAGCCCCGAGTCATCGAGGCTGCTCCTATTTATCCTCATTGGCAGCGCCCCAGCTGATGAAGACTAATTGGCCCCAGCCGTCCATAATGCTGCCAGCTGGGGGCCAGCTGAGACGCTGCTCAATGGGAGGCAGGGATGAGGGAAAACATGGGCTCAGTGCCGAGACGGCATCTCAACCCATGGTGACAGAGCCCCTCCCTCAAGGTCGGGCTCCTGAACGAACAGGAACATCCCAGCCCCCCCCCCCCCCCCACCTAGGGTGGGAGGAAGGGAGGCGGACCGGAGGGGAAGAAGCCAAGGGAAGGACAACACCAATGGGGCAATGTAGGGTAGCGGGAAAGAAAAACCCAAATACAATACTGACAACAGAATAATTAACCCAGGTACAGATGGGGAGAAGAACTGGGTCAGCACGCCGGTTACATACTACCCAGAGAGTACCAACCATGCGTGACCCAGAGCAAGAAAAAAAAAAAAAAAGAACCACCAAAAAGGTACAGGGCAAAAAATGCTGAGTATGGTCAAATAAAGGGAAAACACAATACACAGCACCAATATAAGTACATACACACAGTCACCAAGAAAAGTGAGGGTGACTGGAACAAATGGACAATTACAGAGCATGGTGTTACGGAAAACAAGGCACATGACTCTATAATGAACCAACAGGGCATAAAAAAGAAATACTGAGTGCAGGCAAAGAAAAACCCACACACATGAATATATAAATACCCACAGTCACCTAAAGAAATGAAAGTGACTGGAATGAATGGGCAACTGCAGAGTATGGTCTGAAAGGGAACAAAACATAACTCTACAATGCAAAAACGAGACTAAAAACATGGTACAAAAAATAAAATGCTGGGTACGAGGGAAGGAAAACGCACAGCACTATAAATACACATCCACCAACAGGACAGACATTACACCCAAGTGACCTTAATAACGATAAAAGAAAAAGTGACACCCGAGGTGTATGGCAGGCAGAGTCCAAAAATAGCCGAGATGGCTCCGGAGATCTCCCCGCCCATTGTCCAGCTGGCGAATCAGGGGAAGAGAAATGTTCGGACGGCGAACTCTGGACCCAGATCCCAGGAATCCAGTCCAACGGCTGCCGAACCAGGCCGCCCAAAGGCAAACACAGACCAGTGGGGGGAAACCAGATCGCCGAACCGAAAGTTTTGCGGGTCGGGTCGTCGACCCGCATCACTCAACCACCAGGACCGTTGAGACGGACGAAGGGTCAGAGCGGATCCTGGTGGAAGAGGCTCAGGGGAGAGCCGATGACGAGGGCGGCGGGCCTCAGGGAAACGGCCACCTCCTCACCGGACCTGGACAACACTGGGGCAGCACCCACGTCGGACCCCGATCGGGCCTCAGGCGAACCCACGTTGGACCCCGATTGGGTCTCGGGCGAACCCACGTTGGACACTGCACCAGAACCGACCTCCAACGTTGAACCCGGACCCTCCAGCACCACGAGGAACAGCAACTCCTCGCCGGTGACCCTGGAAGAAGGCTCAGAAGAGAAAACAGAACCGGGATCAGGATCACCGGCAGCGCCAGAACCCGGCGAGACGAGCTCAGACGCAGCGGGCGGCTGCACCCTGCTCGTCTCCCCTGGAGATAGGCTGAAGTGCTCGGGGATAAAAAGAAAGAAAAGAAAGGAGAGCACTCGCCTGATCTCGGGTTCTGACGCCGTCCAGGACTGCGAAGATCCAGGATCCGTCGTCAGGAGGTCGTTGTCAGGCTCCCATCTAGCCGCGTCGGGCCCCGCAGCCAGCACGATGGTCAGCGCAGCTTGAGATCCCTCCAGCTCAGGTAACCCCGCCGACGATCCACTCGGCGTGAAGCCAGAAGAATCTCGTCCCGCTGGACCGAACCGCTCCTCCGTGGAGACCCAGGGACGCTCAGTCGTCAGCGTAGACTCCACGCAGCAGTCAGTCCCCCTCCTCCGTCCGCAATGTAGCTGCGGAACCACAGGCCCTCTCCATATCCCACCACGTTGACCCGGAGCCGGGGACCGCTCGGCGGAGAGAGACACAGAGGATGCGGGATTAGGAAAACAGGTTACAGCAGGTGGGGAGAGTTCAGGGAGCTGCGAACCCTGAACTTCTCCTCCAGGGATGTGACAGAGCAAATCATTAAGCAGGTGTGAAAAAACAATGACTTGCCTGCCCCCTGGAGGTTGAGTATCGCCTGCTGTAGTGGAATCTGCTTCTTCCTCTCCCCGCCCGGCGATAACGGAGGACCCCCCGGGAATTCGTCTGAGGATCGCTCGCGTTGTCTCCAGCAGAGAGCTCACCAGGCCGGGATTCCAGGCACACACAGCGGTCAGGAAGCGCGTCGAGGAGGAGGGGGAAACAGCCGGGGTGAGCCAGCCCGAATGTCCAGGAATGACAGCGGGGGAACGAGGCTCAGGGGACGAGGCTGTAGAATCTCCACACTGATGAGGCGAAGGGATGACAGCTGCGTGGGAGGAACGGTCCTGACGATGACCCAGAACTGGATCCGGACGAGGTTCGTGCAGAGGTGACTCGGCGATGTGATGACGACTACTCCCAGGGAACGAAGCGAGGGGGAGACCCAGGATTCGCCGCTCCAGATCGGAGATCGAGACGAGGGAGGCGTCGAGCACGGGAAAGCTTCGTAGCCCTGAAGTCCTCACCATCAATCTCACTGCCGCCGCCACATGCCTGAAGGTGGTGACAGGAAACACAGTAGAGCTCGCGACAGCCACTCGACCCCGGACATAACTGCTGTCAGCTGCGGCTCCTTGAAGGGAATCCCGAGTGACGTGACGCAGGTCGGGGGAAGTCCTCTGGTTGGCGCGAACTCCCGGACTGGAATGGCGGCAGGAACGGGACTCCGAAGCGGGGAAAGACGTCGCCCACTTCGACTCCCTGCCGGGATTTCCATCCACCCCGTGGAGCTTCTCTTGCTGTGTACCTGCAGCGTCTATCCTGGCACTGTCCTCCAGATGGTACAGAGAGTGAGGGTGACAGTCCAGGAGTTCCTCAGCACGGCCCGGATGCCAGCGTCTCGCGTTGGAGGCGTCGTGCAGGGTGAAGAACGTCCCGTCGACAGCCTCCGAGATGGACCTCAGCTCGTCGCCCTGGCGCCGGAAGTGACTCCTGGGAAACGGCATGCTAGCAGCGCTGACACCCGGACAGAAAGGTACATTTCCACAGCGACTCACGGCCGCCGGCAACTCTTCTGGCTGCGACATACTGTCATATCCGGCTCTAGGGAGCCGGGCAATCAGAGCCAGGGACAAGCCAGTGAGTCGAGATGGTTTATTTTGGGTAAGGGATAAGGGATGAGGAGAGCACAGATACTCATGCAGAGGTACACTCACAGGTTGCACAGCGCAGAGGTAAGCAGCTCGTACCGGACGTGGGGGTAGCAAGACGTACATCCTCACAGCGGGATACAAACACAGGAATGCTGCAAGGGGAGTTGAGGCTGACACCAGACGAAGGGGCTTCAGCCTAGCAGTGCTTATGTCGCAGCCCCGAGTCATCGAGGCTGCTCCTATTTATCCTCATTGGCAGCGCCCCAGCTGATGAAGACTAATTGGCCCCAGCCGTCCATAATGCTGCCAGCTGGGGGCCAGCTGAGACGCTGCTCAATGGGAGGCAGGGATGAGGGAAAACATGGGCTCAGTGCCGAGACGGCATCTCAACCCATGGTGACATTCTCATCAGAAAAAAGAAAAAGAAAACTGATGAGAAAAAAAAGTCTCATCTTAAAGAGAAAAAATGTTGCAGATTTGCATAAACTATTGTAATCAGTAGAAAGTCAGAGAAAATTTTGGACCCCCTGATGGTCCGTTTTTGGCCCACGAACCAGAATCAGAATCAGGTTTATTGCCATTGTTCATGTAGTACACAAACTAGGAATTTGTCTCGGTACAGTGCTGCAACATTAAACATGATAAGATAAGAGAAATAAACTATACATGTAATAAAGTGTAGGATAAGATTAAGTGATACTGGTCAACAGTTAAAATATATATTAGCCAGCAGCAGATACTGTGGAGAACTATATAGTGCAGTCGGTAATGCAGGAAGAAAACAGTGATGATTAACATGAGTCTGGTTGAGCTGCTGTACATGGTGCACGAGAGTCACTTAGTGTTCAGCAGTCTAATGGCAGAGGGGAAGAAGCTGTTCATGTGACGGGAGGTTTTAGTCTGGATGGACCGAAGTCTTCTACCAGAGGGGAGGGGGGCAAACAGTACGTGACCAGGGTGTGAGGGATCGGCTATGATCCGGCCAGCACGCCTCCGGGTCCTGGAGATGTACAGATCCTGGAGAGATGGGAGCTTGCAGCCGATCACCTTCTCAGCAGTGCGCACGACGCGCTGCAGCCTTAGTCTGTCCCTGGCAGTGGCTCCTGCGTACCACACGGTTATGGAGGTGGTGAGGATGGACTCGATGATGGCTGTGTAGAACTGCACTAACATCTTGGTGGGTAGCTTGAGCTTCCTCAGCTGCCGCAGGAAGAACATCCTCTGCTGGGCTTTTTTGATGAGTGAGCTGATGGTCAGCTCCCATTTGAGGTCCCTGGTGATGGTAGTGCCTAGGAAGCAGAAGGAATCAGCAGTGGTGATGGGAGAGCCTGAGAGGGTGAGGGCGTCAAACCATATGTTTGACGCCCCTGGACGAGCCCATTAAAAATGCATATTTAGAGGATTTAATTCCATGAAATAGTTGCATATCACAACAGCATGTAAACGAATGAGAAAATAAAATAGAAAGCACAGATAAATGAAAGCTCGCCGCTTAGAAGAAACTCTTCTTTGCTGCAACAAATCAGTCACTTTTTCTCTGTGCATAAGAAAACTTTAAATGCATTTAATGCGGACATTAAATGCGAGCTTCTTGCTCAAAAAATGCTCATGTTTAACGACAGAGGTAGGAGCTCTTAGGGGCTACTTACCGCTCGGACAACAGGTGATCAGGGCTTGATATGAGAAGTTGCCACCACCACTGCATTTCTTCCCACAGGGTTGTGATGTGAACTGGGGCAGGACAGGAAACGGACCCACGGAGCAGACTGTGTGACGACTGTGTCAGTAATGGTAGGGTCAGTTTATATTTATTTGCTTGCCTTTGCCTTTGGAATGACAACCTCCAGCGGCTTGAGGCCACTGGTGGTGCTGGGGATGGCAGTTGTCCTGCCAATAACTACCAAAACTGTGTATTCAACCCAGTTGGCAGCTGATGAGGAAGGTGTCTAGCAATTGCAAGTTGTATGATCGTCTGTTTTCGCTAAAAAATCTATCCATATTAATAACGCGAATAATGCATCTGATCAAATTTCAGTAAGTGTAACGCATTACTGATTTTTTTAAACAGTAATTTTGTTACACAGCATACTGCAAAAGTAGTGGCGTTACAGAGTAACACATTACTCCCAACACTGCATTACAGCCTTATTTCACACATGCAAGACCTGTAAATATGTAAATATTGCTCTTTCTTCATATATGCAAAATTACCACTGTTATTATAACCTCTGGTTATCTCTTCATCTTGCAAAACTACACAGATGTATATTGTCACTTTGGTTTTTTCATTAAATTGTTGAACTGAGTTAAAAGAGTGGTTCCGTTGTCCGAGCCTTCAGAATCAGTGTCAAGAACTAATGCAGAGGTTAAGATACTGATTCAATAATTTTGTAACTTTTCTTAGTAGTTACCAAATTCTTAATCTCAGGTATTTGTTTACAGAGGTCCCATCTCTCTTTAAAAGGTGAGTGGTGCCCCTAGTGTTAAAAGAGGTAATTCAATAATTATTAATCATATTCATATAATCATAGTACTTAATGCTACAAGTGTGCAGGCACCAGTGGGGACCCACGGTCTGCTTTGGGGCAGCTGTAAGATAAGATAAGATAAGATAAGCCTTTATTAGTCCCACAACGGGGAAATTCCAGGATTGCAACAGCACAGGGATAGCAACACTCAGAGCAACAATCAGAAGGCAAGAAAAAAAAAACAAAAAAACAAGCAAGCAAGAGCAGCTAATAAACATATGTACCTATTACTATAAAATATATATATATACACACACACACAGACACACAGTGCAGAGCATTGTAGCTGGATGGAATAAATATATGAATATATGAACACACAGTGCAGAGCATTGTAGCTAGATGGAATAAATATGTAAATATATAAACACCCACAGTACGGAGCATTGCAGCTAGGTGGAATAAATATGCAAGTATATAAACACACACAGTGCGGAGCAATGTAGCTAGATGGAATAATATGTAGATATATAAATATATAAACACCCACAGTACGGAGCATTGTAGCTAGATGGAATAAATATGCAAATATATAAACACACACAGTGCAGAGCATTGTTGCTAGATGGAATGAAACAGCATAACCGTCTACTTAGTTATCCTACATGGTATGATTATGTGCCCATACATATTCTCACCCTCCATAGCGACCGGTATGTTCCTAGTTGTATGCCGGAGAGGACCATTGTGTAAGTCTATTGCATCTTTTGCATTCAAAAAACTATTAGTTTGTTACGTCTTTTTGCTATCTCTGCGAGCAGCCCTGCTTAGGTTGTACAGTCTGACAGCCGTTGGTAGGAAGGACCTACGAAACCTCTCGGTTGTGCACCTGGGATGATGTAGTCTGCTGCTAAATGAGCTCCTCAGTGCATTCAGTATGTCCTGCATAGGGTGGAACTCGGACTCCAGCAGAGATGACAGTTTAGCCACCGTCCTTCTCTCTCCTATCTCCTCCATCGGATCAAGGCGCTGCCCCAGGACAGAGCTAGCTTTCTTAATCAGTTTGTTCAGTCTCTTCCTATCTGCTGCAGTAATGCCACTGCCCCAGCAGACCACTCCAAAAGTGATGGCTGATGCCACCACCGTGTCATAGAATGACTTCAGCAGCGCCCCTTGTACACCAAAAGACCTGAGTCTCCTCAGCAGGAACAGCCTGCGCTGTCCCTTCTTGTAGAGTGCATCAGTATTGTGTGACCAGTCTAGTTTATTGTTCAGATGAATACCCAGGTACTTATAGGATGTCACCATCTCGATGTCTGTTCCCTGTATATTTACTGGTACTGTGAGGGGCTGCCCATGCCTGCGGCAGTCCACCACCAGCTCCTTAGTTTTCCTCGCGTTGATCTGGAGGCAGTTCCGATGGCACCAGTCCACGAAGTCCTGGATAAGCCCTCTGTACTCAGCTTCATCTCCATTGGAGATGAGGCCAACGATCGCAGAGTCATCAGAGAACTTCTGTAGATGGCAGTGTGTTGTGTTGTGTGAGAAGTCCGCAGTATAAAGAGTGAACAGGAAGGGAGCCAGCACCGTTCCCTGGGGGGCCCCCGTGCTACTGATGATCGTGTCGGACACACAGTCCCGGGTTCTCACAAACTGAGGCCGGTTCGTGAGGTAGTCCAGGATCCATGATGACAGGTGCTGGTCCACCCCTGCGCGCAGCAGCTTGTCCTTCAGGATCATCGGTTGGATGGTGTTGAAAGCACTGGAGAAGTCAAAGAACATGATCCTCACCATATTCCCGGGCTTCTCCAGGTGGGACAGAGAACGGTGAAGGAGGAAGATCACCGCATCCTCCACCCCAATGCCATGCTGGTAGGCGAACTGGAGTGGATCCATCACTGGTTCCACCAGGGGGCGGAGGTGAGCAAGGAGCAGTCTCTCCAGGGTCTTCATCAAGTGGGACGTCAAGGCCACCGGTCTGTAGCTGTTCAGGTCTTTGGGGTGGGAAGTTTTTGGTACAGGTACCACACAAGATGTTTTCCACAGCTGTGGTACCCTCCCCAGTTTCAGGCTCATGTTGAAGATATACGTCACAATCCCACACAGCTGGTCTGCACAGGACTTGAGGAGCTTTGCGCTGATGCCGTCCGGTCCCGGCGCCTTCCTCGCCTTGATCTTCCTCAGCTCCGTCCTCACCTGGGTCCTGGTCAGGGTCAGGATGGGGGGCTGTGTGTTGGGAGTGGGGGGGTGTTGGTAGAGTGGGGAGTGGGCAGCAGGACTTGATTTCTTTAGAGGCAGCAGTGGTTGTTGTGCAGTCAGGGGGGAGGGCGGTTGGTCAAATCTATTGAAAAACAGATTCAGGTTGTTCGCCCACTCCCTGCCCCCTGTGGCCTGGGGGGAGGTATTCTGGAGCCCCGAGATGGTTTTGAGGTTTCTCCAGACCCCGCTGATGTCGCTCTGTTGCAGCTTGTCCTCCATCTTCTTCCTGAAGCTGTCCTTGCCTTCTCTGATCTTTCTCCTCAGCTCCCTCTGTACGGACTTCAGCATCTCCCTGTTCCCCGACCTGAAGATCCTCTTCTTCTCTCTCAGAAGTGTTTTTATCTCAGGGTTGATCCAGGGTTTGTTGTTTGAGTGACGCCGTATGGTCTTGGTGGGAACGGATTTGTCCACACAGAAGCTGAGGTAGCCCGTGAAGGTGTGAATGAGGCCATCGATGTCCTCACCATGTGGATCGCAGAGCTGCTTCCAGGCGGTGGCTTCAAAACAGCCCTTTAGGGTGTCCATTGTCTCCTCAGACCATAACTCCACAGTGTGCATGGCCGGAGGTTGTCTGTGCACTAGGGGTTTGTACACCGGCCGGAGATGAACCAAGTTGTGATCCGATCTCCCGAGTGGGGGTAGTTGTGATGAGGTGTACGCCTCCTTAGTGTTTGCGTAGAATAAATCCAGTGTTTTATTGTCTCTAGTGTGGCATGTGACATACTGGGTGAACGTGGGTAGAATGGGAGACAGTGAAACATGGTTGAAATCGCCTGAGATGAGGAGAAGAGCATCTGGGTGTTCTGTCTGCAGCCTGCTGGTTACTGAATGGATGACGTCACGTGCTGTCCCAGCGTTCGCCGTCGGATTTGCATAAACAACAATGCAGATCACGTGTGAGTGTTCTCTCGGGAGATATGTAGGCCTCATGCTAACAGCTAGCAACTCAATGTCTTTGCTGCAGTGTCGTTGTTTAACAGTGATATGTCCCGGTCTGCACCAGTTGTTGTTAACATACATGATCACTCCACCGCCCCTAGCCTTGCCACTGTCTGGTGTTCGGTCAGCTCGTATCATGTGAAAACCCTCCAGCTCAATGTTAGCATCTGCTGCTAGTTCAGTTAGCCACGTCTCAGTAAACAAAAGGAGAGAGCACTCCCGGTATGTGCTATCATAACGGGAGATAGCCGCTAGCTCATCTAACTTTCCCAGTATCGACCGTACATTTCCCATGACAACAGATGGAAGGGAGGGTCTGTACCTTATATTTTTTGTCCTCCGCCTTACTCCAGCCCGGCAGCCGCGGCGTTTTCGCCTCGTTCGTTTTCGCCTCGCCTCGCTTCATATCAGAGCCCGGTTGGGGCTTCCCATGCAGCCGTTAGAGACCCCACTCAGGCTCATAGCGTTGTGTAAAGCCCCGTTGGCCACAGTCACTCACCGGATCGCCCCAGTGTCAGTCATTATATCAGGCAACCATCGGGAGGAGTTAGGGCTGTACCTCTTACCAGTGTCGTCCATTCCGGTCATCCTTGGCTACCCCGGGCTTCGCCTACACCACCCCTAGAGTCATGTCTGCTTTGTGGGTCACTAGTACCACGTCAGTCGGGATGCCACAACAAATTGTCAGCACCACGTGCCAGGTAACCCACCGATTGCTGCAACCCGAGGCTGCTGGCTGAGCCATGGGATCTCAAAGGGCAGTGTCTCACTCCGCACGATGCCGCTCCTTTCTCACGGCCAGCTGGGGGATGCCCCATCATGAAGCAGCTACCCTACATTGCCTGCAAGAGTAGAGCGGAGTCGCGTGGAACCCTGGAGGATGGTGGGGGAGCTGGATGTGAGCGCAAGCAGCCTCCAGCCAGCAGCCTCGGATTACAATGTAGGTGGTTGCTGCGACTGGCACGCCAGCGCCGCGACCTGCTGCAGAATCACCATGAAACTACTTGGAGATGGGTCTGGGTGACAAGAGGTATATTGTGGACTATGGACTGGTGAACCAAGTGGTAACAGGGATGGTTATTAGGGTGACTAAGATCCGAAGAAAATAGCAATATAAGCCGCGCATGGGGTGAGCTTCCTGGTACCAGTGTTTGCTTGGGGGCTAATAGCTCAGGGGCTAATAGGCTACCTTTAGCACCCCTTCCATCGACATGACAGACAGCTAGGCAGGGCCAATAATAGAGCAGTGATCGGGTCTCAAGGACGGCGGTGGGTTGGCTTTTTCTAATCGTGACATATACAGTTTAGACAGAAGAGTCAAAAATGTTTCTAAAATTTCTCTGAGAGAAAAACGAGATAAAGACTGTGTGGTTTTTTTTAAGAGAATTGACTGTTTTGAAAATTTTTTGATAATTAGGTGACCAGCAGACTCATTTCAGACAGTTAAAACCTACAAACACACTGTTTTTCAGTCAATGACCCCTCTAAAACATTAAATCTTTAATACCTACTGTTTTCTGGTCAAATTTGTCAGCTTGCAGGTTTTTGTGTGCTGTCGTCCTCGAGGAGAGGTGGCGCATCAGCGTCCTTGTGGACGCTGAAGGAGGAGGAAAAGGAAAAAGATTTCACTGGCAATTATAAGACAATGAAAGGCTTTTGTGGAAAAAAGTGCTAAGATACTGTACCATTTTAGCCAATGTAGATTTGTTTTAAAGGGGATTTTATCCATCACAGTGCATCTTTAAAATTATCCAGTCTCATAAATGTGTTGGGTAAACTTATTCACCTTTTCTTGTAAGATCAGTGGTGAAGCTGTGTGATCTATAATAGGAATTGAATGCACAACTTCCCACACCAAAGTCCAGCTCTGTACCTGAGCAGTTTCACTGAGATTTTTTACATATAGTAGATTTTGATGATTTTGACAATGTCCCCATGTTGCAGATGCATTAAGGATTTCTGCCACCTGACAATGTCACCAGCTTGCAGTTGGGCCAAGCTTTTTCAACCTGCTTTTCAGCTGCTAATGAACCCTGATAACCCATTTGACCCAGCCACACCAACCCAACCAGGCGTTTACTTTACACCTAACAACCCAGAATTTTGACCCAGCACAAATACCCCAGCAATGTGTTCAAAAAAGTAACCCAGCATGGTTTTGTGTGTAAATTCCAAGTATTATACAGTAGTCAAGTCTTTTCTTTTGAAGCTGCAGTATGTGGTTTCACAAGAAGCAACTAGGAGAAAACTCTGCGAGACAGCTTCACGTCACGTGGCCTCTTTCAGCGAGACATCCAGTATCACAATGAGTGTTTTGGTCTGACTATGACGAGGGCAACAGGTAAAAGATAAGATGTGGGGAGGAGGAAGAAAAATGCAGACATAGAGGAGGATAAAGAGACAGACAGATGCATGCAAAGTCAAAACAACGAAAGCGCTACTTGATGAAAAGATTCAGCTTGACAACTGGGAACAAAAGCATTTCTGACTCTTATTTTAAGCGTGATTATCCTTTCAAGCCCTTTACAAGTTATGCCAGATTGAGTCCATTTTGATGAAGTCGGTTACTGCATACATTCTTGGCACACTCAAAGTAAACAATTTTCCGGCCAGACTCTTTTGTCATTCTCTCGGCATAGGAGCCAGTCCAGAACCCCAATAAAGACTGAGTCTGTTTAAAAAATATCCAAACATCGCTTCGGCATTCCTCAAGTCCTCTTTCCAGGAATGTCCAGGGATTTGATGGCTAATATGCTGAAGCATGCAGCTGCTGGGAGTTGGGGGTAGAAATGCTGTATGTGGCTGAGGAGGTGAGGTAGTGATTTGGCAGCATCCCCAAACCGCCCCCCATCCCCATACCCCTCGTCTGCTGCGGCTCCTCTCCCTCTCTGTTATTGTTTTGACTGAGGTGGAGGGTGAGGGTTCAGGGGGTTCACGTGGGGTAAAGCCCTGCCTATTATTTCTGGGCATCTTGGAATCTAGGTCACCGTTAGACCTCATCTTCTGCGTTCCTCCCCTCCTCTCCACTTCTGCAGTGAGTGCTGCCAAAAAAATGCTGCTCTTTAATCCTTACTGCCTTTTTCACTCCTCGCCATCTCAATTGATGTGACCCCCTCCCTTTTTTCTTTCGTCCTCGCTCCCTTTCTGTCCCTTCTCTCGCCGTGCCAAATGCCAGGCGTTTATCGGGGCTAAGCAGCTGTCCCCTTTCCTCTGGGGAGTAGAAGAAAAAAGAGAGTGGGAACCTGGAGAAAAGACAGTTTGAATAATTGTAAAACAGGAAAAAAAAAAGCATTTTTTCAACAATTTAACCACTGCTATTATTTTTAAGAGTTCATACAAATAAAAAACTGACATCTCAAACATTTTTACATTGCCCATTATTTAATTCCAAGTGAAATTTCTGGACATTTGAGATGACTGTTGTGTTTTTTCCTGCAACTCGTGGCTTCATAATAAAGACAGCATGCCTCCTGGATGCCTGAGACGTAGATAGTGCCTTCGCTGTAGCTGAGCCGAAGGATAAAGGTTAACAAAGATGCGTCATAGCTCAAGTGTTCAATGAAAATAAGAGAATAACTCAGATATGGTGCCATAACCTTCAGATGACAAAGTATCACAAGGAGCCTGCAAAAAAAAAAAAAAAAAAAAAAAAAAGCCCTCTGTACAGTGAGAAGTGGCAAAAATTACTCAAGTTTGATCACATGAAAGCAGTTTATGAGCTACCTTGTGACATTACTTGGCTCAACACATGGCTGAGATTTTATCTTTATTGCTTCAGATAATGTAACAAATTAACCTTAGATATCTTGATAGCAACATTTCTACTGATATTAGCTTGCCTCACGTTGTTAAACAGTTCTTTCAGTTGACTGTACTTTGCATTTGCAGCTGTTTATGACATTTATCTTCTTTCAGTTAGGATATCACTAGATTTACTTCATACAGTTGTTAAGATCTGGAACCAACTGTAAATAAGCAAAAATGACTATGTTGCATTTCCGGTGGTTTTTGGCAGTTTTTTAGTATCTGACATTTTCACTACAATGGCAACTCGATCTCATTAAAACCTGTACCAGATGCACGGTTTCCATCCCCTCAAAAAAATGTGCATTTGTATGAGAAACAATAAAAACACGTATCTGAAATACAGAGTAATGCCAGTAGTGTAGTGAGCCTTAACTCACTACACATGCCCGAAAACAACCCAACATTGTCATTCTGCACATGCATGAAAAGAACGTACCATTTTCACTGTGCATGAGTAAAAAAACACCTGTTTTAATAAGGCTTCCACACTCAATCGGTTGGTGGGTGGGGGGCGGTCCACGTTTTCAACCAACAGGCTGCAAGTTTGCGCCCCACACTGAGACAGTTATCATTTTGACCTTTTTTGTTTTGTTTTTATGTTGTTCACTCCAGTAATAGTTAACATTAGGAAAAGGTTAGATTTAGGTGTCATCTCCTCTCATGGAAGTGTCTTCGCTTGTGTCACCGATCGCGTGAACTTGGCCTTAGTGGCAGAGTAAGATGCAAGCAATCCCGTTCTCATTGTATTTCAGTGGAAATGTTAGTTACATTAAACAAGGAATATGCTGAAATGGTGCACAATTGACTCATGTAGCCAGTACCATCTTATGAAAGATGATAATGGCAAGCAGAAATATAAGGTTTTTTAGATTCCCATTGGCCAGCAAAGATTACCAAAGGAGGATGTGGTAGGGTAATGCCTGCCGAAGGACAACACCTTTTCATAATGGGATGCGGAGACGGAGGGATGATATGACCCACGTCTATGTCTGTTCTGACCACTTTATAACAGATATTGACTTGAGGACACAAACAGAAATCATAGACTGGCTATCACTTAAAATTGTCCATTTACATGTCAAGTGACATCTCTAGCACTTACAGTGAGTCCATTATTCATTCACTCCAGACAGACATTGATAAGCTACCTCTGTAGCCACATCTGTCCTGGGGTAGACTGACGGAAACGTGGCTGCCAATCTGCACCTCTCTAACCACTACCGCACATTCATACCAAGTGTCATGGACACTGGAGGCAAGGTGGGTAAAGTTTCTTACCCAGGGGACACAACAGCAGGATGGCTGGGGAGAGCAGGACTCAAACCACCAACCCTCTGGCTATTGGACAATCTGCTTTACCTACTGAGCCACCGCTGTCCTAACAGCGTTACCAGAGGCATGAATTTGATCCCTCTGTTCCTTTTTTGTACTTGCACTTGGCATTTCAAGTTTCTTTCCACATTTACTTGCTCATTACTTTAGGCATTTTTAGGGTTTGGTACTCCAACTATTTGGTCATAGTAAGGGTAAAATGTTAGGAAAAGGTTTGGGTCTACTTTAAACACATTACAGCGGCAGATCTCCACCTCACCATATGACACCTCTTAGCTACAATAATGTCACTGCCAAGGGTTTTACTTTCTAAAGCCAAGGGACTCCATCCACATCGGTCTTCTAATGCAAAATGACAACATATCAAGGAATTCAGAGAGACAACATCTTTACTTTGGAAAATATTTAGCAATATATACCAAATTTAGATTGCTTTTGTGCAGCAAGGGAATTGCAAGTAGGTTACAATATCACACAGGAAGCATCTTATCTTTATTGTGTAATGTTCATAACAGGCCCCTGCCGTCAGATTGGAATTTACAGAGGGTATGCTCTATGTCGGATCAGAAATGCCACCGCTTATCTGCCAGCTTCATCATAATGTAACTAATATCAACAGGAGACCATGTGTCTGTCTGTCAAACCTTCATTCTTTGTATGCCTCTGTGTGTGTGAGTGTGCGCGTGCGTGTCTCCGACAGCCAGGGCCGATGCAGTAGATACTGCTAGGATAAATGGCTCTGAGCTGTGTTACATTTCACTGAAGGCTGAGCCTGCTATCATCCATTTGTATCTTCGTTGGCAACCCTGACATTCGGCTGAGGCAACATGTGACGTCAGGTTTGAGGGAAGGCAACACACATGAAGCACATACAGCATATCAGCTGCTGGTGGCACGTAGACAGAGACGGCCACAAAACAATGCTGCTGGTCTGAATTTGTGGAGGGAGTTGGTGCAGACATAGTTCCCAGCAGTTATGAAATCCCTCGTGGACCCCCTGGGAGATCAGAAAAAAAAAAAATCTGTCAGCCCACTGCCCTCATCCAGCAAACTCCCTCTGTGCATATGAGGATTCTGCAGCGTCCAGAGGCACATACAGCTCTTTGGGGCATAATGAGAGGCTCCCTTGGACTTTGACCAAAAACTTAAAAAAAAATCCTAAATTTACGTGAAACAAGTCCAACATTTGTGAGAAAATCTCAACATTCAAGACAGAAACCTCACAAATTCATTAGGAAAAAGTTAAACATTTACCAGTAAAAGATAAGAAAAGTTGTAAACTTGAGAAAAAAATAAGCAAATTTATAAAAAGTGACAAATTCTCTAGCAGGGGTTGGAATCACCAAAGGTACTAAATACAATATTATCATAATACTTGCATCGCAATACAATATTATTAGGATCTTGCGATACGCTGAGTATTGCAATATTATGTATTGCGATTTCACATCCCAATCTCTGTCTTGTTCAACTCCTGTCTATATCTCAGGAGTCACTACTTTCCTGTGCTGACTTAACCAGACAATGAGCATTTAGCACCATCTAACTGATTGAAAAGTCAATTATTTTTTACTCTGGTACCAAAACAAACAAACAAAAAAACTGAATTTGTATTTGCAACAATTATTAATACTTTTGTTTAAGTATTGCAATATTGGTTTCTCTGAATCAATACTGCATCTTGAACACAAAGTGTCACAATAGTACACTGTATTGATTTTTTTTGCCCCACCCCACTCTCTAGTAAAATATGATATACATATTTCCATTTTTTTTGAATTGCAAGAAATTCTCATGTACACTAGAAAAGTCTCATATTTACATGAAAACTCTCAATCAGTTTATAAGAAACAAGTAATAAAAGAAAGTCAACTTTAAAAGAGCAAATTGGCAAAATTATGTGAAAAATGTCATAAACTTATAAGAAACAAGAGGGCACTTAGAGAGTGCATACCTTTGTCAAGGCCTGTCTGTCTCTGAGCAGGATTAACCAAAAAGCACAGGACCAATTTTGATGAAATTTGTAGCTGAGGTGACCCTTGAGCAAAGGATGAATGCATTCAGATTGGGTGGTGCTCTGAGTCTGGATGCAGATTCAGGATCACTTTTCACTTTCTTTAATGTTAGGGCCTTGGCAGACGTATGCAGTCTTGAATCACCTCCAAAATGTAGTGGGTTCTTCCATAGCTCAAGGGCCACCTCTGGTGAAAATTTCATAAATATCCGTCCAATGGTTTTTGTGTAATCCTGCTAACAGACAAACCACCTCGATGACATTACCTCCTTGGCAGAGGTAAATTGTTAAATTTGTCCCCCCCCCCCCCAAAAAAAGGCTGCAAATTAGAGTGACAAAAAATATGCAAACATTTCCAATTTTCCACGAAAGCTACAAGTTAAAAAGAAAAGTTCAACAGTAAAGAATTCTAATAATACCAATGTTGAAAGGCCTTTTTTCCCTCATAACTTGGCTGATTGATTTCTGCTCCATTTAGTTTATTGCACACAAAATGTTCAGAATGCCTCTTTCATGTTAGAGGTTGTAGAGACCTGCTCAATCAGTTTGCATTCTTTCTTTTTATTCCTTTCTTTCTTCATTTTTGTCACCTTAAAGTTTTCTCCCTCCTACTCAGTCAAGCAGTAGTGGCTCGGAGGAAGCGTCGTTGCATCTCAGCTTTCACAACTGATCACACTGAAGAGTGCATCAGTGCAGTCTCCAGGCTCACTTATTCATTCATGAGTGGTGGGGTGGCAGGAGTCATACAGGGTCGCCTTTGTGTACTTGCGTATATGGAAAAATAACAGTGCTGGTTTCATGCCATGGTATTTATTTTGTAAGGCTTTTTTTCTTTTATTGTGTGGGATTTGAGGCTGGATCCATGCTCAATTATTTAAACCTTCATATTCTCACACAAAGGCAACAGAACTCTTTCCAGTAACAGCCTTCCAGGATTTAATCTGGCTGCAGGGCCTCATCTTAGACCTGTATTATTAACTTAACCATCACCAGCCACAACAGCAAAATCGTTTCCCTCCTCTGTCATAATCAGATCCCTGGCAGGATTATACGGCGGCATCCTGCGTGTAATTTGATATGTGAGGCATTATCTCAAGGGGTCTGTGGTTTACCTGGGCACCTTGGTCAATGAGTGAAGAGTGGTCAAAAGCAAGCAGGGTAATTAACTCTTCTGGACCAATTAGAAGATGAGACAGGAAGGGCAGTTGGTATCACTAAACTTGTTATCTTTATCTGGCACTAGGCAAACTGACAGAGGAAATGATCCAGGGTATAAAACAGGTTGTAGAGCGACTGAGCGGAGAAGAAATGTGCACACACCCATGTGTGTGCACAATCAGTGAGCTCAAAGTTTGAAGGTGTGTTCCTGTGACGGGTAATCTCATATGTGAGGAGTCCTGTCACGATGCTGAGCATGGCTGGGGAACCATGCTCACGCTTTAAGTTTATCCTGATTATTTTCTGTACTTCCCCACTTCAGTTTAGTATTGTATCTAGTTATGGGTTTATCTGTATTATGTTATCTGAGTTTGCCCTTTGTCTCTGTTTGTTTTGAGTTGTCCTGTTATCGTAATCTTAGTTTGGTCATGATAGTCTTGATTATTATGTGTTTATGGATTTTCTTGTATTACAAATTATATCATCCTGTGTTTGGATTTGAGCTTTCTCTGCCTTCACCTTTAGTTCTCTCTTTGAAGTATTGATATTAATTATTATTGTTATTTATTTTTTCCTTGCCTTGATGGGTTGTCATCATTCTTTATATCTTATCTGAATCACGGTTTATCATTTATTCTGGTCTGGGCTTTTATTTTGACAGTGCTCCTTGTTTACTTCCATTTCTGCCCAGCTAGTTTTGAGGCTTGCCTCAGCTGCTTATTATTAATTATCCTCACCTTTGGGGTTTTGTGATCCTCACCTGTTTGTCATTTATATTAATTACTCTTTGCCTTATTTAAGGGACATAAGTAGGACATCGCCCCGCAGTTTGGGGCGATGTCCTACTTTGTCAACCTGGTGTTTTACACACGCCTTAACCAAGTTGTGCTATTCAGCCTACTCTGTATCCTGCCTGTTTACTTGTAAGTTTATCCATGCCTCGCTTATTTTTGTGTTTAAATTAAACCACTGCAACTCACAGTCTTGCATTTGGGTCTCCATTCTCTGCCCTGAAGGGCCGTTCATGACAGAAGGACATTGCCAGTTTGGACCCAGCTGCTGTGAGTTCGTCCTCTTTTCCTTCTACCTGTTTTTTGTGTTGCCAGAGGGAAAGCGGACAGCATGTCGCCAGCATACCGGGGCTCAGCCAACAGAGGGACGTTGGCAGCCGGTGGCCCCAGCATGGATGACCTTTGGGCGGCCCAGTTCATCCAGGACTTTGTCACGGAAGCTCTAGCCTCCCACACTTCGGAGGAAGTCCTGGAGAATGTAGAAGCAGCGGCTGGGATAGCGGAGGGGCATCCCAGTCTGAGGAATTACTCCGAGTTGGCGGAGCTTCTGACAACCATCTCCACCCTCCATAAGACGTTTTACAGGCTGGTGAGAAGCTCACTCCCAACTGTACCTGTGCCGACGAGGAAGTGTTCCCTGGTACAAACGTTCTCATCCTCTCGCCGTTCACCAGCCCCGGGACGCCACCCTCCAGTGTCAGCCTCCGTTCCTCCCCATGCCCTGTCTGTACCTGAGCCGATGATGAAGATTCCCCTGGTGCAGATGCCTCCAGCCTCTCGCCGCCACCCAGCGGCATCCCGCCAGACGAACTTCTCTGTCTCAGCTGCTATGTCGGCCGTCATCATGCCTGTAGTGCTGGCTCCTCCAATTTCCACATTGGTGCCCACTCCTGCTGACGGGCAACAGACTGTCCCTATGGCGGCTCCTCCTGCATCTCCAGTGATGGTCTTCACACCACCTGCCAGGCGACCTCAGCAGCCGTCGAGAGGGATTCGCCTGGGCCTTCTGCAGCAGCTATCACCACAACATGGGAACCCAATGACTGCCACAGGCACTCCGTTGCACCATAAGCCCCTAGTGGTCAAGGTTTTTTTCAAGAAAACATTCAGTTCAGATGTCAGAGATTTCCACAGCTATAACTAGAAAGTGGTAAGAGATAATGGCTTACTATCTATCAGAAAGATGTAGAATATGATCCAAAGTTTGAGCTAGGAGTAAATTTATGCACCTAATTTGCATAATGCAATGGCAGCCATATCGAATTACATAACTTTCAGTTAAAAGTGGACTTTGGACATATTTACACAAAGAATGGTTTGCTTTTTGTCACCGTTTCTTGTTTTGGGCATTTTGTTATCCTATCTTCAAAATATATGAACCAGAAATTTAGTAAAATGTAAACAAACAAACATCGGTCATTTACCGCTGGCCGGGCGGCTCACTCGCTTCATCCTTTTGCGGCATCCTGGTCATTATTTTCTCTTCTGTTGGTCATTTTACTTTTCCCCCTCACATCCAGAAACTGTTATGATTATTCCACCTCAATTTTGCTTTTATTCCATCGCTATTTATCGTATATGACGACATGGAACCGGCACAATTGTTCTACCCAGTCACATGGTGATGGCGTCAATAGCAGGTGAACATCAACCAGCTTCGCCCACCCTCTGTTATAACAAAATGTAGATATTTACCTTCATAAGCTAAATAACCTCTTTTTAGAATCATAGTTGGCAAATTCGGGAGCAAATGCTTCCTCAGTCTGCTTCCTCAGTCTTGCGATCGAGTAAGATCTAGATTTGTTTACAAACTCTTCTTCTCTGGTGAGGTTTCAGGATGGTTCTATGTCCGGCATAAGTCCTCTAAGGCAAGAGCAGTAAGTTATACTTGTCTGCCACCTTGTGAGGTGGAATCCTTTGTACAACTTAAATCAACTGGGGAGTTTTTGGCCACGTTATATAATATCACATGACAGGCACAGCGCTGCTCCTGTGGCAGTGGGGGTACTATCTGTCCATGAAATCTTGCCACAAGAAAGGTTAAGGCAAGTACCTTTTTATTCTTTTACACCTGAATATAAAATGTTTTGCCTTTTTCCCGGTGGGGAGGCTCAACAACAGCCATCCACTTTGGCTGAGCTCTCACCATCTGCTGCTGCATCCATCCATCTATCCTCACCTGCACCTCCCGTGTCCACTTCTGTTTTTTCTGGGTGTCCGCCTGTCCTGGGAGGGAGCCGTCCGATGATGGAGGGGCTTGCCATTCCGGAGATTCCTATTCTGGCCCCGCAGCCACATCTCGGATGGAAGACGAGCACCCTTTGTATTCAGAAACCTGTGCCGACAACTGAGTGTCCCCTGGTTTCGGCATCTCTGGACCCGGTGCCATCGGTGAGACATTCCCTGGCTCTGTTATACATGACTGGGATTCCGCCAGCTTCAGCCACCACGTCTGGGGTTCCGCCAGCTCCTGCTGCCACGTCTGGGGTTCCACCAGTTCCTGCTGTCATGCATGAAGTTCCACCAGTTCCTGTCATCACGGCTGAAGGTTCACTTGCCATCATATCTGCTGCTTGGGCTGCAGCAGCAGAGTCACTGGAGTCATGGTCAATGGTGGAGTTAAAGTTAAGGCAAGTCCTCTTTTTTGTCTTTACAATATCAATATTAGAGAGATCTTGCTTTGCTCTTGGCGGGGAGGCCCGGTTGCAGCTGCCATCTGCTCCTGGGTTTTCCCCGTCGGGCTCCACTGCTACCAGGTACAGTGACCCGGTGTTTGTCTCGTCCTCCCTGTCTGAGGTGGCCATATCAGGGATGGATTCCCAGGTAGCTGGACTCGAGACACCCCAGCCTGAGTCACCTGGTTTTGTCGCAGGTCAGCAGTCTCCATCTGGTGTCGGCTAAAAAAACTTAGACAATAAATTTGGTGTTGACCAGTGTTATGAATTATCCTCGCCCTTGGGGTTTTGTGATCCCCACCTGTTTGTTATTTATATTAATTACTCTTTGCCTTAGTTAAGGGACACCACCCCACAGTTTGGGGCAATGTCCTTCTTTGTCAACCGAGCATTTTACAAACGCCTTAGCCAAGTTGTGCTATTCAACCTACTCTGTATCCTGCCTGTTTACTTGTAAGTTTATTCCTGCCTCACTTATTTTTGTGTTTAAATTAAACCACTGCAACTCACAGTCTTGCATTTGGGAATCCACCTTCCACCCTGAAGGGCTATTCATGAAAAGTCCTACAAAACCTTTCAGTTGAAAAAGAGACAATGTTTGTGGGTGACATCAAGGTTGGCAAAAGACTGCCTGTCTCCATTCATCTCTGTCGCGCAAGTCTATACATTACAGAAATATTGCATCGCGAAGTACACAGAGGATGTCACTATATTGAAGACCTTCACTGCACGGGGCAACTATAAACCCTGGATGACTGCAGAGGTGCGCTCGCTGCTCACAGCCAGAGATGCAGCCTTTAGAGCGAAGGACAGGATTGCCCTCCGCTCAGCCAGGTCTGAGCTCGCAAAGGGAATTAAGACGGCCAAACGCGCCTACGCGGAGAAAATCCAGGGACATTTCTGTGACACAGGGAACACCAAACGGATGTGGCAGTGAGTACGGGTGTTGACGGATTATAAGTCAAGGCAGGGGGTCGATGATGATGATGCTTTGCTTCCAGACAGGCTCAATAACTTCTTTGCACGTTTTGAAGCATCAAACCCAACAATCAGAGGGAGGGCTGGCCCATCTTCACCATCTGTGGGGCCAGCTATCATCATTAACGCAGCGGACACACGGAGGACCCTAATTAGGGTCAACCTACGTAAAGCTGCGGGTCCGGACAACATCCCGGGACGTGTGCTCCGAGTCTGCGCAAGTGAGTTGGCGGATGTCCTGACTGACATATATAACATTTCCCTGAGTCAGGCCATCGTCCCTAGATGCTTTAAGACTCTATCATAGTACCGGTGGCAAAGAAAGCAGTTGTGTCCTGTCTGAATGACTATCGGCCTGTCTCACTGACACCAATTGTGATGAAGTGTTTTGAATGGCTTGTTAAACCACACATCACAGCCTGCCTCCCTGCATCACATGACCCACGCCAGTTCGCGTATCGTTCAAATCGCTCCACGGAGGATGCTATAGTCACCACCCTGCACTCTGTCATTACCCACCAGGATCAGAAAGACACCTATGCCAGACTCCTGTACATTGATTTCAGTTCAGCATTTAACACCATTATTCCCCAGAGACTGATGGAGAAATTACTCCTTCTCGGTCTGAACACTGCCACATGTCTCTGGATCCTGGATTTCCTGACTGAGAAACCTCAGTCTGTCCGAGTTGGAAACAACATCTCCAACTCCATCACACTGAGCACTAGATCCCCTCCAGGCTGTGTACTTAGTCCACTGTTGTTTACAATTTTAACACATGACTGTGTGCCCAGACATGAGGGGAACCAGATTATTAAGTTTGCGGATGACACCACAGTGGTGGGACTTATTCAGAGGGATGAGGAATCAATGTACAGGGAAGAAGTTAGAGACCTGGAGGACTGGTGCAGGGAGAACAATCTGGTGCTCAACGTGGACAAAACGAAGGAGATGATTATCGACTTCCGGCGGTCACGGCCTGAGCACGTCCCATTGTGTTCTGCTGTTCGGTGGAGAGAGTGGAGAACATCAGGGGCGCTGCTGAAGACATTCTATGACATGGTGGTGGCATCAGCCATCACTTTTGGAGTGGTCTGCTGGGGCAGTGGCATTACAGCAGCCGATAGGAAGAGACTGAACAAACTGATCAAGAAAGCTAGCTCTGTCCTGGGGCAGCGCCTTGACCCAGTGGAGGAGATAGGAGAGAGAAGGATGGTGGCTAAACTGTCATCTCTGCTGGAGTCCGAGTTCCACCCTATGCAGGACATACTGAATGCACTGAGGAGCTCATTTAGCAGCAGACTACATCATCCTAGGTGCACAACCGAGAGGTTTCGCAGGTCCTTCCTACCTACGGCTGTCAGACTGTACAACCTAAGCAGGGGTGCTCGCAGAGATAGCAAAAAGACGTGACAACCTAATAGTTTTGAGTGCAAAAGACGCAATAGACTTACACAATGGTCCCCTCCGGTATACAACTAGGAAAATACCGGTCGCTATGGAGGGTGAGAATATGTACGGGTACATAATCATACCATGTAGGATAACTAAGTAGACGGTTGTGCTGTTTCATTCCATCTAGCTACAATGCTCCGCACTGTGTGTGTTTATATATATATTTATATATTTACTCTATCTAGCAACAATGCTCCAAACTGTGTGTGTTTATATATTTACATATTTATTCCATCTAGCTACAATGCTCCGCACTGTGTGTTTATATATCTACATATCTATTCCATCTAGCTACATTGCTCCGCACTGTGTTTATATATTTATATATCTATTCCATCTAGCTACAATGCTCCACACTGTGTTTATATATCTACATATTTTTCCATCTAGCTACAATGCTCCGCACTGTGTTTATATATTTACATATTTATTGCATCTAGCTATAATGCTCCAAACTGTGTGTGTTTATATATCTACATATTTATTCAATCTAGCTACAATGCTCCGTACTGTGTGTTTATATACTCATATATTTATTCCATCCAGCTACAATGCTCCGCACTGTGTTTATATATTTATATATCTTTCCCATCTAGCTACAATGCTCCGCACTGTGTATATATATATATATATATATACAGTATATATGTACATATGTATACTTGCAGCTCTTGTTTTTTTTTTTTTTTTCTCTTGCCTTCTGATTGTTGCTCTGAGTGTTGCTATCCCTGTGCTGTTGCAATCCTGGAATTTCCCCATTGTGGGACTAATAAAGGCTTATCTTATCTTATCTTATCTTATCAAGTTCCTCGGAGTGCAGATCTCGCAGGACCTGACCTGGAGCAAGAATTCCTTGGGGATCAGGAAATGGGCCCAGCAGAGACTGCACTTCTTGAGGAAACTCAAACAGGCCTCTCTCCCCATCTGCATCCTCAGAACCTTCTACAGAGGTGTGGTGGAGAGTGTTCTGATGTACTGCATTGCAACATGGTACTCCAGTTGCAGTATGTCAGACAAAAAAGCTCTGCAGAGGATAGTTAAGGGAGCTGAGAAGGTAATTGGAGTTTCCCTCCATTCTGTTCAAGAACTTTTTCAGAGCCGTTGTAGGAGCAGGGCACTGAGCATTGTTAAGGATCACTCTCACCCTCTGTACAAACACTTTGAACTTCTGCCATCTGGCAAACGATTCCGGAGCATCAGAGGCAGAACCACCAGACTGATCAACAGCTTCCTTCCACAAGCTGTTAGGATGCTGAACAGTTGATCCGGAATTCTTTACACATATTACTGCACTTTATGGACATTATGTATATTATATGTATTATAGTTTTAGTCAGTTTTAAGTATTTATTTCTTTTAGCTACTTAGATTCACTTAGCCATTTTAATTGTTTTATATATACATAGGCAGTTATTATCATTTTAACTGCAACTGTAATAAGTTAACATTACTGTAATATCCAAATGTGTCTCGGGGATATGTAAATGGCTGTCGGGGTGGGGGGTGAGGAGGTGTGTGAGTGTGTTTTTAAATTATGGTCTTTTTACAATACGGATCCCTAGAGAAACGCAATTTCATCTTGCTTGCACTACAGTTGTATAAGATAAGATAAGATAAGATAAGATAAGATAAGCCTTTATTAGTCCCACAATGGGGAAATTCCAGGATTGCAACAGCACAGGGATAGCAACGCTCAGAGCAACAATCAGAAGGCAAGAAAAAACAAGAGCAGCTAGTATACATATGTACATATTACTATAAATATATATATATATATATATATAGACACACAGTGCGGAGCATTGTGGTTGGTGGATGTGCATCAGAAAGTCTAAGCTCTCTCTCCGCGGATGCGGCGGGCCAGCTGGATGTCTTTGGGCATGATAGTGACCCTCTTGGCGTGGATGGCGCACAGGTTGGTGTTCTCGAAGAGACCCACCAGGTAGGCCTCGCTGGCCTCCTGCAGAGCCATGACGGCGGAGCTCTGGAAGAGCAGGTCGGTCTTGAAGTCCTGAGCGATCTCCCTCACCAGGCGCTGGAAGGGCAGCCTACGGATGAGCAGCTCCATGGATTTCTGGTAGCGACGGATCTCTCTCAGAGCCACGGTACCGGGCCTGTAAGGGTGAGGCTTCTTCACTCCGCCGGTGGCCGGAGCGCTTTTCCGAGCAGCCTTGGTGGCCAGCTGCTTCTGGGGGCTTTTCCGCCAGTAGATTTACAGGCGGTCTGCTTGGTTCTTGCCATTGCTCTTTATTATTCTGTCTTATATTTCTTGCACGCTGCCTAAACTCCAGCCCGGCACCCGCATCGTTTTCGCTTCAGTTCCCCGGTATGTCGAGTTTCTCCGTTAGCACCAGGTGGCGGTTGAGTGCTAGCTAGCTCTTCCCTGCTGTATTGTCTCCTGCTGTAGACAGTGGCTCCATCCGCCGACTCGGGAGACCTTTGGGGCGATCTGTGTGTCCGTGATAGAGTGAAAGGTGTGCCAGATCAGAAAACAAACTGTAACCCCTCACACAGCAATGTCCAAAACAAATACAGTTCATGGGCTAAATAAAGTCCAAGGTTTCAGGACCCAAAACAAAGCAGGTCAGGTGGTCTACCCGAGTCCACGGGCCACCAGATCACAACAACCAGTGGGTCAGGGGGTCTACAAAAGTCCATAGGCCCTTGGACCAGAGAACAATGTGGGTCAGGGGGCCTTCCCCAGTCTATGGACCCCAGACCGGAATGCTGGGCCGGTCCAGTGGCCTGCTAATATCCATAGGCCACCAAACCGGAGAACAAGGTGGAATAGTGGTGGCAGAATCACAGAGCTCACCTAACAAACACAAAGGAGCCCTACGCTCTGTGACTGATGACTGCTTCATGCTGACCTTGGCCTCTGAAATAACAGGTGGAGGCATGCCGGCCTCTTGGGCAACAGTTGGAGGCACGCCGGCCTCTTGGGCTATGGTTGGAGGCACGCTGGACTCTTGGGCTATGGTTGGAGACACGCCGGCCTCTTGGGCTATGGTTAGAGTGGATTGCTCAACCTCTTCAACAATGATGGGTGGAGTGGACTGCTCAATCACTTGAATGATGGATGGAGCGGCGTGCTCAACTTCTTGGATGGATGGTGCTGAAGCATCCGGCTCCAACGCCTGGAGCACCACCCCCATTGTAGTCACTTCGGATGGAGGAGAAGGGCAGGGTGAGGCGTCACCAAAAACACCATCGGCTAGGCAAGACTTAACTAGTATTGATGCGATAAAAGTAAAGAAAAGCACTTGCCTGAGCTCCTGATCCTTTGCTGCTGGGATGAACTCCTCAGGATGACTCACAGGAGCTGGAGCGTGGATCTCGGGCTGAGCAGGAACAAAAGTGTGTACTGTGGGAACAGTTGGAGCTGAATCGTGCACCTCAGGGACAGCAGGAGCCATTAATGCACCTCAGGGATAGCTGGAGCCAACACCTGCACCTCGGGGATAGCTGGAGCCATTGCGTGCACCTCAGAGAAGGCAGGTGCTGTTGTGTGCACCTTGGAGATGGCAGGTGCCATTGTGTGCACCTCAGGGGTGGCTAGTATACATATGTACATATTACTATAAATATATATATATATATATATAGACACACAGTGCGGAGCATTGTGGTTGGTGGATGTGCATCAGAAAGTCTAAGCTCTCTCTCCGCGGATGCGGCGGGCCAGCTGGATGTCTTTGGGCATGATAGTGACCCTCTTGGCGTGGATGGCGCACAGGTTGGTGTTCTCGAAGAGACCCACCAGGTAGGCCTCGCTGGCCTCCTGCAGAGCCATGACGGCGGAGCTCTGGAAGAGCAGGTCGGTCTTGAAGTCCTGAGCGATCTCCCTCACCAGGCGCTGGAAGGGCAGCCTACGGATGAGCAGCTCCATGGATTTCTGGTAGCGACGGATCTCTCTCAGAGCCACGGTACCGGGCCTGTAAGGGTGAGGCTTCTTCACTCCGCCGGTGGCCGGAGCGCTTTTCCGAGCAGCCTTGGTGGCCAGCTGCTTCTGGGGGCTTTTCCGCCAGTAGATTTACAGGCGGTCTGCTTGGTTCTTGCCATTGCTCTTTATTATTCTGTCTTATATTTCTTGCACGCTGCCTAAACTCCAGCCCGGCACCCGCATCGTTTTCGCTTCAGTTCCCCGGTATGTCGAGTTTCTCCGTTAGCACCAGGTGGCGGTTGAGTGCTAGCTAGCTCTTCCCTGCTGTATTGTCTCCTGCTGTAGACAGTGGCTCCATCCGCCGACTCGGGAGACCTTTGGGGCGATCTGTGTGTCCGTGATAGAGTGAAAGGTGTGCCAGATCAGAAAACAAACTGTAACCCCTCACACAGCAATGTCCAAAACAAATACAGTTCATGGGCTAAATAAAGTCCAAGGTTTCAGGACCCAAAACAAAGCAGGTCAGGTGGTCTACCCGAGTCCACGGGCCACCAGATCACAACAACCAGTGGGTCAGGGGGTCTACAAAAGTCCATAGGCCCTTGGACCAGAGAACAATGTGGGTCAGGGGGCCTTCCCCAGTCTATGGACCCCAGACCGGAATGCTGGGCCGGTCCAGTGGCCTGCTAATATCCATAGGCCACCAAACCGGAGAACAAGGTGGAATAGTGGTGGCAGAATCACAGAGCTCACCTAACAAACACAAAGGAGCCCTACGCTCTGTGACTGATGACTGCTTCATGCTGACCTTGGCCTCTGAAATAACAGGTGGAGGCATGCCGGCCTCTTGGGCAACAGTTGGAGGCACGCCGGCCTCTTGGGCTATGGTTGGAGGCACGCTGGACTCTTGGGCTATGGTTGGAGACACGCCGGCCTCTTGGGCTATGGTTAGAGTGGATTGCTCAACCTCTTCAACAATGATGGGTGGAGTGGACTGCTCAATCACTTGAATGATGGATGGAGCGGCGTGCTCAACTTCTTGGATGGATGGTGCTGAAGCATCCGGCTCCAACGCCTGGAGCACCACCCCCATTGTAGTCACTTCGGATGGAGGAGAAGGGCAGGGTGAGGCGTCACCAAAAACACCATCGGCTAGGCAAGACTTAACTAGTATTGATGCGATAAAAGTAAAGAAAAGCACTTGCCTGAGCTCCTGATCCTTTGCTGCTGGGATGAACTCCTCAGGATGACTCACAGGAGCTGGAGCGTGGATCTCGGGCTGAGCAGGAACAAAAGTGTGTACTGTGGGAACAGTTGGAGCTGAATCGTGCACCTCAGGGACAGCAGGAGCCATTAATGCACCTCAGGGATAGCTGGAGCCAACACCTGCACCTCGGGGATAGCTGGAGCCATTGCGTGCACCTCAGAGAAGGCAGGTGCTGTTGTGTGCACCTTGGAGATGGCAGGTGCCATTGTGTGCACCTCAGGGGTGGCTGGAGCTGTTGTGTGCACCTCAAGGAGGGCTAAAGCTGGGATGTGCACCTCGTGAACAGCTGGAGTTGTCTCAAGCTGGAGCTGGTGGTGTTGCTGGGGAAAGACGTGGTGATGGTACTTGAGCTGGGGGGCGATGTGGTGCTGGTACTTGAGCTTGGGAATGATGTGGTACTGGTACTGGTACTGGAGCTTGGGAGCGACGTAGTGCTGATTTGGGAGCTGGGGCAGCTTGGTCATCCGATGCCAGCTGGTTCCAACCCAGCTAGGAAACATGCTCTGGAAGGAACCACGGTTTACAGTCGAGCATGAGGCCCTTCTGAGCGAGCACAGCCAGCCGATGATCCTTGTGTTCCTCTTCATCACCTCCACTCATGGGTACCAATGTCGCTTCCCCAAGCCAGTAAACCACGGGATCCTCTTGAGCCGCTGACTCCTCTCAGATGAGCCAGTCCCCCCCACCCCCACCGTATGGCCAGTCTCTCACAAAAAAACAGAATGGGAAACAGAGGCTGCAGGTAAGGATGGGTGGATGGAAAGGGCAGCAGAGTTTATTGCAGAGGGAGGTGGAGAGAAGTCAGCAGTGGAAGGCAACCATGGCTGAGTCTCCCCACTGAGAACCAGACAAGTCTCTTCATTAATAGATGTAAAAAAAACAAACAAATGGATACTTGCCTGTATTCCCGCTCTGCTGCCGCTGACCTGTCTGGCGAGTCATCCCGGGAGAAGCTGAGAAACGTCAGATGGGAGGAGGATGCCCGATGATATTGCGCTGGGCTGACGGAGGAAATGAAAGCCTGATGTGCCTTTGCCAGGGATGAGAAAAAAGGCTGCTATGTCCCACGGCACTGGCAATGACCTCGTCTTCCCCTGGATGGATACAGTCCTTCCTCTTTCCGTGCCTCTCTTGCCGCTGGGAACGACTCCATCAACTCGTGGATGATAATCTGCATGTTTATGCTCTGCTCATGCAGATAGGTGAGCTGAGGGAACTGTTGAAGAGATGGGAACGCCTCACCCAATTTCTCAGTGCTCTTGAAACAGCGGAGGGCTTCCTCTGGCATGCGGGAGATGTGGGCATCCTCAATGTAGGCCTTGATGTTGGTGGCCACCCAGGCTTCACTTTCACTGAGACCTATATGCCAAAACTTCAAATACGCTGGGTCTATGATGAGTGTCATAATGTCACGGGGAGGTGGAAAACTGGACCCAAATGCGATATTCAGAGTTTCGGCAGTGATTTATTATAGAGCTGGTCAAACGGATGCAGCTCAAAAAACACAAACAAACAGACAGCTCAAGGGCTGTAACAAAAACTTACAAGAACAGGCAGGATCAGGTAAGATTCTGATCAGGCAGGAGCATGTTGTTCATGCAGCATAACTGAATGACACTCATAACAAAACACAGATTGGGGCTGACATAAATAGGCACACAAGTCATCAAACACAATACAGAGCAGGTGGGCACAATCAAGGGTAAATGGAGACAGCAGGGCATGGTCACAGAGAAACAAGATGGGTGGGGCTAAACAGACAATCACACACAGAGGATCAGGAGAGACAAAATCATGGCAATAACAATAATAAGTAATGCTGATAAACTTTAAACTGAGAAGAGAACCCACAAAGAAATGAACATACAAGACAGAATAACAATAACAACAATAATGGCAACCCAGGATCATAATAATAAAGGAGGAATACAAAAAATCCCAAAAATATAACTTAAGGCGAGGACAAGGGCTGGGGCCTATGCCCTGAAGACAGCATGGACAAATTGTAAATTGAGATGAGGGCGTGAGACCCAGCCCAAGCCCTGACAGGATGATGACACATCAGTCCTAGCAGGAAACAAATTGCAAATGAGAGCAGACCTCTGCAGACAGCTCAAGTTCCCTACCAAGATAACCACTGCATCACTATGACCTGACATTGTTCCATGTGGGGGCAGCTGTGGATCAGTCTAGTGTGACCAACTACTGATCAGAGCGTCATGGGTTCGATTACCACTCTGTCTGCAGTCTGCATGTCGAAGTGTCCTTGAGCAAGACACTGAACCCTCAGTTGCTCCTGGTGGCCAGGCTAGCGCCTGTGTGTGTATGGCAGCTCTGCCACCATCAGTGTGTGAATGGGTGGTTAGCAGGATCTGTAAAGTGCTTTGGTCATCCAGAGATGAGAAAAAGCGCTATATAAGTGAACAGCATTTACCATTTACCATGGTCAACAGCTAGCAAACAGGTTGTGATGATTGAGCTGACACTACCATGGAAAAAGGGCATTGGGGAAGAAACTGTGATATCCTGACCTAGTGACTGCCATGAGAATGGCTGAGGAGTAACAACTTAACCAGTAGAGGTTGGCTGTTGTGGCTTTGTCCAGCCTCTCAGTTAAACGCTTCCTGAGAGACATTGGGTACAGGTTATCAAGGATCAATAAAGCTCTCCAAGAACTTGCTGAAGAAACAGAAAGAGGGAGCTTGTGAATGAATGAATGAATGAATGAATGAATTTATTTATTTCGGATAATACAGTACAGGTTAAAAGAAACTGTATAATATAACAACAAGGTCAAATTAGACAAAGACTCCTTCTACTAAACAATTCCACGTGAGTTATCCGAAATGGGTGATGGCTGAAGCCGGAGCTTATATTGCCCACCCATATTCCATCCAAGAATTTAAAAGAAAAAAGAGTAAACAAGACAAGAGTGATTACAATTTAGAACAAAGCTAAGACAAAGTGTGACTGAGAGAAAAAAAAAGAAAACTAAGCTAAGCTAAGTTAAGCGGTTACTATTCAAGACAAATCTAAGACAGAATGTCACAGAGAGAAAAAAAAAAAAAAAAAAAAAAAACTAAGCTACAACACAACACAGGCTGGATATGTCAATCCTTATGTGAGTTTACATGTCGTCTTGTAAATATGTTTGGAGTATTTCTTCCTTTAGTTTTTGTTTAAATTGTCCAAGCGTTGTACATGATTTTAATTCAGGTCCATAATCGTTCCATAATCTGACTCCTTGTACTGAAATACAGTGTTGCTTGGTGGTTGTTCTCACTGTAGGCTTTTGAACTATACATGTTCCTCTGAAGTGATATCGTTTTCTCCCTTGTTTGGAACAACTTTTGGATATTTGCGGGCAGTGATAAATTCTTCACGTTGAACATTATTATTGCGGTTTTAAAGTCAACCAGATCTTTCAACTTGAGAGTTTTTTGTTTAAGAAAAAGTGGGTTTGTTGGTTCCCTGTAAGCTGCTTTGTTTATTATTCTAATAGCTCTCTTTTGAAGCATAAAGAGTGGATATATGTTTGTTTTGTATGTATTTCCCCATACTTCATTACAATATGTCATGTATTGATGAATGATACAAGGTGTATAGTGTGGGTTGATTCAGCAAATATTTCACTCTGTGTAATATTGCAATTGATTTGGAAACTTTACCTTTAATATAATTAATATGTGATTTCCAACACAGTTTATTATCAATTATTACTCCAAGGAATTTAGTTTCAGATACCCTTTCAATCTCTACACCATTTACACTGAGTTTGGGTACTGGATTGTTGTGATGGTTGTTAAAGACTATAAATTTTGTCTTACTTAAATTGAGCGTTAATTTGTTTGAATCAAACCACAGTTTAAGCTTTTCTAATTCCTTCCCGAGTGTATCCAGAAGTTGTTCCAAATTGTTTCCACTGCATAGCAGATTAGTGTCATCGGCAAACAATATTAAGTCCATTTTTTCTGAAACTTTACATATATCGTTTATATACATATTGAATAATAATGGTCCCAAAACTGAACCCTGTGGGACTCCACAGGTGACCTTCAGCAACTCTGAGTTTTTGTTGCTAACACATACATACTGATATCTATTCTTTAAGTAACTACTTAACCAGGACAGTGCTACCCCTCTAATACCAGAATTTTGTAGTTTCTTTAACAATAAATTATGATCTACTGTATCAAATGCTTTTTTAAGATCTAGGAATACTCCAACTGAATACTCTTTATTTTCAATGGCTGTTGATATTTTTTCTGTAAATTCCATTAGGGCATATGCAGTTGTCCTCTTGTGTCTGAACCCATATTGCTGCTCACATAATAAATCATTCTTCAGTATGAAGTTGTCAATTCTCTCATAGAATATTTTTTCAAGTATCTTGGAAAATTGCGGTAATAGTGAAATTGGTCTATAGTTTGAGAGTTCCCCTCTGTCGCCCGTCTTGTATATCGGAATTACTTTAGCTATTTTCATTGCATTGGGAAATATACCTGATTGGAGAGACAGGTTGCAGATATACGTCAGTGGTTTTACTATGCATTCGATAACAGTTTTGACTAGTAGCATGTCAATACCATCACAGTCAGTAGATGTTTTACTTTTGAACGATTTAACAATTTCAATGACCTCTCTTTCGTCTGTGTTCTTTATGAAGATGGAGTCTTTTACAGCAGTGTTATTGCATATTGTATCACCTGTTGGCACCGTAGTGGGTATTTCTCGGGCCAGTTTAGGTCCAATGTTAACAAAAAAATTATTAAATTCATCTGCAGGTGAAGCAATATTCACACTCTGAGTCGTTTTATTATTTTTTGGAATATTAGTTGGGTAGCTTGTATTTCTGCTTTTATTTCCAAGGATACTGTTGAGTATTGTCCATGTATTTTTAATATTGTCTCTGTTTTTCTCCAGTTCTTTACCGTAATAGTCTCTTTTACTACATCTTATTATATATGTTAACTTATTTTTGTATGTTTTATACCGCTGCTCTGCTTCTTTTGTTCTTTTCTTTAGGAAAGCTTTATATAATAAATTTTTCTTTTTACACGCCTTTTGTAGTCCTTTGGTTAACCATGGCTTATTAGCAAATTTGTGTTTAAGCTTTTTTATTACTAATGGGCAGTTTTTTTCATAAAGAGTGGTTACAATATTTATAAATGTGTCATAGGCTTCATTTACATCTGATACATAGACTTCTGTCCAGTCTTGCTTCAGCAAGTCCTCTTTAAGAGAACTGATTGCATTTGGTGATTTGTGTCTGAACGATTTTGAAGTTTTTTCTGCGTTGGGCCCCGTGTGGCCATGGATAAGTGCAAAGGTTGGCAAGTGGTCACTTATATCATTTATCAATAATCCACTTTCTATTTTCTTATCGAAAACATTGACAAACAGGTTGTCAATAAGTGTAGCAGAGTGAACTGTGATTCTACTGGGATGTGTTATTGTGGGATATAGACTCATGCTGTACATAGAGTTCATGAACTCTGTAACTACATTTTGTTGATGAGGATTCAGTAAGTCAATATTGAAATCTCCAAAAATTGCTACCATTTTCTTACTAGTAATATTATTGTACAGCTCGACTAATTTATCTCTGAATGTCTCAATGCAAGTTCCCGGCGTTCTATATATGCAGCTTATGATTAGATTTTTTGTTTTGTCTAGGTCAATCTCAACAGTAACACATTCCAAAATCCCTGGTAGTGCTAAGGACATTTCATTTACAAGCTTACACCTGTACAGGTCATCAATATACAGTGTGGCTGTGGCTACGAAGAAATGACAAAAGTTGGGGGACCAACGAAGCCACATAGGTTGCCTGAGTATCTATACCCAGCTGCAGGGAGACATCCCTGTAAACTGCCCCACCATCTGGACATGTTCTGGGATTAAAGGGGTGAAACATCAGTGAAACATGGCTCTCAGATTAAGACCCAGAAGATGGGTATTTGGGCACTAGCGGAGGTATGTCAAGAAGAAATCCTTTGCAGGCAACAAAATCAGCCTGTCTCTAAATCTGCTGTTCGGTTATTCTAATCCTAACGATTATTAGCATGTGCTACTCATTTAGCTTCATCCTGCTAGCTCTTATGGACACTGTACAACACACATAAAATCTTTCCAACACATCAACAGGCTGCTCAGTCTTTCGCCAAATAACTAAGGACCCCTTTACACAGACAGAGATCGTTGGGTAACCATTGAGAGCTCAAAAACTGACCTGATCTCTCAACAAATCAAATCAAATCAAATCAAACTTTATTGTCATATTGCTGTACATACAACTGTAGTGCAGGCAAGATGAAATTGCATTTCTCTCAGCATCCATATAAATAGAAGCAGCATGATTTAAGACACACTCCCACATAGCTCCACCCCCCACCCCCACCCCCCCATCCATTCACACATCCCTGAGACATACTTAGGAAAAAAAAAAAAACCTAACTAACTATAATATACAAATAATATACAAAATGTCCGTAGGTGCAGTAGTGTGTATGAGAGATTCCGGGTCAACTGTTCAGCATCCTGACAGCTTGTGGAAGGAAGCTGTTGATCAGTCTGGTGGTTCTGCCTCTGATGCTCCGGAATTGTTTACCAGATGGAAGAAGTTCAAAGTGTTTATGCAGAGGGTGAGAATGGTCCTTGACAATGTTCAGTGCCCTGCTCCTACAACGGTTCTGAAAAAGTTCTTGGACAGAGGGGAGAGAGACTCCAATTACCCTCTCAGCCCCCTTGACTATCCTCTGCAGGGTTTTTTTGTCTGACATACTGCAGCTGGAGTACCATGTAGCAATGCAGTACGTCAGAACACTCTCCACCACACCTCTGTAGAAGGTCCTGAGGATGCAGATGGGGAGAGAGGCCTGTTTGAGTTTCCTCAAGAAGTGCAGTCTCTGCTGAGCCCGCTTCCTGATCTCCAAGGAATTCTTGCTCCAGGTCAGGTCCTGCGAGATCTGCACTCCGAGGAACTTGATGTTCTCTACTCTCTCCACTAAACGGCCGCCGATGCTGAGGGGGACGTGCTCAGGCTGTGACCGCCGGAAGTCGATAATCATCTCCTTCGTTTTGTCCACGTTGAGCACCAGATTGTTCTCCCTGCACCAGCCCTCCAGGTCTCTCACTTCTTCCCTGTACATTGATTCCTCATCCCTCTGAATAAGTCCCACCACCGTGGTGTCATCTGCAAACTTAATAATCTGGTTCCCTTCGTGTCTGGATACACAGTCATGTGTTAGAAGTGTAAACAACAGTGGACTGAGTACACAGCCTTGAGGGGATCTGGTGCTCAGCGTGACAGAGTTGGAGATGTTGTTTCCAACCCGGACAGACTGAGGTCTCTCAGTCAGGAAATCCAGGATCCAGAGACATGTGGCGGTGTTCAGACCAAGAAGGAGTAATTTCTCCGTCAGTCTCTGGGGAATAATGGTGTTGAATGCTGAACTGAAGTCAATGTACAGGAGTCTGGCGTAGGTGTCTTTCTGGTCCAGGTGGGTGATGACAGAGTGTAGGGTGGTGACTATAGCATCCTCCGTGGAGCGGTTTGAACAATATGCAAACGAGCGGGTCGTGTGATGCAGGGAGGCAGGCTGTAATGTGTGGTTTGACAAGCCGTTCAAAACACTTCATCACAATTGGTGTCAGTGCAACAGGACGATAGTCATTCAAACACGACACAACTGGTTTCTTTGCCACCGGTACAATGATAGAGGTCTTGAAGCATCTGGGAACCATGGCCTGACTCAGGGAGATGTTATAAATGTCAATCAGGACATCCGCCAACTCGCTCACGCAGTCTCGGAGCACACGTCCTGGAATGTTGTCCGGACCTGCAGCTTTGCGTGGGTTGACTCTGGTTAGGGTCCTCCGTGTGTCCGCTGTGTTGATGGTAAAAGCTGGCCCGACCGATGTTTGGGGTGGGCCAGCCCTCCCTCTGATTGTCGAGTTTGATGCATCAAAACGTACAAAGAAGTCGTTAAGCTTGTCTGGAAGTGAAGCGTCGTCATCATCGACCCCCTGCCTAGACTTATAGCCCGTCAGTGTCCGAACTCCCTGCCACATCTGCTTGGTGTTCCTAGTGTCACAGAGGTGTCCCTGGATTTTCTCCGCAAAGGTGCGCTTTGCCGCCTTAATTCCCTTTGAGAGCGCAGACCTGGCTGAGCGGAGGGCGATCCTGTCCTTCACTCTGAAGGCTGCATCTCTGGCTGTAAGCAGCGAGCGCACCTCTGCAGTCATCCAGGGCTTATGATTACCCTGCATAGTGATGGTCTTCACTGTAGTGACATCCTCTGTGCACTTTGCGATGTAGCTGGTGACTGTATCAGCATACTCCACATCTGTCTTGTCTTCCTGGGAGGCTGCTATTTTGAAGACCTCCCTGTTCAGCTCGAGTGTCCCCGCCACCAGTACAGACCCACGTCGCTACAGCAGGTGGTAAGTTTCACACACTCCTCACCCAATTTCCAGCGCGACGGTCGCAAAACACGGGGTGGAACATTTTATCCCTACATCTGGCCCTCCCGTGTTTGCAAAGGCTCAGCGCTTGGATGCAGTTAAGCTCGCTATAGCGCGCGAGGAGTTCGCCAGCCTAGAGAGGCTGGGCATCGTTCGTAGGTCAAAAAGCCCGTGGGCTTCGCCGCTGCACATGGTCCCGAAAGCCGATGGCTCCTGAAGACTGTGTGGCGATTACCGCAGGCTAAACAATGCTACGGCGCACGATCGTTATCTCATCCCGCACATTCAGGACTTTTCGGTGCACCTGGCGGGGGCGCGCATTTTTTCAAAGATTGATCTGGTTCGCGGCTATCACCAAGTCCCAGTCCAACCGGGGGACATTCCTAAAACAGCGGTAATAACCCCATTCGGACTTTTCGAATTTTTACGCATGCTGTTTGGTCTCAAAGGGGCGGCGCAAACGTTTCAGCGGATGATGGATGCCGTGTTACGCGATCTCCCTTTCGTGTTTGTGTACCTCGACGACATTTTGGTCGTGAGTACTTAAGAGGACAAACACGAAAAGCACCTCACAGCAGTTTTTAGGAGGCTGGGAGAGCACGGCTTAATAATTAACCCAACCAAGTGCCAGTTCGGCGTCGAGCAGATCGATTTTTTGGGTCACCGCGTCTCCCCAGAGGGAGCGGTCCCGTTACCAGATAAAGTACGCGCGGTAGCGGATTTTCCCCGGCCACAAACGGTCAAATCACTGCAGGAATTCTTGGGGATGGTGAATTTTTATAACTGATTCCTGCCCCACGCAGCTCAAATCATGCAACCGTTATATGCCGCGCTCAAAAAGCAAAAACCAACCCAGGCGGTCGAATGGTCCCCGGAGCGGGAGCGCGCGTTCACAGAGGTAAAAAAAGCCTTGGCTGTCGTTGCGCTCCTGGCCCACCCAGACTCTGCAGCACGTATCGCGCTGACGACAGACGCTTCAGATTTAGCCATAGGGGCCGTTATTGAGCAACAGGTTGCCGGAGTTTGGCAGCCGTTGGCTTTCTTTAGCACATCCTTAAGCGCGGCTGAGCAAAAATACAGCACGTTCGACAGAGAACTGTTGGCACTGCATTTGGCTATTCGTCATTTCCAGTTCTGGCTGGAAGGACGGTGCTTCGCCGCTTATGTGGACCACAAGCCGCTCACATACGCCATGGCCAAAATTTCAGACCCGTGGTCAGGCAGGCAGCAGAGGCAGCTGGCCGCAATCTCGGAATTTACCACTGACATTAGGCACGTTGCGGGCAAATTCAATGTAGTAGCAGATTGTCTCTCGCGCGCGGTCACAACTCCACCGCGCGCAGAGGCAGAACGGGCCACCATGACCACGCCGCAGGAGAGCGGCGTGGTGGCGCGCGCAGCCCCGGTGCACGTGGGTATAGATTACGCAGCCATGGCAGCGGACCAGGGGGCGGACGCAGACGTGCGCGCGCTCCAGTCTGGACCAACAGGGTTAAGGCTGGAGAGTAAGTGTTTACAAACCGGTATGCCCCCCCTGATCTGCGATGTGTCGACGGGGCGCCCGCGTCCGGTGGTTCCGGCCGTGTGGCGCCGCCGTGTTTTTGACTCGGTCCACTCACTGGCGCACCCGGGGGTGCGCGCGTCGGTGAAAATGGTAGCGGAAAAGTTTGTTTGGCCGTGCCTGCGCAAGCACGTGAAGGAATGGGCAAAAACCTGCATGTCCTGTCAACGGGCCAAAATTCACAAGCACACAAGAGCCCCGTTAGAACCGTTTCGCATTCCAGCCAGAAGGTTCGACCGCGTGCACGTCGACCTCGTGGGCCCCCTACCGGCATCACAGGGGTTCACGCATCTTTTGACAATGGTGGACCGAACCACACGTTGGCCGGAAGTGGTCCCGCTGGCGACGACCACGGCCGCGGAGGTGGCTCGTGTTTTTTTAACGGCTTGGGTGGCGCGCTTCGGGGTTCCGTCGGACATTACATCCGATAGAGGGCCTCAATTCGTCTCTGAGCTGTGGTCGGCGATGGCCAACGGCTTGGGAGCCAAAATTCACCGCACTACGGCTTACCACCCTCAGGCTAATGGTTTATGCGAGCGTTTTCATAGGTCTTTGAAGGCAGCACTCAGAGCGTCGCTCACGGATGCAGATTGGGTAAATAAACTACCATGGCTTTTATTAGGGTTGCGTTCTGCGCCCAAAGAGGACTTAGACGCCTCCCCAGCGGAGCTGGTGTTCGCACAACCTCTTAGGCTGCCAGGCGAGTTTTTACCAGAGCACCCGGAGCCCCCACCTCTCCCGGCTCTGGGACCGTTAGTTGGCACGGGAGCAGACACGCTTCCGGGTCCGGTGCATCACGCTTTTCCACGAGTTTTCATCCCCAAAGCTTTGAAAAAGGCTGAGTTCGTTTTTGTCAGGCGCAAAGCCCTAAAAGCAACACTCAAACCACCTTACGAAGGGCCATTTTGAGTGCTGGAGGCAGGTGATAAGCAATTTGTGCTAGATTTTGGAGACAGAAAAGAGACAGTCAGTATTGACAGACTAAAACCTGCTTTTGTCATGAAGGACGGGTCTGTACCAGTCGCGAGGGCGCCTCGACGAGGCAGGCCCCCGCAGGGGGCAAATAATCACTCTCTCCCTCAGTCAACAGAGCCGGAGCAGAAAGGCGCCGCAGGCAAGGCGGGGCCAACTCACAGCAGATTCGGCAGACGGTTGAAGCCCAGGCGGCGCACAGACTGAATGTTGATGTTGATTATACAGTAGTCAGTAACATGTTATTGAATTTTAGGGAATAGTCCGTTCTTCATCGTTTGGGGGGGGTTATATGGCTGTGTAGTTGTGCATGTACATGTTGGACATATGAGAGATATGCTGACAGCACATATGTGATTTAACCTCACGATGAAGGAGACGCAGAGTCTAGGACACGAGACGCAGAGTCTAGGACACCTGCGGAGGACAGCGAGAGAAGACAATAGGTGTGGACAGAAGACTCCCTGACCTCTGAGGCTCGAGAGGAGAGAGGGGGGAGTAATGTAAATAAAGGGATTATGAATGTGAATAAAGGGATTATGATGGAGATGTGTGACCTCCCCTGCGAGGGAGATTTCTTGATGTGAGAATGTTTAAAGGTGAAGACTTTGGTGTGTTTCCCCCTCTTTGTTCGCTGCTCAAGAATGAGAGCAGACTGTGGGAATGGTTGCTTGAAATAAACTTGAATTAAATGCAATTCAGTTTCGTTATTCAAGGCTTCCCACAGCCGACAATTTACAATAAGGAACTCCGCCAACGGAGAGCAGTGTTTAGACACTAACGTGGCATTGACGCACCAGTTCTTGTTAACATAGATGCATAGCCCACCCCCCCGGCTCTTACCGGAGCTCACCGTTTCCCTGTCGGCACGGAACATCGCCATATCTTCCAGTTGAATGGCCTCGTCAGGAATGTTGCCGTGGAGCCATGTCTCGGTGAAAACAAACACACAGCAGTCTCTCCACTCTCTCCGGGTTTCTCTCAGCAGACACAGCTCGTCCACCTTGTTTTCGAGGGAGCGGACGTTAGAGAGAAGAAGCGACGGTACCGCTGGTCTGGAGGGGTTAGCCTTTAGCCTAGCATGGATCCCGGCCTTTTTTCCACACTTTTTCTTGCGTTCGCTCCGCTTCCGCATCCTCCTCTCTCGGGTAGCTTCCAGCTGGGACTCCGCCAGAATTCCATGCTGGCGTAGAATGTCCAAATCACAACCGATCGCCGTGATTCTTGCAGCGTGCAGTACCTTGATGTTTAATAAGGTCTCACGGTTGTAAGTTTTACAGAATGCACGTCTGGGAAGATCAAAACACTCAAAACTCTCACACTCGTTGATGCCAAGAGGGGCCGCGGCGTCCGAGCGCGCTGCCGCCATCTTATGACCCTCAATGTCCTAAAGCTTCAAAAAAAGCCATTTCTGTGTACATGTTTCGGAGACCGGTGTAAGAATTTCATGGCGATCTACATACAGTATCTCACAAAAGTGAGTACACACACCTCATTTTGTTGTAAATATTTTATTATATCTTTTCATGGGACAACACTGAAGATATGACACTTTGATACAATGTAAAGTAGTCAGTGTACAGCTTGTATAATAGTGTAAATTTGCTGTCTCCTCAAAATAACTCAGCACACAGCAATTAATGTCTAAACTGCTGGTAACAAAAGTGAGTACACTCCCTGGTGTCATGTGACTCGTTAGCGTTAGAAGATCTCAGGCATGAATGGGGAGCAGGTGTGTTAAATTTGGTGTTATCGCTTTCACACTCTCTCATACTGGTCACTGGAAGTTCAACATGGCACCTCATGGCAAAAAATTCTCTGAGGATCTGAAAAAAAGAATTGTTGCTCTACATAAAGATGGCCTAGGCTATAAGAAGACTGCCAACACCCTGAAACTGAGCTGCAGCGTGGTGGCCAAGACCATACAATGGTTTAACAGGACAGGTTCCACTTAGAACAGGCCTCGCCATGGTCGACCAAAGAAGTTGAGTGCCCATGCTAAGCATCATATCCAGAGGTTGTCTTTTGAAAATAGACCTATGAGTGCTACCAGCATTGCTGCAGAGGTTGAAGGGGTGGTGGGTCAGCCTGTCAGTGGTCAGATCATATGCTGCACACTGCATCAAATTGGTCTGCATGGCTGTCATCCCAGAAGGAAGCCCCTTTTAAAGATAAGATAAGATAAGATAAGCCTTTATTAGTCCCACAACGGGGAAATTCCAGGATTGCAACAGCACAGGGATAGCAACACTCAGAGCAACAATCAGAAGGCAAGAAAAAAAAGCCAGCAAGCAAGAGCAGCTAATATACATATGTACATATTACTATAAAATATATATATATATATACACACACAGACACACAGTGCAAAGCATTGTAGCTGGATGGAATAAATATATGAATATATAAACACACAGTGCGGAGCATTGTAGCTAGATGGAATAAATATATAGATATATAAATATAAACACACCCAGTGCGGAGCATTGTAGCTAGATGGAATAAATATGTAAATATATAAACACACACAGTGCAGAGCATTGTTGCTAGATGGGATGAAACAGCATAACCGTCTACTTAGTTATCCTACATCAGGGGTGTCCAACCATGTGCCATGGAGAGCCAAGACCCTGCAGGTTTTACCTTCAACCAGTGTCTTCAACAGCAGATTTCTGTGAACTTCTTCCCACTGATTGCTGATAAGTGAAAACACCTGCTGAAGAGACTGGGTAGAAGAGAAAACCTGCAGGGTCTTGGCCTTCCATGGCACATGGTTGGACACCCCTGTCCTACATGGTATGATTATGTGCCAATACATATTCTCACCCTCCATAACAACCGGCATTTTCCTAGTTGTATGCCGGAGGGGACCATTGTGTAAGTCTATTGCATCTTTTGCATTCAAAAAACTATTAGTTTGTTACGTCTTTTTGCTATCTCTGCGAGCAGCCCTGCTTAGGTTGTACAGTCTGACAGCCATTGGTAGGAAGGACCTGCGAAACCTCTCGGTTGTGCACCTTGACACATACACATACACAAGAAAGCCCGCAAACAGTTTGCTGAAGACAAGCAGACTAAGGACATGGATTACTGGAACTATGTCTTGTGGTCTGATGACACCAGTATAAACTTATTTGGTTCAGATGGTGTCAAGCGCGTGTAGCGGAAACCAGGTAAGGAGTACAAAGACAAGTGTGTTTTGCCTACAGTCAGTCATGGTGGTGGAAGTGTCATGGTTTGGGGTTGCATGAGTGCTGCCGGCACTGGGGAGCTACAGTTCATTGAGGGAACCATGAATGCCAACATGTACTGTGACATACTGAAGCAGAGCATGATCCCCTCCCTTTGGAAACTGGGCCGCAGGGCAGTATTCCAACATGATAACCACCCCAAACACACCTCCAAGACAACCACTACATTGTTAATGAAACTGAGGGTAAAGGTGATGGACTGACCAAGCATGTCTCCACACCTAAACCCTATTGAGCATCTGTGGGGCATTCTCAAACAGAAGGTGGAGGAGCGCAAGGTCTCTAACATCCACCAGCTCTGTGATGTCATCATGGAGGAGTGGAAGAGGATTCCAGTGACAACCTGTGAAGCTCTAGGAACTCGATGCCCAAGAGAGTTAAGACAGTGCTGGAAAATAATGGGGGCCACACAAAATATTGACACTTTGGGCACAATTTGGACATTTTCACTTAGGAGTGTACTCACTTTGTTGCCAGCAGTTTAGGCATTAATGACTGTGTGTTGAGTTATTTTGAGGGGACAGGAAATTTACACTGTTATACAAGCTGTACACTGACTACTTTGCATTGTATCAAAGTGTCATATCTTCAGTGTTGTCCCATGAAAAGATATAATAAAATATTTACAAAAATGTGAGGGGTGTACTCATTTTTGTGAGATACTGTATATAGATCTTTAAAAGATCACTGAGAGTTCACTGAGAGACCAGGAAAGATAGCTGAGGGATCATTGAAAGTCTATCGGGCGACCAGAGAGGTAGTGCTCTTCTACCCCTTTACACAGGGGTGGAGATCGTTGTGAGATCATTGAAAGATGAAAAAACGGCCAAATCTCTCAATGATCTTTCAGCAGTCTCTCAGCAATCACCAAGAGTTGAGAGATTGTTTTGACTCAGTCCAAAACAATCTCTCAATGATCACCAAAAAAGCAATCTCTCAATAAACTCTTAATGAACTTTCAAGGAGCACTCAATGAGCTCATTGATATTCCAATTATCTCTCAACGATCTTTCAATAAACTCTATTGGTCTTTCATCAAACCCTCAGCGATCCCTCGCTGATCTGTCAGCCATTTCTACCTTCGGTATGGAAAAATGTGGTGGTCATTGAAAGATCAATAAAATCTCTCAATGTCCTCTCAAGGAGTGCTCAACTCTCTCATTGATCTCCCAATGATCTCTCAGTGATCTTTCAATGAACACCAAAGTTTTCCACCCTGGAGGTACAGATGGCCAAGACATCAGTGAGGGATCACTGAGCTTTGGATGAAAGACCAATAGAGTTCATTGAAAGATGGCTGAGAGCTCAATGGGAGATCACTGCATGCTTGTTGAGAGATCACTTCCCTTTGCAGATCATTTGAGGAGTATGGAGATCACTGAAGATAACCCAGAGAAACTGCAGAAAAAGTTACATTACAGAGGCAGCAGATAGCAGCCATACATAGACACAACAAAACCGCTTTTTTTTTTTCCTTTGAAAGACAAAAGTAAAATAGAAAGATGTCTTTACCTTCTTTACATGTTTCAACTGCACTGCAGCCTTCATCAGAAGAGTCAGCTGATTGCTGCCAGGTGACATTTATCAGCTGATTTTCGTAGGCGGGGCCAGCTCAGCAGATCTGTCAGATCCGCCGAGCCGGCCCCGCCTCCCGCCGTCAGATGGTCTCTGGAGAATGTGGTCCCAGGTGTGAGAAAGCATAAAGGCCCCCTCATCTCGGTTCATGGTGTCTTTTCCCCGCTTTCTGATCTCTATTGCCTCCTTGATCCAACGTTTGTGTCTGTTGCTCTCCGATCCAATAATTTTTGTGTTGTCCCAGTCCATGATGTGATTATTTCTTTTGCAGTGGTCCGATATAGCTGATTTTAATGTTTCTTGTTCTGCTTTTTCTTTTTGTGATCTTGTGAGTCGTCCTTGCGTTTCCTTCTCACATTCCTTTTGGTGTTCTTTTTTTCTTGTGGTGAATAATCTTCCGGTTTCTCCAATGTAGGTTTTGTTACATGATCTGCATGATATTTCATATAATACATTGCATTTATTGTCTTGTTCTATTCTGTCCTTGGGGTGTACTAATAACTGTCTTAATTTTTTGTGTGGTTTGACTGCTGTGTTTATTTTGTATTTTTTCATGATCCTTTGAATTGGTTCCGTGATCCCTCGTATGTATGGTATAGTTATGGTTTCCTTGTTTTTGATTTCAGCTTTTGTTCTGTGTCTTGTGTCCTGTTTATTTTCTTTGTTTTTGACTTGCTGTTTCCCTTTGTTTATGGCCCATACTGGATATTGGCAGCGTATAAGTGCATGTTTTATGTGGTTTTCCTCTTCCTGTCTGTCTTCTTGTTCCGTGATGATGGTGGCTCGTTCATATAATGTCCTGACGACTGATAGCTTGTGTGCTGTGGGGTGTTCCGATGTCCAAAGTAGGTATTGATCGGTGTGGGTTGGTTTCCTGTAGACTGTGATTTTTATGCTGCCATCCTCGTTGTGGTGGATTTTCATGTCCAGAAAGGCTATGGTGCCATTTTCCTCCTCTTCGTGTGTGAATTTTATGTTCCCCGTACTGTCTGTACTGTTCAGATGGTCAGTGAGTTCTTGTGTATGTCCTTTCCTTATTTTTTCCAGAATGTCATCTACGTATCTCTTCCAAAGGGTGGGTTTGCATATTGTGGGTGCTGTGTTGATGGCTTTATTTTCCAGATCCTCCATAAAAAAACTGCTCATGATGGCTGATAGTGGGTCTCCCATTGCAAATCCTTCTTTTTGTTTGTAGATTTTTCCTCTGAATTGAAAATAAGTGGATTTTGCAACAAACTGTAGTAATTTGGATATGTCATGGACTGTGAGGTTGGTGCGTCTTTTTAGGGTACTGTCCTTGTTGAGGCGTTCTTGCACTATATGTAGTGTGACGTCAATAGGAGTCTTTGTGAATAAAGAGATGACGTCATGTGAGATGAGGATCTCGTCTGATTCTATTTTTATGTCTTTGAGTTCTTGTGCCAGCTCTTTTGAATTTTTACAGTGAAAGTCTGATAGTCCAAGGAGGGGTTTGATGATTTCAGCTAGGGCTTTTGATAAGTTGTATGTGACTGATCCAATGCTGTCTATTATTGGCCGCAGTGGGATATCCTTTTTATGTATTTTCGGTGTTCCATAAATCCGAGGGGTGATGCTGGCTGTGGGGATCAGACACCGGGGAAAAGACACCATGAACCGAGATGAGGGGGCCTTTATGCTTTCTCACACCTGGGACCACATTCTCCAGAGACCATCTGACGGCGGGAGGCGGGGCCGGCTCGGCGGATCTGACAGATCTGCTGAGCTGGCCCCGCCTACGAAAATCAGCTGATAAATGTCACCTGGCAGCAATCAGCTGACTCTTCTGATGAAGGCTGCAGTGCAGTTGAAACATGTAAAGAAGGTAAAGACATCTTTCTATTTTACTTTTGTCTTTCAAAGGAAAAAAAAAAAAAAAAAAAGGATAAATAATTGAAAGAAGACAAAATGAACCTGTTTGACGTACAACAAAACCGCATATAAGTCACCTTCCACAGTATGTGGCACACCATATGGCGTATAGGGGTGGTGCCTGTCTCCATTTCTGTGACCTTAGGCCATTCCAAGTAGTGAAAGCTACAGTGTGTGTGTGTGTGGGGGGGGGGGGGGGAGGTCAGTCCTCTGGTAGCTCTGTGGGTTAACTTTCTTTCCTCATTTTATTATGCTGAGCACCAAGCTAGAAAGTACCATTTTTTTATGGTCTTTGATATGACCCAGCCAGGATTTGAACCCACAACCTCCCGGTTGTGGAACAGATGCTCTACCAACTAGGCCACCACTCCGGTCATGTCAACATTATTTGGTGAAAATCTCAGATCAATGGCTCCATCAGAAATATGTGAAAATTGTGTTTTTATTTTGTTTTTTACCATGTTAAGCACTTTGTGACTCTGTCTGTGAAAAGTGCTCTATAAATAAACTTATTATTATTATTATTAAATATGTTTAATGAGAAAAAAGTTGGCGTGTTCAATACGTATTTTTCCCACTGTATATATACTGTATATATATAGTTTCTATCTGTTCAAAATTAATTCTTAATCAGGGGCTGTAGAAGTTCTGAATTGGTCTGCTCTCAATTCCAGATATTCCTCATGTATAAATCGTGCTTGCTTTTTTCACCCCTTGATGTGATGTTGTATAGATTGGCCAGTCGCTCATCTTCCACTTAAATGTTCTGTATGATGTAACACCATCATCCTGGACATCCTGATCAACAAACTGCACCTCCTCTAGATTCCCCCTCCCACCTGTTCCTGGATAAAAAACTTTCTCACCAACTGCCCACAAACAGTCAGATTTGACCCCGCCACTCCTCCACACTGTTCCTCAGCACTTGCTCCCCCCAAGGCTGTGTGCTAAGCCCCCTACTGTACTCCCTGTACATCTTTGACTGTATTTCAACCCACCAAACCACCATCATTGTGAAATACGCAGACGACACCACCTTGGTTTGGCTTATCACTGATGATGATGAGAAGGCACACAGGACGGAGGTAAAGAATCTGCTGCTGTAGTGCCAAGCAAACAACCTGAAACTGAATGTCCAAAAAACCCAAAGAACTCATTCTGGACTTCAGGAAGAACAGACAGGACCCCCCACCCCCACCCCAAAAATTATTGGCAGACCTCTGCCCTCCCTGGAAAACATCTCCAGTGCCTCCTGTCTCAGAAGGACCAAAGCCATCACAGGAGACCTCTCACATCCTGCCCACCACATGTTCCACCTGCTTCCCTCCGGAGGATGGTTCAGATCGATCAGGTCCCACACCTCTAGACTGACATACAGTTTCTTCCCCTGGGCCATCTGAACTGCAAACAGTCAGAGGCCCCAGCCCCCCTCCCTCTGAACGCTCACAAGCACAGAACTGAGGATCTTTTAATTATCACTATAACTCACCTGTCTTTGCACTCCTCACTTTCATGTATATTGACCCATCTGTGAAATCACTACTGTACATTTTTTCCATAATCCTTGTGCCACTTTACTCTATTATGTGTTCTGCATTTTGCACTCTTATGCACATAGTTCCACCCATGAAGCCACTACCGTACCTGTGTATATACAGTACCAATGGGCTATTTATTATTTTTACTTATTTTTACTTCAGTCAGATGGTTAACTGTGTGTCCTGTCACTGTTTTATTTTTAAATTCTTCTCACTTACTTTATTGCGCAGTAGCCTGGTGGAGCACTCACAATTTCTTTGTCCTGTGCAACTGTACAATGACAATAAAGCCTATTCTATTCTATTCTATTCTATTCTATTCTATTCTATTCTATAATAATAACAACAACAACAATAATAATAATAATAATAATAATAATACATTTTATTTGTATAGCGCTTTCCAAGGCACTCAAAGATGCTTAAAAAAGTCAAAAATTAAGGATTAAAATTAAAGATTAAAAGCAAGTCTGAACAGATGGTTCTGAGTAATGATTTGAAGTAGTGCAGTCACGGATATGTTAGGGGAGAGCATTCCAGGGAAGGGGTGGCATTGAAAAAGGCCTAATCCCTCCAGGTTCTGTGTGATGGAGAGAGGAGATTTGACATCAGAGGAACAGAGGCAGCGGGGAGGGGGGGTGCCAGTGCAATAGGTTGGTGAGATAGGAAGGGGCCTGGTGATGGAGGGTTTAAAGGTGAGGAGATGGACGTTGAACTGTATGCTCTGTGAGATTGGGAGCCAGTGGAGGTTCTGGAGGATGGGGGTGATGTGGTCGCGGGAGCAAGACTGGGTGACGAGACGGGCGGCTGAGTTCTGAATGTATTGAAGTTTCTGGAGGACTTTGGATGATGAGCTGTAAAAAATGCTATTACAATAGCTGAGTCTGGATGTGATAAATGCATGTATGAGGGTTTCTGCGGTGGAGACGGTGAGTGAAGGACGGAGCCGGGCTATGTTTTTTAGGTGGAAGAAGGCAGTTTTGGTGACATGATTGATGTGCAGTTCAAAAGTGAGGTGGTTGTCAAAGATAACTCCAAGGTTTTGTATCTGTGGTGATGGAAAAAGTGTGGAGTTGGCAACAGTGAGGTTGAAGTTGTGGGTTGTATTGATGAGAGATTCCAGGCCGATGATCATCATGTCAGACTTATCATAGTGTAGAAAGTTCTTTTGCATCCAGGACTTTATTTCAGAGATACAGTTTTCCAGTATGGAGCAGGTTACTGCGGTTATGCAGTTAGTGGAAATGTAGATCTTAACGTTGTTGGCATAACAATGGAAGTTAACATACAGGTTAGGTTAATTGGAGACTCTAAAGTGGCCCTAGGTGTGAATGTGTGTGTGAATGGTGAAGGGATAGCGCCGTACTTGTCATGTGGTGATCCTCGCGGTTCACCAAGAGACGCCCAAGAGTTCACCAGTGAGTTTGGCAATGATGTTAATTTATTTACACACGTGACAAAACAATGAACTCCGCAGGGCAAAACACACATTAAACAAGACTTAGGCTCGTAGGGCTAACCCCAGCCACTACGAGCTAAACAATGACATGAGCTAGGATAACGAAACTGACATGAAGGTTTGACGCAGCGTTGACAGCGTCTGGCAAGGAAAGTTAGACGCTAATCTTGACAAGGAAGATCAGACGATACTCCTGACAAGGAAAGTCCGACGGTACTCCTGACAAGATCAGACGATACTCCTGACAAGGAAGGTCCAACAGTACTCCTGACAAGATCAGACGATACTCCTGCGTCATACCATCGCTAGTGCCAGGTTTATAAAGGCGAAGCACTAACGAACGGCAATGACGTACAGCTGGCCAGCCTTGACAGGCGGAAGCCCCACCGAGCACCTTCACAATAAGAGCCCGGTGAGGCCAGAATACAGCCCGCAGCTGTCAAGGCCGGCAGCGAGTTGGACATGGCCCGAGCGCTATCAGAACCCAGTGCTCGGGTCGTAACAGTACCCTCCCTCCACGGGCGGACTCCGAACGCCCCAAGGGACCACCCTGCCCCCCCCCCCCCCCCCCAGGGTGGGAGGCTGGGGGTAGGTGCGGAGTGAGAGAACCCAAAACCAGAAACAAAAAGTGACAACAACTACATCCAGGACAATGACAAGACTAACCACTCAGAGAAAAAAAAACAAAAAAAAAAAAAACAAGAAAAAGCACATGGCGAAATAAAAAAAAAAAAACAGAACTACTGGGTCAGAAAGACTAGATACAAGGCCTATGACAAAACACCAAATATTCAAATCAGATAAATCACACAGAGGAAAATAAGGCAACAGCAGAACATAACCCAATTGCCAAAAATCCCCAACTAAATTACAGGAAACAGGGCGGCACGAGAAAAAATAAATCTTGGCCCACATGTTACACAGGAAGATGACACCCCCCCCCCCCCCGAGTGAATTCACACGAGAGTCTTCAAAAAAACCCAAATACAGAAGCAGAACACTTACTGGCACATATTTGAGTATACACAATACAAATTAAGGCTACTGCAAGACATAAAACACAAAATACACCGGACAGCAAGGAGAAAAGAAAACAGAACAATCACAGACAGAACAACCCAGAAACACGACCATTATCCCCCCGACAGTTCACTCCGACCGGCGGAGACCAAGCGCCACAGAAACAGTTCAGGCGGTCTCCCCACGTCCAACAGCCAGCGAGTGGTCATATGAGACGGAACATGACCAGGCGGCTCACCAGAGTCCAATGCCCGGCACGTCCGCTCCTCCGGTGGTCGAACCAGGTCGCTCGATGACACGCACAGTAGGTCGGGTGGCCGAACCGAGGCGCCAAACCGGCGAAACAGTCCCTCTGGCGGCCGACCCGTGTCCCTCAGCCACCAGTCCAGGGCAACAACAACTCGGGAGAGTCGGGGCGAGTGAACAGGAGCCCCCACGGCCCCCGGCAATGATGCACAGGGGCGGTGACTCAAAAGGAACAGACGAGCAGGGCGAGCCCGTAATCCGCTCGACGGAGAAAGTTCTGCAGCTCCTCCCCCATCCGTGGACCACGCTGGCGCTGCACCGCCGTTGGACCCCGATTGGGTCCCAGCTGCACCCACGTTGGACCCCGATTGGGCCAGAACCGCACCCGCGGTGGACCCCGATTGGGCCAGAACCGCACCCGTGGTGGACCCCGATTGGGCCGAAACCGCACCCGCGGTGGACCCCGATTGGGCCTCCGACACACCCGCGTCGGACCCCGATTGGGCCAGAACCGCACCCGTGGTGGACCCCGATTGGGTTGGTGCAGCTCTGCTGATGATCTCCACCCCCGAACCTGGGACCTCCAACTCGGTGACTCTGACCCGTTCCCCGCTGGTGACACTGCAAGAAAGCTCAGGGACAGGAAAACCGGGATCAGAATCACCGGTAGCAGCGGAACCCAGCGAGACGAGCTCGGGCGCAGCAGAGGGCTGCTCCTCACTCGCCTCCCCGAGAGGCAGGCAAAAATGCTCCAAAACAGGGGACAGAGACACAAGAGGGAGCACTTGCCTGTACTCGGGTTCCGTTGCCACCCAGGACTCCGACGATCCAGGTTCAGGGCGACTCCCGTCAGCAGACTCAAACTCAGCTGCGTTGGGCTCCGCAGCTGGGAAGATTTCATCCGCAGCCCGAGGATCCTCCCACGCTGCTGTCCACGCCGATGACCCGTGTGGCGTGGGGGCAGCGGACTCTCGACCCACTGGCTCGGACCACTCTGGCGAGGAGACCCGGGGACGCTTCTCCGTCAGCTCAGGCTCCAGGCCGCAGTCCGCTCCTCTCCTCCGTCCACGGCGTGGCTGCAGGGCCGGATCCAGGGTTTCTAGCACTGCAGGGGCCCTCTTCATCCGATGACACTGGCCTGGCGTCGCGGACCGCTCGGCGGGGGAGAACACAGAGGCAGCAGGTTTAGTAATTTCATCCACAGCAGGTGGAGGGAGCTCGGGGGGCTGCGAACCCCGAACTCCACCCCCAGGAGTCAGACAAGGCAGAACAAAATCAAGGTGTGACAAATTATCATGCACTTGCCTTCCTCCCGGGGCTGAGATGGTTCCTGCTGTAGGGGATGTTGTTCCTCCTTCTCCCCGCTGAATGGCGACAGAGGCCCCCCTGGGAAGACGAGGTGGGGCCGCTGTCGGAGGTTCGCTGATGGGCTCTGCTGGCAGCGAGTCCAGCCGGGGATTCTGCTGCGAATTGCCTGCGCCGTTGCGCCGACGTCGTTGTCGGCCCCCAGACGGCGCGCACTCCTGGACCAACTCCGGGACGGGGGCGGGACTCCAACGCGGGGAGCGAGGATGCCTCCTCCTCTGCTTCCTGCTCTCTTCCTCCTCCAGCCCACGAAGTCTCTCGCGCTGCGTGGCGAGTTCTTCCCACCTCATTATCACCTCCGGGTGATCATCACAATCGAGGGGAAGCTTGTCCAGAAGATCCTCAGCAACGTCCAAGTGCCAGCGCAAGTAGCTGGAGGTGACGTCAAAAGTAGCGGCGAGAAGCGCCCCGTCGGCGTACTCCAGCGCCTCCGCTAGCTTTCTGCCCAGGCGCCGACCGCGGCCCCTGGATGACGGCATTCTCCCAGCAACAGGCACCCAGACAGGGAAGAACAACAGTCAAGTTTAGGCACAAACTCACAGTGAAACGGCGTCTCGGTGTGTCGCCTCCATTTAGACATCTTGGCAGGAGTATACTGTCAAGTGGTGATCCTCGCGGATCACCATGAGACGCCAAAGAGTCCACCAGTGAGTTTGGCAATGATGTTAATTTATTTACACACGTGACAAGACAAGACTATGAACCCCGCAGGGCAAAACACACATTAAACAAGACTTAGGCTCGTAGGGCTAACCCCAGCCACTATGAGCTAAACAATGACATGAGCTAGGATAACGAACCTGACATGAAGTTTTGACGCAGCGTTGACAGTGTCTGGCAAGGAAAGTTAGACGCTAATCCTGACAAGGAAGATCAGATGATACTCCTGACAAGGAAGGTCCGACGGTACTCCTGACAAGATCAGACGATACTCCTGACAAGGAAGGTCCGACGGTACTCCTGACAAGATCAGACGATACTCCTGACAAGGAAGGTCCGACGGTACTCCTGACAAGATCAGACGATACTCCTGCGTCATACCGTCGCTAGTGCCGGGTTTATAAAGGCGAAGCACTAACGAACAGCAATGACATACAGCTGGCCAGCCTTGACAGGCGGAAGCCCCACCGAGCACCTTCACAATAAGAGCCAGGTGAGGCCAGAATACAGCCCGCAGCTGTCAAGGCCTGCAGCGAGTTGGACATGGCCTGAGCGCTATCAGAACCCAGCGCTCGGGTCGTAACAGTACTGTGGCTGCTTCATCCATCCAGATGGATGCCCTGAACTTCCCCTCTGGGGATCAATAAAGTACACAAAAAGTTAAGGCCATGTCGGCGGAAGATGTTACCAAGCGGGAGTACATAGATGATGAAGAGGAGAGGGCCAAGCAGAGAACCTTGGGGAACACCGTGTAAGAGGGGGGCTGTGAGGAAGGTGCAGTTGTTGAAGTGGATGAATTGTTGACTGTTGGTGAGATATAAGTGGAACCAGGAGAGAGCTGTACCAGTGATGTTGAGGAAGGTTTCCAGATGGGAGAGGAGAATGGAGTGATTGACTGTATTGAAGGCAGCTGTGAGGTCAAGCATGATGAGAATGTTCAGGAGTCCAGAGTCGGCTGAAAGGAGGAGGTCATTTGTCACTTTGAGCAGGGTTGTTCCGGTGCTATGTTGTGAACGGAATCCAGATTGGAATGTCTCAAAGAGGTCATTGGAGGTGAGGTGGGTTTTGAGATGGGTGGCAACAACACGTTCTAGAATTTTTGATATAACTTGGCTGTCGCAATTTCATCCAAATTTGTGAGTTGCTTCAAGGACTGGAATTCATTTGAGTTTGTTACCCTTTTTGCCAGCCAGTTTACTGCACATGAGGAGAACAAAGGCGGTGTTTATAGGATAAACAGTGAAAATGTGAGGAAATGGAAAAAAGAGCCTCCCAGTGGAATTAAGACTCAATAAAAAATAATGTCTTTGTTTCCCATTATTGTCCATCTATTTAGATGAGGCTATATGTACAGAGAGAATCCTTATTAGCCAGATGCCGTAAGGTAAGATAAGATCAAATCAAATCACATCAAATCAACCTTTATTGTCATGTTGCTGTACATACAACTGTAGTGCAGGCAAGATGAAATTACGTTTCTCCAGGCATCCATATAAGTAAAAAGAACATAATTTAAGACACACTCACACACACCCCCACCCCCCCACACACCCCCACCCCCACCCCAACACAGCCATTCACACATCCCTGAGACATAATTGAAACTAACTGAAACTAACTAGAACTATATACATATAATATACACAATGTCCATAAGGTGCAGTAGTATGTATGAAAGATTCCGGATCAACTGTTCAGCATCCTAACAGCTTGTGGAAGGAAGCTGAAGTTGGCCCTCTTGTGGCCTCTTGATGGTCCTCCTATGGGTTTTCTAGGTAAAAAGGCCAAATGGACCCTCTCTGGGACTTCTAGTGTTAATCAGCCTGGTGGTTCTGCCTCTGATGCTCCGGAATCGTTTGCCAGATGGCAACAGTTCAAAGTATTTAGGAAGAGGGTGAGAGTGATCCTTGACAATGTTCAGTGCCCTGCTCCTACAACGGCTCTGAAAAAGTTCTTGGACAGAGGGGAGGGAAACTTCAATTACCCTCTCAGCTCCCTTAGCTATCCTCTGCTGGGCTTTTTTGTCTGACATACTGCAGCTGGAGTACCATGTTGCAATGCAGTACGTCAGAACACTCTCCACCACACCTCTGATCTGGTGCTGAGGATGCAGATGGGGAGAGAGAGGCCTGTTTGAGTTTCCTCAAGAAGTGCAGTCTCTGCTGGGCCCGCTTCCTGATCCCCAAGGAATTCTTGCTCCAGGTCAGGTACTGCGAGATCTGCACTCCGAGGAACTTGATGTTCTCCACTCTCTCCACTGAACGGCCGCTGATGCTGAGAGGGACGTGTTCAGACCATGACCGCCAGAAGTCGAGAATCATCTCCTTCGTTTTGTCCACGTTGAGCACCAGATTGTTCTCCCTGTACCAGTCCTCCAGGTCTCTAACTTCTTCCCTGTACATTGATTCCTCATCCCTCTGAATAAGTCCCACCACTGTGGTGTCGTCCGCAAACTAAATAATCTGGTTCCCCTCGTGTCTGGATACACAGTCATGTGTTAGAAGTGTAAACAACAGTGGACTGACTACGCAGCCTTGAGGGGATCCAGTGTTCAGCGTGAGATGGAGATGTTGTTTCCAACACGAACAGACTGAGGTCTCTCGGTCAGGAAGTCCAGAATCCAGAGACATGTGATGGTGTTCAGACCGTGAAGGAGTATTTGCTCCATCAGTCTCTGGGGAATAATGGTGTTGAATGCTGAACCGAAATCAATGTACAAGAGTCTGACATAGGTGTCTTTCTGATCCAGGTGGGTGATGACAGAGTGCAGGGTGGTGACTATAGCATCCTTCGTGGAGCGATTTGAACGATACGCAAACTGGAGTGGGTCATGTGATGCAGGGTGGTAGGCTGTGATGTGTGGTTTGACAAGCCGTTCAAAACACTTCATCACAATTGGTGTCAGTGCATCAGGACGATAGTCATTCAGACAGGACACAACTGGTTTCTTTGCCACTGGTACTACGGTAGAGGTCTTAAAGCATCTGGGAACGATGGCCTGACTCAGGGAGATGTTATAAATGTCAGTCAGGACATCTGCCAACTCGCTCGCGCAGACTCGGAGCACACGTCCCCGGGATGTTGTCCGGACCTGCAGCTTTACGTAGGTTGACCCTAATTAGGGTCCTCTGTGTGTCCGCTGCATTAATGATGATAGCTGGCCCAACAGATGGTGGAGATGGGTCAGCCCTCCCTCTGATTGTTGGGTTTGATGCTTCAAAACGTGCAAAGAAGTTGTTGAGCCTGTCTGGAAGCGAAGCGTCATCATCATCAACCCCCTGCCTAGACTTATTATCCATCAGCGCCCGAACTCACTGCCACATCCGTTTGGTGTTCCCTGTGTCACAGAGGTGTCCCTGGATTTTCTCCATGTAGGCGTGTTTCGCCGTTTTAATTCCCGTTGCTAGCACAGACTTGGCTGAGCGGAGGGCGATCCTGTCCTTCGCTCTAAAGGCTGCATCTCTGGCTGTGAACAGCGAGCGCACCTCTGCACTCATCCAGGGTTTATAGTTGCGCCGTGCAGTGAAAGTCTTCATTATAGTGACATCCTCTGTGCACTTCGCGATGTAGCTGGTAACCATTTCAGCGTACTCCTCCACGTCTATCCTGTCTCCCTGGGAGGCTGCTATTTCGAAAACCTCCCAGTCTGTGTGCAGAAAACAGTCCTGAAGTGCCGAGGCTGCATCCTCTGGCCAAATCTTGATTTGTTTCTCTACTGGCCTGCTGTGCTTCAGTAAGGGTTTGTAGGCAGGCACCAGCATCACAGATAGGCGGTCAGAATGACCGAGGTGGGGGCGAGATGTTGCCTTATATGCATCTGGGAAGTTTGTATACACCAAGTCCAACATATTCTCTCCACTGCTCTTAAACTCCACACATTATTTGAACTTGGGGAGCACAGTTTTTAAACTGGTGTGATTAAAATCCCCTGCAACCACCACAAAACTGTCCGGGTGTGAAGTTTGAAATTCACTGATAGCGTTGTGCAACTCTCCGAGTGCCTTGTTAGCATTAGCTTTAGCATTAGCGCTAGGAGCTATGAAAACAGCAGCTACAAACATGTTGGTGAATTCCCTTGGCAGGTTGAACGGCCGGCAATTCACGATAAGGAACTCCGCCAACGGAGAGCAGTGTTTAGTTGCTAACGTGGCATTAACACACCAGTTCTTGTTAATATAGATACATAGCCCCCCCCCCCCCCGCCCCCCGGCTCTTACCAGAGTTAGCAGCCTCTCTGTCCACCCGGAACAATGTCATCCCTTCTAGCTGAATGGCCACGTCAGGGATGTTGTCGTGGAGCCATGTCTCCGTGAATGCAAACACACAGCAGTCCCTCCACTCTTTACGGGTTTCTCTCAGCAGACGCAACTCGTCCAGCTTGTTGTCGAGGGAGCGGACATTGGAAAGTAGGAGCGACGGTACTGCTGGTCTGGAGGGGTTAGCCTTTAGCCTAGCATGAATCCCAGCTCTCTTTCCTCTCCTTTGTTTGCATTCGCGCTGCTTACACTTCCTCCTCTACTGGGTAGCTGCCAGCAAAACCTCCTATAGTATTCCATGCTGGCGTAGATTGTCCAAGTCACACTCAAGCGCCGCAATTCTTGCAGCGTGCATTACCTTGATGCTTAATAAGGTCTCACGGTTGTAAGTTTCACAGAATGTACGTCTGGGATGATTAAAACACTCAAAACTCTCACACTCACTGATGCCTAGAGGGGCCGCAGCGTCCATGCGCGCCGCCATCTTAGCGGGAAGATAAGCCTTTATGAGTCCCACAATGAGGAAATTCCAGGATTACAGCAGCAAAGGGATAGCAGCACTCAGAGCAATAGTTAATAAGATAATAACAACTGGTTAGCAAAAGCAGTAGATGAATATACATATGTACACAGATATATACACAGTGCAGAAGCATTGCAGCTAGATGGAATAACAGCATTACAGTTTGTTAAATTACCCTGCAGAATATGAATATGTACCCAGACATTATATTTTGCATTTGGATCAACAGTGTTGTTGCCACCCTCAGTAATGATTGTTATTGTCCTAGTTGTGCATTGGAGGGGGCAGTCTCTATTATGCAAAGTTGTTACATTTAGTACATTTAATACAACCTCTACGAGCAGCCCTGGTTAGGTTATAAAGTCTGACAGCCGTAGGCAGGAGGGACCTGCGGAACCTCTCCGTCATTCACCTAGGATGGCACAGCCTACCGCTAAATGAGCTCCTCAGTGCGTTCAGCATGTCCTGCATGGGGTGGGACTCTGACTCCAGCAGAGATGACAGCTTGGCCACCATCCTCCTCTCTCCTATCTCCTCCACTGGGTCGAGGCATTGCCCCAGAACAGAGCCAGCATTTTTGATCAGCCTGTTCCGTCTCTTCCTGTTGGCTGCTGTGATACCACTGCCCATGCAGACCACTCCAAATGTGGTGACTGATGCCACCACCGAATTGTAGAAGGTCTTCAGGAGTGCCCCTTGCACTCCAAAAGACCTGAGTCTCCTCAGGAGGAACAGCCTGCACTTACCCTTCTTGTAGAGTGTGTTGGTGTTGTGTGACCAGTCCAGTTTATTGTTCAGGTGAACACCCAGGTACTTGTAAGATGTCACCATCTCAATGTCTGTTCCCTGGATGTTTACTTGTGCTGTGTGTGTGTGTGTGGGGGGCGGGGGGGAGTTGTCCTCGCCTGTGGCAGTCCATCACCAGTTTCTTAGTTTTCCTTGCATTGATCTGGAGGCAGTTCTATTGGCACTAGTCCATGAAGTCCTGGATAAGCCCTCTGTACTCTGCGTCATCCTCATCAGACATGAGGCTGACGATTGCAGAGTCATCAGAGAACTTCGGTAGATGGCAGTGTGGTGTGTTGTGTGAAAAGTCAGCAGTGTAGAGGGTGAACAGGAAGGGAGCAGAACTATTCCGGGGGATAGAGTACTGCAGATGATGGTGTCAGACACACAGTCATGGGTTGTCACAAACTGTGGTTGGTTTGTGAGGTAGTCCAGGATCGACAATGACAGGTGCTGGTCCACCCCTGTGCATAGCAGCTTGTCCCTCAGGATCACTGGTTGGATGGTGCTGAAAGCACTGGAGGATTCAAAGAACATGATCTTCACAGTACTCCCAGGCTTCTCCAGGCGGGACAGGGAACGATGTAGGAGGAAGATCACTGCATCCTCCACCCCGATGCCATGCTGGTAGGCAAACTTAAGTGGGTCCATCGCTGGTCCAACCAGGGGGTGGAGACGGGCGAGGACCAGCCTCTCCAGGGTCTTCATTAGGTGTGATGTGAAGGCCACTAGTCTGTAGCTGTCCAGGTCCTTTGGGTGAGGGGTCTTCAGTACGGGTACCACACAGGATATTTTCCACAGCTGTGGTACCCTCCCTAGCTTCAGGCTCAGGCTGAAGATGTGCTCCACGATCCCACACAGCTGGTCTGCTCAGGACTTGAGGAGCCTCAAACTGATGCCATCTGGACCTGCAGCCTTCCTCACCTTGATCTTCTTCAGCTCAGCTCTCACCTTTGTCTCAGTGAGGGTCAGGTTGGGGCAGGGGGGCTGTGTGCAGGGAGGGGGGTGTTGGGTCTGTGGAGGGAAAAACAGTGGGGGATTATGGGGGTGGGGGGAGGGCCGTGGACAGCGGGACTAGATAAAGGTGGAGGCAACAGTGGTTGGTGGGCAGGCGGAGGAGAGGATGGTTGGCTAAACCTGTTAAAGAACAGCTTCAGGTTGTTCACCCACTCCCTACTCCCTGTGGCCTGGGAGGAGGTATTCTGGTGCCCAGAGATGGTTTTGAGGCCTCTCCAGACCCTGCTGATGTCACTCTGTTGCAGCTTGTCCTCCATCTTCTTCCTGTAGCTGTCCTTCCCCTCTCTAATCTTCCTCCTTAGCTTAAACTCTGAATTCATAACTTTTTTTCTTTTCTTGATCATCACTAACCTATCTGTGGTGACTGGCCAATCAGAACAAAGCTTCCGGAAATAAAGGGTGGGCTTAAAGGAAGAGGAGCTAAAACAGTTTGCCACAGTGGAACATAAAAAAAAATGCATCAAGTATGGGTAACCCCCACAACATACTGGGACAAGCAGAGCGCTCAGCTGGGGCAATTAGCAGAACAATGAGATGTGTATTGAGATCAATAGGCAGCCGCTCTTTGTCTAGCTTCTTCCGCCAGTTCTGCTGTTGATATGTATGACTCAAATGCAAACATACATGCTTCCTGCTCTCACTGTGATGCAAATGTCCCATGCCTTTCATATATTGTCTGTAACTGGGTATAAAAACTGCATTGCTCTGTAACTCTCCCTCTCTCACAGCTCATCTGACTAGACGCATCCACTGTCTGCTAGGAGAGCCTCCGGGCTCGCTCTGGCGCGCATGCACGGCACCGGAGTGAGTTCTCGTGATGGCGGTATGATAACAAACACCCTTAAAAACCTTCAGTTTGCTGCCTATTATTTCATGCCGCCACATTGGTGACCCCGAGAAAGAACACGCTGGCAGCCCCCGGCGGTGACTCTCCGACGACAAGCGAACGCAGCAGCCTGACGCAAATGATCTGCCCTCCCTTCTGCCACAAGGGAGACCTCGACACAGAGCCACCACCAGGCGAAACTCTCCGGAGATCACCCACGACCGGGAAAGCTGCAGAAAGCTTCATGGTGAGGTCTGCACGCCTGAGATCTGCACATCCACGCTGGGACCGGCCGCTCTCACAGCTCCTCCACACGAGAGCGCACGCACCTCATCCTCTCTCCACGACGGCGACCTCCAGGGCCGACAGAGAACGCAGCGTGTGGACCTGAACGCACCATGACCCGACACAGCGAACGACGCAACAGCTTACAGGGATGACCATCGGCGCCGGCGACGCTGATTTCCAGCAAGCTCCCTGACCCTGACTCGCCTCTACAGCGGACCTGCCATGCACCAAACCCCGCACGCACACCGGGGGGTTATGAGGACAGCGCACCACGCACGGGACAATACCGGCTCCACACAGACTGCCATCGTCCTTCGCCGCTGCACACAGAACCTTCAGGGCTGCTCACACACCTGAGGCACGCACACAGCTTGCTCACAGGATTTTCTAATGGTCTCAGCCACGGCGCACAAGGGAATTCAGCCGTCAGCTGTCCCCGAGGACTTTAGGACTGCGCGCGCACCTAAAGTCAACACGCCAAGTCCCTCACACTGCTGCAGCTCCTTTTCTCTCACAGCCGCTACGCAGCCTTGCAGCTCCATTTTTTCTTCATGACCGCGAGAGGAGTCAGAGACTAATTTTTCTTCTTACAGCTGCTGTGGACCTCCGCACGTTCAACGGGACAGCCCCTCAACATCGCGGATCCACAGGCAATTTTTGCGCGGCCCAGACAATTTCGTTGTCCCGGGCCGGCACTTGCTACCCCCACCCCCCCCTCCCTCCACCGCCGCCTGCAGCGAGCTTCCCCCGCAGCTCGCTCCCAAGCCGGACTATCGAGGCCTCAGCTTCCCGCTGAGCCCTCTGGGGGGGAGTGTATGGGTAACCCCCACAACATACTGGGACAAGCAGAGTGCTCAGCTGGGGAAATTAGCAGAACAATGAGACGTGTATTGAGATCAATAGGCAGCCGCTCTTTGTCTAGCTTCTTCCGCCAGTTCCGCTGTTGATATGTATGACTCAAATGCAAACGTTCATGCTTCCTGCTCTCACTGTGACGCAAATGTCCCATGCCTTTCATGTATTGTCTGTAACTGGGTATAAAAACTGCATTGCTCTGTAACTCTCCCTCTCTCACAGCTCATCTGACTAGACGCATCCACTGTCTGCTAGGAGAGCCTCCGGGCTCGCTCTGGCGCGCATGCACGGCACCGGAGTGAGTTCTCGTGATGGCGGTATGATAACAAACACCCTTAAAAACCTTCAGTTCGCTGCCTATTATTTCATGCCGCCACACAAGGCCCAATATAAGATGAACAGAATTATTTTGACATCAACGAAGCGTCACATCTTGAAATGAATGTTGGAGCTTCACTTAAAAATATTTTTTAAAAAAGCAAACTTGCCCCCCGCCCCGTCCCCCAAAAAATAAAATGCACAAAACTTGCCTGGGGCAGTGAATTACCAAAGTCATTCGGCCTGTTTCACAACGCAGCAGCTCAGTTGTCACCGCTATCTGCATCAAACTGTGACTGATTTGCAATAATTGTCTGGTAAATACTGACTGGAACGTGTGCCTTAGAAAGCCAACTCCCAAGCCATCAAAAATGGAATTCACATTGGCTGGATCGTTTGCAGCTGTAAATCACTTAAGGCTGTAATGCCATTAATGCCAATATGTTAATAATTAATTCAATCTGTCCCTTGCATATATTAAGTTGCTTTAACCTTTTAACCTTTAAACCATTTTTTAAAGTCAACAGTAGCCAGTTTGACTCCATGCAGAATTAAACACGCAGCCCCTCCCTCTCACCCACTTTTCATCATTTCAACCGCAGACTAATCACCTCGTTGCCATTACCGTGAGAGCAGTGGAAAACCCTAACAGGGACAACAGTTTGGTTTGTTAGCCAACACATGCCGCACAGCTGTTTCTTTTTTGCTTTCCAGCCCATACTCATTTCCATAATTCATCCCCTGATTTATTAAGAAGATAATCCCCTTGTTATACAGTCAGGATTTACAATGCAACTGTAAGTGTGTGTGTGTGTGTGTGTGTGTGTGTGTGTGTGTGTGTGTGTGTGTGTGTGTGTGTGTGTGTGTGTGTGTGTGTGTGTGTGTGAAGAGGACGTGGTCAAATGTGAGGCCAAAAGAGCCCCGACGCCCCTGACTTCCAACCCACCCTCCTCCTCCTCCTCCTCCTCCTCACTTCCCCAGAGCCAGCCGCTCGCTGGATGCTTGTGATTAATTGCTTATTTGCCTGGACGGGGAGTTGATTGGCGTGTGTGCAGAGTGGATTTGACGAGCTGTCAAAGCTGTTGGGGCAGGGCTCAATCGGGGCCAACGCGCGGAGGAAGAGAGAGAGACAGACACCGAGGCCGATGGTGAAGAATACCGAAGTTGAGGCCCCAGCCATCTGACGTCACTAATTTCACAACGCAGCGGCACGCGGGGTTATACTGTACACAGAGGGGCGCACAAATAGTAGCAGTCATACACAGTGCACTGTGGACGCACGGCGGTGTTCGCATGCACCCACTCATTTGCTTACACACACACGCACGCACGCGGTGAATGACATTGTTCTGTCAATCTGGATCAAAGTGGACTGCAACGACTAGCGTTCCCCATTTAATCGTCGTCAGAGACGATGCTCCTCCTACATCACTACCTATCAAATTACATGCAGTTTACAGAATAAATGACTGATTTCATACATCAACACTACCAAAAAGAAGAAAAAAAAAAGAGATTTGCTCCCATGTGCTGCTTTCATACAATCAGTATTCTGAATAATCTGCTTTGGCTTTGGTCGCGATTTAAACATCGAACGGGCTGTAAAAGTTGTCAGTGTTCCTTTATGCAAACTGATGGATTGCAGTTCTGCTCTCGTTTAGCTTTCAAGTGGTTTTCCCGGAGTAGTATTAAACTGATTTGTTCAAAGTGCTTCAGTTGCTTGATGTTTAGTTAATCTTACCCCAAAATGGTCTTCACAGAACAGACTGACAGGTGACATCCGTGCCCGGCATACATAACGGATAACGAGGACAGAATGGTGCCAGGCAGAGCAAAGCATTTTCGACCTTTTCACTATGGGATAAACTCCACTGTGATCAAGCCTGTTCTCTCTGTGATGCGCCGGGTTTTGGCAGTAATGATGCAGGTTCATCATTCGGGTCACCATCTATACATCTATGATGTATATACAGTGTTGTGAAAAAGTGTTTGCCCCCTTCCTGATTTCTCATTTTTTGTATGTTTGTCACACTTAAATGTTTCAGATCATCAAACAAATTTAAATATTAGACAAAGATAACACAAGTAAACACAAAATGCAGTTTTTAAATGAACATGGTTATTATTAAGGGAAAAAAAATTAAACCTGCATGGCGCTGTGTGAAAAGGTGATTGCCCCCTAAACCTAATAACTGGCTGGGCCACCAGTTTAGGAAACTTGATTGCCAGGTGCCATATTGTAGTTATGGGGTTATATTAGCTGTAAACTATATATTTCAACAGCTAAACAGTACCGAGTTAGGTATAATACAATATATTTAACAGTTATAATGCATTTTTAAGCCAAAACAAACTTGATCTAGGATTAAAAGCAATTAAAATAATGCAGTCACAAGGTTACATGGAAAATACTTGGATTACTGGATATATACATGTGGATACAGTATAAATATATACTGCTCAAAAAAATAAAAGGAACACTTTTTAATCTGAGTAAGTTTTGGAGTGTTTTGAATTCAGCCCTCTGTAGGTTGTAGGTTGATAATTTTCATTTCCATCAAAAGACGTGGCATCTTTTCATTCTTAACACATTATCCAGTTCATATCAGTGTAGATATCCAGCTTATTTTTTCCCATTAAAATCTGATGTTTTCAAAGTGTTCCTTTTATTTTTTTGAGCAGTATATATTCTCTGCATCAACAATGTACTATACATGTATTCATTTAGTATTGCACTAGGAATTTTGACAATAAACCTTTGTACTTTTTGCAGATGTGTCTCCACTTTTGTTTTATGTGTAAAGTTTACCACCAAGTGACATAAATTAAATACTAAAAGATTGGAAAAGCTGTCTAAGAACAATCCAGCAGTTTGAGAAATCACTTTTGGTTTGGTGTAAGTCTGCCAACAGAATTATGAGCCATAAAGCAGTTTGTGTTAAAATGTTAAAGCCCATTAAACACTAACCCAAGGGTGTCCAATCATGTGTCATGGAAGGCCAAGACCCTGCAGTTTCTCTCTTCTACCCAGTCTCTTCAGCAGGTGTTTTCACTGATCAGCAGTCAGTGGAAGAAATTCAGTGGAATCTGCTGTTGAAGACACTGGCTGGAGGTAAAGCCTGCAGGGTCTTGGCCCTCCATGGCACATGATTGGACACCCCTTCCCTAACCCTTCCATCCATCCATCCATCTTCTTCCACTTAATCCTTTACGGGTCGCTGGGCTGCCCTAACCCATTATTAGAAAATACAGATGCTAATATGGCCCAGAATTCCTCCATATAATGGTACTATCACTAAAGGGTGCAGTGTCTTCTGCACTGGCACATCTAACAATACAGTCTTCAGTAAATAAAATAATTGTATTTGGTTACTTGTTCTTAATAATGAGCCATTATTTTCAGTGTCACTGATAAATGGTTTGCACTGTTGACTCTTTTCCCACCAGTGTCTCAACAGACAAAATAGAAAACCATGATGCAAATACATAAATCACTAAATCGTTTATTACAATCAGCAGCAAAATCCAGATTATTTAGAATGTGTAAAATTCAAACTCTAAACTGTAAAAAAAAAAAAGAAAAACTTAGAATGGGTCACACACACCGGCCACGCTGCCTCACTGAGAAGCAACTGGATGTGCCGCTCACGCTGGTCACAGTTCAGCAGATATTCAGCCTGCATCTCTGTCAATATTGACGCAAGGTCCAGTTTGGGGTGGATCATTTTCCTCTTGCCTAGACGAAAGACAGAAATGGGTGGTGGTTAATCAAAGCAAGTTTAAAACATATCTGGGAAATAAACTTGTTGCTAAAAGCCAGTGGTGGAATGTGACAAAAAAGTGCTTTGTTGTTGTATTTAACCACAATTTTCATGTAGCTGTGCTTCAGTAAAGTAGATTTTACAAGAGCTGGGCTATGTTTAAAATCATTTTTTACTGTGGCCCCAGCAAACAGAATGAGTTAATACATTCACTTGAATGGGGTCTAGTGCTTTAACTGCTTTGCCACGACCCCTCAGCCTTAGGGACCATGTGTAGTGGGGATGCCCATGGGCTGTTTGATCACCTAATGATGCCAAACCTTTCCAGGATGGCGAACTCCTTGCGTGCTATGGGCAGTTTAGCTGCATCCAATCACCGAGGTCTTGCAAAAACGGGCGGCCCGGTGGTGGTGATAAAGTGCTCCACCCCATGTTTAGCGATGGCTGCAGAAAACGTCGGGACCGTGAGTGCTGGGAACTGAGTGAGCAGTGCTTGGAACTTACCGCCTGGAGCTGTGATGTTGGCTTGTGCTGTTGGCCGGGTCCCTCGAGCTATACAGGGGAGAGATTCAAAGAACAGTGCATTAACCAGGCGTCTGTTAGCAACATCCACAAGTAAACCGTGCGCACACAGAAAATCAGCGCCCAGGATCGGGCAACACAGTGCTGCTATGATAAAAGTCCACTCGTACGAGCGGCCATGTAGAGATAAGGCCAGTGTTCTCTCACCGAACGTCTTAATCTCCGAGCCGTTTACTGCTACAAGTCCGGGGCCGCTAGGTCCTGCCAGCCGGTCAGCGTAGGAAGGCAGGATGACGCTCTTCTGGGCTCTGGTGTCGACAAGGAAGCGTCTCCCCAAGCGGGAGTCCGTCACGTAGAGCAGCTTGTTCTCTTCACCGGCGGTCGCAGCTGCTACCGACTGCCAGCCTTGGCGTTTCCCAAGCACTTGAACTGGCACGGTGGGGCACACCTGCGCGCGTTCTCTCCGAAGCGGAGGTGGTAGAAGCATAGCGTGTCTCTCTGGCGCTCCTTGGCCCCCGCTGCCTTCACTTCCGCTCTTCAAGGAGAGTAGACGCTTCTCTCTTTTCTCTCTGCTCTAGCTCCCCACTTCCCTAACTAACTGGATCCCAGCTTGCTGTTGTCTGTCTGCGTCTACTGCTGATTATCGAAAAGAAATTATGGAATTGATAAGCTGGGCTTTGAACGCAATTGACACTATTTTTTCAACAAGGAACAGTGCTCCGGGGGAAGCTGTTTGCCCCGCAGGGACGGCTCCAGCGGGCTATTTACGGGTGACAAGTGTTTGGAGGATCTTGTGCCTGAGTAATCTCTCTATCGAAGATATTGAAGATTTGTATATCTTCGTAATAATGGTGACTGGGATCATTCTGATTGGAACTGGGATTGTCCTGGTGTACCGCAAATTGCTGAAGATGGATACAACCTATCAAAATGCTGGCCACGCGAGGTGCATCCATCAAATTGGAAAAATGGAGGAGACTTTGATAGTGACAAATGGAGAACTGTCTCGGAAGGTGGATTACATCTACGCTTAAGTCTATCCACGACGGACTCAAAGCCCTCGCAATGAAGGATTAAGCACTGAATCTGCAGAAGAAAATAAAGTTCTTTCTCTGTGTTCAGTCTATTTGGCTCAATTTCCCTTACAAAAATCCTCCTGATAATCCCCAGTCTTTGTTTTTCAAAACACTGAGCACACGGCCTCTGGACAGTAGCTGCTTGGGACAATTGCCAAGGACAATTGCTGCAGCCAGACAAAACATCTTCTGCCAAAGTGTCCTTGTGCTCATATTGATACAACATTGCTTCAACACTACATCCACACTGACCCAGAAACTGACAACAAGATAACATTCACTGCTCTCCTTGTGTCCTGTGGACTCTGGTCTTGAATGTGCATCGTGGGCTTTTTTTGTCTTTGTAATCATAATATTGATTACTTATGGTCAATATTCTGAATTCAATGATTTTTTTGCTCCTTCCTATTGTATGATTTCTTATCTGTACCATCCTATTGGCAGGCGCGTCCCCGATGCAGCCGTGTCACTGGAAATGCAGGTTCATTTTCTGTGTCAAGTCAAATTCTCTCGTATGTTATCAGTGATCTGTTAATGTACTTGGCAATAAATCTTTTTCTGATTCTGATTCTGATTCTGCCGCTACCGTCGGTGGCTCCTAGCCTCCTCTGGTCGTCTCGCTGGGGTCCGCCACCGCCGCGGTGGCTGTGATCGCCCTGGTGGTGAGGATGATCCGGTCTGCCTCCTGGGTTAGCGCACGGTAGTCACGCGCGGCCAGCAACGGCGAATTGGCCAGAACCGCTCTCGCCTCTGTTGGAAGGTTCCGGAGGAAAAGGTGGGCAAACAGAAAGTGCCCGTCGTCCGTGCCCATTAACACCAGCATCTTCTCCATCAGGTCTACGGCTGAACCATCTCTTAACTCGGTCCGCCCCAGGAGCCTCTCCGCTCTCTCGCATTCCGAGAGCGTGTAGCGCCGGGTCAGCGCAGCCTTGAGCGCCTCATATTTGCTGCGGGCTGGAGGTTGATTGAGCAGGCTCGCTACCTGCTGGGCTGTGCGAGCGTCCAGCGCTGCTACCACATGGTAGAACTTGGTGTCGTCTGCCGTTACTCCCCAGAGGGCGAACTGGGCCTCAGTGTGGTGGAACCAAGAGCGCGGGTTGTGCTGCCAAAAGTCCGGTAGCTTGACTGAAACTGCACACGTGTTGCTGGGGGTTCCAGTCCGGAACTGTCTGTGGGATGGCTGCTGCGTCGCTGGGGTTTCCCGATCAGGCCGGGTCCGAGGTTCTTGCCTCGTGTTCCATAATTCATCTAGGGTCACCAGTGTGGAGTATGTGAATAAAGAGGCAGATTCATGGACAGACGGTTTATTACACACTTCACATCTCACAAGCACAGAACAGACTGAATCATTCAGCAAGCTCTCGTCTTTTAACCAAATCACTCTTCACACGTTTCACGTTGGCATTTCTCATCACACAGCATGACATTTACATTACACTGCATTCAACCCCCTATGTCCCTGACTCCTTCCTGCTATCTCACCAGGAACCCCCTGGGCATTGTTCTCCCATGCTTAATCACTGTCTCCGTCTGAGATGCTAAATAATCTGACTTCCCCAAGGTCCTACAATAGGACTATAAACTACACATATAAACTAAATTATAATGGTGACTATCTGAAATAAAATAAAAGATTCATTCACTGAACAACTCCCATTCCCCAAAGTGTAAGATACGCTATTATGAATATAACTCATGAAGGATCACACAAGTGATCTGACAAAAAATAAACAAACGGTTCTTAAACAGTGGCTAATGTTGGATGCCCCATTCATTTTCAGTTATTCTGTAATTAATATTTACACAATCAAATACATCTCAGTTCAGTCCCTTTCATATTTGTCAAAGTATATGTGTGTTTGCCAACATATAGGCTACACCTCTGTATTCCACTTTCAAACACAGCCTACATTTGGGCCTGTAAAGCCTGATTGGACTACCTGTTTCAGAAAGGAATACTTGCTTTCTATGGGCATGCACTAGTTATACTTCAAGTACATTCAAAAGTGAGTTCTGTAATATCTGTAATATTTTTACTTAAGTGGAATTTGGTTTTGGCACTTTATTTGTGCTTTAACTTAAGAAGCAAAGGATTTGAGTGCTTTCTCCACCACTGCTAAAAACAACACTCTGTGTGCAGTTTGTTTCTTACCAGTCACCACACGTCGTGCTAAACGTTGCCAGTGTCAGAGCAGATGCTGGTTGGATTCTAGAACTAAAATACACACAACTTAAGTATATGCACAGCACAAAAGTGCAACACATTTTAACCAGGATTAACACTAGCTCATTTCGCCAGATGTTGTTGACACAAATTCAAAATACAAGCAGAGCACAGAGTTAGCATTGATGGCTAACTAGCTAGCTCATTGTCTGCATACAGGAGAGAATGGTGTTTGTTCAAAGTGAACTTTCCACTGCTGGGATAAATAACGTAAAAGATGCATAATATCACATCATATCACAACACTCACCATCCTCTATATCCTCTAATATCATGGCTTTCAACTGCCGTGATAGGGTCCTCCTGTTATTTGCCGGTCAGTGGTGGTAAATTCATTTCGGGTTGCTCCATCGAATTCCCTCTGGATTCTCTCATCAGCCAAAAGGCACAGAAAAGTCTGGTGGACCACAGCGTTGATTAGAAGCCATTTCTATCATTGTTGTTTTATACTGACGCTTGCTTGCTTGCTCGCAGACGAATCTTTGCAAATGGCAGCTGGAGATTCTGTAGAAGACGTCGCTCTCATGACGTTACGCCCTGACCAATCAGAGGCCTGCAGTCTATTGACGTCACATTTTCAGCTCAACTCAGCATGGTTGGCACCAAACTGGTGCGGGGACGTACCTGATTTTAGTACCAGGTACTAATTGAAAACCCTACAAAGCGCGCCGAGTCAAAGTGAGTAGGGCTAAGTAGGTACTAGTGGAAAAGGGGCTTAAGTACAGGCCCTTATTCAAAACAATCTCTCAATGAACACCACAGGGAAGTGATCAGTCAACAATCTCATTGATCTCTCAGTGGTCTCCAAATGAACAGTTAGCAATCTTTCAGTTAAGTCATTTGGTATTTAATCAAACACTCAGTGATCCTCACTTTCATCTCTCAGATATTGCTACCTTCGGGGTTGAAAAATTTGGCGTTCATTGAAAGATTGCTGAGAGATCATTGGGAGATGGATGAGATTGTTGAGAACTTGAGAGTTCATTGAGAGTTTGTTGAGAGATTGCTTTCTGATGGTCACTGTTGAGAAACTGTTTTGGACTTAGTCGAAACAGTCTATCAACTGTGGCGACCGTAGTGATCACTGGAAGATCACTGAGAAATGTTCATCATTGAGGGCCCCTTTACACAGCAGGGAGATGATAGATAGATAGATAGATAGATAGATAGATAGATAGATAGATAGATAGATAGACTTAGACTTAACTTTATTAATCCCTTTGGGATGACTCCCCCTGGGAAATTTAAAATTTCCAGCAGCACATAAAAGGAGCATACAGATCAGAAAAGCAAAAAAGAAAAAAAATAAACACTTAACATAATATGCACAATATAAATACAAAGCTAAATATGGCTTGTACAAGTATGGTTAAGTTAAGGTTATTGCACTATGAATACCCTACTGTCCTCTGTACTCTATGTCCCCCCCCCGCCAAGTGAGGAGTTATAGAGTGTGATGGCATGGTGAACAAGAGAGTTCTTAGATCTATCATTCTTAGATAGATAGATAGATAGATAGATAGATAGATAGATAGATAGATAGATAGATAGATGTACTTTATTGATCCCAAACTGGGAAATTACAGTGTAACAGCAGCATGACAGTAGATGACCAAAATGATAGAAACACACACAGCATAATAGGCAAAGGGATTACCCATGAAAAGTAAAACTGCCGAAATAACTTATATACATCATAGATGAATAGATGGTGACCTGTTTAGATACATGAATCATACTTGCTGTACAATGCAGGACTATCAGGCGCAGGCTGAAATGTGAGGCACCAATTACACTGCAAGGTGCAGTATGGCAACATAGTTATGACCAGAATTCGGCATTAGAGTGAGTTACTGTACAGTGAAATGGCATGCGGCAGGAAAGATTTTGTGTACCTGACCATTTGGCAGTGAAGTTGTAGCAGTCTGCAGGAGAAATGCTCCGATGTCTGCCCAGTGTGTGGTGGAGGGGGTGATCAGGATTGTCCATGATGGATTGCAGTTTGTTTAGTGTCCTCTTCTCCACCACAGTCTCAAAGGTCTCCGGCCTTAGACGAATCACAGAGGCAGCCCTCTTGATAATTTTGTCAAGTCTGTTGGTGTTGCTGGCTCTGATACTGCTACCCCAACAGACAGCAGCAAAGAAGATGGTGCTGGTGACAATGGCCTGGTAGAAAAGCTCCAGCATCCTGTTGCGCATGTTGAAGGATCTCAGCTTCCTCAGGAAGTAGAGTCTGCTTATCCCCTTCTTGTACGCAGCATCGGTGTTAGATTTCCAGTTCAGTCCATTGCTGATCATGACACCCAGGTATTTGTAGTCCTCCACTACCTCCACATCCTCCCCCCTAATTTGCAATAGCTGGGCTGATTTTTGATCACTGGGATTGTTTGGGAGATCCTTGTGAGTTTTTGACTCAGTCAAAACTTTGAGGAGACCATGGTGACTGTGGAGGTCAATGAAGATCATTGAGAGATCAAAAACTGGCAAGATCTCTCAATGATCTCCACCCCTGTGTAAAAGGGGTAGAATAGCACAAGAAACCTCTCAGATATATAATATACATCTCATTGGTCACCCAACAAACTCTCAATGATCCCCCAGTGATCTCTTCTGGTCTCTCAATGATTTCTCACTGATATCTCAAAGATCTTTTTAGATTACCATGAAAATCATACAAGGATCTCCCAGACATTGGGCGGTGGTGGCCTAATGGCTAGGGATATGAACTGGTGACTGAAGGTCACCAGTTTAATCCATGGACCAGCAACATCATATCTGGGTGGGACAGATTACATAGCAGTGTTTGTCCCACCCCATTAACCCCACTGTGGTGCCCTTGAGCAAGGCCCTTAACCCCAACTGCTACAGTGGAGCTGCTCAGTGGCCGCAGGTCAGTATGTGGTTGTACTGGACTCCTTCCAGGTGTTAATGTGAACAGGGTGTCTGTGAAAAGGAGAGACTGCCTCTCAATGGACCTCCCCTGTATAAATAAAGGTAAAAAAACAAACAAACAAAAAAAAATTAAAACAGAAATGGCTTTTTTGAGGCTCTCAGAAATCTTTGAGAGATCAAGTCAATTTTTGATCTCTCGGTGATCACCTGGTGATTTTCATATGTGTAAAGGGGTCCTTAGTTCATTAAAATAGATTAGAATTACGTTGTAAAAATTACATTGTTATTTTCAAGTAGGTTGAAAATAGACTATGTACAGTGGGTATAAAAAGTCTACACACCCCTGTTGAAATGCCATTTTTCTGATGTAAAAAAGTGAGACCAAGATCAATCATTTCAAAACTTTTTCCACCATTAATGTGACCTATAACCTGTACAATCCAATTGAAAAACAAACTGAAATCTTTTAAGGCAAAAAATAAAAAACAAAAAACTTACAACAACCTAGGTGCATAAATATGCATACCCTTAAACTAATACTTTGTTGCAGCACCTTTGGCTTTTAATACAGCACTCAGTCTTTTTGGGTACGAGTCTGTCCATGTGACACATCTTGATGTGGCAATATTTGCCCACTCTTCTTCTTTGCAAAATCACTTCAAATCTGTCAGATTATGAGGGTATCTCCTGTGCACAGCCCTCTTCAGATCACCCCACAGATGTTCAATCGGATTCAGGTCTGCACTCTGGCTGGGCCATTCCAAAACCTTTATGTTCTTCTGGTGAAGCTGTTATGACCTGAGCGCCGGTCTTGTCCGCGCTCGGGCTACGCATAGTTCGCTGCCGGCTTTGACAGCTGTGGGTTATATTCTGGCTGCACCGGGATCTTATTGTGAAGGCGCTCGGTGGGGATCCCGGCTGTCAAGGTCGGCCAGCTGGCTGTCATTACTGCTCGTTAGGGCTTGCCCTTATTAGGTGGGCACTGACGGCAGTTAGATTGCAGGAGTATCGTCAGACATCGTCTAAACCTCGTCAGACATTCATCGTTCTGGTCTTGTCAGGTTCGTGTGTATACTCTCGTGCTTATGCTCGTTCATGTCATGTCATGTTTTAGACCGTAAGCGGCTGGGGTTAGCCTTACGGTAACATGCTCTATGTTCAGTGTTTCTTCGCCACAGTCATAGTCTTGTATGTGTGTCTCGTGTCTTGTAAATAAATCACCATCATTGCAAATCTCATCGGTGGACTCTTGGCGTCTTATGGTGATCCGCGAGGGTCACCGCATGACAGTATACTCCCGCCTGGACGTCTAAACGGAGACGCCACACTGAGACGCCTTTCTTCCGTGAGTTGTGCCATTGTGTGGAGTTTTTTCTCCTGTAGTTGGACTTGGTAGGGAGATGCCCGCCAGCGAGTGTGATTATTGCCCGGAGTGGCTGGAGGAGAGATTGACGGCTATCAGGCGGAAGCCGCCCGTCTCATGCCCACTGAAGTGGCTGGTTATCACTTAGACCTCGCCCAGCGGGCTGTGCACCGTTACCATCTTACCTATATTCCGGAAGGGAAAAAGAGGTTATCATGGATTTTTGCACAGCGCACATTGAGGGAGAAGGCGCTCCAGGAAACCCCTCCACCTCCCGCGAGGACAGCGTCCCTGGCGAGAGTGGAGATCCATCGGCTGGAGGGAAAGCCCGGCAGGGGACCTGTGGATCGGAATCCAGTACCTGTCGCCCACCCAGTTCCAGCGTCATGTGTTCCTGGGCCCTTTGCCACTCCATCGGCCAGTAGGCCCCATAGCCGTGCTCCTACCAAGCCCCAACGAGAATCCCGTCCGGATCCTGCTCCGGGTCGTCGGAGGGACCCAACCTCCCTGTTGGCCGCATCATTCACGTCACGACAGAGGGGAATCCCCGCAGTCGCGGCCCACGGGTCATCTGTTCCAGTTGCGCTGTCAGCTCCTCGTGCCCGTGTCGCCCCGACTGCCATGTCCTCCTCTTTGACGTCACCCCCTGCGGCTGGGAGTACTGTGAGTCGTGCTTCGGCAAGGCTTGTCAGCAATCCATCCTGAGCGGCTCCTCCTCGTGGCCCTGAGGAGCCTGCCGTTTTCTACCGGAGCGATAAAAGGAGAACTCCACCCGCTGCAGCAGGCACCATCTTCTCTCCAGGAGACAGGCAAGTGTGAGTTATTTCTTCCCACCATTATTATGATCTGCCTTGTCTGACTCCTGGGGTTGGAGTTCGGGGTTCGCAGCCCCTTGAGCTTCCGCCACCTGCTGTAACTCCATCCATCCATCCATTCATCCATCTTCTACCGCTTTTCTGGAGGTCGGGGTCGTGGAGGCAGCAGTTCAAGCAGAGAAGCCCAGACTTCCCTCTCCCCAGCCACCTTCTCCAGCTCTTCAGAGGGGATACCAAGGCGTTTCCAGACCAGCTGGGAGACATAGTCTCTCCACCGAGTCCTGGGTCTGCCCCGGCGTCTCCTCCCAGTGGGACGTGCCTGAAACACCTCAAGTGGGAGGCGTCCAGGAGGCATCCTAATCAGATGCCCATACCACCTCAACTGACTCCTTTCAATGTGGAGGAGCAGCGGTTCTACTCTGAGCCTCTCCCGGATGACTGAGCTCCTCACCCTATCTCTGAGGGTGAGTCCAGCAATCCTATGGAGAAAGCTCATTTCAGCCGCTTGTATCCGCGATCTCGTTCTTTCGGTCATTGCCCAAAGCTCGTGACCATAGGTGAGAGTAGGAACGTAGATTGACTGGTAAATTGACAGCTTTGCCTTAGAACTAAGCTCCCTCTTCGCCACAACAGACTGGTGGAGACAGAAAGGCGGAGAAAGGCGGAGACCTTGGCGGACTGATCCCACCTGTTGTAACTGTTATTCCTAAACCTGCTGCCTCTGTGTCTTCTCCTGCCGAGTGGTCCGCGACGCCAGGCCTACGTCGTGGGAGGAGGAGGGGGCCTGCACGGCTGGAAAGCCTGGATCCAGCCCAGCAGCCACGTCGTGGACAGAGGAGGAGAGCAGACTGCGGCCCGGAACCTGTGCCGACGGAGAAGCGTCCCCGGGTTTCCTCGCCGGAACGGTCTGAGTCAGCGGGTCGAGTGTCCCCTGCCCCCACGCCCTACGGGTCATCGCCGTGGACATCAGCGCGGGAGGAACCTCAGGCTGAAGATGTTATCTTGCCAGCTGCGGAGCCCGATGCAGCTGAGTTGGAGCCTGCGGACGAGAGTCGCCACCCTGAACCTGGATCGACGGAGTCCTGGGTGGCAACAGAACCCGAGTGCAGGCAAGTGCTCCCTCTTGTGTCTCTGTCCTCTGTTTCGGAGCATTTGTGCCTGCCTCTCGGGGAGGCGAGTGAGGAGCAGCCGCCTGCTGCACCCGAGCTTGTCTCGCTGAGTTCTGTTGCTACCGGTGATACTGATCCCGGTTTGTTTGTTGTGTGTGAGCTTCATTGCAGTGTCGCCGGCATGGAGCGAGTCGGGGTCACTGATTTGGAGGTTTCAGGTTTGGGGGTGGAGATCGTCAGCGGAGCTGCACCGACCCAGTCGGTGTCCTTTGTGGAGGCTGCAGTGGCCCAATCAGGGTCCGACGGGGGGGGGGGGGCCCGAGACCCAATCGGGGTCCATCGCTGGAGCGGCTTTGGCCCAATCGGGGTCCACCGCAGCCGCGGTTCTGGCCCAATTGAAGTCCGACGTGGGTGCAGCCGGGACTCAATTGGGGTCCAGTGGAGGTGCAGTGCCGGTGTGGTCCACGGATGGTGGAGGAGCTGCAGACCCTTCGCCGTCGGATGGAGTACGGGCTCATCTTTGCCTTCTACTCCCTCTACTGAGTCATCGCCCCTGCGTATCATCGCCAGAGGCCGTGGGGGTCCCTTTTTGCTCGCCCCGGCTCTAACGAGTTTTGTCTCTGCCAGGGAGGCCGCCACAGGCTGTTTTTCCCCGGTACTGGTGGCTGAGGGACGCGGGTCGGCCGCCTGAGGAACTGCTTCGCCGGTTCGGCGCTTTGGGTCGGCCACCCGACGTGTTATGTGTTTTGCTGGGCGACCTGGTTCGGCCACCAGAGGAGCGGACGTGCTGGGCTTTGGACTGTGGTGAGCCGCCCGGTCATGTCCCGCCCCCCATGACCACCCGTCGGCTGTTGGACGCGGGGAGACCACCCGAACTGTTCCTGGGGCGCTGGGTCTCCGCCATTCGGCATGAAGTGTTGGGGGGGGGGGGGTAGAGGTCACTTTTTGGTGGGGGTTGATCCAGTAATTGTTCTGTTTTTTTTTTCCTTGTTACCCTGTGTGTCTTTGTAATGGTTATTTGGGTATATGTGGGTATTTGTGGTTTGCCCTGCAGTTGCCTTATTTTGTTTTATGTGCAGTTAGGTTTGACCCAGTAATTGTTCTGTTTTTCTGTATTTGGTTATTTGAAAATTCACTTGCGCATTCTCACAGGTGAGAAGCTATTTTCTTGTATAACATGTGGGCAAAGATTTAATTTTTTTCTTGCTGTCCTATGCTGTTTGCTGTAATTGTTATTTGGGCATTTAATCTGACCTGAGTGTTTGGTATATTTTTTTTGTCATTGTGCTGTGTTAGTTTTGTTTCCCTTGCCTGGTCTTGATTGTGTTTTTTCGTACTGATTGTGGGTTTGGTCTCTCTCTCCCTCCGGACCTGCCCCCAGCCGCCCACCCTGAAGGGGGTGGGGGGGCAGGGTGGTCTATGGGCATTCTGGAAGCCCACCCTCGGAGGGAGGGCACTGTTATGACCCGAGTGCCGGTCTTGTCCGCGCTTGGGCTACGCATAGCTCGCTGCCGGCTTTGACAGCTGTGGGTTATATTCTGGCTGCACCAGGATCTTATTGTGAAGGCGCTCGGTGGGGCTCCCGGCTGTCAAGGTCGGCCAGCTGGCTGTCATTACTGCTCGTTAGGGCTCGCCCTTATTAGGCGGGCACTGACGGCAATTAGATTGCAGGAGTATCGTCAGACATCGTCTAAACCTCGTCAGACATTCATCGTTCTGGTCTTGTCAGGTTCGTGTGTATATTCTCGCGCTTATGCTCATTCATGTCATGTCATGTTTTAGACCGTAAGCGGCTGGGGTTAGCCTTACGGTCCCATGCTCTATGTTCAGTGTTTCTTCGCCACAGTCATAGTCTTGTATGTGTGTCTCGTGTCTTGTAAATAAATCACCATCATTGCAAAACTCATCGGTGGACTCTTGGCGTCTTATGGTGATCCGCGAGGGTCACCGCTTGACAGAAGCCATTCTTTTGTTGATCTGGATGTGTGCTTTGGGTCACTGTCGTGCTGAAAGATGAAGTTCCTCTTCATCTTCAGCATTCTAGCAGAAGTCTGAAGGTTTTGTGACAACAATGACTGGTATTTGGAACTGTTCATAATTCCCTCCACCTTGACTAAGGCCCCAGTTCCAGCTAAAGAAAAACAGCCCTAAAGCATGATGCTGCCCCCCACCATGCTTCACTGTAGGTATGGTGTTCTTTTGGTGATGAGCAGTGTTGTGTTTGCGCCAAGTGGTGGAGTGGTTAGCACTGCGGCAGCACAGCAACTCACCCTTGGCCAGGGGATCCTGGGTTTGATCCCAGCCCCTGACCAACAGTGATCTGTGTGGAGTTTGCATGTTCTCCCCGTGTCGCCGTGGGTTTACTCCGGGATTTCTACGATTTCCTCCCACATGCCAAAAACATCCAAGTTAGGTTAACTGGAGACTCTAAAGTGGCCCCAGGTGTGAATGTGTGTGTGACTGGTGAAAGGGTTGGGCGCCGCACCAGTGGTTGCCTCATCCACTCATGTGAATGCCCTGTAATTTCCCCATTGTGGGACTAATAAAGGAATCTAAATCTAAAAACTGAAAAACTACACCTTTTGAAATTATGGCCAAAAAGTTCAACCTTGGTTTCATCAGACCATAATACATTTTCCCACATGCGTTTAGAAGATTTCAAATGGGTTTTTGCAAAAAGTAGCCAGGCTTGGATGTTTTTCTTCATAAGATGCGGCTTCTGTCTTGCCACCCTACCCCATAGCCCAGACATATAAAGAAGACGGGAGATAGTTGTCACATGTGCTCAACAGCCAGTACTTGCCAAAAATTCCTGCAGCTCCTTCAATGTTGCTGTCAGCCTCTTGGCAGCTTTCTTAACCAGTTTTCTTCTCATCTTTTCATCAACTTTGGAGGGGCATCCAGTTCTTGATAATGTCACTGTTGTGCCATATTTTCTCCACTTGAAGATGACTGTCTTCACTGTGTTCCATGGTATATTTAATGCCTTGGAAATTCATTTGTACCCTTCTCCTGAGTGATACCTTTGATCAGTGAGATCCCTCTGATGCTTTGAAAGCTCTCTGCAGACCATGGCTTGTGCTGTAAGATGTGACTACAAAAACATCAGGAAAAGCCTGCTAGAACAGCTGAACTTTTTGGGGGGTTAATCAGAGGCACTTTAAATGGTGACAGATGTGTGCTGACTCCCATTTCAGAATCAGAATCAGAATCAGAATCAGCTTTATTGGCCAAGTATGCACAACACATACAAGGAATTTGACTTTGGCTAAAAACTTGCTCTCGTTGTTCAGGTGAAGGATTTAAATAAGGATTCAATGACAACCAGAGTATGTACAGTAAATTACAGTCTGTCCACGTTTCTATAAAAGGATGCAAATATATACAGGAATATATGCAGTTATTTACTCGGACTAACCACACTTTGCAGAAATATATGAAAAAATATACAATCACACAGTATTTCAATGTGGACTCAGATTCAGTGATATAATGTGAATGAAGTAAAAAGCAGTGTGAGAGTTATGTGCAATGTAATAATGGATGAAAAGTCATGAGTACAGCAGCAGGTAGGACTAGGTGAATGTTAGGAGTTCATCAGAGTGATGGCTTGAGGAAAGAAACTGTTCCTGTGACGGGTGGTTTTGACCTTCAGTGATCTGTAACGACGACCAGAAGATAGAAGTTCAAACAGTTTGTGGCCGGGGTGTGATGGGTCAGCACAGATGTTTCCCGCCCGTTTCCTGGTTATGGACCGATATAAGTTCTCAATGGGGGGTAGGTCGGTACCAATGATCCTCTCCGCAGACTTAATGATCCGCTGCAGTCTGGTCTTGTCCTATTTAGTGGCAGATCCAAACCAGACAGTGATGGAAAAGCAGAGGACAGATTGGATGATGGCGGTGTAGAAGACAACCAGCAGCTCCTGAGGCAAATCAAACTTCTTGAGCTGACGCAGAAAAAACAACCTCTGCTGGGCCTTTTTCCGGACAGTGTCTATATGGGAGGACCACTTCAGGTTCCGGGAGATTGTGGTACCCAGAAACTTGAAGGAGTCCACAGTGGACACTGTGCTGTTGAGGATGGTGAGTGGGGGGAATGAAGGGGGGTGTCGCCTGAAATCCACAGTCATCTCCACCGTTTTGGCTGGGTTAAGTTCAAGATGGTTCTGGCTGCACCAGAGGATCAGCTGCTCCACCTCCCGCCTGTATGCAGACTCATCATCATCCCGGATCAAACCGATGACTGTGGTGTCGTCCGCAAACTTCAGGAGCTTCACCGAAGGGTCCTCTGAGGTGCAGTCGTTGGAGTAGAGGGAGAAGAGCAGTGGGGAAAGGACACATCCTTGGGGGGCGCCAGTACTAATTTTTCGGGAGCTGGATGTAAATCTCCCTAGCTTCACCTGTTGCCACCTGTCAGTCAGAAAGCTGGAGATCCACTGGCAGGTGGAGGGGGGCACCTTGAGCTGGAGGAGTTTCTGATGACGAATGCCTGGGATGATGGTGTTGAACGCTGAGCTGAAGTCGACAAACAGGATCCTGGCGTACGTCCCTGGGGAGTCGAGGTGTTGCAGGATGTAATGTAGTCCCATATTCACTGCATCATCCACTGACCTGTTTGACCGGTAGGCAAACTGCAGTGGGTCCATCAGGGGGCCTGTGATGACCTTCAGGTGGTTCAGCACCAATCTCTCCAAGGATTTCATGACCACAGAGGTCAGGGCAACAGGTCTGTAGTCGTTTAATCCTGTAATAGAGGGTTTCTTGGGAACTGGAATGATGATGGAGCGTTTGAAGCAGGAAGGCACTTCACGCAGCTCCAGTGATCTGTTAAAGATCCGGGTGAAGATGGGGGCCAACTCGTTGGAGCAGACTCTCAGGCAGGACGGAGACACACCATCAGGTCCTGCAGCCTTCTTGATCTTTTGTCTCTGAAAGACCCGGCGCACCTCCTCTTCACAGATCATTAGTGCTGGTGGGAGGTCAGAGTGGAGGAGGGATGGAGTTCCTGGGGCTGCAGATAATCCTTTTGTGTGGGTGGGAGGTGAGAACTGTAGGTTCTTTTCAAACCTGCAGTAAAAGCTGTTTAGGTCATTAGCCAGCTGGAGGTTTTCCGCAGGGTGGGGGGATGGTCTCCTGTAGTTGGTGATATTCCGTAGGCCTCTCCAGACAGAAGCAGAGTTGTTAGCTGAGAAGTTTTTTTGTAACTTCACACTGTAGCTCCTCTTAGCAAGCCTGGTCTCCTTCGTCAGCATGTTTCTGGCCCGCTTGTACAGAGTCCAGTCACCAGTCCTGTAGGCCTCCTCCTTGGTCTGACGTAGCTGCTTCAGTTTAGGAATGAACCAGGGTTTATTGTTGTTGTATATGCAGAAGGTCTTGGTCTGCACACACATGTCCTCGCAGAAACAGGTGTATGATGTCACAGTGTCAGTGAGTTCATTTAAGTTAATGGCTGCAGCTTCAAAAACACTCCAATCTGTGCAGTCAAAGCAGGCTTGTAACTTCAGCTTTGATTCCTCAGTCCATTTCTTCACAGTCCTTACAACAGGCTTGGAAGTTTTTAGTTTCTGTCTGTATGTTGGAATAAGATGGAGCAGGCAGTGGTCAGAAAAACCCAGAGCTGCATGGGGGACGGCATGATAGGCGTTTCTTAAAACTGTGTAACAGTTTTAACATGAGTTTCAGTTTGAATGGTTAATTATGAACACAGCCACATCCCCAGTTATAAGAGGGTGTGCTTATTTATGCAACCAGGTTATTGTAAGTTTTTTTTTATTTTTTTCCTTAAAAGATTTCTGTTCATTTTTCAATTGGGTTGTACAGGTTATAGGTCACATTAATGGTGGAAAAAGTTTTGAAATGATTTATCTTGGTCTATTTTTTTTTACATCACAAAAGCCTGACATTTGAACAGGGGTGTGTAGACTTTTTTATATCCGCTGTATATAAGAAAACATTATTAAGCACAAGCTTTTTCCTCTTTGAATCTTTCTTTTCATCATCCGCCACCCTCTTCCATCCACTGCCTGTGAGATAAATCACACCAATTTCATAAACAGCACTAACTTGAGCTGGATGCACCTGAACACACACAATCACTGCATGCATTCATGAACGGAAATGGGAAAAAAAAAAACAACCAAAAAACATGCCGGCAGACACAGAAGACCCAGAGATATTTGTTATGTCCGTAAAATGTGGCACATTAATGAGGAGAGTGGTGGACTACACAGGACTTTATTATATGACTCACACTGATACAGAAACGCTCCCGTTAGGCAGAGAGGTGGTCGATGAGACCGCCCCTCTGCCACGCAGCCCCCTTATATTCTGGGTGACATCACCACCCGTGTCACACCATAAAGAGTCCTAATAACAACACTACATACCCCCCATCCAGAAGAAAAATCAAAAATGCACACATACCATTCAGACCTTCCCAAATTTATAGCCTGAATCATACACTACCAATAAACAAGACAATTAGGCCTATCCATGCACACAAACAACTAAAACTAGAGGGGGACAGGTGGACTGCTGTCCCACCTCCACACGACTAGACGGATTATTCTGCTGTCTTTATCAATATATAGTCCATGAAATAAAATGCTACCGTGTTCCTAATGTAATGTAAAATGACCCTATAAACATATATAAATACAGGTAAAACCTCAATTCAACAACCAACCAGTCAATATTTACATTCACGCCCTGCTATTAACACACCCAACAAAACCACCCCATAACCCGGGCCAACCACACAGTAATACTGTATATGCCCCAAACACATTGACACAACTGTTACTTGGTTTCCTTTTTTTTCTTTGTCATGGGCAATTCACATAGCAACTCTGCACAAGAAACATATTGACTACGTAGCCTGAACAATGCATACATTAATATTTCAGCAATTCACACATAAACAACATGCAGAACACATTAACTCGGGCAATCAGGAAAAACATATTTTAAACACATTGCCCCCTTTAACTTATCAGTCATACAGCATGGAAAGCCCCCCCAGAGACCTGTCAGGTGGGTCCCGACCAGAGCGTCGTCTCTTTTTAGCACCCGGAGATGACCCACGCCGGTACCGAAGCCCCTCACCTTCCTCATAAACACTTCGCAGCTTGTTGGGGTGTCTGTCTGTACCATCCATCAGCTGCAGGAAACCGTCCTCCCAAACAGCCACCACCTGCAGCCGCCCCTGGTCCTCCTGTGTCCTCTGCTTCCTGTGGGCAACTCTCAATCGGGCCTCCTCTCTGGGTTGAACCAAATCAGCGACCCCCAGAGGAGCCCTGCTTGGCTTCCAGTGTTCCTGTGTGGCCCGTCGTTTAACCGTGCCAGCCGGTCCTGTCCTGCTCATTTTTATTTTAGACACCAGCGAAGCTGTTGTGACCCCCTGCTTCTCGGTACCTCCCAGCCGAACTCCAGAAGCAGAATGAGTCAGCCGCTCAGCTCCATCCGCCGTCACGGGCGTCCCATGGCACAGCCCAGTTCCCTCAGCTAGGGCAACTTGGGCTCTGGCCCAGGAACCCTCCCGCGATGGCCCTGGATGGGGTTGGTCCTGTTTGCTTTCAAGATTACTAGGCCAAGGTTCAATCTATATTGCATCATCCATCACCGCTGGCATAGGTCGGTTCCATAAACTACAGCCCGACCACTCTTCTTCAGTGCTGCTGATGGAAAACCCCAGTCCATAGAAGAGGTCGCAGCTCATCACATTCTCGCCACCGCCAGTCACAATAAACTTCAGGTTAATGGCCACCGATGATTTATAATGGGCCGTCAGCTCCACCAAACCCACAATGGGCATCTTCCATCCTCCATAGCCGCACAACAACTCTAAATGACCTCTCAGCTGATAATAAGGGAAGAAACTCCTCACGGTGGGCCAGTTCAACACCGACCTCACTGCACCCATGTCAACCAGTAATGGTACCTCCACTCTGTCCAGTTCCACCACACAATACGTACGGCCGTCGGTGTCCAGGGAAATGGTGTGGATAACTGTGGGAGTTGGAGCAGTGGTGTCCGCTTTATGTCGCTGTTCTCCTTGCTCGAACCTATTACAGGCCCTGGCAAAGTGATGCAGGAGTCCGCACTTGCCACAGCGTTTGCCTCTTGCCGGAGACTCTCTCGCCTTGTCCCGGTGCTTAGTGGACACACAACCCGAATACTTGGGTGATCCCGGGGTGGACCTCATCTTTACAGCTGTAGCACATTCCTCTTCTTCACTGTCCGGATCCACAGCCTGCGTCATTGATTGTGAGTCATGGTGGCGTAGCGTAGCTCTGTCACCGAGGCTGTGTGATAATTTGTCCGCTGCTTCACACTGTTGAGCTATCTCCACAACCCTGGCTAGAGTTAATTCGGGGGAGTGTGTAAGCAATCTCAACCGAGCTGATGAACACAGAGTGTGCTCCGCCAGCTGGTCGTGGACCATTTCTTCCTCAAAGTCACCAAACTGGCAGTCCCCAGCCAGCTGCTGTAGGTCTGCAACATAGTGCTGCACTGACTCGCCAGCCCGCTGGAGGTGCTGCAGAAAATGGACCCTTCTGATGACGATGTTTGTAGGTGTGCGAAAATGTCGCGCCATTCGCTCAACCACGTCATTGAAGCTATCGCCAGCTCCCAAGGTAGAAAGGATACATTGTCCCTCCATGCCCAAATTGTGGACCAAAATCGCCCTTGCTCATACCTTCTTCAGTTCACCCAGGTTTAGTGCCACCAAGTACAGTGGGGTAAAAAGTATTTAGTCAGCCACCAATTGTGCAAGTTCTCCCACTTAAAAGATGAGAGAGGTCTCCAATTTTCATCATAGGTATACTTCAACTATGAGAGACAAAATGAGAAAAAAAAAATCCAGAAAATCACATTGTCTGATTTTTAAAGAATTTATTTGCAAATTATGGTGGGAAATTAGTATTTGGTCAATAACAAAAGTTCATCTCAATACTTTGTTATATACCCTTTGTTGGCAATGACAGAGGTCAAACGTTTTCTGTAAGTCTTCACAAGGTTTTCACACACTGTTGCTGGTATTTTGGCCCATTCCTCCATGCAGATCTCTTCTAGAGCAATGATGTTTTGGGGCTGTAGCTGGACGACACAGACTTTCAACTCCCTCCAAAGATTTTCTATGGGGTTGAGATCTGGAGACTGGCTAGGCCACTCCAGGAACTTGAAATGCTTCTTACGAAGCCACTCCTTCATTGTGGTGGTGTGTTTGGGACCATTGTCACGCTGAAAGACCCAGCCACGTTTCATCTTCAATGCCCTTGCTGATGGAAGGAGGTTTTCACTCAAAATCTCACGATACATGGCCCCATTCATTCTTTCCTTTACACTGATCAGTCGTCCTGGTCCCTTTGCAGAAAAACAGCCCCAAAGCATGATGCTTCCACCCCCATGCTTCACAGTAGATATGGTGTTCTTTCTCCTCCAAACACGACAAGCTGGGTTTTTACCAAAAAGTTCTATTTTGGTTTCATCTGACCATATGACATTCTCCCAATCCTCTTCTGGATCATCCAAATGCTCTCTAGCAAACTTCAGACGGGCCTGGACATGTACTGGCTTAAGCAGGGGGACACGTCTGGCACTGCAGGATTTGAATCCCTGGCGGCGTAGTGTGTTACTGATGGTAGCCTTTGTTACTTTGGTCCCAGCTCTCTGCAGGTCATTCACTAGGTCCCCCCGTGTGGTTCTGGGATTTTTGCTCACCGTTCTCATGATCATTTTGACCCCACGGGGTGAGATCTTGCGTGGAGCCCCAGATCGAGGGAGATTATCAGTGGTCTTGTATGTCTTCTATTTTCTAATAATTGCTCCCACAGATGATTTCTTCACACCAAGCTCCTTACCTATTGCAGAGTCAGTCTTCCCAGCCTGGTGCAGGTCTACAATTTTGTTTCTGGTGTCCTTTGCCAGCTCTTTGGTCTTAGCCATAGTGGAGTTTGGAGTCTGACTGTTTGAGGTTGTGGACAGGTGTCTTTTATACTGATAACGAGTTCAAACAGGTGCCATTAATACAGGTAACGAGTGGAGGACAGAGGATCCTCTTAAAGAAGAAGTTACAGGTCTGTGAAGGCCAGAAATCTTGCTTGTTTGTAGGTGACCAAATACTTATTTTCCACCATAATTTGCAAATAAATTCTTTAAAAATCAGACAATGTGATTTTCTGGATTTTTTCCCCCTCATTTTGTCTCTCGTAGTTGAGGTATGCCTATGATGAAAATTGGAGACCTCTCTCATCTTTTAAGTGGGAGAACTTGCACAATTGGTGGCTGACTAAATACTTTTTTTCCCCACTGTAGTTTTTAAATGTGGCAAACCATCTTGCCCAAGGAACCGGAGGCTTCCCCGGAGACTCCAAAAACGGCCGAATTGCAGACACGCCAGCATCCATAACTTTATCCTCATCGCCAAATGTTATGTCCGAAAAACGTGGCACAATAATGAGGCGGGTGATGAACTACACAGGACTTTATTATATGACTCACACTGATACAGAAATGCTCCCGTTAGGCAGAGAGGTGGTCAAAGAGACCGCCCCTCTGCCACGCAGCTCTCCTATACTCCGGGTGATGGCACCACCCGTGTCACACCATAAAGAGTCCTAATAACAACACTACAATATTCTCCATAAAAAGGTGATGTTGACAAGTTCTGATCAACTGTGAGCTGTGTAGCTTGTCTCTGCTGTGACAACCACACATGTGCTGCTTCAGGCTGAGTAATTAGTTCTTACCACCATGGTAGTAACCACTGGGAGACACACTATTGATAATGCTGCATGTGTGTCTATGTGCATGAGTGCATGTGTGTTACATAATGATTCTCCAAGGAATACATTACACCCTGCAGGTCATTCAGGTTGTAATCACCGTCAGGTTGCACATCTCTCCTTTCATTTAGCCTTATTTTTCTTTTTTAAAAAGTGCTGCCTGTTATGTTGAGATTTAAAAAAACTCCCCAAACACTTGATAACAGGTTTACAAAAACTCCGCTAACCACAATAGGGCTGTGCAATATGACCACAATTTCGGTAACAATATACAGTGTGTATACATACAGTATATATCATGATATATATTTTCTGTAAATTCTGTAGTTTATATACCTATGGTAACCAATAAAAAGGACTCAGTTTTTTTACATTTTAAATTACATACTGAAAATAATCAGTTGTACAATTAATTTGTCATTAATTTTATGCACCTTTTTCTCCTCTTAATTTTGCAGTGTGGTTATAGAGTTGTTTTTTAATGTGCATTTGAGATGACTTCAATTTTATTCTTTATCACTACTAATTAAAATTAATTATTAATTAAAATTTTTTAGAAATTAAGTTACATTAGGAGCCAATTTACTCGTCCGACACGTCTGAATAAATTTACTATTTATTTAGTGTGTAAGCGGCCGCTGTCACACACTTTTGCAGCTTTAGTAATATTTTTTCAGACAAAATTAAGAAACTCAGCAATAATTTAAACCAAAGAAATGATGGTCTGATACACTAAAATGTTTCCTATTAGCGACAAGTTAGCATGGTCATTTAGCATTTGTTGTTTTATAATTGAATGAATGAATGAATGAATGAATGAATCTTTATTTCGGATAGATTAAAAGTAAAGATTAAAAGAAACAGAATAATATAACAAAGGCAAAAAAAATCCAACAAGGTCAAATTAAACAATAACTCCTCTGATTATACAGTTCAACATAAGTTATCCGAAATGGGTGATGGCTGAAGCTGCAGCTTATATTGCCCACCCATATTCCATCCAAGAATTCAAAAGAAAAACAAAACAAGAGCGATTACAATTCGGAACAAAGCTAAGACAAAATGTGACAAACAGAACTAAGCAACGACACAACACAGACTGGATATGACAATCCTTATGTGATTTTACATGTCATCTTGTATATATGTTTGGAATATTTCTTCCTTTAGTTTTTGTTTAAATTGTCCAAGCGTTGTACATGATTTTAATTCAGGTCCAAAATCGTTCCATAATTTGACTCCTTGCACTGAAACATAGTGTTGCTTGGTGGTAGTTCTCACTGAAGGTTTTTGAAATATACATGTTCCTCTGAAATGATATTGCTTCTCCCTTATTTGGAACAGCTTTTGGATATTTGCAGGCAGTGATAGATTCTTCACTTTAAACATTATTACTGCAGTTTTAAAGTCAACCAGATCTTTCAACTTGAGAGCTTTTAATTTAAGAAAAAGTGGGTTTGTTGGTTCCCTGTAAGCAGCTTTGTTTATTATTCTAATAGCTCTCTTCTGAAGCATAAATACTGGATATATGTTTGTTTTATATGTATTTCCCCATACTTCAGTACAATATGTCATGTATGGGAGTATTAATGAATGATACAAAGTATATAATGTGGGTTGATTCAGCAAATATTTCGCTCTGTGTAGTATTGCGATTGATTTATATATTTTACCTTTAATATAATTAATATGTGACTTCCAATACAGTTTATTATCAATTATTACTCCAAGAAATTTAGTTTCAGATACCCTTTCAATCTCTACACCATTTACACTGAGGTTAGATACTAAATTGTTGTGATGGTTGTTAAAAACTATAAATTTTGTCTTACTTAAATTGAGCGTTAATTTGTTTGAATCAAACCACAGTTTAAGCTTTCTTAATTCCTTTCCGAGTGTATCCAAAAGTTGTTCCAAATTGCTTCCACTGCATAATAGATTAGTGTCATCGGCAAACAATATTAAATCCATTTTTTCCAAGACTTTACATATATCATTTATATACATATTGAATAACAATGGCCCCAAAACTGAACCCTGTGGGACTCCACAAGTAACCTTCAGTAACTGTGAGTTTTTGTTACCAACACATACATACTGATATCTATTCTTTAAGTAACTACTTAACCAGGACAGTGATACCCCCCTAATACCACAATTTTGTAGTTTCTTTAATAATAAATTGTGATCCACTGTATCAAATGCTTTTTTAAGATCCAGGAATACCCCAACTGAATACTCTTTATTTTCAACGGCAGTTGATATTTTTTCTATAAATTCCATTAGAACAAATGCAGTTGTCCTCTTGTGTCTGAACCCATATTGCTGCTCACACAATAAATTATTCTTCATTATGAAGTTGTCAATTCTCTCACAGAATATTTTTTCAAGTATCTTGGAAAATTGCGGCAATAGTGAAATTGGTCTATAGTTTGAAAGTTCCCCTCTGTCACCCGTCTTGTATATCGGAATTACTTTAGCTATTTTCATTGCATTGGGAAATATACCTGTTTGGAGAGACAGGTTACAAATATACCTCAGTGGTTTCACTAAGTATTCGATAATAGTTTTGACTAAGAGCATGTCAATACCGTCACAGTCCGTAGATGTCTTACTTTTAAACGATTTAACAATTTCAATGACCTCTCTCTCGTCTGTGTTCTTTATAAAAATGGAGTCTTTTATAGTAGTGTTTTTGCTTATTGTATCACCCGTAGGTGCCGTAATGGGTATTTCTCGAGCCAAATTAGGACCAATGTTAACAAAAAAGTTATTAAATTCATCTGCAGGTGAAACTGCATTCACACTCTGAGTCGTTGTATTATTTTTTGAAAAATTGGTTGGGTAGCTTGTATTTCTGTTTTTATTTCCAGCAATATTGTTTGGTATTGTCCATGTATTTTTAATATTGTCTCTGTTTTTCTCCAGTTCTTTACTGTAATAGTCTCTTTTACTACATCTCATTATATATGTTAACTTATTTTTGTATGTTTTATACTGCTGCTCTGCTTCTTTTGTCCTTTTCTTTAGAAAAGCTTTATATAATATTTTTTTTCTTTTTACACACCTTTTGTAATCCTTTGGTTAACCATGGCTTATCGACAAATATGTTTAAGCTTTTTCTTTACTAATGGATAATTTTTTTCATAAAGAGTGGTTGCTATGTTCATAAATGTGTCGTAGGCTTCATTTACATCTGATACATACACTTTTGTCCAGTCCTGCTTCAGCAAGTCTTCTTTAAAAGAACTGATTGCATTTTGTGATTTGTATCTGAAAGATTTTAAAATTTGTTCAGTATTGGCCCCCGTGTGGCCATGGATAAGTGCAAAGGTTGGCAAATGGTCACTTATATCATTTATCAATAATCCACTTTCTATTTTCTTATCAATAATATTAACAAACAGGTTGTCAATAAGTGTAGCAGTGTGAACTGTGATTATTTAATATATGGTCCCCGGGTAGGGGACGTATCAGATATTAAACTGATAAGAACAGATACTACACTTGATCTTAGCCAATTAAGAGTGAGATGGTGTTAATGTTGCTTACCTCCAATTAAACCGAGGCTAGAGGACTATCCTCTATGACGCACCACGGTGGGAAACAGTCCCACATCCCTGGCAAACAGAAGTAGTGGCTATATGACCAAAATGTTAGCTTGTAGGTGGTGGGCCAAGTGTGTTTTTTGCATCATTGATCAATCCACATAGGAAGAGTAAGCCATTTTTAAAATATAGTCTTGTGGGACACATATGTATCACTTTAGGCCTCACATCTCAGATTAGAACAAAGAACTGAGCCTCCTTGGAGATAACAGGAGGATGTGAAAGTTTAGCCTTTGGTATGCAAGAGATGGCCTTGGGGGATTTCCGGGTGTGCCGAAGACTATGAAAAGGATGTTATAGGATCAAAGAGTAGATGCATTGTTACTTGTGATTGAAATGGAATGTGACTGTGAACTGAGAGAGTCCTGGTATATAAAGGACGAATGCTTCTGTGTTTTTTCTCTTTAAACCTGACTCGTGAGATAAACTCTGCCTCGTCATTTTCACATTTCCACACTGGTGACCCTAAGACGTAGCATGCAACACGTAGAGAATTCCCCGGAGCCAGACTCATCGGGATCCCCCAGCCAAGCGTATGCCGCTAAGGTCCAGCTACCGGACTTTTGGCAGGATAACCCGCGCTCCTGGTTCCACTTGGTCGAAGCACGGTTCGCCCTCCGGGGGATAACGGTAGATGACACGAAGTTCTACCATGTGATTGCAAAGCTCGACAACCGCATGGCTCGGCATGTGGAGAGCCTATTGGAGCGGCCACCGGCCAACGACAAATACGGCGGGTTGAAGGCTGCGCTTATCCAGCGCTTCATTCTCTCAGTCGAGGAGAGAGCGGAGAGGCTCCTGGCTCTGAACGACTTGGGAGATGGCACGCCCATTGACCTGATGGAGAACATGCTGAGGTTGAGGGGCTCAGACGACGATGACTTCATCTTCACCCACATTTTCCTCAGGACCCTACCGTCGGCCACGAGAGCGGCCCTGGCCAGTTCGCCGTTGTTGGCCCAGCGGGACTTCCGCACGCTGGCCCAGGAGGCGCATCAGATTCTCAATGCCAGCAAACAGCGTGTGGCCACCGCAGCAGCGACGGAGTTCGGCGCGGCGGCCGGAGATGGCGGGGGGGCCAGAGACGGCGGTAGCAGAATCACCGACGACGGCGGCGGTGGGGCCCAAGGGTCGCGGAGGAGACACCCTCTGTTTCTACCATCATCGCTTTACAGAGAAGGCATGCAAATGTATACCACCATGCCAATTCAAGCGCTCGGGAAACGCCAAGACCGGGGGTTGGTAGCAGCTGCGACCCTCGGGGAGGAGAACAAGCTGCTGTACTTGAAGGATGGATGCTCGGGGAGGCATTTCCTCGTGGACACAGGCTCCCAGTTGAGTTTCATCACACCTTCCTCCGCTGACCGGCTGGCAGTTTCTAGAGGTCCCGGGGTGGCAGCAGTGAATTGCTCGGAGATTAAGACCTTTGGTGAGAGGACTCTGCTTCTGTCTTTACACGGCCGTACATTCGAGTGGACTTTTGTCATAGCAGCAGTGAATTTCAATATGTTGGGGGCTGATTTTCTGTGCTCACATGGTTTGTTGGTTGATCTCGCTAACAGGCACCTGGTTAATGCACTTTCTTTCGATTCTATTCCCTGTACAGCCCGAGTGGCCCCGCCAACAGCACAAGCCAACGTCACAGCTGCAAGCGGTAAGTTCCACACACTGCTCACTCAGTTCCCAGCACTCATGGTCCCCACATTTTCGGCAGCCGTCGCTAAACACGGGGTGGAACATTTTATTACTACCACCGGCCCGCCCGTTTTTGCAAAAGCTCGACGCTTGGATGCAGCTAAACTGACCATAGCGCGCGAGGAGTTCGCCAACCTGGAAAGGTTGGGCATCATCAGGCATTCTAACAGCCCATGGGCTTCCCCGCTTCACATGGTCCCTAAAGCTGACGGCTCGTGACGACCTTGCGGAGATTTCCGCAGGTTGAACAACGCCACAGCGCACGACTGCTACCCAATCCCCCATATCCAAGATTTTTCCGTTTATTTGGTGGGTGCGCACGTTTTTTCTAAGATAGACTTGGTCCGCGGTTACCACCAAGTCCCAGTGCGCGCTGAGGACATACCCAAAACAGCAGTAATAACTCTGTTTGGTCTATTCGAGTTTTTGCGCATGCCATTTGGGCTTAACGGCGCTGCACAGACGTTCCAATGCATGATGGACGCGGTGTTGTGCGATCTCCCTTTCGTATTCATCTACCTGGACGACATCTTAGTAGCCAGCGCATCCGAAGACGAACACGAAAACCATCTCACGGCAGTTTTCCAGAGGTTGGGAGAGCACGGTTTAATAATCAACCCAGCGAAGTGTCAGTTCGGGGTGGCGCAGATTGATTTTTTGGGGCATCGCGTCTCTCCAGAAGGAGCGGTTCCGCTACCTGACAACATGCGCGTGGTAACAAATTTTCCCCAGCCACAAACGGTCAGGGCGTTACAGGAGTTTTTGGGAATGGTGAATTTTTATAATCGTTTCCTCCCCTGTGCAGCGCAGCTCATGCAACCACTGTACGCCGCGCTCAAAAAACAAAAACCCGCGAATAAAATCAAATGGTCCCCGGAGCGAGAGCGAGCGTTCTTGGAAGTCAAGCCAGCCCTGGCCAATGCTGCGTTGTTGGCGCATCCAGACCCAACGGCCCGCATAGCGCTCACTACTGATGCGTCAGATGTGGCTATAGGGGCGGTCGTGGAGCAGCATGTAGCCGGGGCTTGGCAGCCGCTCGCCTTTTTCAGCAGGACTTTGCACGATAGTGAACGTAAATACAGCGTGTTTGACAAGAAGTTGTTAGCTCTCCATTTGGCCATTCGCCACTTCCAGTTCTGGCTGGAAGGACGCCGTTTCACCGCGTTCGTTGACCACAAGCCGCTGACTTTCGCGATGGCCAAGGTTTCAGAACCGTGGTCAGGCCGGCAGCAGAGACAGCTGGCCGCGATCTCAGAGTTTACTACCAATATTCAGCATGTGGCGGGTAAACTTAATGTAGTGGCAGACTGCCTCTCACGCGCCGTGGCGGCCCCAGTCCGCGTAGGGATAGATTATGCAGCCATGGCCGCGGATCAGGCTAGCGACGCAGAAGTGCGCGCGCTCCAGTCTGGACAAACAGGGTTAAGGCTGGAGAACAGGGTGCTGCAAGACGGTATGCCCCCCCTAATCTGTGACGTCTCCACTGGACGACCACGTCCTCTGGTACCGGCCGCATGGTGCCGCCGCGTTTTTGACTCGATTCATTCTCTGGCTCACCCAGGAGTGCGCGCGTCAGTCAAAATGGTAGGAGAGAAATTTGTATGGTCGAGCCTACGCAAACAAGTTAAGGAGTGGGCAGCAGCCTGCATGGCGTGTCAACGAGCCAAGGTACACAAACACACGAGAGCTCCCTTGGAGCCGTTTAACATCCCGGCTAAGAGGTTCGATCATGTTCTCAGACACGATGCTCATCGCCCACCGCTGCGGCCACCTTATGATGGACCATTTAGAGTGCTGGAAACAGGGGACAAGCATTTTTTGCTAGATTTGGGGGGCAGGAAGGAAAAGATTGGCATTAACAGGCTCAAACCTGCCTTTGTTGTGGCGGACGAGGATGTGCTGTTGGCCAGGGCTCCTCGGCGCGGCAGACCCCCTCGGGGAGATTCCCCAGAACACCCACAAGGACTGACAAACAGTTTTCATCCCCAGACAGCAGCCCCTCAGCATGATGGTGCCGCAGAAGTGGTGAAGCCCGCTTACAGCAGATACGGGAGGAGGCTGAGGCCCAAGCAGCACATGGGTTGATGTGTAATGATTTTATCATGACATGCAGACTGTTATTCTGTTGTTCCATCTTAGATGTTTGGTGGGGGGGTCATGTGGGACACATATGTATCACTTTAGGCCTCACATCTCAGATTAGAACAAAGAACTGAGCCTCCTTGGAGATAACAGGAGGATGTGAAAGTTTAGCCTTTGGTATGCAAGACACAGCCTTGGGGGATTGCCGGGTGTGCCGAAGACTATGAAAAGGATGTTATAGGATCAAAGAGTAGATGCATTGTTACTTGTGATTGAAATGCAATGTGACTGTGAATTGAGAGAGTCCTGGTATATAAAGGATGAATGCTTCTGTGTTTTTTCTCTTTCTGCTTTGCTGATGTTGGAAGTTGTGAATAAACCTGACTCGTGAAATAAACTCTGCTTCATCATTTTCACATTTCCACAGTCTTCTCTATTTTTTTTTTTTTGTAATTTGAATTTTATTGGGTTTTCAATTTAGAAAATAAAACAGAAACAAACAAACACAAAAAAAAACAAAAAAAAAAACAAGTATACCCAGTGAGAGGATAAAACATTCCATTTCCACCCTAATACTCTTAAAATGATTAGCTTAATCTACTACACCTATAAAGGTAAGATAGGATCCCCACTTATTATAGAAGCTGTCCATCCTGTCCAGAAGCTTATATGAAAGGCGTTCTAGTGCAGCAAGCTTGCCCAACTCCCTGAGCCATTGAGCTACGGGTGGGGCAGAGGAAGATTTCCAGTAAAAAGTGATCAACTTTCGGCCCAGCATCAAAGCAGTCTGAATCCACTCGGCATCAGAGATTGGGTCTTGAATCATTGATGGATCCCCAAGGACAAAAAGTCTCTGAGTAAATGGCACTTCTTGCTTAACAATTGTCATAATATGTCTATGGATCTGCAACCAAAAGTCCTGTATTACCGGACAACTCCAGATCATATGGATTAATGTCCCCTCCCCCTGTAGACATCTCCAGCAGCTTGAAGAGTGAATGAGATTCGCTCTCAACATTTTACAAGGTGTCCAGTAAAATCGATTCAAAATTTTAAATTGAACAAGTCTGGTTTTCAATTCCCTAGACACTTTCTTCCCATTCTTTAAAATATTTGCCCATTCAACATCAGTAAATTGTGAATTCAGATCTTTTTCCCATACGTGTTTAAGGAATGTAGAATCTTTATTTGAGCTCTTAAGGAGCATTAAATAGAAATTTGAGGCCTTAGATCTTTTGCCACAGGAACTCAAAGCCTGGATGAGCCAATCTACATCAGGAGGAGGGGTAGTTGTAGATCCAAAGACTTGACACAGCAGATGTCGAAGTTGTAAATATTTCCAAAACTGATTCTGTGGTAGTCCATACTGTGCCCGTAGAATATCAAATGATTTGAGAGCTCCCCCTTCATATAGATCTTTTAACATCAAGGTGTCCTTTTTCACCCAGATTTTCCACATAAATGGGGATTTTCCAATATGGAGACTTGGGTTAAGCCAAATAGAAGCCATAGAATGAAGATGAGAGCTAAACTCTAGTATAGAAGCAACTCTCTTCCAAACGTATTGTAAAAAGGATATAACAGGATGCGACTGAAATTCAGAAGACAGTTTAATTGTGATTAGATGTACTAAGGGAAGAGGGCTGCTCAAATAATTCTCCAAATAAAACCAAGGGGGAGCTCTCTCAGGAGGGAGAGCCCAATGAATCAAATGTCTAAGACTAAAAGCGTAATGATATAAAACCAAATTTGGGACCCCCAAACCTCCTGAATCTATAGACTTCTGCAATCTTTTCAACTTTAATCTAGGGCGCTTACCATTCCATAAAAACTTATTGCACAACCTATCAAATTGTTGAAAATAACCAACTGGGATCCTAAGAGGAAGAGATTGCAGAAGGTAATTAAATCGGGGTGCACAAATCATCTTAATAACATTGACCTTGCCCCAGAGAGACAAAAAAAGAGGTGACCACCTTTCTATGTCTATTTTAAATTTTTCAAGCAAGGGTTCAAAATTAATCTGAATCAGATCTGATAAAATGTGAGGAAACAGGATGCCAAGATATTTAATTCCTAATTTTGGCCAAGAGAAGCCTATATTTTGACCAAATGTAAACAGTGTTTTAGGGCAATAAGATGTTAGAGGGAGAATTTCTGATTTTATCCAGTTAACTCTATAACCAGACAAACGTGAAAATTGGTTAATAATTTTAAGAAGAGCTGGAATTGATTTTTGAGGTTGTGTAATCAGTACCAATGCATCATCAGCATACAACATTATCTTATGGGTACTGCCATGGACCTGAATACCTGGAAAATTGCCGTCTTTGCGGATAGCAACAGCTAATGGTTCTAATGCCAAAGCAAAAAGCAAGGGACTTAAAGGGGAGCCCTGGCGCGTACCCCTATAAAGTCTAAAAGACTGTGATGTAACTCGATTTGATATCACTGAAGCTCTAGGTTCATTATATAGTAATTTAATCCAAGAAAGAAACTTTGAACCAAAACCAAAAGTCTCTAGAGTTGCAAAGAGATACTGCCACTCAACCCTGTCAAATGCTTTTTCAGCATCCAGGGAGAGGGCTGCCACTGGAGAGAGGTGTGCAAGTGAGGGATCATTTTGAACTAACCATATGATATCAATAAATCGCCTAATATTGTCTGCCGCACCCCTGGAATGAATAAAACCCACCTGATCAGGATTTATAAGAGATATCATTACTTTATCTAATCTTAATGCCAAAATTTTGGAGAGAATTTTACAGTCACAGTTTATAAGACTAATTGGTCTATAATTCTTACATTCTAACGGATCTTTATTGCTTTTTAAAATAAGCGAAATGAGAGCCTCTGTTAAAGAAGGGGGCAAACGGCCTTGTTCAAAAGATTCCGCAAACATTTCTAAAAGTAAAGGAGAAAGCTCATCAACACAGGCCTTGTAAAATTCCGCAGTGAATCCGTCAGGGCCCGGTGCCTTTCCAGTCGGGAAGCTCTTAATCACTTTCACAATTTCCTCTTTAGTAATTGGGGCATCAAGTAAGTCTATTTGTTCCTTCGTTAGGGAGGGCAAAGATAGGGATGATAAAAATGCATAGATCTCTTGAGATCCAGCCTCCATTTCAGAAGAATAAAGCGAGGTGTAAAATTCTCTGAAAGCACCATTAATTTCATTTAAGTCTGACACCAGAGTACCATCCTGTGTCCTAATAGCAGATATAGTACACTGAGCTTCTTTCATTTTAATATATCTGGCCAGCATTTTGCCAGCTTTATCCCCCTCCTCAAACTGTTTGTGCCTAAGACGAAATAGGGAAAATTCAACTTTTTGTGTTAGAATTGAATTCAGCTCATACTTAAGCTTCAGAAGGGGTGACAAATTTACTAAATTTGTGTCTTGTTTGAATGAAGTCTCTAATATAGCTATTCTCCTCTCCAAATCAATCTGTTTAGCAATGTTAGTTTTCTTTTTAAAAGATGCATATTGAATAATATGTCCCCTAATAAATGCCTTAAAGGCCTCCCAAGCAACCCTGGCAGAGGGAGCAGAATCCCAGTTTGTCTCAAGATATATGGAGATCTCTGCTTTCAAAGAGGACACAAAATCTGGATTAAAAAGGAAGCTTGAATTAAGCCTCCATCTGGAATTTTTTTTCAACTGACAAGGCGGGATCATATGTAGAAAAACAGGGGCATGATCTGATAGTATTATGCTACCAATGAAGCTCGAATTTACAGAAGAAACAGAAAATTTTGACATTAAAAAATAATCAGTCCTGGAAAACACATTATGAACAGTGGAATAAAAAGTGTAATCCCTTGTGGACGGATTAAAAAGCCACCAAACATCTACCAAACCAATTGCATTGCACATGTCTTTCAATATAGAGCCAGATTTAGATGAACGCTGTGAGGGGGTGCTCCGATCTAAAATGTTGTCCATGACCTGATTAAAATCCCCGCCTACTAAAATGGGATAATTACCCATTTCGCTTAATTCGTGTTCCAATTGTGCAAAAAATGCACTATCAACTATATTTGGTGCATAAACATTAGCGAGTATCATCCTATGGCCCTGAATTTCTATAAGAAGATTCAGAGATTCAGGAACAAATGAGAAACAAAGTAATTGAGAGCAGTCTGGAAGAGACGCGGGCAGTGAAGATGGCTGCTTAGGTGAGGAGCACCGCAGTGCAGACAGCCTTTTTTTTTTCTTCTACAAGGGCGTTTTTCTCTTGTTTCCTCAGCTGAAATTACTATTATTAATACACTTTACATCAAGACTGGATTTGTGGAGAACAGGATTAGTATGCCAACGCAACAGCAGAAAATTAATCTTCGCCCCAAAGCCGGTGCTAGCAAGGAAAATCTGGCTAGAGCTGGTGATACTACATCGAGCCCTCCTCCCTCTCCGCCACCTTCAACAGGTGCAGGTGTTGCCAAAGACCAAATGGCGGAGGACATCTCTAAGATCTTTGAACTGTTGAAGGAAATATCGGAGAGGCAAGACGCCAAACTCAACTCTATTGAGGCGTCAATGAGGGCGGTGGACACCAAGCTAACGGAGTTAGCTACCCGGCTGGGAGATGTGGAGTCTCGCATCGCTTTTCTTGAGGATGCTAATACAGCTCTGGATGCTAATCCCCCCGCAACCCAGACGCAGGTAGAAGATTTATTTTTGAAGCTGGACGATTTAGAAAATAGATCACGCCGAAACAATCTACGCTTTGTCGGCTTTCCAGAAAATTGTGAAAAATCAGATGCCCTTACCTTCATGCGCAAAGCTATCCCACATCTGCTGAAAATGGAGTTCCCTGGAGGGCTGGAAATTGACCGTGCGCATCGGAGCCTCGCTGGACGCAGACCTGACGGGCAGCCGCCCAGGGCTATCCTGATTCGACTTCTGCGCTTCCAGGATAGGGAGCGTATTGTGGAGGCAGCGCGCAGGATGGGAAAGCTGGATTGGAATGGTCATCACATCATGATTTTCCCGGATTATTCCAGACGAGTATCCGAGATGAGAGCGGCGTTCAAGCAGTGTAAACACCTGCTGCACCAGAAGAAGATTGCATTCTCTCTCAGGTACCCTGCAGTTCTCGTTGTGAAGTTGGCAAGTGGTAAACAGGAGTTCACTGACCCTAAAAAAGCATTGAACCTGATTCTTTCACTACCGTGAGACATTGATGAACAATGGTATGAATATATGCTATATGTTTATTTGTTATATATTTTTGACTGAGGATTTGATGCAGTATTAATGTAAGGTTCCTTTTTTTTGCCCACGCTTTATTGTTTATAGGCATGAGGCTGCTGCGATGTTGCGGCTCTCCCTAAGTTTGTTGCACTGTTCACAGTCACGGTCCTAGAGTTTTTTATTTTCTTTTTTTTGGTTGGTGCGGTTTTTGTGCACCGATGGGTGACATTGGTTTCAGGTCACCGATTATGTTACTTTATGATTATGTGGTTTTCGGGGTTTTTTTTTTTGTATTTTTAATTTTTATTGTGTTTGTCTTTTGCCCAGTGAGGGGGTTTTTGGTGGAGAATTGCTGGATATTTTGGATGGTAATATGTACCGTTTATGATGTCGGCTAATTGTCAGAGCTTTCTTAACCTCATTACTTGGAATGTTAAAGGCCTTAACCACCCAATTAAGAGGAAAAAATTTTGGCGTTTATTAAATCAAAAAAAGTGGATGTAGCGTTGCTTCAAGAGACCCACCTCACTAAAACAGAATCTAAAAAACTCTGTCGGGACTGGGTGGGCCATGGGTTTGCGTCTTGTGGTAATAGCCAGAGCAGGGGGGTAGCAATCCTTATTCATAAACATTTGCAGTTCAAGTGTCTAAAAGAGGTTAGTGATGATGATGGACGACTCCTTATAATTCTTATAGTCTTCTCTATTTTTGGTAAATCTTAGAAAATTTGTTTGCAGCCTCGGTCTGTCGGCATTTTTTAAATAAACTTGCATTTTTATCGTCAGTCCTCTCCGGCATCTCTCAGACCAGCTTTAGCTGACGAACCAATCAGGTTGCGGTAGGTGACCACATACACCAATTACGTCCGACTTAATCAGGACACCCCACCCCCACCCCCGTGCCTCCAGGGTAAAAAAAAAAAAAAAAAATCAACATGCAGCGGGTCTGACGTGAATATTAATTTTCAAGAATTTAACTAGCTTACAAAAAAAGACAAAGCATGTATTGATTGTTGAAAAACAACCAGACAAGTGCAAAATTATAGATCATAATATATTTATAAGCCTTGATTCATTTCCTCACAGATTATCACACACATTTTAGGGTTTATTCTGTGAACAAAATATATAATCCCATTAAGAACAATGTCTCACAACATCCTTAGGAAATTTGATATTTATTCATAACATTGTGGAGAAAGAAGGCAGGCGAGGTGAGCTGGACAACACAGAAACTTTATTCTTCCTCCAACATAACTTACAACAAAAGAGAATCCCGGCTCTCTGTGCATTCCTCTTTTATGTCTTTATTTCCATGCATCGAGACCCGGAACTTCCGGCCATAATACATTGTTGTTTGAATAAAGAATTGTGTGGCACATTAACATGACATAGCGCCGGTGCCACTCCAACACCCTTCTTCCCTCAGTGGCTCTGGCATCTCTTGCACTCCCTGGGGGGCGCATAGACCCAACAGTCCTGTCTGATTCCCCCAGGTGACACCTCCTTCTTTGGTCCATTGTTCTCCCCTTCCCCTTGCCTTGTCTGGGTGGAGAAACCCCCACACCATGCCCCCACACAACCCCCCCGAACACCCAGAAGGGGCACAAACCTCCCTGTCCTTTAGGCTTGAGCCGGCACCCATAGCGGCTGTAGCGGGGTTGATGATCCAGTCGAACCACCCTGCTGGTGAGGTGTACCGGAGGGCACGTCAGTCTGTGGAGGGAAAAGGAAGCGGAGAAAACACATTAGATTGCGAGCGCAGGTCCCTGCTGAGGGATCACCACCTTGCGGAGCCACCAACGGTGGGCATCCACGCCGGGGAGCTTGGGCCAGCACCACCTGCTCGTCTGCCAACACAAAAGCGGGCTTCAGCCTGTCGATGCAGGCAGTCTCCCTACGCCCCCCCAAGTCTAACACAAAATGCTTCTCCCCAGGTTCCAACACCCTGAATGGTCTGTCATATGGTAGGTGCAGCGGGGTCCAGTGCGCATCGTGCCTGACAAAAACAAAACTGCCATTCTGCAAGCTTTTTGGGATGAATGTGCAAAGAAAACAATACTGTGTATAAACTGCGAGGGCGGATCAGCCTCAGGTGCTGGGTTTTCCGGTAAAAAGTCTTTGGGGATCCGCAGTGGCTGAGAAAAAATGACTTCTGCTGGGGAGGCTGCCAAATCCTCCTTAGGTGCAGAGCACAATCCTAAAAGAACCCAGGGCAGGCAGTCGACCCAATTTGAGTCCATGTGCAAAGCTCTGAGCGCTGCTTTAAGCGATCTGTGAAAATGCTTGCATAACCTGTTAGCGTGGAGATTGTACGCAGTAGTGCGGTTAATTTTGACCCCCAGGCTCTGGGCCATAGTGGACTAGAGTTCTGAAACAAATTGTGGACCCCTGTCGGACGTAATGTCTGATGGAGATCTGAAACGTGCAACCCAAGCCGACAAAAATGAGTGAGCCACTTCTGCAGACATGATAGAAGCCAGCGGGACCACTTCAGTCCAGCGCGTGGTGCGGTCCACTATTGTTAAGAGGTGCATAAAACCTTGTGACGGTAGGAGGGGTCCCACCAAATCCACGAGGACATGGTCGAATCTCCTAGCAAGGATTTGGAACGGCTCGAGGGGGGCTCTGGTGTGCTTATGCACTTTGGCCTGCTGGCACGCAATGCAAGCTGCAGCCCACTCTTTCATGTCTTTGCGCAAGCGCTGCCAGACGAATTTCACCCTCACTAACTTCACCAAAGCGCGCACTCCCGAATGCAAAAGAGAGTGGACCGACTCAAAAATGCGACGGCACCAAGAGCTCGGAACCACCAGGTGCGAGCAGCCAGTGGAGATGTTGCAAAGCAAGGGAGGGCACCCTTCTTGCACCACCCTGTTCTCCAGCCCTAACCCAGTTGGCGCAGACTGGAGCGCGCAAATGTCTGCGCCCCTGGCTTGTTCCACGACCATGGCAGGGAAATCAATTCCCATATAGACCGGGGTGATTAACGCGTGCGACAGGCAGTTGGCCACGACATTGAGCTTACCGGCAACGTGTTGAATGTCGGTAGCAAACTCTGAAATTGCAGCCAAATGCCATTGCTACCGGGCCGACCACGATTCCAAGACCTTGGCCATCGTGTACTTCAGTGGCTTATGGTCCACAAATGTGGTGAACTCACGCCCCTCCAGCCAAAACTGGAAATGGCACATCGCCAGGTGGAGAGCCAGCAATTCTCCATCAAACGCACTGTATTTGCATTTGTTGTCATGCAAGGTTCGGCTAAAAAATGCATGTGGCTGCCACAAACCTGAGACACATTGTTCCACCACTGCCCCACGGCAACATCAGATGCATCCGTAGTGAGTGCTATCTGTGCAGATGGATCCGGGTGGGCTAGCAAACGTGCAATCACCCAGTGCTGTTTTGGCATTTGCAAAAGCCTGGTCTCGCTCGGGAGTCCAGTCGATGGTTTCCGCAGGCTTCTTGTTTTTAAGTATGACATACAACAGCTGCATCAGCTGGGCTGCTAGGGGAAGGAAACAGTTATAAAAACTAACCATTCCTAAAAACTCCTGCAGTGCTGTAATGGTCTGAAGACGTGGAAAATCTGACACCACACGCATCTTATCCGGTAAAGGGATCGCGCCCTCTGGTGAAATGCGATGGACAAAAAAATCAATCACTGGCACACCGAACTGGCACTTCGCCGAGTTAACTATCCGCCTGCGTACTTCCAACCTCTGTAAAACTGTCTTGAGATGGGCGATGTGCTTCTCCTTGGAAGCGTTGGCTACCAGAATGTCGTCTAAGTAGACAAAGATGAAGGACAAGTTGCAAAGTACTGCGTTCATCATCCTCTGGAAAGTCTGTGCCGCGCCTTTTAATCTGAATGGCATGCGTAAAAACTCAAAAAGGCCGAAATGAGTTATTGCTGCTGTTTTTGAAAAGTCTTCTGTGCGCACTGGAACCTGATGGTATCTGCGGACCAGATCCATTTTTGAAAAAACACGTGCCCCGGTCAGGTGCATGGAAAAATCCTGGATGTGCGGAATGGGATAACGATCATGTTCTGTGGCGTTATTCAAGTGCCGGAAATCGCCGCATGGTCACCACAACCCATTGGCTTTAGGCACCATGTGTAGTGGGGATGCCCACAGGCTGTTGGAGCACCTGACGATGCCCAACTGCTCTAAGTTGGTAAACTCCTCGCGCGCAGGCCAGTTTAGCTGCGTCCAAATGCAGAGGTTGCGCAAACACTGGCGGGCCTTTTGTCATGCTCGACCCTGTGTTTTGTCACAGTAGCCAAAAAAGTTGGGACAATGAGTGCTGGGAACTGTGCGAGTAACTGTTGGTACTTACCCCCTGGAGCTGTAACGTTAGCCAGTGTTGTAGACCCAGCTCCCCGAGCTGTAAAGGGCAGTTAAGTGAAAGAGATTGCATCCACTAATCGTCTATTAGCAACATCAACTAACAACCCATAAGCACATAAAAAAATCTGCGTTTAAAATGGGGCCAGAACATGCAGCTATCACAAAGTCCCACTGAAAGTTGTGTCCATGTAAGCATATCGTCAGTGTCCATCCATCCATCCATCCATCCATCCATCCATCCATCCATCCATCCATCCATCCATCCATCTTCTACTGCTTGTCCGGGTCGCGGAGGCAGCAGTTCAAGCAGAGAAGCCTAGACTTCCCTCTCCCCAGCCACCTGCTCCAGCTCTTCAGAGAGGATGCCAAGGCATTCCCAGATCAGCTGGGAGACATAGTCTCTCCACTGAGTCCTGGGTCTGCCCTGGGGTCTCCTCCCAGTGGGACGTGCCCGAAACACCTCAAGTGGGAGGCGTCCAGGAGGCATCCTAATCAGATGCCCATACCACCTCAACTGACTCCTTTCAATGTGGAGGAGCAGCGGTTCTACTCTGAGCCTCTCCCGGATGACTGAGCTCCTCACCGTATCTCTGAGGGTGAGTCCAGCAATCCTACGGAGAAAGCTCATTTCAGCCGCTTGTATCCGACCAAACCGGGTTCTTCGGTCAACAAAAACAGAGATTCCAGTCCACCTAAGAAGAGCACCACATCTGCTCCCAAGTCAATGCATCATATGCAGAAGAGAAAAGTATACAACTCAAAAATATAATCGAAAGAGGCTAAGAGAGAAACTTAAGCAATGAAAATACTACTGTCCAACAAAGAACATTACATGTCATTAAAGACACTGGGAAAAGCTTTTCAACTACTCCCAGAACAGTATAAGGCCACTGAAAAATTAACTTGTGTTCTGTATGACCTCAAAGGCTGCAAGGATGTGACTTACACAAGATGCCAACTGTTTAAGAGTGGCAAGTGCACAGAAAGAAGTCTTTCACCAAACAGAGACTCTGTCATGGTTAAATAAGCTGACAGCGCACATGCATGATGCAACCGCCCAGGAAATCAACCACATGAAGGGGCATGTTTGAAAGTTTATTAATTTGCAAAATAAATGCACAGCTACAGAAACAGTCACTCGCCAGAGGAATCCACTTGTGGAGAGAAGACAAGAGCTGTGAGTGGAGGAACGGAGTAAGGGGAAATGGGCGAGCCAAATTGCTACTTACTTGGGTACCGAGGAAGATCCATTAGGACCCCAGTGGGAAATAGACGAACCAGTAGGGTAAGGGGGATGAGCTGATGGTGCCTGACCAGGTGGAGGTTGGAAGCCGAGGAATGTTGATGTGGCAGGAGAGAGCGTGTCGTCCTGGAGACACACCCACACGGTGGCACCAACCTGAGGAAAAGAGGAAAGAAGGTAAGATGGCATGTCAACACTTGTTAATAGATACTTGCTTGTCTTATGATGGGCAGTATACACAGATGAGCCAGCGTTGAATGCGCGGAGAGACCCTCCTTAAGTACGCTAGCTGATGAGCAAGGGCAGGTGCGTCTTCTGCCTCAGGTGCAGTGATGAGTTGATGAATGTGAGACAGGACAGGAGGGGCACACTCTTGCTGCCCATGACAGGGCCCCTCCTTCTAGAAGTGCCTCCTGGCGGTCCAGAGGGCTTCTCCGGGTGAGCTTGGTAGTAGGCCCGGAGCATGTCTTTGTCCAGGACCCGAGATGTAGGGACCCAGGAGTGTTCCTCCGGGCCATAGCCCTCCCAGTCCACCAGATATTGAAGGCCCCGGCCCCGACGGCGAACATCCAGGATACAGCGAACCGTGTAGGCGGGGTGGGTGCGGTATGTTGCAATAAGTTTTTTTGTTGTGCTTCACTTGTTCTTTGTTTGTTGGTGATTTTTTGGTGATTTTAATACCAATCTACCTTATTCCTAGGCCCCATGATGCCTTGCGTGAATTATGGTAGCAACTTCTGGTACTAGTTTAGAATGTATGGTTGTCACTTAAACGGGACACTTATCCTTTTTAAAAAACAATGGCTTCGACATTAGAAACGTGGGAACACGGCCTTTTGCATCTCAAAAAATGTAATATAATCATACCACTTCCCACGACTATCTAGGGATAGGAAGATGACCTTAAAAAGTGGCCTGGCAGACAGTAGCTCCGTTAGCGCCGCTGCTAATATGCTAACACTGTAAACAAATAAAAGCTCTGAGATATATCAATGTCTCCACCGCAATAGAGTTGGCTGCATTTTGTTAAAAGATGTTGGACATAATCAAATTTACCTCAGAGCAGACGTAGAATCTAGTCAGAGCCACAAAGAACCACAACACAGTGCTTGGCTGTTTTAATGTCGGGGTAAATACAGACAGCTGCAGCTGTTTGTTCTATTTTTTATTTATTATTTTACTTCATGCAGCCTTCATTCTGGTGACATATATGACACATAAACATCAGATCTGTGACATTCATACAAGTGAAAACATACCTGATGTGCTCTTGTGTCTGTCCTGTGTCTGTACCACCAATCACACCAACAGTCCTTTTTCGTTTTCAGTGCATGATCTATGCATTGCCGGTGAGAAGCCTCCATTTAGTCTATGGCACAACCACAAACACCAGCAACAAGTACCAGAACTATGCCAAAACATAAAAAAAAATACAAAAACTATAAGTGCTGAAATTAGCTGCCACTTGAGTGCAAAACACGTATGTGGACTATACATTAAAATGAATTTGAGAAACTTTTAAAAACGCTATTTTAAATGCCCCTGCTACTTCACTCTTACTCACTGATTTAACACTACCTCAGCCGAAATTAGAAGTCCCGTCCATGATCGTTCCTACAGCGGCACCCCCAGGAATAAGGTGGATTAAAATGTCAAAGCTAATTTAGAAAAGTTAGTTACTCCTGTTTGAAATAAGATAAGATAAGATAAGCCTTTATTAGTCCCACAATGGGGAAATTCCAGGATTGCAACAGCACAGGGATAGCAACACTCAGAGCAACAATCAAAAGACAAGAAAAATAAGAGCAGCGAATATACATATGTACACATAAATATATAAATATATATACACACAGTGCAGAGCATTGTAGCTAGGTGGAATAAACAGCATAACCGTCTACTTAGTTATCCTACATAGTATGAGTATGTACCTATACATATTGTCACCCTCCGTAGCGACTGATATTGTCCTAGTTGTATACTGGAGGGGACCATTGTGTAAGTCTTTTGCGTCTTTTGCATTCAATACTATTAGGTCGTCATGTTTTTGTGCTATCTCTGCGAGCAGTCCTGCTTAGGTTATACAGTCTGACAGCCGTAGGTAGGAAGGACCTGCGAAACCTCTCGGTTGCGCACCTAGGATGATGTAGCCTACTGCTTAATGAGCTCCTCAGTGCGTTCAGTATGTCCTGAATAGGGTGGGACTCGGACTCCAGCAGAGATGACAGTTTAGCCACCATCCTTCTCACTCCTATCTCCTCCACTGGGTCAAGGCATTGCCCCAGGACAGAGCTAGCTTTCTATATTATATTTAATCTTTAACCTCTTAAAATTCCGGTGTTCCACCCGTGGAACATTTCACATTGGCTGAAAACTAGCTGGAATGCTTTAAAGCCTTTTAGTGCTATAATTATAATAGTTCACCTGGTGCTTTTTAACATTTTTTTTTAAATAAATATGTCATAAAATGTCCTTTGTGTAAAATATTTTACCCTGTTTTTCAGGAGAAGTGTACATTTCAAAATCTGGCAAGTATGTGTCAATATTATATGTTTTAAATGCTTAATACAGTGTGTAATAACAACAACAACAACAACAACGACAACAAACAGATTTCACAGGTTTTCTCTTTATAAATATTTCAAATGTACATGAACAAAAGTTTTGCGATAGCAAAAATTAAACTGAACCCTCATACATGTTCTCAAATATTTGTGTTTGCCCAGAACTTACAGTGTCCAGATTACAGGCTGTTATATGTGTCCATGTCTAGGTGTTTTCTTAGCTCTGTTGTAGTCCAGGAATCAGTTCCTCTCCAGCTGTTCCTGTTTCACTGGTGATCCTGGTGGATGGCTCTTCATCTGAAGAATCTCTAAAAATATAAATACATAGCATGATTAGATAAGATTTAACCAAAAGAAACTTGTTTCAAGAACAAATGTTTAACAGTATACAAATAAGTAATAAATATAACAATGACAAAGCAATTTGAAACAAAGCTAAGCAGAAAAAAAATACACTAGATATTGAAAACAATAGAAATAATATATATAAACAGACATTGAAAAAATATTGTAACAAAGATGGGAATAAATATCCAATGATTCAAACTGTATCACTGTGGTTGAGATTGGGACACTTCTTCTGAGATTTCCTAATCTTCCACGGGGGCTGTCTTCTTTCTGGATGACCTCCTCAACATTTTTTGGTAAGCTATTTACAAATTATTACTTTAAAAAATCTATAAAGACAAGAACTAAAGCAAAAAAAGACAAACAATATGAAAAAAAAAGATGCTGCTCCGAAAACATGACAAAACATGTAACTGTCATGAACTTGAGTTTGTTTGTCTCAAACCTAGTTCTATGACGTTGTGGCTATTTTGACTGTTTTGTGTATTGTATGCCTATTTTCCATCAGGCGCGCTCAGGGAACCCTTTGGGGCCATTCGGCTCCCTGACAGCTCAGCCCCACCTCCTCCCTCCTGTCAGTTTCACCAGCTGTTTATTTTTGGGTTTCACTTATGCACGCACGCACATACACACACACACACACACACACACACACACACACACACACACACACACACACACACACACACACACACACACTTACGCTCATTTTCACTCTCAGGCACACCTGTTTCCACTCACACTCTCATTACTCACACCGGCGATCTCTTCTCTGATTAGGTTTGGCAGTACTTTAGCCCTGTTTCTGTGGGAAGAGATTGTTGCTGTCCACCTCAGTGTACGTTAGTCACCTCCCATGTCAAGAAGCCCTGCCTGTCTTCCTCGGTACCGCTTCACAATGGGTGGTGTGCCTATTGGTAATTGGTTGTCGGTGCATATTTGGATTATCATTGGGGCTTACTCGGACTGCTCCAGGGTTGTGAGTATTAACTGTGTGCATTTTCCCGGTTGTACCACCTAAGACTGTAGAATGTCCCGGAGGACATCCCTTTGTATCCTGCACTGCCTTTTGCTGTTGTATTTCATCTCATATATTCATCTGTTTACCAGGATTGTTTATTCACGAACTGTCATTAAATTATGCACAATTATCTCCAGCATGTGGGTTTTCATTCCTCCCTCTGTGCACTGTAGAAAAGCGCACAAGAAATCATAACAGAATGATCCGGCCATCCAAAACCTAGCGAAGTAGTTGTGCGTGAATTCCCCCTTTCATTTTTTTTCTCTTCTGCTCTTTTGCCTATCCGAGCCTAGCCATGGACTACTTCGGTGACAAGGAGTGGCGTGCGCTGCAGTACCTAGAGGAGATTTTTGAGCGAACGTTGGAGACCAACTCCCCAGAGGCACTCTGTATGGGGCGGGACGAGGCAACGAGGCTTATGGACGAAAACCCAGACCTTTGGTGCCATCCAGAGGTGGGCAATATGGTCCACACCACCTACCCCCTGCCATACATGGAGCCAGGGAGGGATTCTCCGATGCTCGAGCCGTCACCGCCACAGAAGAAGCGCTCACGATGGAGGAAGCCCCCCTCCTCTCCCAGCTCTCCCGCTCCAGCTCTGTCTCCACCTCTCGAGTCTGGGTCTGCTCAACCCATGTTTGGGATGACGGAGGAGGAGAGACTGGTGTGGTTAGCCCAGATTGACCGCCAAATGGAGGAGGAACGCCGTGAGAGGGAGGAGCAGAGACGAGCTTTTCTGGCTGAGATAGATCGTCTCATTGAGCAGGAGAAGAACTCAGCTAGGCCATTTTTTCCTCCTGCAGCCGCCTCACCCTCGGTTTTTCATCCGCCAAGGGTGAGGAGGCGGTTTTCCTTAAAGACTCTTCTCCCCCTGTGCCCATTTGGGGGGCTTTACCAGTATCTATTGAGGAGCTCTGGCCCGATTTGGACGCCGACCAGGAGGAGGGTGCACTGGAGACGTCAAGAACCAGGAGAACAGGCAAGTTCTTTCTCATTCAGGTTTTTCGACTGATGAACAATTTTACCTGTTCCCTGGCCAAGAAACTCAGGGTTTGCAGTCCCCTGAGTTCCTTGCTCCAGCGGCATGTCTTAGCTCCTCACCCATTCTCCCCATATTCTCTCTAGGTGCTCCTGAGGGTTCGCTTACTCCACAACCTAATCATCAGAGGGGTAGGAACTCGAGGCCCTGGTAGATCCTATTCCGGGGTCAATGATGAGGCAGTCCCCAGCCATCACACCAGAGGAGCCACCAGCAATGGAGACGGTGTCTGAGGACTTAGAGACTGCAACCACCATCATGCCTGCTGCAGGGCCCACCGCGGCAGAGTGACCCTGCGAGCTGGGCCTCCAGCAGACCAGGTCCAAGACGTCGTCATCGGGATCGACGGAGTCCTGGACGGTGGTGGAGCTCGAGTGCAGGCAAGTAATCACTCCTGCATTTCTCATGTCAGTATTTGAGAGATCTTGCCTGGCTCTTGGAGAGGAGAGTCGAGTGCAATCCTCAGCTGCATCCGGACTCCCCTTGCTGGGCTCCGCCGCTGCCGGCGACCCTAACTGCCTTTCCTCTTCTGTCTTCCCTGAGCTCCTTCCTAGGTTCGCTGGAGAGGATCTGCCACTATCTGGGGTTCCCAAGGATGACAATGACGAGAGTCCAGCTGCCCTGGTGGAGACCGACGTGGGTATAGCACCTCCTGGACCTACAGAACCAGCGCACCCTGGATCGTCGGAGTCCTGGACAATGGTGGAGCCCGAGTTCAGACAAGCGTGCTCCATAATGTCTCCTTTGCCTATGTTGAGGTCACACTGCCCGACTCATGGTGAGAAGGGCCAGGGGCAGCTTGCTGCAGCTCCCAGGCTCATCTCACTGGGCTCTGCCACTGCCAGCAACCCTGACTCGGCCTCTTTCTGTCTCCCTCCGGTTTCGGAGCTCTTTGCCAGGGTCGCTGGAGAGCAGTCAATGCCACCTGAGGTGGCAACAGAGGTTGCAGAGCTCCAGCCGGAGTCCATCATGGGTGCAGCGGTGCTCCAGCTGGAGTCCACCGCGGGTGCACCAGAGCTCCAATCGGGAATCACCATGGGTGCTGGAGAGGTCCAGCCAAGAGCCACCGCAGATGCTGCAAGGCTCCAGCCGGGAGCCACCGCGGGTCCAGCCGGAAGCCACCGCGGGTGCAGCGTTTTCCCGCTCCGGGTCCACCGAGGCTGCAGGGTTGGCCCAGGCGGGGTCCACCATGGGTGCAGCATTGGCCCGGTCGGGATCCACCATGGGTGCAGCATTGGCCCAGTCGGGGTCCACCGCTGGTGCAGCTGTGTCCCAGGCTGGGACCCTTGCGGGTGCAACTAAGCTCCAGCCTGGAGCCACCGCGGGTGCAGCCATGTCCCAGACTGGGACCATCGCAGGCACTGTCCCCCAGCTTGGGGCCATGGGGGGCAGAGGGGCTCCTCCCTCATCACTGTCCAATGACGCTGGGGACTCCCTGTTCTGGTCTCCCATTTCTACGTTGGGTCTTCCTGTGGGGAGGCCGCCTCCTGGGCTGCCTCTTTTGAGCTGGTGGCTCAAAGACCCAGGCCATCCGCCCGGTGAACTGGGTCGTGCAGTCAGGTGGCCAGGTTGTCCAGGTTGGCCATCTGACCCATTTGGCCGGTCGCTCCATTTCATCCTGGACTCGGACCGATCCCCTGGCTGGCCTTCCGTCATCGCCCCTTGAGCCTGGGACTCTGGTCAGCCCCCTGAACTGTTGGACTCCTGGGTTTTGGGGGAGGATTGTTTTAGGTTGGGGTTGGTAAAGAGGTTCACCTCACTTATCGTGTGTTGCATTGGTGTTATTTTTGTCACTCATTGCTTCCCACCTGAACTGTTTCCCCACCATCCACCCTGGCTTGTCGTTTCTCCGGGGGGGGGGGGGGTCCTTATTGTGTTTTGTGTTTCTTCTCATGTCACTAGGGGTGTCTGGAATCCACCCCTTGAGGGGGAGGCTCTGTCATGAACTTGGGTTTGTTTGTCTCAAACCCAGTTCTATGACGTTGTGGATATTTTGACTGTTTTGTGTATTGTATGCCTATTTTCCATCAGGCGTGCTCAGGGAACCCTTTGGGTCCATTCGGCTCCCTGACAGCTCACCCACACCTCCTCCCTCCTGTCAGTTTCACCAGCTGTTTATTATTGGGTTTCACTTACGCACATACACACACACACACACACACACATACACACTTACTCTCATTTTCACTCTCAGGCACATTTGTTTCCACTTACAATCTCATTACTCACACCGGCGATCTCTTCCCAGATTAGATTTGGCAGTACTTTAGCCCTGTGGAAAGAGATCGCCAGATCATTGCGATTCTACACTGTTGCTGTTCACTTCAGTGTATGTTAGTCACCTCCCATGTCTAGAAGCCCTGCCTGTCTTCCTCGGTACTACTTCACAATGGGTGATGTGCCTATTGGTAATTGGTTGTCGGTGCTTATTTGGATTATCATTGGGACTTACTCGGACTGCTCTAGGGTTGTGAGTATTAACTGTGTGCATTTTCCCGGTTGTGCCACCTAAGACTGTAGAGCATCCCGGAGGGCATCCCTTTGTCTCCTGCACTGCCTTTTGCTGTTGTATTTCATCTCATATATTCATCTGTTTACCAGGATTGTTCATTCACAAACTGTCATTAAATTACGCACAATTATCTCCAGCATGTGGATTTTCATTCCTCCCTCTGTGCGCTGCGTAAAAGCACACGAGGGATCGTAGCAGAATGATCCGGCCATCCAAAACCCAGCGAAGTATTTGTGCGTGAATTTCCACTTTCATTTTTTTTTCCTCTTCTGCTCTTTCGCCCATCCGAGCCTATCCATGGACTACTTCAGTGACAAGGAGTGGCGTGCACTGCAGCACCTAGAGGAGATTTTTGAGCGGATGTTGGAGACCAATTCCCCGGAGACACTCCATATGGGGCGGGATGAGGCAGCGAGGTTCATGGACGAAAACCCTGACCTTTGGTGCCATCCGGAGGCGGGAAACATGGTCCACACCATCTACTCCCTGCCATACGTGGAGCCAGGGAGGGATTCTCCGATGCTAGAGGTCCTTAGTGATCGCCTCAGAGCAGCCTTATCAGGTTTCATAACTAAAGATTAATTAAAAAAAAATATGCACATAACCTGCCAAAAAATAGATTCCTGTTTTGAAAAATATGAGTTAACCTACTGTATCTGTGAAAATCAGCTACTCTTTAGATAGGGGTTGATCATCTCAAAAACTTAAACAGATTGAGCCACTCGGCCCACCACCTAATAGAGTTAGCAGCTGTGCTAACCACTGGAACCCACACACCTGGTGCACAACGGGAGAGTGGCGGGGTGGTGACAAGTAGACGTTTTTATTGTGTCACCCGAAATACTATATTGTCATATCGCACAACCCTAAACCACACTCAGTTATTCTTAAGTATTTACATCAGTTTCAGTTTAACAGGATATCGTGTAGATAGTCATCATGTATTCTCCTGTCATAAGTCTATTTCTTATGGTAAAGAGATTTAATTATTAAGAAATATCATGCAAAAAAAACTGAAAATGTTAATTGACGCTATTTGACCATGTAGATCTTGTCATTTAACATGTAAATACAGTGGGGGGAAAAGTATTTAGTCAGCCACCAATTGTGCAAGTTCTCCCACTTAAAAGACGAGAGAGGTCTCCAATTTTCATCATAGGTATACCTCAACTATGAGAGACAAAATGAGAAAAAAAAATAATCCAGAAAATCACATTGAATGATTTTTAATGAATTAATTGGTAAATTCCTCGGTAAAATAAGTATTTGGTCAATAACAAAAGTTCATCTCAATACTTTGTTATATACCCTTTGTGTTGGGTGGGCAATATAAGCTGCGGCTTCAGCCATCACCCATTTCGGATAACTCACGTGGAATTGTATAGTAGAAGGAGTCTTTGTCTAATTTGACCTTGTTGTTATATTATACAGTTTCTTTTAACCTGTAATGTACTATCCGAAATAAATAAATTCATTCAATTCAATATACCCTTTGTTGGCAATGACAGAGGTCAAACGTTTTCTGTAAGTCTTCACAAGGTTTTCACACACTGTTGCTGGTATTTTGGCCCATTCCTCCATGCAGATCTCCTCTAGAGCAGTGATGTTTTGGGGCTGTCGCTGGGCAACACGGACTTTCAACTCCTTCCAAAGATTTTCTATGGGGTTGAGATCTGGAGACTGGCTAGGCCACTCCAGGACCTTGAAATGCTTCTTACGAAGCCACTCCTTTGTTGCCCGGGCAGTGTGTTTGGGATCATTGTCATGCTGAAAGACCCTGCCACGTTTCATCTTCAATGCCCTTGCTGATGGAAGGAGGTTTTCACTCAAAATCTCACGATACATGGCCCCATTCATTCTTTCCTTTATACGGATCAGTCGTCCTGGTCCCTTTGCAGAAAAACAGCCCCCACAGTATGATGTTTCCACCCCCATGCTTCACAGTAGGTATGGTGTTCTTTCTCCTCCAAACACGACAAGTTGAGTTTTTACCAAAAAGTTCTATTTTGGTTTCATCTGACCATATGACATTTTCCCAATCCTCTTCTGGATCATCCAAATGCTCTCTAGCAAACTTCAGATGGGCCTGGACATGTACTGGCTTAAGCAGGGGGACACGTCTGGCACTGCAGGATTTGAGTCCCTGGCGGCGTAGTGTGTTACTGATGTAGCCTTTGTTACTTTGGTCCCAGCTCTCTGCAGGTCATTCACTAGGTCCCCCCGTGTGGTTCTGGGATTTTTGCTCACCGTTCTCGTAATCATTTTGACCTCATGGGGTGAGATCTTGCGTGGAGCCCCAGATCGAGGGAGATTATCAGTGGTCTTGTATGTCTTCCATTTTCTAATAATTGCTCCCACAGTTGATTTCTTCACACCAAGCTGCTTACCTATTGCAGATTCAGTCTTCCCAGCCTGGTGCAGGTCTACAATTTTGTTTCTGGTGTCCTTTGACAGCTCTTTGGTCTTGGCCATAGTGGAGTTTGGAGTCTGACTGTTTGAGGTTGTGGACAGGTGTCTTTTATACTGATAACGAGTTCAAACAGGTGCCATTAATACAGGTAAAGAGTGGAGGACAGAGGAGCCTCTTAAAGAAGAAGTTACAGGTCTGTGAGAGCCAGAAATCTTGCTTGTTTGTAGGTGACCAAATACTTATTTTACTGAGGAATTTACCAATTAATTCATTAAAAATCCTTCAATGTAATTTTCTGGATTTTTTTTTTCTCATTTTGTCTCTCATAGTTGAGGTATACCTATGATGAAAATTGGAGACCTCTCTCATCTTTTAAGTGGGAGAACTTGCACAATTGGTGGCTGACTAAATACTTTTTTGCCCCACTGTACTTGCCTGAATATTTCAACACAAACATTCAACATTCACACTTTCCGGCATTCACAGGTTTTGGTTTAGGAACCACAGCATATTTACAGTTTTTCCTTGAAGTCTGCTCTGTTTTTTGCTCACGACCTCGGCTGCCTTAGAAGAGATTCTCTCTGCAGTCACAGAAGGAGCAAAAGTTCCCAGGTATCTCACTGCAAGTCTGCTGGGACTGGAAAGATTTGTTCATGCTCTTGCCACGAAATGAGTGGATCCTTATTTCAGGGACTCAATATCCCTCTGAGTACCAGCATACTTCAATGAGCAGCACGCTTCAATGCTTATGCATTGAGCTGTATTTTGCATACGACAATGACAGGCGGAAGAAGTTGTTCCTACCAACTGGGTATCATTTGGATGAGATTCTGATAGTATACTTACTTTCCACTGTATTCCTGTTAATGATAAACTATTTACCCCAAATGACTAAAATATTGATACTTTAATATGAGTATCGATTCTAGAACATAAATGTCTGCTATTCAATTCAGCTTTATTTATATAGCACCATTTCACAACAACAATCATCATAGCACTTTCAGTTATAAGGGAAAACCCCACAATTGCTGAAAGGCCCCAGCAATCAGGCAATCCTATTAACTACATAACTACATCTAACTTATTGCACATTATTTGCACATAACAGTACTCTTAACTTTCTGCACTGCTGCATATATTTGCATATATTTGCTTAAATTGCACATACTGTTAATTACCATATATACTGCACTGCTGTCCTTTGCACTTCTGATTGGATGCTAAACTGTGTTTCGTTACCTTGTATTCATACATGTGTTATGACAATAAAGTTGAATCTAATCATCTAATCTAATCTAATCCCCTGTGAGCAAGCACTTGGCAACGGTGGAGAGGAAAAACTCCCTTTTAGCAGGAAGAAACGTCAAGCAGAATCAGGCTCAGGGAGGGGCAGTCATCTGCTGCGACTGGCTAGGGGGTGAGGGGATAGTGAAGAAGAAAAGAACAGACATGTAGAGAGCAAACAGTACGACGGGGACTCAATCTATGGAAGAGAACAAACAGATGTTATTGACCAGCAAAAATATTTCATTGAGAGTGAAGAAAGGAGTGAAGCCCAGTGCATCATTGGAGGTCGCCTGGCTGTCTAAACCTATTAGCAGCATAACTAAGGAAGGGTTCGAGGTCACCTGATCCCACCCTAAATATACCTCAGTCTGAGGTATTGATATTTCAGTATTGATCCACACACCACTACCAGGAACAGAACTGTTGCAGGTAAGGCAGGCCTACTCAGGCTGTGGAGAAGTGACATTCACCAAGTCAATGGTTGGTCAAAATAATGAGTCAACATAATTTCTGAAACAATATTTAAAGGTGAAAATCATTTTGCTTTCACCCTTTTGGTTTGGGCGTTGAGATGTTTCAGTCAAATTATACATGTGAAACCTTATCCAGAATCATGAAGACAAAATCTAGTCCAATTTTATTTATAAAGCACTTTAAAAATAACATCAGCTGACACAAAGTGCTACACATCAACGATAAACAAAATCTTCTTCTTCTTCTTCTTCTTCTTCTTCTTCTTCTTCTTCTTCTTCTTCTTCTTCTTCTTCTTCTTCTTCTTCTTCTTCTTCTTCTTCTTCTTCTTCTTCTTCTTCTTCTTCTTCTTCTTCTTCTTCTTCTTCTTCTTCTTCTTCTTCTTCTTCTTCTTCTTCTTCTTCTTCTTCGGCTGCTCTGTTTAGGGGTTGCCACTGTGGATCATCTGCCTCTATCTCACCCTATCCCTTACATCTTCCTCTGTAACAGCAACCCTCTCCATGTCCTCCTTCACTACATCCCTGAATCTTCTCTGTGGTCTTCCTCTTTTCCTCCTGCCTGGCAGCTCTATCTTCAATATCTTTTGTCCAGTATATCCACTATCCCTCCAGTATATCCACATGTCCAAACCATCTCAGCCTTGCCTCTCTTGCTTTGTCTCTAAACTGTTCAACCTGAGCTGTGCCTCTGATATACTCATTTCTAATCCTGTCCCTCCAAGTCACTCCCAGTGAAAATCTTAGCATCTTCAACTCTGCCACCTCCAGATCCACCTCCTGTCTTTCTGTCAGCGCCATCATCTCCAAACCATAAATCATAGCAGGTCTTACTACCATCTTATAAAGCTTACTTTTCACGCTTGCTGCTACCCTTCTGTTACAAATCACCCCTGACACTTGCTTCCATCCCCTCCACCCTGCCTGCACTCTCTTCTTCACCTCTCTTGTGCATTTTCCATTGCTTTGGATGGCTGACCCCAGGTATTTAAACTCATCTACTTTCACAGCCACTGATGCGTCCGTCTTCACTGTTGCACCTGCCTCCCTCTCATTCACACTTATGTATTCTGTCTTACTTCTAAAGACTTTCATTCCTCTTCTCTCCAGAGCATACCTCCACCTCTCCAGGTTCTCTTCCACCTACTCCCTATTCTCACTACATATTGCAATTGTAGCTGAGGCATTATGTTCATTATGTTTATTTTTTTTTATTTGTCAGTGAACTTCTTCAAAACTATAGTAAAGTGATAATATTAATAATCTAGTTCATTTTGAGTTAGTGGAACAAATTTATAATTTAGAGGTTCAGATTTTCCTTGTTGTTAGTGGGTCATTAATTGGTGGGACACAGGAAATGCGCTCATTGCGCATGCAGGGGTTTTCCCGGCAAAGACTGTGTGGACCTTGCTTAGGTAAGATGGGTGTGCTCTCCTCCGTAGGTGGCTCTCCTCCATGAGTTTTTAAGTTTAAATTTTGTCTTTGCTGTAGTAAGTGCTTACTGATAGTCGCGTGGCACTGCAGAAGGGTTTTCATTGAGGTTTGGTAACTTTTGAGCAGGAGAATATCACTTTTATTGGCTCCAGCCGGAGTCCACCGCCGGTGCAGCCACGTCCCAGACCGGGACCATCGCGGGTGCTACGGCTCCCCTGCCCCAAGCCTCGATCGGCAGGGGGGCTCCTGTTCCTTGGTTTTGCCTCCGATGTTCCCGAGTATGGAGGCTGCCTCTCCGCCTTCCTCTCTGGTTCTGGGGGCTCCACCACGCTGGTCGGTCACCCGAAGGGCTTGGCTTACGGATTGGGTGGTCCATCGGCCCGGGCAGGACGCCGGACATTATCCTGCGGGCCGCCTGCTGGAATTGGGGCTTGCGCAGGCCACCCGATCTGTCACTTCTCACCATGCTGGGGGCCTGGGATGCTGGTCAACCCCCTGAACTTTGGACTTCTTGGGAGGGGGGTTAGTGTTCCAGGTTGGGAGCCATTAGGAGGGTCATGCTCATTATTTTGTTTTTTACTGGTTGTGTTTTCACTGGTTGCTTCCCTCCTAACCAGTGTTCTCCCACCTCCCACCCTGGGTTAGTGTTTGTTGCGGGGGGGGGGGGGTTCCCTTGAGGGGTGCTGTTTCTTTTCTTGTTGGCTGATGGTGCTGGGGTGTCTGGTATCCACCCCTGGAGGGGGAGGGGGCCCTGTCATGAATCTGGGTTTGGCTGTTCCAAACCCAGCTCTGACTTATTGTTGTGTTTTGCCCTATTTTCCACCTGGCGCTTCAGGGAGTTTTTGGGCCTCCTCTCCCTGGCAGCTTGGGCATGCCCCCTCCTCACACACATACACACTTACACACACACACACACACACACTGAATTTCTGAGGCAGAAATTGGTCATGGCCCTTTGCCCCATTCAAGTTTCCATGACTGCCTGCAGAAGCTAGAGCTAAAAGATTTAAACATCAAATCTTGTGAGGTTTTATACCACTGGAAAGCCCAACTCCTACAGCTTGTACATCAATATGAGGACGTGTTTTCAGAAAGTAAACTCGACTGTGGACTGGCAAAAGACTTTGTTCATCGCATCCACTTATCTGGCGATCGACAATTCAGACTTCCATACCGTCGTGTTCCACCAGGCCAGTATCGTAAGCTGCGACAAATACTGACGGAGATGGAGGAACGTGAGCTTATTCGCAAGTCCAACAGTGAATGGGCATCCCCTCTAGTGCTTGTATGGAAGAAAAATGGCGATCTCAGAATATGGGTGGATTACCGCTGGTTGATCGCACGCACAGTCAATGCCCATCCTTTACCCCATCAATCCGACTGCCTGGCAGCCCTGGGTGGTAACACAGTCTTTAGTGCCATGGACCTGACATCTGGGTTCTATTATATTGCCATGTTAGAAGAAGATGAGAAGCTGACAGCGTTTACAACACCTATGGGGCTTTATGAGTTTAACAGGCTGCCACAGGGTCTTTGCAACAGCCCAGCCAGTTTCATGCGTCTCATGATGGGCATATTTGGTGACCAAAATTTCTTAACCCTGCTTTGCTATTTGGATGACCTCCTTCTGTATGCACCCAATGAAACCGAGGCTCTCATGAGGTTAGAGATTGTTTTCGAATGACTGCGTGCACATGGATTGAAACTAGCCACCAAAAAGTGCCAACTGCTAAAGCTAAGTGTGAGATTTTTGGGCCATGTTGTGGATGAAAATGGAATCTCTACTGACCCTAACAAAATTAGGGCAATCACCGCGATGACAGAGGCTGATTTAATGATGGAGGATGGGATTACACCATCTCAGAAAAAGATAAAATCATTTTTGGGCATGGCGATGTACTATCAACAGTTCATACCTGACTGCTCTAAAGTTGCCAAGCCTCTCTTTACATTGACTGCTGGCCGTAAAGGGAGAAAAACAAATGCTCAAGGTCCTGTTTCTTTCAGGAGGCTCAGCCCAGTTGACTGGAAGAAGGAACACATTGACTCATTTGAACAGCTAAAGACTGCACTTCTCGAGTCTGTTGTGCTCACCCACCCTGATTTTAATAAACCGTTCATCTTGTCAACAGATGCATCGCAGGATGGGTTAGGTGCTGCATTATCTCAGGTCCAAGAGGGTGACAGTAAAGCATGTCCTATTGCTTTTGCAAGTAAAGCACTCACCCATGCTCAGAAAAATTATCCTGCCCATCGTCTTGAGTTTTTGGCACTTATATGGTCTGTCTGTGACAAATTTAGTCATTGGTTAAAGGGACACAACTTTACAGTTTGGACAGACAATAACCCATTAACATATATTCTTACAAAGCCCAAACTCGATGCATGTGAGCAAAGGTGGATGTCAAAATTGTCCCCCTACAATTTCAGCATCAAGTACATCCCTGGCAGCAAAATTGTTGTAGCTGATGCTCTGAGTAGACAGCCCTTTGTCCACGATCGGGTTAATCAGAGGCTCATGATGGAACCTTATGCAGCTTTGCTAGAGGAGTCACAGCAGGTCAAAGACAGCTCTGTTCAGGAAGCATTCAGACTGAACACCAACCAGCAGATATCAAGTGTTCACCCCCTTTGGAAAATCTAACATTTTGTTGTCTGAGTGATGATGAAGTATCTGCAGTTTTGACAGGCCATTGTGAATGGGATCAGGGGTCAAAACAAAGAGTAATTTCCTGGCTAGCTCAAGACCTGGAACAACTCTTACCGCCGGGTCAACATGCTTTGCCTGTGTTTTCCTTTCAGGAGGATGAAAAGAGGAAAGATCCCACACTAACTAAAGTTATCCCCTTTGTTGAATGTGGCATACGTCCATCACATAGAGAGTGAGGCAATCAGTCCTTCAAAGTGCAAAAAACACTGAAACAGTGGGACAAATTAAGAATGCTGGTTGATATTCTGTACAGGATGAGCAAGGATTCATGAACTGGGAAAAGGCGCCATCAGTATGTCACTCCTTCTGCCTTGATCAGTCATGTCCTGTCAGGTGTCCATGACAATGCTGGCCATCAGGGTCAAAGCAGAACTCTGTACCTAGTGAGACAGAGGTTTTTCTGGGTGAGCATGGGGCATGATGTCTGTGACTATGTAAGGTGTTGCAAACGTTGTATCACCAGTAAAAGACCCTTGAGCCTGAAGGAAGAGCTCCATTAGAAAGTATCAAAACAACCAGCCCCCTTGAGCTTGTTTGTATAGATTTTTGGTCTGCAGAAGACTCAAAAGGGAAGAGCATTAATGTTCTAGTAGTGACAGACCACTCCACTAAAATGGCTCATGCTTTTAAGTGCTCAGACCAAACAGCTAAACAAGTTGCATGTCAGTTGTGGGACAGATACTTCTGTGTTTATGGGTTCCCCCAAAGAATTCATTCAGACCAAGGTGGCAATTTTGAAATCGAGCTCATTCAAGAATTGTTGCAGGTGGCTGGTGTGCAAAAATCAAGGACAAAGCCCTATCATCATGGTCACACTGAAAGATTCAACAGAACATTGGGGAATATGATCAGAGCTCTGCCACCCAGAGAAAAATACAAGTGGCCACAGATGCTGCAGACACTAACTTTTGCCTACAACTGTACTGCTCACGAGTCTACAGTCTATGCTCCCTTTTATTTGATGTACGGGTATATCCCCAGACTGTCAGTGGATGTCATGTTTCACAACATTGAAAGAGACAATGATGTAACAGACCATCACAGCAATGTCAAAAAAAATGAGAGCTTACCTCAAAGAGCCTCCTTGTGCTGGCTCAAACCAATGCCGAATCCAGTCAACGGCATCAGGCAGACCTGTATAACGAAAGACAAAAAGGTGGCAACACTGAAGAGGGAGATGGCTAACAAGGGTGAGCATGGTCACAGAAAGTTGGCTGATAGGTGGGAGTCCATTCTCTACACGGTGATCTCCAAAAACCCCAACTGTCATACATACCACATCAGAAAAACCTGTAATGGACAGGAAAAGGTTGTCCACAGAAATCTGCTTTTGCAGGCCAATTTCCTGCCCACTGAAATGGATGGTGATGCTGAATTGTCTTTTGTCTGTGACACTGACATTGAACGAGGGGAGAATGAGTCTGAAGGGAATGTCTTGTCCATTAAATCTAACTGTGACCATACACGAGCATACAGCTTCCTGGGTAGCTGAAATGACCAATGATGAGCCAGGTACTGTAGAGCCCCAAACAAGCGATAATGCTAGAGATGGTGCCAGTGTTGAGTCAGATTCTGAGGTATCTCATGGGAGTGACAGTAATATTGAAGGTGAAGTGCCTGTCAACACTGAGGATGAGGTCAATGATGGAAGTGAGCTACCTGAGAAAGCAGTATAGCAGACTCAACCTCAGGCTCAGTCGACCAGTGAAAACACCTCTGGAGCCCCTGTGATTCATGAGATTGCCCCCCAGAGTAATGCAATGCATCAGATTAGAACAAGAGTTGGAAGGGTAGTGAAACCAGTGAACAGATTGATTCAGAACATGACACAAAAGAACATGCACACAAGCAACATGGTTGGTGGGTTTGCTAGAAGTTTGTTTTTGTAAGGAACACTGAGTTTCCAAACCAGTTATACTGTCTTTATGTTATACATTTACCTTTATCTTACTGCAAATCATGTATTTTGAATTGGTTTATATTCAGGGTAACATGCATTATAGAATAATAACTGTCATAATATTTGTTTGAGGGAGTGTATATCTATGGCTGTCCTTCGTTGCCGAAGATGACTGTCTTGTCTTGTGTTTGAGTTGAGGTCTCAAGCAGGCTCTTGTGTGGGCAGTCTCTTGTATAGCACACCTTAAGCCTTTGTGGCAGACTGGATCCTTCTTTCCACTTCCAAATCTACAGAGTTGGTGTTTGTGATGGTGCTGCCCAAGTAAGTGAAAGACTCAGTTGTCTTCAGTGGTTCATTGTGGACCGTAATCATTTCTGGCAGTTCAGTGGACATTGCAGGAGGCTGGTAGAGCAGCTCGGTCTTAGATATGTTGATCTTTAGGCCAAGCATATCAGCTGCAAAGGAGAAATGATCCACAATCTGCTGCATATCAGCTGCGTTACTGACCACAAGGGTGGAGTAATCAGCATAAAGAAGTTCTCTGATGCACATCTCCTGTGTTTTTGTATGGGCACGAAGCCAGGCAAGGTTGAACAATTTGCCATCTGTCCTTGTGCGGAGAAACATGCCGCTGTTGAGCCCTTCGTTCATAGTGTCCAGCACAGCTGTGAGGTAGAGGGAGAAAATGTGTGCCAGCACACACCCCTGTTTCACACCGTGGTTGACCACAAAAGCATCACTGGGTTCAACGCCGACTGAGACCTGTGCCTTCATTTCATAGTGGAACTGCTTGATGATGTTAACAACCTTGTCAGGGCATCCATAAATTTCGAAGACCTTCCAGAGGGTTGTGCGGTCCATGGTGTCAAATGCCTTTGTGAAGTCAACAAAGACAACATACAATGGCTGGTGCTGCTCTGCTGCCTTCTCTTGGAGCTGCCGTAGAGTGAATATCATGTCAACAGTGAAATGGCCACCCCGAAATCCACACTGACATTCTGGGAGAACTTCTTCCAAAATGATTTTTAGTCTACACGGCTGCACGGTGGCGCAGTGGTTTAGCACTGTGGCAGCACAGTTTTACCCTCGGCCGGGGGATTGCGGGGATCATGAGATCGTGGGTTCGATCCCAGCCCCCGACCAACAGTGAGCTGTGTGGAGTTTGCATGTTCTCCCCGTGTTGCGCGGGTTTACTCCGGGATTTCTCCGGTTTCCTCCCGCATACCAAAAACATGTAGGTTTAGGGCGCTCACGCACGCAGCGACCAGCAGCCGGTGGCTTGTCACCAGACTGCAAACCAAATCTACCTACGGGTACAAATAAGTAACAAAAAAAACAAAAAAAAATGTCAACAGTGAAATGACCACCCCGAAATCCACACTGACATTCTGGGAGAACTTCTTCCAAAATGATTTTTAGTCTATTCAAGACAATTTTGGCAAGGACTTTGCCAGCTATGGCCAGTAGTGGTATTCCCCGATGGTTTCCACACTCTGCACGGTCGCCCTTCTCTTGTAGATGGTGACAATTAAAGCATCTCGAAAGTCTTGGGGCACAGTACCAGAGAGTAGACATCTGTTGAAAAGGTCTAGTAGAGCTTCACACAACTTTTCACCACCATTTTTCCAGATTTCTGAGGAAATACCATCCAGTCCCGGTGCTTTGCCATTTACTGTTGACTTCAGAGCTTTCTTAAGTTCCTCCATGCTGATTTCCCCATACAACTCATTCCTTGTGGGTCTCCTCTTCAGCTGCTGACATGCATCTGGGTGTGCAGATCCTTCTTGGTTTAGCAGACCACTAAAATGTTCCTTCCACCTGGCCTTGATGTCTTGAAGGTCTGTGAGCAGCTTACTACCATCCGCTGACTTCACTGGGGCGACAGTGTAGCTCTTGGGTCCATAGATGGCTTTCAACCCAGCAAACAGTCCACGATAATTATGGTTATCCGCCATACGCTGCAAATCTTCTGCTCTCCTCTGCCACCAGTCATTCTTAAGAGCTCTCACTTCCCTCTGCATCTTGGTCTTGATTTCAGCAAGTGCCCTCTTGCTCCTCTCAGAGTTCTCCTGAAGATTCCGAAAATCCTTGTGCTTCTTCTCTTCTAGGAGCCTCTCAATTTCATTGCCATGCTCCCAAAACCAATCAGGAATCTTTCTATGGGGTGGCCTAGTGTTTCCTTGCTTGCAGAGTACACTGCTTCCTTCAGGGCTTTCCAATGCCAATCTACCTCCTCTCCAGGTGGCTGAACCCTCTCCAATGCGGCTTCTATCGCTCTCGTCAGCTCTCGACAGTGCTCGGTGTTTGTCAGCTTGCTAACGTCCAGTTTCTTAGGCTTGGCACTAGCAGGAGTTTTCCTGCGAGGCATAGTGATCTTCATTCTGAGTTGGCATCTCACAAAATAGTGATCAGTATAACATTCTGGTCCACGCATTGCTTTTGTGCATAGTACATCTGCCAAGTCTGACTTTCTCGTGATGGCATAGTCGAGCAAGTTGTAGTGGCCTGAGCGTGGGTGCTTCCAGGTAAAGTAGTTCTTGTCAGGCTGGTAGAAAAATGTGTTAGTAATGCTGAGCTCTAGTTGTGCACAGAAGTTCAGCAGCAGCTCCCCATTGGAGTTCTTTTTCTTCTTGCCAAACTTGCCAATGATGCCCGTGTAGGTTTTCCAGTCCTTCCCTACTTGAGCATTGAAGTCACCTAATATTAGGAGTTTGTCTTCTCTGGGGATCTTGAGCACCACTTCGGTGAGTTCTTGATAGAAAGTCTCCTTCTCCTCAACAGTGTAAGTCATCGTGGGGGCATACACGTTCACCACAGTCAAGTATCTTCCTTTCTCAATAGGCACTCTCATAGACATAAGCTTAGGTGAGATCACTGTATGAAGTGATGTCAACTTCTTGGCAACCGTGTTGTGAACCGCAAAGGCAACTCCAGCCTCTCTGGGTCCTGCAGTCTTGCCAACCCAGAAGAATGTGTATTCCTCTTCTTGAAGTCGGCCTTGTGCCTCTAAACGTGTTTCCTGGACAACTGTAATCTCAATGCCACACAACTGCAATTCCCTTGCAGTCAACGCAGTCCTTCGTTCTGGTCGGTTGTCTCTGTCTAACATAGTTCGCACATTCCATGTCGCGACAGTTATCATCTTCTTCTTCCAGTTTCTACCGCTAAAAATGAAGTCCCGCTGACTGCGGTTAGCCAGCCAGATGTGATCTGAGCATGCTTTCTTTACCCCACCTTTTCTAGGGGCTTCCCATTCCAGGGCAGGCAGTGCTATCCCTAAAAAGGGCTGCCTGGACACTCGCATTGCTGCCCCAAGGAGCTGATGCTCATAAGTCAGCTAAAGTTACGACCATCAGATGCGAGCCGCCTGTGTGCAGAGCTCCTGCTAGCAGCTCCCAGCTACTCAAACCTGCTGCCGATGCATTCATTCCATTGCCACAGGGCTTCCCCAATCTCAGTCTCAAACATGATGCCTTGCACAGTTCCAAAGCCAGCTGGTGTTGTGACTCCACCAGACTGCCTCTCTGGGCCTCAACGGCAGATGCAATGTGGTGCACAAGCATGCAACATACATTGTTGACGAAGAGGACGCCCTGCAGTAGCAACTCACTTGTTAGTTGATGCCATCCGTTTATCTCGATTGAGGCTAATCCGCATGCCATCTGGTGTTCATGCCATTGGCTCTGTGAAAAGCTCTTCTGCCGCTTGCACCACCGGACATCCTGCTGCCAATGCCAGGACCTGTATCCCTAGGTAGGGAGGCAAGAGGGTGCTATCACTTGCTCAAGGTGAACCCTCAGACTAGTGGAGGGAAAGACTTGTCTTACTTCTCCATTCTAGACCGGCTTCAGAGCCAAAGTCTATCCACTGCCCTTATACACTGCCTCCCTCGAGGGAGAGTATAAGGCACTTATTTTGCAAGTGAACATTTGGGAGTCTGGCTAACTTCCCTTTGTTAACTTTCCCTATGAGGTGCACATATAAATTTACTGTAAATGACAGTTTATTCTACCCTCTGTTCTCAGTCACACACCCCCATTTGAGAAGTTTTGAGAAGTTTGGGGGGGGGTATGTAGCTGAGGCATTATGATCATTATGTTTATTTTTATTTTTCAGTGAACTTCTTCAAAACTATAGTAAAGTGATAACATCAATAATGTAGTTCAATTTTGAGTCAGTGGAACAAATTTATAATATAGAGCAGGGGTCACCAACACGGTGCCCGCGGGCACCAACTCGCCCGCAAGGACCACATAAGTCGCCTGCAGGGTTGTTCTAAGAATAGCACAACTCGCAAGTGAGCTGCGTCTAAGATGTAATTTTTTCTGCCGCTATTTTTTAAAATCACACTTGCATTTATATAGATTTTAAAATGACAATGTCTTAAAAATAAAAAAAATAAAAATATGTTTATTATACGTAAAGTTAAGGTGAACTCTGACCTAGTTCAAAGGTCAGTATTGTGCGCATGACAAAACCTTCGCGCTTGTGGAGAGTAAGCTAGCGGGCAGTGAAGATGGTGAGCGGAGTGCAGTTTCCTACCCCAAAAACATGGCGAAAAAAAGACAGAAAATTTATCATTTTCAAAGTGAATGGGAGGAAGAGTTCTTTTTTACTACCATGAAAGGAAGCTGCGTGTGTTTCATTTGCGGGGCGACTGTGGCGACGGCGAAGCGGCACAATGTGGAGCGACACTTCACTTCGCGTCATGATGACACGTAGTGAAGTGTCGATGACACGTCAAGATTCACTCAGAGTTACAGTGTCAAGTTTACACACCTGACTACGATACACTGGTAAACAACATACAATGCCAGTCTTCTCACTAAAAAAGAAACGGATACCAGATGTTGTCAGTGGCAACATGGTAGTGTCATAGAAAAGGTGAATTAAAAGGCTGAAAAATTGTGTTTAATTCAAGGCTGCAAACCATCAGTTAATCACCTGGTTGAATCTGAGGATCATTTTGTTGTTGTTTGGTTCTGTGTGACGTGTAAATTGCACTGTACTATATTGCTTTCTGATACTGCAGCATATGGACAATCCTATTCAAATCAGGAGGTGCACTCAGAGTGTGAACTGTGAAACTGCTGCCCACTCTCAGTGCTGTTTAGCTTCTTCTCATGAAAGGACAGTGCTGGTTATTACTCAAGCATGATTCTTGGCAAGAACTGTATGGATATAATTCCAGTGAAGAAGAACACACAAAAGTGTGTTTATAAAATGTAACAGATTTTGAGCAGAATTGCAGCAGATTTGTTCAGTTAAAAATGTGATAAGATTTATTTAATATGAAAGTTGATTTTTCTTAAATGTTGCGTAACTTTTTCAAACATGGTTCAACATAGTTCATGAATTGTTAAAAGGGTTTAGTTTTTTATGGTTAAAAGGGACTGGTGAAAACTGGACATTTATTTTTAATGACATGTAGAAATGATCATCTGAACAATTGCTGAGATTAATAAAAATAAAGTGTTGAATATTGATCTTATCTGTTACCCACTGTAAGTTATTGATAATTAACTATTTATTTATTTATGTGTGTAATATATATATATATATATATATATATATATATACAGTATATACAATTTGTTATTTTAGAGGAGTGTGTCAAGCTGGTAGCCCTTCACATGACTTGGTACCCATGAAGTAGCTCTTGGTTTCAAAAAGGTTGGTGACCCCTGATATAGAGGTTCCGATTTTCCTTGTTGTTAGTGGGTAATTAATTGGTGGGACACAGGAAATGGGCTGATTGCGCGTGCAGGGGTTTTCCTGGTAAAAACTGTGTGGAGCCTGCTCAGGTAAGATGGGTGTGTGTTTCTCTCCTCCCTCTAATGAGTTTTTAAGTTTAAATTTTGTCTTCTTTGCTGTAGTAAGTGCTTATTGATAGTCACGTGGCATTGCAGAAGGGTTTTCATTGAGGTTTGGTAACTTTCGAGCAGAAGAATATCACTTTTATTGCCATTTTGTTGTCCATGTCCACTCAGACGCCTTTTTTTTCCCTTTTGCATTAGGCGAGGAGAGAGTGTGCTGCTGCTGCATGCATCCCACTGATTAATGATTGTCTTTCATAGGTATGTTTCATGTTAAAAATGTTATAATGCGAGTTTTATTTGAAGCTGCACTTAAGATAATACTTTGTCACTTTATATTTTTTTAATTTTTATATGTAACTGTCTAGTTTGAGTGTCTTTTTATTTATTGATGCTTTTGAGTACAATTGTGTTTATTTGATTTTTATTTGTTTCAGTTTTACTGTGTTTTTAGTTTGACTTTTGGAATGTATTTTGTTAATATATAATTTTGTAACGCAGCACATGTAAAAAAACCAAACTGCGTGGACCCTACAGTTTCAAGTCCCCTACACAATGTCGTCTGAAAACATCATGATCAATGGAGACTCCTGCCTGGCCTCGTCTGTCAGCCTGTCCATCACCATGGCAAGCACAAAGGGGCTCAGAGCCAATCTCTGATGTAATCCCACCCCCAACTTGAATCCATCCATCATGCCTACGGCACACCTCACCACCATCTCGCTGTCCTCATACATGTCCTGCACCACCCTCACATACTGTACTTCTCAACCACTCCTGACTTTCTCATACAGTACCACACTTCATCTCTTGGCCCTCTATCATATGCTTTCTCTAGATCCACAAAGACACAGTGCAACTCCTTCTGACCTTCTTTATACTTCTCCATCAACACTCAAAACAATCATTGCATCACTGCTGCTTTGAATTGCTGCATTGAATCACTGCTGCTCACTGATTGTCACCTCTCCTCTTAACCTGGCTCCAACAGCTCTTTCCAATATCTTCATAGTGTATTGCCATTGTTCATGTAGTACACAAACTAGGAATTTGTCTCGGTGCAATGCTACAACATTAAAACATGATAAGATAAAGAGATAAACTAAAAAAAAAATTAAAAAAAATTAAAGACTAAAACCATGCAATAAGTGTAGAATAATAAATAATAATAATAATAATAATAATAATAATAATGAGTAATACTAGTCACAGCAGTTTTAAATAAATTAGCAAGTAGCAGATGATGTGCAGTCGATAATGCAACAGAAAAACAGTGATGAATGACATGAGTCTGGTTGAGCTGCTGTATATAGTGCACGAGAGTCAATAAGTCACTTAATGTTCAGCAGTCTGATGGCAGAGGGGAAAAAGCTGTTCTTGTGCCGGGAGGTTTTAGTCTGAATGGACCGAAGTCTTCTACCTGAGGGGAGGGGGGCAAACAGTACGTGACCAGGGTGTGAAGGATCGGCCATGATCCGGCCTGCACGCCTCCGGGTCCTGGAGATGTACAGATCCTGGAGAGATGGGAGCTTGCAGCCGATCACCCTCTCAGCAGTGCGCACGACGCGCTGCAGCCTTAGTCTGTCCCTCGCAGTAGCTCCTGCGTACCACACGATTATGGAGGAGGTGAGGATGGACTCGATGATGGCCGTGTAGAACTGCACTAACATCTTGGTGGGTAGCTTGAGCTTCCTCAGCTGCCGCAGAAAGAACATCCTCTGCTGGGCCTTTTTGATGAGGGAGCTGATGGTCGGCTCCCACTTGAGGTCCCGGGTGATGGTGGTGCCCAAGAAGCGGAAGGAATCTGCAATGGTGATGGGAGAGCCTGTGATGGTGAGGGGGGGCAGGGGGGTTGTGACTTTCCTGAAGTCCACAATCATCTCCGCTGTCTTCAGAGCGTTCAGCTGCAGGTTGTTGTGGCTGCACCAGGACACCAGCTGGGCCACCTCTCTCCTGTAGACGGACTCATCGCCGTTGGAGATGAGCCCGATGAGGGTGGTGTCGTCAGCAAACTTGATCAGCTTAACAGACTGGTGGGTGGAGGTGCAGGAGTTGGTATAAAGGGAGAAGAGTAGGGGGGAAAGTACACAGCCCTGGGGTGATCCGATGCTGATGCTAACAGAGTCTGAGACAGACTTCCCCAGCTGCACATGCTGCCTCCGGTCCGTCAGGAAGTCGGTGATCCACCTGCAGAGGGAATCAGGCACGCCGAGCAGGGACAGCTTGTCTTCTCCACTCCTCAGGCATCCTTTCATGCTCCAAGATTGTGTTAAACAATCTGGTTAAAAAGTCCACTGCCATCTCTCCTAAATATCTCCATACTTCCACAGGTATGTCATCTGGACCAACCACCTCTCCATTCTTCATCCTCTTCAAAGCCGCCCTCACTTCTGCCTTGCTAATCCTCGAGACTTCCTTGTTCACCATCTTTCCTTCGTCCATCCTCCTCTCTCTCTCTCATTTTCTTTATTCATCATCTCTTCAAAGTACTCCTTCCACCTTCTCAGCACACGCTCGTCATTTGTTAGTACATTAACATTTCTGTTCTTAATCATCCTAACCTGCTGTACACTTTTTCCAGCTTGATCTCTCTGTCTAGCCAGTCAAAACAAGTCCTTTTCTCCTTCCTTAGTGTTTAGCCTCTCACATCTCACTATATGCCTTTTCCTTTGTCGTTTCCACCTTGCTGTTTGCCATGCGCCTAAATTCCAAATACTCCTGCCTACTTTCTACATCTCTCTGACTCCCACTTTTTCTTTGCTAACCTCTTCCTTTGATTACTTTCCTGTACCTCCTCATTCCACCACCAACTCTCCTTGTCTTTCTTCCTGTCCACTGGCTACACCACATACCTTTCTACATGTTTCCCTCAATACTTTTGCTGTACTTTCCCAGTCATCTGGTAATTCTTCCCTACCACCCAGAGCCTGTATCAACTCCTTCCTGAACTCTGTGTGACCTTCTTCCTTCTGTAATTTCCCCCACTTAATCTTTGGCTCTGCCTTCACTGTTTTCCTCTTCTTGATTTGCAAAGTCATCCTACAGACTACCATTGGATGCTGTCTAGCTACATTCTCCCCTGCCACCACCTTGCAGTCTCCCATCTCTTTCAGATTTCTCCTTCTGTATAAGATGTAATCCATTTGTGTGCACCTTCCTCCACTCTTGTAAGTCACCCTATGTCCCTCTCTCTTCTTAAAGGATGTGTTCATCACAGCCACTTCCATCCTTTTAGCAAAATCCACAACCATCTGTCCTTCCACATTTCTCTCCTTAAGCCCATACCTATCCAAAACCACCTCATCACCTCTGTTCCCTTCACCTACATGTCCATTAAAGTCTGCTTCAATCACCACTCTCTCCCCCCGGGAACACTCTCTACCACTTCATCCAACTTACTCCAGAATTCCTCTTTCTCTTCTACCTGACATCCAACTTGTGGGGCATATGCACTGACAATATTCAACATCACACCTTTGACTTCTAGCATCAAACTCATGATTCTGTCTGACTTCCTTTTTACCTCCTGAACACTCTTCACATACTCTTCCTTCAAGATTACTCCTACTCCATTTCTCTTCCCATCTACACCATGGTAGAACAGTTTAATTCCCCCTCCAAGGCTCCTAGCCTTGCTTCTCTTCCATCTGGTTTCGTGAACGCACAGTATATCTACCTTTCTTCTCTCCATCATATCAGCCAACTCTCTGCCTTTACCAGTAATTGTCCCTACATTTGAAGTCCCTACTCTCACCTCCACATTTCTACCTTTCCTTTTCTCTCTTTCCCTCCTGACACACCTTTTCCCTCTCCTCCTCCTCCTCAATCTTCGATCGACAGTAGCCCAATTTCCACGGGCACCCTGTCGGTTAACAGCACTGGTGGCGGTTATTGTTAACACAGGCCTCGACCATTCCCGTATTGTTATTATTATTCTGTCTTATTTGTCATGATCTGCATGTTTGATTTGGCAAAGGTTTTTTGTCGGGTGCCCTTCCTGATGCAACCCTTCCCATTTACACGGGCTTGGAACTGGCACGAGGAATACATTGGCTTCTGCACCCGCTGGGTTAAACAATAAATAAAAACAATAAATAATGATAAAATATGAAAACATAAAACATAAAAACAATAAATTACAGCTAAAAAGGTACAACACAGCACAAATAAAAGAATAGTCATACAATAGAGACAATAAGAACAAATAAAATCAATGTCTCAAACTTGGTCAAAAGCCAGAGAATAAAAATGGGTTCTAAGATGAGTTTTAAAACTGGACGGTGAAGAGGCCTGTCTGATGGACAAAGGCAGATTATTCCACAATTTAGGAACAGCAACAGAAAAAGCTCTGTCGCCTCTGAGCTTCCTCTTTGATTTCAGTATCTCCAGAAGTAGCTGATCAGCTAACCTGAGAGACCGAGCAGAAGTGTAACAATGGAGCAGCTCAGAGAGATAAGGCTGGACAAGGCCATTAATGATTTAAAAACAAATAAAAGAATTTTAAAATGAACCGTAAAGTGCACAGGCAGCCAGTGGAGGGAGGCTAAAATGGGTGTACAATGCATCTGGAAAGTTTAAATTATTTTTTTCCTCAAAATTCTACACACAATACCCCATAATAACTATGTGAAAATTTTTTTTTTTAGATTTCTGTAAATTTATTACAAATAAAAAAAAAATCACATGTACATACAGTGGATGTAAAAAGTCTACACACCTGTTCAAATGCCAGGTTTTTGGATGTTAAAAAATGAGACCAAGATAAATCATTTCAAAACTTTTTCCACCATTAATGTGACCTATAACCTGTACAACCCAATTAAAAAATAAACTGAAATCTTTTAAGTGAAAAAAAAACAAACGAAAAAACTTGCAATAATCTGTTTTCATAAATATGCACACCCTTAAACTAATACTTTGTTGCAGCGCCTCCATGCATCCATCCATCCATCTTCTACTGCTTCTCCGGAGGTCTGGGTCGTGGAGACAGCAGGTCAAGCAGAGAAGCCCAGACTTCCCTCTCCCCAGCCACCTGCTCCAGCTCTTCAGAGAGGATACCAAGGCGTTCCCAGACCAGCTGGGAGACATAGTCTCTCCAGCGAGTCCTGGGTCTGCCCCGGGGTCTCCTCCCAGTGGGACTTGCCTGAAACACCTCAAGTGGGAGGCGTCCAGGAGGCATCCTAATCAGATGCCCATACCACCTCAACTGACTCCTTTCAATGAGTAGGAGCAGCGGTTCTACTCTGAGCCTCTCCCGGATGACTTAGCTCCTCACCCTATCTCTGAGGGTGAGTCCAGCAATCCTACAGAGAAAGCTCATTTCAGCCGCTTGTATCCGCGATCTCGTTCTTTCGGTCATTACCCAAAGCTCATGACCATAGGTCAGGGTAGGAATGTAGATTGGTAAATCAACAACTTTGCCTTAGATCTCAGCTCCCTCTTCACCACAACAGACCAGTACAACGTCCGCATCACTGCAGATGCTGCTCCAATCCATCTGTCAATCTTTCGCTCCATTCTCCCTTCACTCGTGAATAAGACCCCAAGATACTTAAACTCCTCCAATTGGGGCAGGAGCTTGTCCCCAACCCGGAGAGGGCAATCCACATTTTTCTGGCTGAGGACCATGGACTCGGACTTGGAGGTACTGATTCTCATCCCAGCTGCTTCACACTCAGCGGCAAACTGTCCCAGTAAGACCTGTAGGTCGTTGCAGGATGAAGCCAGCAGGACAACATCATCTGCAAACAACAGAGATGAGATCCTGTGGTCACCAAGCATGACACCCTCCGTTCCCTGGCTGCGCCTACAAATCCTGTCCATAAAAATTATGAACAGATCAGTGACAAAGGGCAGCCCTGGCGGAGTCCAACTCTCACTGAGAATGAGTCCGACCGAGTGTTGGCAATATGAACCAAGCTCTAACAACGGTCATACAGAGACCGAATAGCTCATAACAATAAACCCGGTACCCCATACTCCCGAAGCACCCCCCACAAAAAAATCATGAGGGACGCAGTTGAATGCCTTCTCCAAGTCCACAAAACACATGTAATCTGGTTGGGCAAACTCCCACAGACCCTCGAGGATTCTCGAGAGGGTAAAGAGCTGGTCCAATGTGCCACGGCCAGGACGAAAACCACATTGCTCCTTCTGAATCCGAGGTTCGACCAATGGCCAGACTCTCCTCTCCAGTACCTTGGTATAGACCTTCCCAGGGAGGCTGAGGAGTGTGATCCCTCTAAATTTGGAGCACACCCTCCGGTACCCTTTTTTGAAGGGAGGAATCACCACCCTGGTTTGCCATGCCAAAGGCACTGCCCCCAACCTCCACGCAATGTTGCAGAGGCGTGTCAACCATGACTGCCCTACAACATCCAGGGCCTTGAGGTACTCAGGGTGAGTCTCATCCACCCCCGGGGTCCGGCCACCAAAGAGATTTTTAACCACCTTGGCAACCTCAGCCCCTGTGATAGGCGAGTCATCCCCCTTGTCCACAAGCCCTGCTTCCTCTGTGGAAGGTGTATCAGTGGGATTGAGGAGATCCTCGAAGTATTCCTTCCACCTCCTGATGATATTCCCAATTGAAGTCAACAGTGCCCCATCCGCACCATACACAGTGTGGACAGGGAGCTGCTTCCTCCTCCTGAGCTGCCGGACAGTTTGCCAGAATCTCTTCGAGGCAGACCAAAAGTCTTGTTCCATGACCTCACCAAACTCCTCCCATACCCGAATTTTTGCTTCAGCAACCACCCAAGCTGCACTCCGCTTGGCCTGCCGGTACACCTCAGCTGCTTCAAGAGTCCCACAAGCCAACCAGGCTTGATCGGACTCCTTCTTCAGCTTAATGGTCTCCCTCACCACTGATGTCCACCACTTTGTTCGGGGGTTGCCACCACGAGATGCCCCACGACCTTGCGGCCGCAGCTCTGGGCAGCCGCTTCAACAATGGAGGTGGAGAACATGGCCCATTCAGACTCCATGTCTCCAGACTCCCTCGGAATGTGGTTGAAGTTCTTCCGGAGGTGGGAGTTGAAGACCTCCTGGACAGGGGCCTCAGACAGACGTTCCCAGCACACCCTCACTATACGTTTGGGCCTACCAGGTCTGAATGGCATCCTCCCCTGCCATCGGATCCAACTCACTACCAGGTGGTGATCAGTTGACAGCTCTGCACCTCTCTTTACCCGAGTGTCTTTCGTTCTTTCTTTCAACTTTATTTATATAGCGCCATTTCACAACAACAGTCATCTCATAGCACTTTCAACTGTAGGGGAAACCCCCACAGTTGCAGAAAAACCCCAACAATCAGGCAATCCCCTGTGAGCAAGCGCTTGGCAATGGTGGAGAGGAAAAACTCCCTTTTAACAGGAAGAATCCTCCAGCAGAACCGGGCTCAGGGAGGGGCAGTCATCTGCTGCGACTGGCTGGGGGGTGAGGGGATAGAGAAGATGAAAAGAACAGACATGCAGAGAACAAGCAGCACGATGGGGACTCAATCTATGGGAGAGAACAAACAGATGCTAATGACTAGCAAAAAAAAAATATATATATATACTGTATATATTTCATTGAGAGTGAAGAAAGGAGTGAAACCCAGTGCATTATTGGAGGTCCCCCGGCTGTCTAAACCTATTAGCAGCATAACTAAGGGAGGGTTCAGAGACACGTGATCCCTCCCTAATTGTAGGCTATATCAAAAAGGAAGGTTTTAACCCTATTCTTAAAAACAGAGATCGAGTCTGACTCCCGGATCCAGATTGGCAGCTGATTCCACAGGAGAGGAGCTTGATAACTGAAGGCTCTGCCTCCCATTGTACTTTTGGAGATTCTAGGTATTACAAGTAATCCAGCATTTTGGGAGTGCGGTGCTCTGTTAGGATAATACGGTGGTATCAGATCTTTTAAATAAAAAGGGGCATGATTGTTTAGAGCTTTGTAAGTAAAAAGAAGGATTTTAAACTTAATTCTAAACTCTATGGAAGCCAATGAAGGGAGGCCAGAACCGGAGAGATATGATCTCTCTTTCTAGTACCTGTTAAAACTCTTGCTGCTGTGGCGGTTTGGGATAGCCCCCACAACAGACTGGGACAGGCACGGCAATGTGTGTATTAATGTCTACAGACAGCCCGCTCCTTCTGGCTTTTTCCGTTTCACTACTGTGATGTAATGTGCCATTCATGCATTGTGTTCATGCTTCCTGTCTTTACTGTGTCTAGACACTGATGACAATATGTAGATGTGCCTTGTAACCTCTTGCAATCTCCTTATTGTTATGTGTGTCTCTCAAATGCAAATGCCCATACCTACTGCTGTGAATGCCTTTCATGTATTGTCTGTAGTTGGGTATATATGCTGCACTATTCTGTAAATCCCTCTCTCATTCCTTCAACTGCTGCTGACACACACATCCTGTGTCTCTTTGCTGAGAGCCTGAGGACCCCACTCCAGCCTGCTTGCACAAGGGCTGGAGTGGAGTTCCTATGACGGCGGTATGATTTAATAAACCTACTTAAAACCTCACTTCGCTGCCTTTATTTTATCTGCCGCCGCAGCTGCAGCATTTTGGATCAACTGAAGACTTTTTAAAGATGTTTTAGGACAACCTGATAAAGAGTTACAATAATCTAATCTAGAGCTAACAAAAGCGTGGATCAGTTTCTCAGCATCACTCTGAGACAAGATGCTCCTAATCTTGGCAATATTACGCAAATGATAGAAGGCAGTCTTAGAAACAAATTTAATATGTGAATTGAAAAACAGATCTTGATCAAAAATAATTCCAAGGTTCCTCACAGAGCTATTAAGAGAAAGAGTAACCACATCCAAACTAAAAGTTTGATTTGGAAAGGTATTTCTAAGGTTTTTTGGACCAACAAGAATGACTTCAGTCTTATTTGAATTTAATAGCAGGAAATTGCAAGTCATCCAAGCTTTGATTTCCTTAAGACAGGCTTCTAACTTGGCTAATTGATTACTATCATCTGGCTTCATTGACATGTATAATTGTGTGTCATCTGCATAACAATGAAAATGTATACAGTGCTTTCTAATAATGTTGCCTAACGGAAGCATGTATAAACTAAAAAGAGTAGGGCCTAGCACAGATCCCTGTGGAACTGCATGACTGAGCTTTGAGTTGCAAGAAAACTCATTAGTGACATGAACAAACTGGAACCTATCAGATAAATAAGATCTAAACCACTGCAACAAAGTGCCATTAAGTCCAACATAGTGTTCTAATCTATCAAGTAGAATATTTTGATCGATAGTATCAAAAGCTGCACCAAGGTCTAAAAGGACAAGAACAGAAACAAGTCCATTATGATATGCGATAAGGAGGTCATTAGTGACCTTCACTAAGGCTGTTTCAGTACTATGATGGATTCTAAACCCAGATTGAAACTGTTCAAGTTAACCATTTCCCTGCAGGTGGTCAAATAATTGCATAGCAACAACTCTTTCTAAGATTTTTGTAATGAAAGGGAGATTAGAGATTGGTCTATAGTTAGCTAAAACTCCTGGATCCAGCGTTGGCTTTTTGAGTAAGGGTTTAACTACAGCCGTTTGAAAAGTTTTAAAAGCCTGAGGTACATGTCCTAAAGTTAATGAAGAATTGATTATTTGAAGAATAAACCTACCAATAAGTGGGAAGATATCTTTAAATAACCTGGTAGGAATAGGGTCTAAAACACAAGTTGAAGGCTTCGATGAGGAAAATATTTTGTCTAACTCTAAAAGGTCAATTGGAGTAAACTCATCCAAACAGATATCAATTGAAGGAGTTGTAGTAGTTACTGTATTTAAGTTAACGGTGGGAAGAATCTAATTGATTTTATCTCTGATAGATGAAATTTTATTATTGAAGAAGTTCATAAAGTCCTGACTAGTAAGCTCTAAGGGAATGCTAGGATTGACAGAGTCCTGACTCTTTGTCAGCCTGGCTACAGTGCTGAAAAGAAACCTGGGATTACTCTCGTTGTCTTCTATTAATGCAGAATAATAACTCGTTCTAGATTTTCTAAGAGATTTTTTATAAATTAAAAGATGATTTCTCCAAGCTAAAAAGATTTCATTTAAATTAGTGGAGCACCATTTTCTTTCTAATTGATGAGTCTTCTGTTTTAATCTACGAGTTTCTGTGTTGAACCAAGGGGTTAGAAATCTCTGATTAGACTTTTTCTTTTTTTTTAAAGGGGCCACCAAGTCTAGAGTCTGATGTAGAGAAGCTGGAACACTATCTACCATCCTATCAATTACAGAAGGAGCAAGCTGTCTATAGCTTATTTCCGTTGTGTTGACACATGGCATAGAGGAAACAATGTGCATATATTTGGTAACATCACCTGAGAGGCATCTACTGTAGTAATACTTTTCCTTAGGAGCCAAATAGTCAGAAATAGAAAAATCAAAGGTTAACAGACAATGGTCTGACAGTACAGGGTTATGAGGAGACACTACCAGATTTTCTATTTCTATGCCATATGTCAGAACAAGGTCCAACGTATGGTGGAGATAATGGGTAGAATTTCCTACTTTCTGAGAAAACCCCATTGAGTCTAATACTGAATTAAATGCCAAATTAAGGGAATCACTATCTACAGCTACATGTATTATTCTATCTGATTTCAGCACTAAATCAGCTAAGAATTCTGCAAATTCGGATAAAAACTCTGAGTAGGTTGATGGAGGACGATAAACTATGGCAAATAAAACTGGGTTTAGCCTAAAATTGCTAAAATGCCCAATACTGAGGACCAGGCCCTCAAAGGAACAATAACGTATTTTTTGCTTTACATTAACTAGTAATTTGGAATGATAAATTGTTGCTACTCATCCTCCACGACCAGAACTTCTGGGATTTTGACAGTTTAAATAACCCGAGGGAGTTGATTCATTTAAACCTATATAATCGTCTTGTCCTAACCAAGTCTCTGTAAGGGATATTAAATCAATCTGAAGATCAATTAACAGATCATGGACTAGCAGAGGCTTGGGAGTTAGAGACCTAATATTTAACAAACTGCATTTAATTTTTAAATTATGAGGAGGAACAGAGGCCAAACCATTCAATTTAGAGGCTTCATGTTTAATTTGAGTTTTACCAACTTTTTGTTTAATCACTTTGGGAGTCTTATACATTATATTTTTATTTACTTTGAAGGGAGCAGACAATGATTCTGTGATGGGGAAGACAGGGGCTAAGTTGAGGGGTGGCGGATGAAGAGGAGCTGCAGAGAGGCGTGTAAGACTGCAACTCTGCTTCCTGGTCCCAACCCTGAGTAGTCAAGGTTTTGGAAATTTGGATAAAAATGATGCCAGATTGTTCGATAAAAGAGATGCACCATCCAAAGTGAGATGGATGCCGTCTTGTCTAATAAGACCAGGTTTTCTCCAAAATGAGCTCCAATTATCTATGTAGCCCATGTTGTTTGCAGGACACCACACAGACAGCCAGCGGTTGAAGGATGACAAGCGGCTAAACATGTCATCACTGGTCAGATTGGGGAGGGGCCCAGAGAATACTACAGAGGCAGACATTGTTTTGGCAAAGTCACGCACCGATTTCATGTTAAGTTTTGAGACTTCCGACTGCCGGAGTTGGATGTCATTAACAATTGTGGAGTATTTACAATTACTTTTAGCCAGCATTTTCAAATCTGACTCGATATCGCCTGCTCTGGCCCCAGGAATGCATTTGACTATGGCCGCCGGAGTCTCTAGGTTCACGTTTCTGACTACAGAGTCACCAATGATCAGAATTTTTTCCTCAGCGGGTGTGTCGCTGAGCGGGGAAAACTGATTAGAAACATGAACAGGTTGGTGGTTAACCGGGACTTTGTGACTAAGCTTCCTTCTCACCGTCACCCACCCAGTCTCCTCGCTGCTGAGCAGAACTGGAGGATCGCTAGCAGGCCACCCTATGCTAGGGAGCTCCGCTGTAGCTAAGGGACGTCCGTCAAGATTAACTGGCGCAGACGGTGTTTCAGTGCAGTGGAGCCGGGATTCCAAATCAGACAACCTCGCCTCGAGCACTTCAAAAAGACAACATTTATTACATTTACCGTTATCACTAAAAGAGGCAGAGGTGTAGCTAAACATCTGACAGAGAGAGCACACCAGAGGAGAAGGGGGAGGAGAGCTAGTAGCCATAGCAAGTGGCTAACCCAAAGCTAACAAAAACACAGATGAAAGGTGAACAAAAGGCTAAAGAGGGTGATTAGATGACACTGAGTGCGCACGCAGGTGCAAGAGTCAGGACATGTCCAAGACATATGGTTGCAGGTCTGATGACACGATAACAAAATCAATCATTGACCTGCAGCTTAGACACTGGATCCCTGTTCTCGCGTTCATCATGGGGGTCTATTGGATTGTTCTTAGTCTGGCCCTTCACCCTGGACCAGTTTGTCTTGGGTGACCCTCCCAGAGGCAAACTGCCCCGGACAACATAGTTCCTGGGATCACTAGGGCACGCAACCCCCGCACCACCATGATAAGGTGACGATCCATGAGGGATTGTTTCAGCACCTTTGGCTTTTATTACAGCACTCAGTCTTTTTGGGTAGGAGTCTATCAGTCTGGCACATCTTGATGTGGCAATATTTTTCCACTCTTCTTTGCAAAAACGCTCCAAATCTGTCAAACTGCGAGGGTATGTCCTGTGCACAGCCCTCTTCCTATCATCCCACAGATGTTCTATCAGATTTAGGTCTGGACTCTGGCTGGGCCATTCCAAAACCTTAATCTTCTTCTGGTGAAGCCATTCTTTTGTTGATTTGGATGTGTGCTTTGGATCATTGTCGTGCTGAAAGATGAAGTTCTTGTCAGGGTCTGAGATTGGTTGGAGGACCAGGCTCATCCTTTAAGGTATTTTTGTATTTATTATCATTCTGAGTTATCATTATTATGGGTATTCCTATCATCTTGTGTTTCCTTATTGTGACAGTGCCTTATTCTCCCGTGATTAGTTTCTGTTGGAGTGTTAATTATTCACAACTGCACCTGATCATGGTACTCACCTTCTGCCCTTATTTATTCAGTGCTCACAGCACAATCAGTGCTGCGATCTACTGGTAAGAAGTCTGTTTAAGTTGACTGCTATCATTTTATGCTACTCACAGTTTAGATTCTTTCTTCATTGTCATGCTGTGTAGTTGTGTTCACCTCTGCAGCCTTGTGCTGCACCCTTGGTTATTTCCTTCAATAAATTATGCCTTTTCCTTGCTACACAATTGGGTCCTCTCCTTAGCCCCGGAGGGGCACACATGACAGTTCCTCTTCACCTTCAGCATTCTAGCAGAAGCCTGAAGGTTATGTGCTCATATTGACTGGTATTTGGAACTGTTAATAATTCCCTCCACCTTGACTAAGGCCCCAGTTCCAGCTGAAGAAAAGCAGCCCCAAAGCATGATGCTGCCACCACCATGCTTCACTGTAGGTATGGTGTTTTTTTGGTGATGAGAAGTGTTGTGTTTGTGCCAAATATACCTTTTGGAATTATGGCCAAAAAGTTCAACCTTGGTTTCATCGGACCATAACACATTTTCCCACATGCATTTGGGAGATTTCAAATGGTTTTTTGAAAAATGTAGCCAGAATTGGTTGTGTTTCTTCGTAAGATAAGGCTTCCATCTTGCCACCCTAGATGGGAGATTGTTGTCACATGTTCTAAGCAGTCAGTACTTGCCAGAAATTCCTGCAGTTCCTTCAGTGTTGCTGTCAGCCTCTTGGCAGTCCCCCTGACCAGTATTCTGCTTGTCTTTTTCATCAATTTTGGAGGGATGTCCAGTTCTTGGTAATGTCACTGTTTTGCCTTATTTTCTCCACTTGATGATGACTGTCTTCACTGTGTTTCATGGTAGATTTAATTGGAAATTCTTTTATACCCTTCTCCTGACTGATACTTTTGAACAATGAGATCCCTCTGATGCATTGGAAGCTCTCTGCGGACCATGGCTTGTGCTGTAAGATGTGACTACAAAAATGTCAGGAAAAGCCTACTAGAACAGCTGAACTTTATTTGGGGTTAATCAGAGGCACTTTAAATGGTGGCAGGTGTGTGCTGAGTCCCATTTAACATGACTTTGAATGTGACTGGTTAATTGTGAACACAGCCACATCCCCAATTATAACACGGTGTGCATATTTATGCAAACAGGTTAATGTAAGTTTTTTATTTTTTTATTTTTCCCCTTAAAAGATTTCAGTTTGTTTTTCAATTAGGTTGTACAAGTTATAAGTCACATTAATGGTGGAAAAAGTTTTAAAATGATTTATCGTGGTCTAATTTTTTTACATCACAAAAACCTAGCATTTGAACAGGGGTGTGTAGACTTTTTATATCCACTGTAAGTATTCACAGCCTTTGCTCGATGCTTTGTTGATGCACCTTTGGCAGCAATTACAGCCTCAAGTCTTTTTGAATATGATGCCACAAGCTTGGCACACCTATCTTTGGGCAGTCTCTGTCATGTTTGTTCAACCCCGTCCATGACCTGTGGCTGTAGGTTTTGTTTACTTCTTATTAATTCCAGCTGGTAGATTGAGCCTTGCTCTCTGCCAGTCCTACAGTCACGCCTTCCTCCTCTTACCAGACACTCACCAGCTGTTTGGGATCACCACATGCACACACTCATACACACACACACACACACAGGCACACACACTCACACACACTCACACACGCATACACACATTCATCCAGTTATCTACACACTTGCTCGCCACACGACTGAGCCCACTTGCCTTTGTTAGCATATTGTGTACTTATAGGGATGCAGTGTGCCCTGTCAGTGTGGCAACTTAAGTCAACCTGGGACAACCTGACTCCCCGGATTATTGGCTTCCTTCCCCTAGACTTAACATGTTGTGTCTTAGAGCCTGTCCGCTCCAACATATCCGTAAGCCTTCTTTTGTGCCTTTTCCTCACGCTCCTGACTGTCCGGAGCACGTTAGGCATTTCCTCTAAGCCTACAAGGGTTGTAGCGGGTTGTCTACTCTTATTCACAGAGACTGTTATTTGTACATTTTGTACATTTTTCCTTTGTAAATAAACACATTACTTACACTGCGTTTTGGGCTTGCTGCCAATTTATATGTTTGCTGCGAAATTACACAGTGGACATGACAGTTTCACCCATTTGCAGCACCTCTCAAGCTCCATCAGGTTGGATGGGAAGTGTTGCTGCACAGCCATTTTCAGATCTCTGTTCAATTGGATTCAAATCTGGGCTCTGACTGGGTCACTCAAGGACATTCACAGAGTTGTCCTGAAGCAACTCCTTTGATATCTTCGATGTGTGCTTAGGGTCGTTGTCCTGGTAAAAGATAAACCATTGTCCAGTTTGAGGTCAAGAGCATTCTGGAGAAGGTTTTCATCCAGGATGTCTCTGTACATTTCTGCATTCATCTTTTCCTCTATCCTGACTAGTCTTCCAGTTCCTGACACTGAAAAATATCCCCACAGCATGATGCTGCCACCACCATGCTTCACTGTAGGGATGGTATTGGCCTGGTGATGAGTGGTGCCTGGTTTCCTCTAAACATGACGCCTGGCATTCACACCAGAGTTCAATCTTTGCCTCATCAGACCAGAGAATTTTGTTTCTCAAGGTATGAAAGTCCTTCAGGTGCCTTTTGGCAAACTTCAAGTGGGTTTCCATGTGCCTTTTACTAAGGAGTGGCTTCCGTTTGGGCACTCTACCATACAGGTCTGATTGGTGGATTGCTGCAGAGATGGTTGTCCTTCTGGAAGATTCTCCTCTCTCCACAGAGGAACGCTGGAGCTCTGACAGAGTGACCATCGGGTTCTTGATTACCTCCTTGACTAAGGCCCTTCTCTCCCGATTGCTGAGTTTAGACGGCCAGCTCTAGGAAGAGTCCTGGTGGTTTCGAACGTCTTCCATTTACGGATGATGGAGGCCACTGTGCTCATTGGGACTTTCAAAGCAGCAGAAATTTTTCTGTACCCTTCCCTAGATTTGTGCCTCGGAGGTCTACAGACAATTCCTTTGACTTCATGCTTGGTTTGTGCTCTGACATGCACTGTCAACTATGGGGCCTTATATAGACAGGTGTGTACCCTTCCAAATCATGTCCAATCAACTGAATTTACCACAGGTGGACTCCAATGAAGCTGTAGAAACATCCCAAGGATGATCAGTGGAAACAGGATGCACCTGAGCTCAGTTTTGAGCTTCATGGCAAAGACTGTGAATACTTATGTACATGTGATTTCTTAGTTTTTTATTTTTAATAAATTTACAAAAATCTCAGAAAAAAACCTTTTTTTTCACATTGTCATCTTGGAGTATTGTGTGTAGAACTGAGGAAAAAAAATGAATTTAATCCATTTTGGAATAAGGCTGTAACATACAGTAACATATTGTGGAAAAAATGAAGCGCTGTAAATACTTTCTGAATGCACTGTAATGTGGTCCCTCTTACGTGTTCCAGTTAAAAGACATGCAGCTACATTTTGAACCAACTGGAGACGCGAGAGGAAAGACTGGCTGACTCCAAAATAAAGTGCATTACAGTAATCCAGCCTAGATTATGATGGCATGAATTACTGTTTCAAAGTGCTGCTTTGAAAGGATTGGTTTAACCTTTGCCAACTGCCTTAGATGAAAAAAGCTGGACTTCACTACTATACTGATTTGAGGATCTATTTTCCAACTATGAAACAAAATCATAACATGGTCCAGACCTTGGTAAATCACCTTGTCAGCTTCAGGCTCCATCCATCTTTTTAAATTTCATAAATTTGGGATTCTTTCTTTTTAACAAACCTGTTTTGTGGTTGATTAACTATTTATACAAGTTAGCAGAAAAACTAAAATGACCATTTATTCATACATTTTTGCCCAATTTAAGATTCTAAAGGTGCGTTCAGACCAAACACTAATGCGCAACATGAATACATGTAAAGTTAATGTAAACATGCACAAAATATGCAAATTTGCACATTCACATGTCCAAGGGATTTCGTAGTGCTACCTAGTAATCAGCCTTGGGATTCTGCCATCACCAGAGTGAAAAGTATCAAAACTGGAGAGTAAACCAGTTTGAAAATGAGACTGCAACTCACTTGCAGACAGACGGACCGGAGGCTCTGCAGCTGAATCGGAGTGTTGGAGTTACCCACCCACGGACTTTTGCCATAGATGTGCTAACCAGGGCTAGCAGGCTAGCAGTGTAAACAACCGTTATCCAGGTGAAGTTTTGGAGGCAGGGACAATTTTTCCAGGTGAGAGCCCCGTTGGATAATGTAAACCTAAGCATGACATGTTTTTGGGATTTCCACAGCAGGTAGAACACAGCTGCAGAAGGTTATATAAGGCAACTACACCCATCTGCAACTACGTAGCTCAGATGGTGAATTCATCTCTATTCGCATGTTTACATTGAGTTAACATTTCATTGCACCGTGTGAAAAATTGACCTGCTCCCGTTTGGTCTGAGCACACCTTAAGATATCAGTCTTATAATTTAATTCTGTGTGTAGCATGGATCTAACATGCATGAAAGCAACACTAAGATATATTGTGTGTAGACAATAAAAAAGATGATAAGAGCTGGCTTTAAATAAAAATACAACTTAACAGAGCGATGGTAGCAGAAACTTGTTCAAATGATTCTTTCCAACAGCTGTTATCTTGACCTTGCCAAAATGTACAAAGTAAAAATGAGTTAAATATTTTAAGTCATAATTTCTCTTATACATTGAGTATTATTTCGTAGTCAACAAAATCATCCTCCCCACTACATATTTTTCATCTGTGGCGTACAAAACCTTTTTTTCCCCCATTCCTACACTGTTGCCTTTGTTGCTATGCTCCTGTGTGACCCTCCCTGTTGCCCCCGTCTTTTCTGTGTGTGTCAGCTTGACCCCTCTCGTGGGTTCGTCTGTCAAGAAGATGCCAAATACCAGTCAGTTCCAGCAGTCGCTCCTAAATATACACCTGCATCAGAGCAGGACCCGATTTATTCTGTCAGTAGTACAGGAATGCGAATGAGAGTTTGTGCACACATGCTGTGTGTGAATCTGCAAGCACCTGAATACGCATGCACTCGGCGACCACCTTCCCGACTACTGACTCTTTTCACACGTTGGTGGAAGGGGCTATTTTCTGCCACTTACCGCCTCACCCTTCTCCGTTGGTGCAATACTCACAGAGAAGAGGAACAGCCCTCTCTGCCCCCCCTCGTCTTCTGGAACCCAGATGTTACATTACGGTATGCTGGCTATGAGCATTATAAAAGAGGGGGAAAACAAAGGGAGATGATGAGAAATTCATAAGACAGGTGAGGAGAGGAGGAGGGAAAAAGTGCGGGAAGTGAGGTGGGGGAGGAGGCGGAAGGATGAGTGGTGAACAGAGACGGGAGAGCACTGGGTATGTCGTGTCCTTAAAAAGCCTCAGAGGAAGTGGAGTGAGAGAGAGAGAGTGAGAGGCAGGGATGAGAGGATGAGTGGTGCGACGTGGCTGAGAAAGAGGTTAGTAAACCAGTCGAAATTGGATAACAGTCTCGCTGCGTCGTCACAGTTTCACATAACGAGAGCTCAGTGAGTGAAAATAGGAGATTGACTGAGATATGGCGGAGGACAGATGGTGATGATTTAATGCTGAGCGTGCCTGGGCAAATCCAGCACATATGATGGCTTTAGCACAACGTGGAATAGGCATACATGAAGAGTGTGTGTGTTTTTTTTCCAAGCATATGACAATGAGCTCATGAGCCAATTAGGAAATCCGTGATTAAGTCTAAGAGCATATACAAAGTAAACCAATCACAAGTCGAAAATTGGCTGGAGAAGCAGGAAGCGTGCATATTTATGAAAATCTCAATCGTCTTTGCAGTCTGACTGCTGCAGAGTCACCCTGCCTCTCATGTGCCTCTTTGTTGATTTTTCAGAACAATTTGTCCTCACAGGAAAATGTCACGCTACCCTGTCAGTTCTTCCTCCATCCCAACACCCTCTGGTTCCTCTGTCATCTTCCCTCCTTGCATCTCTTTGGTGACATATAGTTTACTCCCTCCCCACTTCCTCCCATGCGAGGCAAAGACTCAGAAGAGCAGCGAATGCCACACAACACAGTGTGTGACATTTTGCACTGTGAATAAATTAATACACAAAGTACAAACTGTTCACATGGTCACACAGGAGGATATCAGAGAAAATAGAGAGAAAGGGATATTGGCATGTAGACTGTGGTCTGCTAACATTTTTAGTATTTGAAGAGGACCTGAATGTTAATTTTTTCTGTTTTTCGCCCAATTACTGCATTTAATGGCTGACGATGAACAGATAACGCAAGCTTAGATACTGTCTTTAACCCCTTGCACTCTGGTCAATTTCCCTAAAAAACGCCTTGTGGAGAAGTGTGGAAGGACGAGGCTGAGTTTATTTCTCAATTCCAGTTTTATTCACATTCACATTCTCCAACATCCAAAAACAGAAAAAGAGTGAATTCCCCAACATCTGTCCCTTTTATACCCCAGGACATCAAAGCACACAGTCACATTGTCTTTTAATCCCAAATCACAATGCATCCCCCTCCAGGTCTTCTCGCCTCCACCTAAAGTCCTGGTGGTCAGGAAATCCCTCAAGGCCATCTCTTTGCATACAAAAGGCCAGATTTCACATCCTCCGGTTACCCCTAGGAGGTTCAGTCATTTTGTTCCTCTGAGACGTGAAGCATACAATAAGCATACAGTAATATACATGTGAAGCATATGAAACCCACATATGTGCACCACATGACCCCCCCCCCCCCCCCAAAACGTCTAAGATAGAACAACATAACCACAGATTGCATGTCATAATAAAATCACTACATATCAGTCCACGTGCCGCTTGGGCCTCAGCCTTCTCCCGTATTTGCTGTAAGCAGGCTGTACCACCTCCGCAGCGTCTTCCTGCTGTGGAGCTGCTGCCTGAGGGTGAGAACTGTTAGTCAACCTCTGTGGGTGTTCTGGGGAATGCTCTCTAGGGGGTCTGCCACGCCGAGGAGCCTTAGCCAGCTGCACAACTTCGTCAGCTACCACAAAAGCGGGTTTGAGCCTGTTTATGCCAATCATTTCTTTTCTGCCCCCCAAATCTAGCAAAAAATGTTTATCCCCTGTTTCCAGCACTCTATATGGTCCATCATAAGGTGGGCGTAAAGGTGGACGATGGGCATCATGTCTGACAAAAACAAACTCCGCATTTTTTAAAGTCTTAGGCACAAAAACACACGGAAAACTGTGGTGAACGGGGCCAGGTAGCATGCTCGGGCCCGTGCTATTCTATAACCGCTGAGCTGAGGAGCACTCTGGCGCTGGATTATCTGGGAGAAATTCCCCGGGCAGCCGAAGCGACTGTGCGAAAACTAGCTCAGCTGGGGAGGCTTCTAAATCCTCTTTAGGTGCAGAACGCAACCCCAATAAAACCCATGGTAGCTTGTCCACCCAATTTGCATCCGTAAGCGACGCACTGAGAGCCGCCTTCAGTGACCTGTGAAAACGTTCGCATAACCCGTTAGCCTGCGGGTTGTACGCGGTCGTGCGGTGGATCGTTGCCCCCAGGCTAAGGGCCATCGCTGACCAAAGTTCGGAAACAAATTGAGGGCCTCTGTCGGACGTAATGTCCGACGGGACTCCAAAACGTGCTACCCATGCCGTTAAAAACGCGCGTGCCACCTCCTCGGCTGTGGTTGACGACAGCGGAACCACTTCCGGCCAGCGCGTGGTGTGGTCAACCATTGTCAGAAGATGTGTGCACCCTTGTGAGGGCGGGAGGGGGCCGACGAGGTCCACGTGGACATGATCAAACCTTTTAGCTGGGATGTGAAACGGCTCCAAGGGAGCTCTCGTGTGTCTATGCACCTTGGCCCACTGCCAAGCCATGCAGGCTGCCGCCCACTCTCTAACTTGTTTGCGCAGGCTCGGCCATACAAATTTCTCTCCTACCATTTTGACCGAAGTGCGCACTCCCGGGTGCGCCAGAGAATGGATCGAGTCAAAAATGGGGCGGTGCCACGCGGCTGGAACCACAGGACGCGGCCGCCCAGTGGAGACATCGCAGATTGGGGGGGCATACCGTCTTGCAGCACCCTGTTCTCCAGCCTTAACCCTGCTAGTCCAGACTGGAGCGCGCGCACATCCGCGTCACTAACCTGCTCCGCGGCCATGGCTGCATAATCTATCCCCACGCGGACCGGGGCCGCGCGAACTCCCGCATCGCTAACCTGCTCCGCGGCCATGGCTGCAGAATCTACCTCTATGCGGGCTGGAGCCGCCACGGCGTGCGAGAGGCAGTCCGCCACTACATTAAGTTTACCTGCCACATGCTGGATATCGGTAGTAAACTCCAATATCGCGGCCAGCTGTCTCTGCTGCCGGCCCGACCAAGGTTCTGAAATCTTGGCCATCGCGAAAGTCAGCGGCTTGTGGTCAACGAAAGCGGTGAAATGGCATCCTTCCAGCCAGAACTGGAAGTGGCGAATGGCCAAGTGGAGAGCTAACAACTCCCTGTCGAATGCGCTGTATTTTCGTTCGCTGTCGCGCAGGGTCTTGCTGAAAAAGGCGAGCGGTTGCCAGGCTCCGGCTACATACTGTTCCACGACCGCCCCTATGGCCACATCTGATGCGTCAGTAGTGAGCGCCATGCGGGCCGCTGGGACTGGATGTGCCAACAACGCAGCGTTTGCCAGGGCTGTTTTGACTTCAGAGAATGCGCGCTCTTGCTCCGGAGACCATTCGACTTTATTTGTGGGTTTTTTGGTTTTTTTAGTGCAGCATACAATGGTTGCATGAGCTGCACTGCGCGGGGGAGGAAGCGGTTATAAAAATTCACCATTCCCAAAAACTCCTGTAACGCTTTGACCATTTGTGGTTGGGGAAAATTTGTTACTGCGCGCACTTTGTCAGGCAGAGGAACCGCTCCTTCTGGGGAGACGCGATGCCCCAAAAAATCAATCTGCGTCACCCCGAACTGACACTTCGCTGGGTTGATTATTAACCTGTGCTCCGCCAACCTCCGGAAAACTGCCGTGAGGTGGTTTTCGTATTCATCTTCGGACGCGCTGGCTACCAATATGTCGTCCAGGTAGACGAACACGAAAGGGAGATCGCGCAAAACCGCGTCCATCATGCGTTGGAACGTCTGCGCCGTGCCTTTAAGCCCAAACGGCATGCGCAAAAACTCGAAAAGCCCGAAAGGAGTTATTACCGCTGTTTTGGGTATGTCCTCAGCGCGCACTGGGACCTGGTGGTAACCGCGTACCAAGTCTATTTTAGAAAAAACGCACGCCCCCGCCAAATGAAGTGAAAAATCTTGGATGTGCAGGATCAGGTAGTGGTCGTGCGCTGTAGCATTGTTCAGCCTGCGGAAATCACCGCAAGGTCGCCACGAGCCATCAGCTTTCGGGACCATGTGAAGCGGTGAAGCCCATGGGCTCTTCGAACGCCTGATGATGCCCAGCCTTTCCAGGTTGGCAAACTCCTCGTGCGCTATGGTCAGTTTAGCTAAATCCAAGCGCCGAGCTTTTGCAAAAACGGGCGGTCCGGTGGTAGTAACAAAATGTTCCACCCCGTGTTTAGCCACGGTCGCCAAAAATGTTGGGACCGTGAGTGCTGGGAACTGAGTGAGGAGTGTGTGGAACTTACCACCTGCAGCTGTGACGTTGGCTTGTGCTGTTGGCGGGGCCACTCGAGCTGTACAGGGAATAGAATAAAAAGAAAGTGCATTAACCAGGCGTCTGTTAGCAAGATCGACCAACAAACCATGTGAGCACAAAAAATCAGCCCCTAACATGTTGAAATTGACTGCCGCTATGACAAAAGTCCACTCGAATGTACGGCCGTGTAAAGACAGAAGCAGAGTCCTCTCACTGAAGGTCTTAATCGCCGAGCCGTTCGCTGCTGACACCCCAGGACCACTGGAAGGCGCCAGCCGGTCAGCGTAGGAAGGTGTGATGAAACTCAGCTGGGAGCCTGTGTCCACGAGGAAATGCCTCCCCGAGCGTGCATCCCTCAAGTAGAGCAGCTTGTTCTCCTCTCCGAGGGCCGCAGCTGCTACCGACTCCCGGTCTTGGCGTTTCCCGAGCGCTTGAAATGGCATGGTGGAATGCACTTGCGTGCCCTCTCTGCGAAGCGGCGATGGTAGAAGCAAAGGACGTCGTCTGCTCCGTGTTTCCTGGCCCCTGCCGCCGCCGTTGTCGGTGAGTCTGGTGCTGCAGCCTCTGGCCCCCTGCCATCTCCGGACGTTGCGCCTAGCTCCGCTGCCGCAGCCGTAGCCGCGCACCGTTTATTGGCGTCGACGAGTTGTTGCGCCTCCTGGCCCAGCTCGTGGTAGTCTCGTCGGGCCAACAGTGGTGAACTGGCCAGGGTCACTCTCATCGCTGACGGTAGGGTCCTGAGGAAAAGGTGGGTGAAGATGAAGTTATCATCCTCGGAGTCTCTCAAACTCAACATCTTCCCCATCAGGTCTGCAGGTCTGTCGCTCTCAAATTCAGTCAGTGCCAGGAGCCTCTCTGCTCGCTCCTCCACCGAGGGGGTGAAGTAACGGATGAGTGCAGCCTTCAACTTGCTGTACTTGTTGCTGTCCGGCGGGTGGTTGATCAGGCTCTCCACTCGCTGGGCTGTGTGGTTGTCCAGCTTTGCAACCACATGGTAGAACTTTGTGGCATCTACCGAAATCCTCCGGAGGGGGAACTGTGCCTCGACTGTGCCTCGAGCGCAGATTGTTCTGCCAGAAGTCCGGTAGCTGAACTGTGGCTGCATTCGTTTGGCTGGCTCCTGACGAGTCTGGCTCGGGAGAATTGCCTCCGCTCATGATACGTCTTAGGGTCACCAGTGTGGAGAAGTGTGGAAGGACGAGGCTGAGTTTATTTCTCAAGTCCAGTTTTATTCACATTCACATTCTCCAACATCCAAAAACAGAAAAAGAGTGAATCCCCCAACATCTGTCCCTTTTATACCCCAGGACATCAAAGCACACAGTCACATTGTCTTTTAATCCCAAATCACAATGCATCCCCCTCCAGGTCTTCTCGCCTCCACCTAAAGTCCTGGTGGTCAGGAAATCCCTCAAGGCCATCTCTTTGCATACAAAAGGCCAGATTTCACATCCTCCTGTTACCCCTAGGAGGTTCAGCCCTTTTGTTCCTCTGAGACGTGAAGCATACAATAAGCATACAGCAATATACATGTGAAGCATATGAAACCCACATGTGTGCACCACAGCCTAAAAATAACGTACCCAAAGTAAATCAAAAGCTGTTCTTCAACCCTTTGCAGCATCTTCATGGGGTTGGTCTCATTTAAAAGAAAACACTTTGAGTTTTTTGGCAAAACAGTCACAATCTCTCTAAGTGCTCCTGCCACTGAGTAACAGTCATCTAAACATACTGAACTTGAAGAAAATAAAGTTTGCCTGGGTGTTTTTTTAGTTACAAATGCTTGCAAATAACACACAGCTATCAGATACTGGCTGGAAAATGCAACAGAAATGTAGAACCAAGTGTTATCAAGCTGAGGTCAAAATTTTGTAACAATACCGCAAAAATTGAATATATTACACAGCTTTTTTCTCAGGTTGTTCCCAGGCGTTTTTGAACTGTGCCAAATTGTGCCAAATGGCACAGTTTGGAAAAACGTCTATAACTTTTGAATGATTCAACATAGAAGCTTGATCTTGGGTTCTAATGAAAGGTGACACTCAGAGCTGTGTGTGTGTGTGTATGTGCGGGGGGGTTGTTTATTCATGAATGAATGAATGAATGAACAAACAAGCCCCCACACACAAAGAAGCATGCCACGTAAAAAATGTGTGGCCTTTATTTACAAGAAAAAAATAACCTACAGTGCAATAAAAATTATACTAAAATATCTGCAATGTAGAGGATAACAACTCCCCCCCCCCACTACAGAGGAGCTCGGCGCACAAAAAACGATCCGTCATGTGGCGATGACACACCGATCGGTCAAAAGTCATTTTTATTACTATTTTCAGTGATAAAGAATAATTTAGCGTATAACACTTATCTGTCCACAACAGCAGTGTCGTTGGCAAACATCTGTTCCTCATTGTCAGACGAACATGAAGCTGGTCCGCTTGTTACGACTCGTGGTTCTGGTCACACGACCCTGTCAAACCATGATTCCATGATTGCGGTTTTGCGCTTCCATGATTGCGGTTTTGGCGAACAATTTTTCAAAACAAATAAGAACAATAGTAATAAAAAAAAGACTGGCGAACGCTACCGTTACACACAGCGGCTTACACAAAACAGATTTTACGCACGGGACGCACGCGTTTCAATCGTCGAACTTCTCTGCTTCAATTGGCTCGTTGTATTCGCAGTCATTCGTAGGCAGGTCCTTCTTGCTAGGTTTTCAGTCATTGGTTCTTCAAGGTTTCAGAAACCCAATTCAAGGCTTTTATTAGTCGAATGAGAGGTCAGTCAAATCTAAACCAGTCAAAACACTCCTTTGGCTTTCTGTTCGCGGATGTGTCTGTACTGGAAGAATGGAAATGCAGCCTTTTTTTTTTTCAGTGCGCACTGAGACGCACTAGGACGCAGAGACGTGACCGCCCGCGGTATCCTGGAGTGCAAGAGGTTAATTGTTACTGTGTTTCAGTTTTATTTGGAACACTGATCAAATCCAGTTCATGTAAAAGGCTGCACAACAGTTCGCCAGCAGTTTTTACGGGTGCAAACACTTTTTCTTGTTGCAAAAATTTTGCTGTTAGCGAACTGTTGTGAATCCTTTTACGAACCCTCACGAATCCCAACAACTGCAAAGTTTGTCAGATACATGCAGTTTATGGGGATTTACTCATTTATAGAATCTGTCCGAAGTGGCCACATAATGAACTAAGTGTACTGTTGTATCTCACGGTGTGGCAAATGCTAACGAGTGTAGTGATTTTTGAATTTTCCATCTTTTCTGATGAATGTTGAAAAAAATGAAGCTAGTGTCTCATGGAATGGTGAATGTTTAGGAATGCTCACAAATGCTGAGCTTTTTGGGTTTCATCGGGTTCGCAAAAGAGTTTGCCAGGGGTGGACTTAGTCCATTTGGGACCCAAAGACAGAAATGGGCCCTACTTTTTCTTTGTTCTACACTTTCTTTTCAGGCCTTATTGAAATCCCACTTTAAACTTATTGTCCTCAGAAGTCTTCAAATGATGATATCATTCAGGCATCAGGAAATACATCCGTAGAAAAACAAAGAAGTTTAACAAATTGAATGTAGACTCTTGTCTATTAAAAAAAAAAAAAAAAAATCACATGGAAGATCTGTTGTTTGTTCACACTTACCAGTCCCTCCAAGATTTCACGATATTGCGATCACACTAATTCACACAGAATCAGTGATTGTTCACATCTTTTGCATGACCTTGCAACTTTGTCCAATCACCGCAACTTTACCACAATTTTGGCTAATCCTTGTCAACTTCCACCAATTTTGCCAATCAGATTTGTTCCTGAGTAGTGCTCAATGCTCAGTCTAACCAATCAAATGCATTGCTGCATCGCACTCACTTCCGTGCTCACTTCCGTGTTTTTTTTGAACACATCACCAAAAAACAGAGTGTGTGATTTAAAAAAAGCCAAACACTCAACCGCAAGTTTTTCCACACAGTCCCTCCCCCCAACTTCCCCGGCCTGCCAGTGGATGTCTCCCCACGTCTCTGTGTTGACCACATGTACGAAGTGCAGGGTTTGTGTTGAAAAAAGTCCACCTGCCTGAAAATCACCCCAACGCCTGAGTGCGCGTGAGGAGAGACGCCATAAAACCACAAACAACACATATAACACATATAACATTCCAGCTAGTGTTTGAACATTTTATACATCTTTAGAGGTAAAATCATTACTACAGCTTGTCAATGAGCTTCAAAGCTGTGAATCCCCGGACTGGATACGGACCAAGGCGTGCCCCAGCCCCGGCAAATCTCCAAGGATGGTCCCTCCTCCTGGTACAACTCCCGGTAAAGGAAAGATGGGTATCTGATGAGACAGGTGTCTATCAAGACGCTCAGCACATGCTGTAGACAGACAGGTAGGAGTCAGGAATGGAAAGAGAGAGAATATTCTTTTTTTTTTAGAAAAACACAGACTTCGATAGATAACACAGAGCAACTGCATAAATTATTTTTTTTTTCTCTATGCTCGGTACCGTTTGGTTGGGCATTGCTGCGGTTGAGGAGTTTTCAAATAAAGGTGCTGCCATGATTTCTAGATCTATACTCTTTAACCTCTTGCACTCCGGGATACCGCGGGCGGTCACGTCTCTGCGTCCTAGTGTGCACTAGGACACACACTGTGCGTCTCAGAGCACACTGAAAAAAAAAAGCTGCATTTCCGTTCTTCCACTACAGACACAGCCGCGAACAGAAAGCCAAAGGAGTGCTTTGATTGGTTTAGATTTGATTGAACTCTCATTCGACTAATAAGAGCCTTGAATTGGGTTTCTGAAACCTTGAAGAACCAATGACTGAAAACCTAGCAAGAAGGACCCGCCTACCAACGGCTGCAAATACAGTGAGCCAATTGAAGCAGAGAAGTTCGACAATTGAAAGCGTACGTCCCATGCGTAAAATCTGTTTTGTGTAAGCCGCTGGGTGACACACACGCGTTCGCCAGTCTTTTTTTCTTACTACTGTTCTTATTTGTTTTGAAAAATCGTTTGCCAAAACCGCAATCATGGAAGCACAAAACCGCAATAATGGAATCATGGTTTGACTGGGTCGCGTGACCAGAACCACGAGTCGTAACAAGCAGACCAGCGTCATGTTCGTCTGACAATGAGGAAGAGAAGTTCGCCAGTGACACTACTGTTGTGGACAGGTAAGTGTTATAAGCTAAATTATTCTTTATCCCTGAAAATTGTTATCAAAATGACTTTTGACCGATCGGTAAATTACAACTGTGCGTCATCGCCATATGACGGACTGGTCCGTGCACCGCGTCCGGACCGTGAAGCCCCCCCCCCCCCCGCCCGCTACTCTTCTGTAGCGGATTGCAGATATATTGCAGCTAATTTAGTACAACTGTGTGTAGTAGACCGCGGCGCACTGTCACCGCAGTCCGTCATGTAGCGATGGGCGATGTCCGTCCTCTGTAGCGGGGGGGAAGGGGGGGTTGGGAGTTGTTATCTTCTACATTACAGATATTTTAGTATAATTTTTAGTGCACTGTAGGTCATTTTTTCTTGTAAAAAAAAGCCACACATTTTTTACGTGGCATGCTTCTTTGTGTGTGGGGGCTTGTTTGTTCATTCATTCATTCATGAATGAATAAACACACACACACACACACAGCCCTGAGTGTCACCTTTCATTAGAGCCCAAGATCAAGCTTCTATATTGAATCATTCAAAAGTTACAGACGTTTTTCCAAACTGTGCCATTTGGCACAATTTGGCACAGTTCAAAAATGCCTGGGAACAACCTGACAAAAAAGCTGTGTAATGTATTCATTTTTTGTGGTATTGTTACAAAGTTTTGACCTCAGCTGGATAACACTTGGCTCTACATTTGTGTTGCATTTTCCAGCCCAGATCTGACAGCTGTGTGTTATTTGCAAGCATTTGTATCCAAAAAAAACACCCAGGCGAAATTTATTTTCTTCAAGTTTATTATGTTTAGATGACTGTTACTCAGTGGCAGGAGCACTTAGAGAGATTATGACTGTTTTGGCCAAAAATTCAACGTGTTTTCTTTTAAATGAGACCAACCCCATGAAGATGCTGCAAAGGGTTGAAGAACAGCTTTTGATTTACTTTGGGTACGTTATTTTTAGGCATTTTTTAAGGAAATTGACCAGAGTGCAAGGGGTTAACATGCATTCAATGCAATTTAGCTGTTGTAATGGATAATTATTCTTTCATCCTTTTTATTCAAGTTCTCAGCAAGAGTAGCCTTAAGTGTTGATCATTTTTATGACAAGTTTATGAGTAGCTACAGTTCTTCATTCTCACTTAATTGTGTTGAAGTCTGTATTTACTGTTGCATAAAAGTTTTTCTGAACAGCAGAAGTTTCTGCTTAATTTACAGATCACAGTGTAATAGGAAAATTTTGACAATCCTGTGCTTTTCTTATGGTATTATATAGAATATCATTGCAGTAAACTACTGAAAAAAGCATCCGCTTTAAAATTTGTAATTCTTCCCGCAACTTTTAGTGCAAAAAAACCCTTTCAAAACATCACAACTTTTATTGTAACATTTTTAGAAAAAGCTCCCTCAAATTCAGGCTTTTTGGGCTGCAATGATAATAAAAAAAGTCCCATGAGCCACTGGCTTAACCACATTTGCCAGTGTCCTATTCATGGTCTCCTGACTAGTCCATTTTGCAGAGGCATCTATTTTGCTCCCTCTTCTGTACAATGTAGACACAAGGGAGAATATATCACACAAAACAATATAAGGATAAATACAAAAAATATGAAACCTAATACATCCTTGGAGTTTATACCCCTTTGCAAATTGTCTTTTTCTTCACTTGTGACTGACTCTTCTTTTTTTCTCCTCATCTTCACCAGTCTTTGTCCATCACTTCCTCTCCCTTGTCTTTATTTTCCCTCACTGTTCATCCTTCTCTTCTTCTCCCTTCTCTCTTTCTGTCCATTTTATTCTCCTTTTCCTTTTTCAATGCTTTTATTATCATTTAAAGATTATTTGTTGATCAAGTCTGTTTTACATTCTCTCATCAGTCAACAAGCTATAGAGGGTAAAAAGGAGCATTCAGAAACAACACTGGGCCGTTGTTCCAATAATGAACAGGATAAACAAAACAGTGGCTCAACTCTTTCATGGATACTCAAAATTACTATATTTAATCTCATGTAATGTCATCTGCTGTGAGGCTGCAGATATACTGTGCATGGCTGGGGAGCACAGTTGGTCATATTTAAATTTAACCTTGTGAGCCTTAGCCTCAGCAAATCTTGCAATTAGCAAAAATAATAAAACATTTAGTTGTTTTCCTGTACTGTCAGCAGCAGGCACCGTCGCTACTTCCTCATTAACAACAGGTGCTCGTCATTTAGCATCAGGGACACGTATGCTCCTACACGCAGTGTTGCTCTCTATCTGCTCCTCAGGAGGTTAGTCTCCTCACTGGTTGAAATGAAAAAGGTTTTTTTAATAAAAAATTTCTGTGCTCTTCCATTTCTCCATTTTTCTGCACCGCAAGGATAACTTAATTTCATTTTGCTACTATTCTACACACTATTGTTTGCTTACAATGTAACCAAATATACGTGCATGCGCATTGCTCAGAAACAACATGGAGGAGTCCAACAGTCTGAGGAGAAGAGGGCAGGATGCTACATTCGTGATTTGATTTGCTGTTTTTCTATATATGCATGCTTCTTTATTTTGTTGGACATTATGTCAAATATGCTAAACATTAAAAAAAATACATGGGGCCCCTAGTAGATCGGGGCCCTTAGCAGATTGTGGCCAAAGGCAGTTGCCTACCTTTGCCTAATGGTAAGTCCACCTCTGGAGTTTATACACAGTATTTAAGGTCGCCAACAGTTTTGTCATAAAGGGTCTTTAACAATTGCTAGTGTTCACTACTATGCCAACCAAAACAACTTTAGCAACACAAGCTACAACTGTTTGCAAATGCTTATGTAGCAGAGTCAATAAAAGCATTCCTGCTTGGTTTGCCAAGTGGGTCGACCCTCTTGGTGACACATGTAGAGTGCTGGACTCTGGAGCCGGAGATTGTGGATTTGAACCCCCAGTTGGACGTCGCCAGTTGAGGCTTAACTCCCTGTCCCCTTGGCTACACTTGGTGCTGGTGAGTAGGATTTACTGGTGGCGTATTAGTTCCATTCTCCAGATACCACTAGTGTCAGAAAGTAGCCATCCTTAACAGAGCCTGAAAGCTTAAATTCGCCTGTGACATCGAGACAATGTCAAAAATCTGGAGGAAAATATGTAGCAGATGGTTGGACATCGCCAGTTGAGGCTTAACTGCCCGTCCCATTGACTACACTTATAACTATCAACTGTCTGTGAAAAATTCATTTTACAATAATATTTTGAACATACTGGCAAATGGTACGGCAACATTCTATGAACCCTGGCGAAACCCAAAAATGCTTCGTTTTTGAATGTTCCTCAGCATTCACCATGAGATACAGGAGTAAGGTTTTTGCTCAGAGTTGGAGGTTTTTTTGCATGTTTCATCACCTTGTTAATCAAAAAGTAAGAGTATCTCACAGTTTTGAACTTTAAAACAGGGTGAACACCCCTGATCTCTACATATTGGGCTGCAGTGCCCGGTGAAAGTATTGTACAGACAAAATCAGAAAGGATACTAATGACAGCGATGTATACTTAGAAGAGTCAAACAGCTGTGAAAGGAATCGTTTAGCTGGGTCAGTCATAAATCATCCTGCTAACAACTCATACAGTATAATGTTCCCCCCTGAAAGCAGAAACTCCACACGTGCTGCCTCAAACATTACAGACGTTATGGACTCTGACCAAATTTAACTCAAGCAAACACCACATTCATACCGTGTGACACATTCATACCGCGTGACATCATAATGAGACATTTTTAGGAGGGTATTTACATTAATATAATTTCTTCACTGTCATTATCCTATTAGCTCATCCCCATCCGATATGTGTACTGCTATAGCAAAATTAAGCAGATATACAGATATCATATCATCACAATTGCTGAAACCAAAGGTATATTTGCACACACACACACACACACACACACTGTGTGTAACCAATCGTATATATGCAAATATATGGTTGGTTTCAGCAATTGTGGGGGTTTCCCCTACAGTTGAAAGTGTTATGAGATGACTGTTGTTATGAAATGGCGCTATATAAATAAAGTTGAATTGAACTGAATTAAAATTATCCATGGTTCTGCAGCTCCACCTGTTAAGACTTTTGTGTACCTAACTTCTGAACAAAATACCAGAATAACAAGGACTTCCTCTTGGTGACATTGTTGCATCCCCCTACGTAAAACTGCTTTTGGACAGTCAGCCTTCTCATACACAGCTATAACAGAATCGAACAAGCTCCCCACTGCATTGAAGATCAGAACGAATTACAGAGACTTTTCCACAGATACTATAAAATGGATTCTAAGTAAACAAGCCTGCAAGCATTGACTCTCTCCCTGAAATGGGATTTGAAATTGTACTCCTAAATTGTTTTTATGTGTGCTGTTCTCTTATCTTTTTACTTTTTTAAACTTACTCCCTGCTTGTTTCAGGGACAACAGAATCTGAAAACCAAACTGAATTGCTTTCTTTATTCAATTCAATTCAATTCAACTTTATTTATATAGCGCCATTTCACAACAACAGTCATCTCATAGCACTATCAACTGTAGGGGGAACCCCCACAGTTGCAGAAAGACCCCAGCAATCAGGCGATCCCTTGTGAGCAAGCACTTGGCGACGGTGGAGAGGAAAAACTCCCTTTTAACAGGAAGAAACCTCCAGCAGAACCAGGCTCAGGGAGGGGCAGTCATCTGCTGCGACTGGCTGGGGGGTGAGGGGACAGAGAAGATGAAAAGAATAGACATGTAGAGAGCAAACAGCACGATGGGGACTCAATCTATGGGAGAGAACAAACAGATGTTAATGACCAGCAAAAAAAATATTTCATTGAGAGTGAAGAAAGGAGTGAAGCCCAGTGCATTACTGGAGGTCCCCCGGCTGACTAAACCTATTAGCAGCATAATTAAGGGAGGGTTCAGAAACACATGATCCCTCCCTAATTGTAGGCTATATCAAAAAGGTAGGTTTTAGCCCTATTCTTAAAAACAGAGATCGAGTCTGACTCCCGAATTCAGATTGGCAGCTGGTTCCACAGGAGAGGAGCTTGATAACTGAAGGCTCTGCCTCCCATTGTACTTTTGGAGATTCTAGGTATTACAAGTAATCCAGCATTTTGGGAGCGTAGTGCTCTGTTAGGATAATAAGGTAGTATCAGATCTTTTAAATAAAAAGGAGCCTGATTGTTTAGAGCTTTGTAAGTAAGAAGAAGGATTTTAAACTTAATTCTAAACTCTATGGAAAGCCAATGAAGGGAGGCCAGAACCGGAGAGATATGATCTCTCTTTCTAGTACCTGTTAAAACTCTTGCTGCAGCATTTTGGATCAGTTGAAGACTTTTTAAAGATGTTTTAGGACAGCCTGATAATAAAGAATTACAATAATCTAATCTCGAGCTAACAAAAGCGTGGATCAGTTTCTCAGCATCACTCTGAGACAAGATGCTCCTAATCTTGGCAATATTACGCAAATGATAGAAGGCAGTCTTAGAAACAAATTTAATATGTGAATTGAAGGACAGATCTTGATCAAAAATAATTCCAAGGTTCCTCACAGAGCTATTAAGAGAAAGAGTAACCGCATCCAAATTGAAAGTTTGATTTGGAAAGGTATTTCTAAGGTTTTTTGGACCAACAAGAATGACTTCAGTCTTATCTGAATTTAATAGCAGTAAATTACAAGTCATCCAAGCTTTGATTTCCTTAAGACAGGCTTCTAACTTGGCCCTCCACTCCATCCTGCAGCACCTGGACTCCCTGGGAACCTATGCCAGGATCCTGTTTGTGGACTTCAGCTCTGCATTCAACACCATCCGCCCCGCTCTGCTCTGGGACAAGCTGTCCCTGCTCAACGTGCCTGACTCCCTCTGCAGGTGGATCACCGACTTCCTGACGGACCGGAGGCAGCATGTGCGGCTGGGAAAGACTGTCTCTGACTCTGTTAGCATCAGCACCGGATCACCCCAGGGCTGTGTACTTTCCCCCCTACTCTTCTCCCTTTATACCAACTCCTGCACCTCCAGCCACCAGTCTGTCAAGCTGATCAAGTTTGCGGACGACACCACCCTCATCGGGCTCATCTCCAACGGCGACGAGTCCGTCTATAGGAAAGAGGTGGCCCAGCTGGCGTCCTGGTGCAGCCACAACAACCTGCAGCTGAACGCCCTGAAGACAGTGGAGATGATCGTGGACTTCAGGAAAGTCACAACCTCTCTGCCCCCCCTCACCCTCACAGGCTCTCCCATCACCACTGCAGATTCCTTCCGCTTCCTGGGCACCACCATCACCCGGGACCTCAAGTGGGAGCCGATCATCAGCTCCCTCATCAAAAAGGCCCAGCAGAGGATGTTCTTCCTGCGGCAGCTGAGGAAGCTCAAGCTACCCACCAAGATGTTGGTGCAGTTCTACACGGCCATCATCGAGTCCATCCTCACCACCTCCATAACCGTGTGGTACGCAGGAGCCACTGCCAGGGACAGACTAAGGCTGCAGCGCATCGTGCGCGCTGCTGAGAAGGTGATCGGCTGCAAGCTCCCATCCCTCCAGGATCTGTACATCTCCAGGACCCGGAGGCGTGCAGGCCGGATCATAGCCGATCCTTCACACCCTGGTCACGTACTGTTTGCCCCCCTCCCCTCAGGTAGAAGACTTCGGTCCATTCAGACTAAAACCTCCCATCACATGAACAGCTTCTTCCCCTCTGCCATCAGACTGCTGAACACTAAGTGACTTATTGACTCTTGTGCACTATGTACAGCAGCTCAACCAGACTCATGTCAATCATCACTGTTTTCTTTTTGCATTACCGACTGCACTATGGGGTACTCCACAATATCTGCTGCTCGCTAATATATTTAAAAATTGCTTTGTCTAGTATTACTCATTCATATTCTACATTTTATTGCATGTATATTTTTTTATTTCTATCTTTTATTTTTATCATGTTTAATGTTGCAGCATTGCACCGAGACAAATTCCTAGTTTGTGTACTACATGAACAATGGCAATAAATCTGATTCTGATTCTGATTCTGATTCTAATTGATTACTATCATCTGGCTTCATTGACAGGTATAATTGTGTGTCATCTGCATAACAATGAAAATGTATACAGTGCTTTCTAATAATGTTGCCTAACGGAAGCATATGTAAACTAAAAAGAGTAGGGCCTAGCACAGATCCCTGTGGAACTCCATGACTAAGCTTTGAGTTGAAAGAAAACTCATTATTTACATGAACAAACTGGAACCTATCAGATAAATAAGATCTAAACCACTGCAACGAAGTTCCATTAAGTCCAACATAGTGTTCTAATCTATCAAGTAGAATATTATGATCGATAGTATCAAAAGTTGCACTAAGGTCTAAAAAGACAAGTACAGAAACCAGTCCATTATCAGATGCAATGAGGATTCTTTATGTGCTGTTTTTCTTTTAATATCTTCCTGCCTGCTTCAGGGACTACAGATGGAAACTAGAAAAGCGCTCAAAGAGCGCATACCTCTGCCAAGGCTCCTTCTGTCCTTCATGGATCACCTCCAAAATGTAATGGGATTGTGTGTAGGCCACGAGCCAGTTCTGGTGAAAATTGCATCAAAAGTCCATCCATTAGCTTTGGAGGATTCTTGCAAACACACCGTGAGAAGATAAGAGCCTTAGTGGAGGTATGCATTCTGGGATCATCACCAAAATGTTATGGGTTCGTCTGTTGCCCAAGGACCACCTCTGGTAAAAAATTCATCCAAATCCATCCATTAGTTTTGGAGTATTGTTGTTAACACACTGTGAGAGGTTAAGAGCCTTGGCAGAGATATGCATTCTGGGATCATCACCAAAATGTTATGGGTTCATCTGTAGCTCAAGGACCACCTCTGGTGAAAATTTCATTCAAATCCATGCAGTAGTTTTTGTGTAATCCTGCTGCACAAATACAAACAAGGTCCTTGGTGGAAGTATGTAGTCTCAGATCATCACTAAAAGTTAATGGGTTCATCCTTGGCCCAAGGGCTACCTCTGATGAAAATTTCATCAAAATCCATGCAGTAGTTTTTGCGTAATCCTGCTAACAGACAAACAAACAGACGAACGGACAGGCAGACAAACCACCCCGATTACATTACCACCTTGGTGGAGGTAATGTAATTGACATGACATGACATGTAATGACATGTAAAAGCATGCAGGTTAGGTTAATTGGAGACTCTAAAGTGGCCCTAGGTGTGAATGTGTGTGTGAATGGTTAAGGGATAGCGCCGTACCGTGGCTACTTCATCCATCCAGGTGGATGCCCTCAATTTCCCCTCTGGGGATCAATAAAGTATACAAAATAAAAAAAAAAAAAAATCAAATTAGTGAGAACACTATAATCTGGTACAGAGCATTTTTACCCTGTGTTTAATGTTTGTTTTTGTTTTTTTTGTACATGGTCCCTGACAAATAAACCAATAAACTATTACTATACAGTATATAAAGTCATGGTCACATCATCAGCTCTAATCGGTCAGTTTGTTACTTCTGCCAGAGAGATAATGTTTTTGCTGGCATGCATTTGTTTGTCTGTTAGCAGGATTACGCAAAAACTACTCGACTGCTTTGGATGAAATTTTTACCAACAGTGTCCCTTGGCCTAAGGATGAACCCATTAGATTTTGGTGATGATCTGAGAGTGTATACCTCCACCAAGACCTTTGTTTGTATTTGTGCCGCAGGATTACACAAAAACTACTGGATGGATTTTGATGAAATTTATACTAGAGGTGGTCCTTAGGCTACAGAGGAACCCATTAGAGTTTGGTGATGATCCAGGAGCGCATACCTCTGCCAAGGCTCTATCGTCTCACAAAGTGTTATCATGATTACTCAAAAACTACTGGAGAGAGTTCAATGAAATTTTCACCAGAGGTGGCTCTTGGGCAAACCATGAACCCATTACATTTTGGAGGTGATCCATGAGTGCATACCTCCACCAAGTCTCATTCTTCTAGCAATGGTTTAGCAGGATTACACAAAAACTACTGGATGGATTGGGATGAAATTCTCACTAGAAGTGGCCCCTGGGCCACAGGCAAACCCATTAGATTTTGGAGGTGATCCATGAGTTCATACCTCCAGCAAGACCCTATCTTGCAATGTACGGAGGGATGGAGGCAGGGAGGTATGGACAGATGGATGGACAAAGGGAGGGAGGAAAGGAGCCTTGGTGGAGGAATGTGCTCTCTGAGTTCTGAAATTTGTGGTTTTTCAGAAGTTGAATAAAATTCACTTCAATTCAACTTTATTAATATAGTGCCATTTCACAACAACAGCCATCTCAAAGCACTTTCAACTGCTGGGGAAACCCCCACAATTGCAAAAAGACCCCAGCAATCAGGTGATCCCCTGTGAGCAAGCACTTGGCGACGGTGGAGAGGAAAAACTCCCTTTTAACAGGAAGAAACCTCCAGCAGAACCAGGCTCAGGGAGGGGCAGTCATCTGCTGTGACTGGCTGGGGGGTGAGGAGATAGAGAAGATGAAAAGAACAGACATGTAGAGAGCAAACAGCATGATTGGGGACTCAATCTATGGGAGAGAACAAACAGATGTTAATGACCAGCAAAAAAATATTTCATTGAGAGTGAAGAAAGGAGTGAAGCCCAATGCAATTATTGGAGGTCCCCCAGCTGTCTAAACCTAATAGCAACATAACTAAGGGAGGGTTCCGAAACACATGATCCCTCCCTAATTGTAGGCTATATCAAAAAGGAAGGTTTTAACCCTATTCTTAAAAACAGAGATCAAGTCTGACTCCCAAATCCAGATTGGCAGCTGGTTCCACAGGAGAGGGGCTTGATAACTGAAGGCTCTGCCCCCATTGTACTTTTGGAGATTCTAGGTATTGCAAGTAATCCAGCATTTTGGGAGTGTAGTGCTGTTAGGATAATAGGGTAATATCAGATCTTTTAAATAAAAAGGGGCCTGATTGTTTAGAGCTTTGAAAGTGAGAAGAAGGATTTTAAACTTAATTCTAAACTCTATGGAAGCCAATGAAGGGAGGCCAGAACCGGAGAGATATGATCTCTCTTTCTAGCACCTGTTAAAACTCTTGCTGCAGCATTTTGGATCAACTGAAGACTTTTTAGAGCTGTTTTAGGACAACCTGATAATAAAGAGGTACAATAATTTAATCTAGAGCTAACAAAAGCGTGGATCAGTTTCTCAGCATCACTCTGAGACAAGATGCAACTAATTTTGGCAATATTACGTAAATGATAGAAGGCAGTCTTAGAAACAAATTTAATATGTGAATTGAAAAAGAGATCTTGATCAAAAATAACTCCAAGGTTCCTCACAGTGTCACGCCGCGCCATTCATCAGCGGCGCCACCTGCTCACGCACCTGATCATCATCAGCGGCGAGGGATAAAGGCCGTCTCGCCCGGAGGCTCGGCCCGAAGCCGTCAGACTTCGTCCCTCACCGATGTGAGCCTACTTCTCTCTTCAGCATAAATTATTTGGGTAAGAACCCTTACCTCCTTTTTCCAGTCTGCTCCCCTGTGCACAGGTGGATTCCCCGGCGGCGGACGTCTCCACTCCAACGCCCATTCCTCGCTGCTGCACGGAGCTCTCCAGGTAGCTGTCTTCCGGGCTTCGCCCCCTTGCTGTGCCAGCTATCCTGACAATCCAAGGTTGCCCGGCTGTACGGTCACCTGCCTCTGTGCCTGGAACAGACACCGCCAACAACACATTTACATCCCGCAGACACGCACTCATTCACGCCTGCTGTTAATAAACTCTTTGAACTACTCTAAGCCTGTGTGTGTGCGTCTCCTGAGCCGTGCGTTATGTCAGTACGGCTTCAGCCGAGCGGCTCGGCGGACGGCGGGCTCGCACACCGGCTTACCACTCTCGAGGCTAGAGTGGATCAAATTGCTTATCAACAGCAGGTTATCCTAAATCAATTATTAAACTTAACTAACCGGTTGGGCCGCTTGGATCCTCAACAGCCGTTCCCCCCGGCTCGTCAGGGTGGTGCGGCTCCTGCTGTTCCAGCGGCCGTCCAGCCGGCTCCAGTGGCACCGGTTCGGCTCACACCGATTCCGACCCCCGCCCGCTTTAGCGGTAAGCTCGGCGGAGCGCGGGGGTTCATTATGCAGTGTGAGTCCGTGTTCCACCGTGTGCCCGGAGATTTTCCCTCGGATCACAGCCGGATTGGTTACATAGGGAATCTTCTGGAGGGGCGTGCGTTAACTTGGACCTACGCCGTAATGGCGAGGCCCAGTTATGCCACCCTCACCTATGACCAGTTCGTGAGGCGCTTTCTGGAGGTCTTTGACCATTCTCAAACCGAGACGGTCCAGGTCGATCGGCTTCTCGCTCTCCAGCAGGGAGGCCGGTCGGCAGCGGACTACTCGGTCGACTTCCGGGTAGCGGCAGAGGAATTGGGCTGGGAGGAACGCTCCCTCTGTGGCCTGTTCCTCCGCAGCCTCAATGATGATCTGAGGGATGAACTGGCTGGACGGGATATCCCTGGGACGCTAGCGGAGCTGACATCCTTAGCGGTAAGTTTGGATAACAGGCTGCGCAAGTGCTCCTCGGGGCGGAAGTCTTCTTCTTCTCACCCTCGTGGAGTCTCGCCGCACCTGTTCCAAGCTCGCCCCCTGGCGGCGCCGCCAGCATCGTGCCCCGAGGAGTCGGAGCCAATGGTGACGGGCTGGACCAAGCTTTCCCCTGCGGAGAGACAACGCCGCCGTGAGTTGGGCCTCTGCATGTATTGCGGAGGTGACCAACACACTGTGGAGCGTTGCCCGCGGAAAGCCAGTCGGCGGGGTCCGCGAATCGCTGTAGGGAGCCTCGCGGATCTCAACCGGTTAGACACCCTCACCCAATTAAAGCTGCCCATCCGTTTCTGCCACAATCCCACTGGGCACCTCACCCATGCACTGGTGGATTCGGGCGCAGAGGGCAGCTTCATTTCACAAGGCCTGGCAACCCGATTGGGCATCCGCTGTCAGGCATTAAAACACCCCATCTCCCTGGTCCATCTCTCCCGTGCCTCCCTTGGGAGAGTTTCTCATCAAACCATTCCTGTCCCAGTCATCATCTCAGGGAACCACCGGGAGGAGATGGTTTTTTACGTCCTGCCCAACTCTGTGTCGCCCGTCATCCTGGGGTATCCCTGGCTACGCCTCCACAACCCTGTCCTGGACTGGAGGTCAGCTGGGGTATCGGCGTGGAGTACCTTTTGCATGGGCACCTGCCTTCAGTCCGCTGCCTGCTCCCCATCCGCTGCTCTTCCTGTGGCGGACACAGCACCTCCGGACCTGTCGCTGGTGCCTCCAGAATTTCACGACCTGGGTATGGTATTTAGCAAATCGAAAGCTATGTCTCTTCCCCCGCATCGACCCTATGACTGTGCTATCAACCTCCGCCAGGGGGCTCCCCTACCTTCTGGTCGGCTCTACAGCCTGTCGGCGCCGGAGAAGGAGACAATGAATACTTACCTGAAGGAATCACTGAGCGCTGGGATTATTCGCCCATCGTCGTCACCCGTGGGGGTAGGGTTTTTCTTCGTTGGAAAAAAGGACGGATCCCTCCGCCCCTGCATAGACTACCGAGTGCTAAATGACATCACTGAGAGGGACCGTTACACCCTGCCCCTCATGGACACTGCCTTTCACTCCCTCCAGGGGGCGACCTGGTTTACCAAGCTGGATCTACGCAGCGCTTACCACCTCGTCCGGATCCGGGAGGGAGATGAATGGAAAACAGCCTTCCGTACCCCGAACGGCCACTTTGAATACCTAGTCATGCCGTTCGGGTTGACCAACGCTCCTGCCGTCTTTCAGCGCCTCATTAATGACGTCCTCCGGGATTTCATCGGCCTCTCCGTGTTCGTCTACCTGGATGACATCCTTATCTTCTCCAAGTCCAGGGACGAGCACCAGGTCCATGTGAGGCGGGTCCTCCAAAGACTGCTGGAGAATCGGCTCTACGTGAAGGCTGAAAAATGCGAATTCTACGCTAGGACCACATCCTTCCTGGGATTCGTCATCGCTCAAGACCAGGTGCTCCCAGACCCAGAGAAGGTGAAGGCGGTGGTGGAGTGGCCTACTCCCGCATCCCGGAAGCAGGTGCAACAATTTGTTGGCTTCGCCAATTTTTACCGCCGCTTTGTCCCAAATTTCAGCTCGATCGTCGGACCGCTGACCCGCCTCACGTCCCCGAAGGTCCCGTTCTGGTGGACCGAAGAGGTCGCTGCTGCCTTTAAGGCGCTGAAGGCGGAGTTCTCCTCCTCCCGGGTCCTTAGCCAGGTCGACCCCGCGCTGCAGTGCATTGTGGAGGTGGACGCATCGGACACGGGAGTGGGAGCAGTATTATCCCAGCGGTCGCCTGACGATGGCGCCAAACGACCTTGCGCCTTCTTCTCCCGGCGCCTGTCCCCGGCGGAGAGGAACTACGATGTGGGGGACAGAGAGCTCCTGGCCATTAAACTCGCCTTACAGGAGTGGCGCCACTGGCTAGAGGGGGCGGACCTGCTGTTTGTGGTCCTGACGGACCACAAGAACTTAGAATACTTACGATCTGCCAAGCGCCTGAATGCCCGCCAGGCGCGCTGGTCTTTGTTCTTCGCCAGGTTCCGCTTCTCAATCACCTTCAGGCCGGGCTCCAAGAATGGCCTGCCTGACGCCCTCTCTAGGCAGTTCACCCCCGTGGAGGCTGAGGAGACGCCCCACACTATCCTGCCCAGATCGTGCGTCGTGGGAGCCATTTCTTGGGACATTGAAAGCAAGATCCGGAAGGCGCAGGAGGTGGAACCTGATCCTGGCGGCGGACCGGAGGGAAGACTGTTCGTCCCGTCTGCGGTCCGAGGAGAGGTCATCCACTGGCTCCACACCTCCCGGCTCACCTGTCATCCCGGCACCTCTCGGATGATCAGCCTCCTCCAACGGTCCTTTTGGTGGCCAGGCCTGCGGAGGGATGCAGCCCGCTACGCCCGGGCTTGCCCAATCTGTGCCACCAGCAAGTCGGGAAATGCCCCTCCAGCGGGTCTGCTCCAGCCTCTGCCCGTCCCCGGCAGGCCCTGGTCGCACATCGCACTGGATTTCGTCACCGGACTCCCCGTTTCCAACTCCTTTGACACCATCCTGACCATCGTGGACCGTTTCTCCAAGGCGGCACACTTCGTCCCCCTGCGAGGTCTCCCTACCGCCCTGGAGACGGCGGGCCTCCTCGTCCAACACGTGGTCAGGCTGCACGGGATTCCGGTGGACGTGGTCTCGGACCGGGGCCCCCAATTTTCATCCGAGGTTTGGAGATCCTTTTGTAACGCCATCGGAGCCAAGGTGAGCCTCTCCTCCGGCCATCACCCCCAGTCTAACGGGCAGTGTGAGAGTACCAATCAGGAGCTGGAGGCTGTGCTCCGCTGTGTTACCAGATCCAAGCCAACGTCCTGGAGCAACCATCTCGCCTGGGTAGAGTATGCCCACAACACCGCCCGCTCTTCTGCAACGGAGATGTCCCCCTTCAGGGCGTCCCTGGGTTACGACCCCCCGCTGCTTCCAGCGCAGGAGAGCGAGGTAACTGTCCCCTCTGTTAGGGCGCACCTTAGGCAGTTCCGCTCCACCTGGGCTGCCGCGCGTCATGCGCTTTTACGCACAGCGGAGCGCAACAGGACCGTGGCGGACCGGCACAGACGACCTGCCCCGGCGTACAGAGTTGGGCAACTAGTGTATGTGTCTACCCAGGACGTCACATTAAAGGGCGAGAGGAGGAAGCTGGCACAGCGGTTCATGGGTCCCTTTCCCATCACCCGGATCATCAACCCGGTGGCTGTGCGCGTGGCTATTCCCCCCTCCCTCCGCATCCATCCCACTTTCCACGTGTCGAAGGTGAAACTGGCAGTCACCGACCCCCTTTGCCCTCCTCCTGCAGCGCAACCCGCGCCCCGGATGATTGGCGGCCATCCGGCCTGGTCCGTCTCCTCCATCCTGGACTCCCGGCGCCGAGGTCGTGGGTTGCAATACTTGGTGGACTGGGAGGGCTATGGGCCCGAGCATCGACAATGGGTGCCCCCGTCGTTTGTGTTGGACCCATCGCTCATTGCGGACTTCCACCGAGCGCACCTGGATAAGCCATCGCCAGGAGGCGCTGCTAGAGGGGGGAGTACTGTCACACCGCGCCATTCATCAGCGGCGCCACCTGCTCACGCACCTGATCATCATCAGCGGCGAGGGATAAAGGCCGTCTCGCCCGGAGGCTCGGCCTGAAGCCGTCAGACTTCGTCCCTCACCGTTGTGAGCCTACTTCTCTCTTCAGCATAAATTATTTGGGTAAGAACCCTTACCTCCTTTTTCCAGTCTGCTCCCCTGTGCACAGGTGGATTCCCCGGCGGCGGACGTCTCCACTCCAACGCCCATTCCTCACTGCTGCACGGAGCTCTCCAGGTGGCTGTCTTCCGGGCTTCGCCCCCTTGCTGTGCCAGCTATCCTGACAATCCAAGGTTGCCCGGCTGTACGGTCACCTGCCTCTGTGCCTGGAACAGACACCGCCACCAACACATGTACATCCCGCAGACACGCACTCATTCACGCCTGCTGTTAATAAACTCTTTGAACTACTCTAAGCCTGTGTGTGTGCGTCTCCTGAGCCGTGCGTTATGTCACACAGAGCTATTAAGAGAAAGAGTAACTGCATCCAAACTAAAAGTTTGATTTGGAAAGGTATTTCTAAGGTTTTTTGGACCAACAAGAATGACTTCAGTCTTATCTGAATTTAATAGCAGGAAATTGCAAGTCGTGGAGTAAACCCACGCAACACGGGCAGAACATGCAAACTCCACACAGCTCACTATTGGTCGGGGGCTGGGATTGAACCCACGATCTCATGATCCCCGCGATCCCCCGGCCGAGGGTAAACTGTGCTGCCACAGTGCTAAACCACTGCGCCACCGTGCAGCCTGTCTAGAGCCTGATGCAGAGAAGCTGGAACACTATCTATCATGCTATCAGTTACAGAAGGAGCAAGCTGTCTATATCTTATTTCCGTTGTGTTGACACATGGCATAGAGGAAACAATCTGCATAAATTTGGTAACAGCATCATCTGAGAGGCATCTACTGTAGTAATATTTTTCCTTAGTAGCCAAATAGTCAGAAATAGTAAAATCAAAGGTTAGCAGACAATGGTCTGACAGTACAGAGTTATGAGGAGACACTACCAGATTTTCTATTTCTATGCCATATGTCAGAACAAGGTCCAACGTATGGTGGAGATAATGGGTAGAATTTCCTACTTTCTGAGAAAACCCCATTGAGTCTAATATTGAATTAAATGCCAAATTAAGGGAGTCACTATCTACAGCTACATGTATATTAAAGTCCCCATCTATAAGTATTCTATCTGATTTCAGCACTAAATCAGCTAAGAATTCGGCAAATTCGGATAAAAACTCTGAGTAGGTTTATGGAGGACGATAAACTATGGCAAATAAAATTGGTGTAACTGCTCCCAAAGTCTTCTTCTAGGTCAGAAAACCATGCTCCAACTGATGTTGACAAGTTTTTTGTTTATTTTGCCACACCAAATCTTCGCCCTTAAACACTGTGGAAAAACTAAAAATACAGACATAAAAAACATGAATACAAAATAAATTATAACACTTAACAAATGTTCATAAACAAAAATAATCACATACCGTGTGTGCCTTCTGTCTAGAATTTAGGAGTTGTTAGTCATGTCTCAAATTTCCCAAACAAAATCCTCTCTCCACATCTGATTGTGGACAGCCTCCAGCAGCCATGTCTCTTCTAATCAGGCATGTGAACAGCGCTTGCCTACCACCCATTTTTGCACCATATCAGGTCCAGGTCCGCCGCTGGTTTCCTCACAAACATGGAGGACATTTAACAGTCCGGCTGCCTGCAGGAAAAACACTCCGTCTTCTCTCCCGACACTCGCTCACACAATGGCGCTGATAGGTGGGGCGAGACGCCTGCACGAGCCCCCTTCACGAGCTCTCCTACTCACCCGTGAGCTCGGCAGCACAAGCGCATATGCGCCGCGATATGGAGGGACTGAAGGCGGAGAAAAGGACACCGCTAATGTCCGCAACACTGGCGCACACACCCATAAACAAACATTATTTCAGAAAAAGAACCAAAGATACATAAACCTTTTCACTGTGACAGCTGTAATTGGGTTTAGCCTAAAATTGCTAAAATGCCCAATACTGAGGACCAGGCCCTCAAAGGAACAATAACGTATTTTTTGCTTTACATTAACTAGTAATTTGGAATGGCTGAAGAAGAAGCGATCCACTATTGTCAGCACCACCATGAAATGGTCAGAAGGGGGCAGGCCTGTCACAAAGTCCAAGGCGACATGACACCAGGGGCGAGAAGGGACCGGCAGGGGATGGAGAAGACCTGCCGGGGGGGAGGATGACGATTTCCCAGTAGCGCACTGAGCGCAGGCCTGGACGTAGTTGGTCACATCCTTCCTCAGCCCTGGCCACCAGAAGGCTCTCTGGAGCAGGTTGACGGTGCGAGCGATTCCTGGATGGCATGCCAACTTAGAGGCGTGGCCCCACTAGATAACCTCACCCCTGACCGACGAGGGGATGAACAAACGGCCCGGGGGACCCCCACCCGGGTCGGGCTCATTCTCCTGTGCCTTCCTGACTTTATCCCTGATCTCCCACACGAGGGCGCCCACCACTCAGGATGCTGGCAGGATGGTCTCATCATGGTCTCCAGACGGCTCTACCTCGAACTGCCTGGAGAGGGCATCCGGCTTGGCATTCTTGCTCCCTGGCCGGTAAGTGATGATAAATTTGAATCGCGTGAAAAAAAAAAGACCAGCGCGCCTGGCGGGAGTTCAGCCGCTTGGCCGTCCGAAGATACTCCAAGTTCTTGTGGTTTGTGAACATGATGAACGGCTGGGCAGCCCCCTCCAGCCAGTGCCTCCACTCCTCCAGGGCGAGCTTGACAGCCAGCAGCTCCCTGTCCCCAATGCCATAGTTTCTCTCAGCGGACGACAGCCAGTGGGAGAAGAAGGCACACGGGCGAATCTCCCCGTCCACGGGGGAGCGCTGGGAAAGAATCGCCCCGACTCCTGAGTCCGAGGCGTCCACCTCCACCAGGCACTGCAGATCTGGGTCCACCTGGGTCAAGACGCGCGCAGAGGCGCATCTTGACCCAGGTTGACCCGCGTCCCAAATGCTGCGGCAGCCTCTTCGCTCCTGCGAAAGGGGACCTTGGGGGACGTAAGGCTGGTCAGGGGGCGAGCGATGATCCAAACCTCGGCACGAACCGACGGTAAAAATTGGCAAAGACCAAGAACCCCTGTAACTGCTTCCTAGACGTAGGAGTGGGCCAATCCACCACCGACTTGACTTTGGCCGGATCCGGGTGCACTTCGTTATGGGCGATGACGAAACCCAAAAAGGACGTTTCCTTCATGTGAAATTCACACTTCTCGGCCTTGACGAATAGCTGGTTCTCCAGGAGGCGCTGCAGGACCCGCCGAACATGCACCTGGTGCTCCTCCAACGTGCGTGAGAAGATCAGGATGTCGTCCAAATACACAAACACGAAGGAGTTCAGAAAATCCCGGAGGACGTCATTGATCAAACGCTGGAAGATGGCCGGAGCATTGGTTAACCCAAACGGCATCACAAGATATTCGAAGTGGCTGCTTCGGGTCCGGAACGCCGTCTTCCATTCGTCGCCCTCCCTGATGCGCACCAGATGATAAGCATTGCGAAGGTCCAGCTTCGTGAACCACGACACCCCCTGGAGGGAGTCAAAGGCCGAGTTCATCAGGGGCAATGTATACTTGTCCTTGACGGTGATTTCATTCAAACCCCGGAAGTCGAAGCAGGGACGCAGTGAACCGTCCTTCTTTCCCACAAAGAAGAAACCTGTCCCCACCGCTGAAGAGGATGGACGGATGATTCCAGAGCTGAGGGAATCTTTAATGCATGTGTCCATGGCCTCCCGCTCCGGGGCCGACAGGCTGTATAATCGACTCGCCGGTAATGGGGCCCCCGCCCGGAGGTTGATAGCACAGTCATAGGGCCGGTGGGGGGGAAGGGACAGCGCCCGTGACTTACTGAATACCATTCCCAGATCGTGGTAGACCTCTGGCACCCTGGACAGATCGGGGGTGGAAGTGTGGGCGGGGTCACCGAGACCGAGGGAGCACACGCTGCAGATCGGAGACAGGTGCTCCAAGCGCCTCCAAGCATGTGTGAAAAGAGCTCCAAGCTGTAATGTTTCCCACCTGCCAATCAAATGTGGGGTTGTGAAGGCGTAGCCATGGATAACACAGGATAACAGGTGACGTGGAGATGGGCAGCACCCAGAACCGGATATCCTTCTGATGGTTTCCAGAGGTAATCAACAAAACAGGGGCTGTCTGGTGGGAAAAAGTGGTGAGCGGAGTGGTTGACAACTGAGGCCCAGCCGGGTTGCCAGGTCTTCCGAAATGAAGTTTTGCTCAGCCCCAGAGTCAATAAGAGCGTATGTTGTGTGTTCTCTCTGCTTGTAAAGTAGTCTAATGGCTACAAGGCAATGGGTGAGGGGCTTTTTCAGGTCTTTGTCCATGAGTCCCCCTACTGTGACCCACGGACCTCCCCTTTTAACTGATAGTTGCACTCAGCCACCCCATGGGACTCACTACCACAGTAGAAGTATAAGCCCAAATCCTTTCGGCGCTGCCTCTCAGCCGCCGAAACACCCGACTGTCCTATAATCATCTCCTTCTGCCCCGGAGGTCCCTCCTGCCCCAGAGGTCCCTCCAGCGGAGGAAGAGCCGGCAGGGAGGGCCGAGTGGAGCGGGGGCGTGGTTTCACCACACGACTGACAGCCCTACGTTCTGCTGCCCGCTCCTTCAGCCTGTTATCAACACTTACAGCTAGAGAGATTAGCTCACCCAGTCTGTCAGGTTTCTCCCGCGCCGCCAGCTCATCCCTCAGCTCCAAGCTAAGGCCGCGGAGAAAAATACTACACAGTGCTGAGTCCCCCCACCCCACCTCTGCAGCCAAAACCTGGAAGTCCACGGCGAAATCGGCTGCAGACTTGCTGCCCTGCTGAAGATTTAAGAGGCGGTCAGCTAACACCGCACCCCTATCTGTGTGGTCAAAAATTTCTAGAAAATCTGCCACGAATTGTTGATAAGTTAGTTGAGCGTAGCTGGGTTTCGCCAATGCTAATGCTCTGCCCTCGAGCAGATTGGAAATAAACCCGATCCTGCTATGATCCGTGGGAAAATCACCGGGGACACGATGAAATACTGTCTCACACTGCAGCAGGAAACCTCGTGCCTCCCCGAGTTTGCCATTAAAGCGGGCGGGATTGGGCACGGGGGTAAGGCGAGGTGAGGAGGACTGGTGAGCCTGACTAGCCGAAAAATTATCGGGGGCTGGTGACGCCCCGGCGACTGGGGGGAATGCCTGGAGTCCTTCCAGGCGATCCAGCCGGTTGTTAATTAAGGTTAATTGATTCAAAATAACGGTCTGCTGGTGGTGAATCAGGTCTACCCGGGCACTAAGGGTGTTAAGGTGGCGCGACAGCGCGCTGTCTGCTGGGTCGTCTTGTCGGGGTCATACTGACATGGCTGGTTGACCTAGGAGACAGACACTGACACGAGTAGACTGTTTTTAGACAATTATTTATTGAGTGCAGTGTGTAGTGTGTGTGTAGGTGTGAGAGAGTGTGATGCTGTGGGACCATTAGGGCTGAGCGAGTCCTGCCGCGACCTGGCAACCTTGCGGGTGGTGCAGGAGGGGTCGCGTTGGCTCTGCGGCTCGCAGTGGCTCCGGGTGGGTGACGCTAGGTGCCGTGGTGAGGTGGTGGAGTCCCGAGGGGAAGGAGGAGTGGCTCCGTTATCCGGGGAGACTAGTCCGCCGCCAGGGAGGTCCACCTGTGCACAGGGAATTATACTTTGACAAGATATGATACTATGATCCTTACGTGGCGTAGCTTGGCAAGACTGCGTCGTGGATACTCTGGCGAGAGGCTGAGTCCGTGACGCGTTGCGTGGCGAAGTTGGCAGACGACTCCGTGCTAAGCCCTCAGAGACGCCGGCTTTTAAGACCCGCTGATGATTGGCGGCAGGTGTGTACGCAGCCGAGGCTGATGACGGCCCAGCGGCCGCCATGACAGAGAGGGGCTAAGTTGAGGGGTGGCGGATGAAGAGGAGCTGCAGAGAGGCGTGTAAGACTGCGACTCTGCTTCCTGGTCCCAACTCTGAGTTGTCAAGGTTTTGGAAATTTGGATAAAAATGATGCCAGATTGTTAGATAAATGAGACGCACCATCCAAAGTGGGATGGACACTGCCTCGTCTAATAAGACCAGGTTTCCCCAAAAATTAGTTCCAATTGTCAATGTAGCCCACATTGTTTGCAGGACACCACACAGACAGCCAGCGGTTGAAGGATGACAAGTGGCTAAACATGTCATCACTGGTCAGATTGGGGAGGGGCCCAGAGAATATTACAGAGGCAGACATTGTTTTGGCAAAGTCACACACCGATTCCATTAAGTTTTGAGACTTCTGACTGCCGGAGTCGGACATCATTAATGCCGGCGTGGATAACAATTGTGGAGTATTTACAGTTACTTTTAGCCAGCATTTTCAAATTTGACTCGATGTCACCTGCTCTGGCCCCAGGAATCCATTTGACTATGGCCACTGGAGTCTCTAGGTTCACATGTCTGACTACAGAGTCACCAATGATCAGAGTTATTTCCTCAGCGGGTGTGTCTCTGAGCGGGGAAAAGCGATTAGAAACATGAACAGGTTGGTGGTGTACCGGGGCTTTGTGGTTAGGCTTCCTTCTCACCATCACCCATCCAGTCTCCCCGCTGCTGAGGAGGACCGGAGGACCGCTAACAGGCCGCCCTAAGCTAGGAAGCTCTGCTGCAGCTAGGGGACGTCCGTCGTTATTAACTGGCGCAGACGGTGTTTCAATACAGCGGAGCCGGGATTCCAAATCAGAATTTGAGTGCCTCAAAAAGACAACCTTTATTACATTTACATTGGGCTGCACGGTGGCGCAGTGGTTTAGCACTGTGGCAGCACAGTTTACCCTCGGCCGGGGGACCGCGGGGATAATGGGATCGTGGATTCGATCCCAGCCCCCGACCAACAGTGAGCTGTGTGGAGTTTGCATGTTCTCCCCGTGTTGCGTGGGTTTACTCCGGGATTTCTCCGGTTTCCTCCCGCATACCAAAAACATGTAGGTTTAGGGCGCTCGCGCACACAGCGACCGGCAGCCGGTGGCTTGTCACCAGACTGCAAACCAAATCTACCTACGGGTACAAATAAGTAACAAAAAAAAAAAAAAAAATTACTGTTATCACTAGAAGAGGCAGAGGTGTAGCTAAACATCTGACATAGAGTGCACACCAGAGGAGGAGAGGAAGGAGAGCTAGTAGCCATAGCTAGTGGCTAACCCAAAGCTAACAAAAGTACTGATGAAAGGTGAACAGAGGGCTAAAGAGGGTGATTAGATGACACTGAGTGCGCACACAGGTGCAAGAGGCTTTATAAACAGAAGTGAGAGCTGACGGTAGATGGAAAAAAGTGATTAAAATACAATTAAAAGCAAAATCCTCGGGAGAATGAGGAGCGCAAACCACAGACAGCCAGCAACACAGGAAGTGACGATACATTACCACAGGAAGATCCCCCTAGTGAAAACTAGGGGGATCTTCCTCTACAAATGTTCATATTTGCAGATTTCCTTGTTGGTCCATTATTTACCCATATTGCTTTGGAAATGGTGCAGAGAAGTGGACATCAACTAAGCGGACCAATCACAGTTGTTGCAGTGTGCATCAGCATGGCAGCTGCATTTCTGGAGAGGTGCACGTCTGGCTATTGCGTACACCAGTGCTTTTCAACCATGGTTCCCTGGAACATTCAGGTGTCTGTGGGAAATATTCTCATTTCACTTCTTAATTGGTCCAAAAAAGTTACACTTAATTTGCCATTGTTGTGCATGGGTTCTGCAGGCACCCACAGACAGCAACGGAACCCATGGAACCAGAGTTCAAGGGAACCCTGGATGAAAAACACTGGTGTAGACTACATTGTATGTAGGTATATAGTATATGGGAAGAAGGGTACATGATTTAGCATAAAAATATGAATCAGGCTTTAATCCCATTTTCACTTCCAAATGCCCCCCCCCCCAACACCACCACACACACCCACACACACCCACCCACCCATACACACACTTTTCCTCTGGCTCCTTACCCATGTCTCATGACCATGCTGTGCATCAACAGGCTTACTCAGCACCCCCACCACCCTAGTCAGAAACCACACACACCTAAACCCACTCATTCATTCTCATCATGCCAACAAAAGCACATCATGTTCAGGAAAGGCACATGAATATCAAACAAAGTGAGAAAGACAAATGTACACTTACACATATGCACATGTGCACACACTTTCTCTGGCGTTCCACACCATTATTTGCAGGACTACTGTATAATGTTGCAAAAGCATCTATGCTCTATATGGTGATGACTAACCTTTGCAGGAATGTCATTTATACATCTGTGCAGCACAGATGTCAATAAAGAAAATGTTTGGGGTTATGTAGGTATATTGATAACACATAAAGCAAATGTTTTGGAGTGAACAGCTCTCTGCTTTCCAGCTTTCTGGATAATCAACGTAGACTGTGCACATGGAGGCCAATGTGTGCCTCTCCTCAGTGTACTCAGGCTTACTCTTGTTATACTCGTTACTTGCAAGATTTACTCTTGTAATGTCGAGGAGACTCTTAAGCCCACTTCACAGAGGCAAAAATGTGATGGTATGCGAGCGAGCGCAGTGGATGCATTCGTGCGCAAACCCTACGCAGAGGGTGAGTTCTGACTGAGTGCATGTAGGCCCAAAAAAGTGACTGCACGTACAAGAATGCTGTGGTCAGTGAACTGTGCATGTGCCAAGAAACTCCCGGAGGGGAAAGTATTGAGCAACCCAACAAAAACTGGGAGAAGACGAGGAAGAACTTTGACATTTTGACAGACCAAGTAACATGGATGCTGCTAACAATAACAAAAGCTCCTGTTCATCCTCCTCATCATCATAATATTCACGTACCTCCATTGCCTTCATCATTTTCTAAAACACCTCTGCCACCGAGCTCTTCTTTTGTGTTTCAGTTGCAGCTGTTTAAACATTTGGTGGCTCTTGGCTGCTGCTGACAGTACGGGCATGTGAACTGCAGATTATTTTCACTGCACATGTGTGAAACATGGCTGCTGAACGGTAACAGCAGTGGCTCAAAAACAACTTGCTATGCACGCAAACGCAGTCTACAGAAAGCAAACATTTTCCCCTTGGAGTGACTCTGAACAGCCCTTTAGGGAACATATACGTAAGTACATGGAATGCTGTACACCTTGTCCTCTTTTTTGCATTTGTTCTCTTCCACTTTTTATAAATATACTGGTTAAATGTTCAATAAAAGGTAACTTTTTTATTTAACCTTTATATTACCGGAGTGGTGGCCTAGAGGTAGAGCATCCACCCAACAACCGGGAGGTCGGGGTTCAAATCCCATATAAAAATGGAACTTCTTGCCATCCAGCTTGGTGCTCAGCAAAAATGGAACAGAGCAGGGAAATGTGGGCAGCAGTGGCTAAGGAGGTAGAGTGGGTTGTCCAATTATCAGAGGGTTGGTGGTTTGAACCCAGTCTCCCCAGCCATCCTACCGTTGTGTTCCTGGGCAAGACACTTTACCCACCTTGCTTCCAGTGTCCATGACACTGGGTATGAATGTGTATAACTGTTCGGTAGTGGTTGGAGAGGCCGTTGGCACAGATTGGCAGCCACGTTTCTGTCAGTCTGCCCCAGGGCAGCTGTGGCTACGGTAGTAGCTTATCACTATCAATGTCTGCCTGGAGTGACTGAATAATGGACTCACTGTAAGTGCTTTGAGATGTCACCCAACATGTAAAGCGTCATATAAATCTAATCCATCATCATTATTATTATTATTTATACGGGGGAGTTCCACTGAGAGGCAACCTCTCTTTTTCAAGGATGCCCTGATCACTTTCACACTTGGAAGCAGCCCAGTACAACCACAGACTGACTTGTGGCCACTGAGCAGCTCCACTGGAGCAGTTGGAGTTAAGGGCCTTGCTCAAGGGCACTACGGTGGGGTTAATGAGGGTGGGGCAAACACTGCTACATTATCTGTCCCACCTAGATCTGATTCTCCCAGTACAGGGATTGAACTGGTGACCTTCCGCTTACCAGTCCACATCCCTAACCATTAGGCCACTACTGCCCACTTTATTTATATAGTGCTGATTCGCAACAATAGTCATCTCAAAGAACGACAAAATGTAATCTCCCTACAATAAAACTGAAAATTTCACTAATTATGTAATCCCCTTTGAGCAAGCACTTGGTAGCAAAAACTTCATTTCAACAGGAAGAAACCTACAGAATAACCCTGCTCAGGAGGGGTCCAGTTGGGGCTAATGCTGCATTCTTACCAAACACAAAGCAAAATTTTCACAAGGTGTGATTAAATACAAAGTCAATTTAAAGACGGGAACACATGCAAATTCGCTAGGGGCAATGTGAATAAATGGTAATTCGAGTTGGATTTTGTTCAATTCTGGTGAAAAATTTGCTTGATGCTTGGTCACGATAGCTAATCAGTGTTGTGATTCTGCTGCCACCAAGAGTATCAACAATGGAAAATGGTTTGAACATGAGACCTTCACTGACAAGAGACAGATGGACCGGAGCTTTGCAGCTGAGATAGAGTGTGTGTACCTTGCATCCACTCATGACATCATGCTAGGATGCTGCTGATCTGCCAATGAGGGGTAACTCATGAAACTGGACACCGGTCTGCCTCAGTTTAGTGCTGAAAACAGCTGACATCAAGATGCAGTTACTGGAGGAGACAGTAACATTTTCCCATCTGTGTGCTCTGCCATATGGTGTATTCACACAAGTAGAGCAATGATAATTTTTGATTTGTGTTTGGTCTGAACACACCATAAGGGGAAAGAGAAGTAGAAAAGAATGAACTGGAATAATTGGTATTCTTAAGAAAAAATATTAACAAGAAGCTTACCTTTCCTTCAATTCCTATCCTTTCCTATCAAAGGCCTTTACTATCTTTTCCTATCAAACTCCCATCACGTTGTTAATAGCAGTTTAAATAAAACTAACAAAATGGATTATATGATGTATTCCAAAGAAATCACATGACAAGAACCATGTTACTCCTTTAAAGGGAAATGTTTAAAGCAAATCCAGGATTATTTCCTAAGCCTAATCAAGTATCTTTAATGTGTAAACCTTACTATCCATCCATCCATCCATCCATTTTCTACTGCTTTTCCAAAGGACTTAGTCGCAGAGGCAGCAGCTCAAGCAGAGAAGCCCAGACTTCCCCGTCCCCGGCAACCTTCTCCAGCTCTTCAGAGAGGATGCCAAGGCATTCCCAGACCAGCTGGGAGACATAGTCTCTCCAGTGTGTCCTGGGTGTAAAACTTACCAGCAAGTGAAGATTATCTCCGATTATCTCCGCCTGCTGAATTTCATGATTCAGGAGGCAGAGATTTTGGGAGCATGGGGATGGACACAGATCAGGCATGGGCAGCCAAACTCATCCAGCTCCTTGTCTCGGGTGTCTGCAAAATTTGCACGCCACGGGAAGCCCTGGGGTGTCTGAATCCTGCAGCGGATGTGGTGGAGGCGCACTCTAGCTTGCAGAACTGCCCCAAGCTGTCTGGGCTGTTGGATTCAGTCATCTACCTCTGACACAGGTATTATGAGCTATTGTGGAGCATCCCTGGTACGCCTACCACCCCAGACCAACAGCCTTTGCACGGGCTGGAGAAGAGCTCTCCAGATGAGACGAAGTCTGTGTCGACGAGACAGTGTTCCCTGACTCCGACATCATCCTCACCATGCACGCAGCATTGTCTGAGGATTCACTCGCCATCACGCCTGCAGGTTTGCTGGTCACATTACCTGTAAAGCTGGTTCCTCCAGCTGCTTGTGGGGTGCGTGTCACCGCTCCAGCTGTTCCCAAGGAGTGAGCTCCTGTTCCTGTTCTCCGCGAGGTGCATGCTCTGGTTCCTGCAGCTCATTCAGAGGCCATCATCCCAGCAGGAGTGGACCAGGAGCTCAGGCAAGTCTTTACCTTTTTAACATCAATATTAGTAGACTTGCCTAGCTCTTGGTAATGGTGGTGACGTCCCACTCACTCCCTGCCTCTCTTCTTCATCCGAGGTGACTATTGCGAGGCCGGACACCCTCGCATCTCAGGAGCCGTCACTGGAGGTCGGCACACTCCAGCCTTCGGCTGCTTGGGCCGGTGCATCTTCACCAAGCGTTTCTGAGGCCGGCGTACCTTTGACACCTGTTCCTGTATTCAGTGCACCAATGACACCTGCCATTGAGCTCAACGAACCACAGTCAGCTATTTCTGAGATCAGCGTGCTCTCACCATCAGTTCCTGATCTCTGCGTGCTCCAACCTTCAATGCCCGAGGTCAGCGCGCATCCGCTGTTTGTTCCTGAGGACAGTGCGCAGCTGCCATTTGTTTCAGAGACCGGCACGCTTTCTTCATCAGCTGCTGAGAGTGATGCACTCTGACCATCTGCTTCTGAAGTTGGCGCATCCCTGGTAACCATGCTCGGGGTTGGTGAACAACAACTGTCTATTCCTGAGTTCAGCAAGTCACAGTCAACTGTTTCTGAGGTCAGCACACCACAGCCACCTGCAGCTGCGTGGAAAACTCTTATGTTGTCGTTACCTGAGTTAAAAACTCCTCTGTTACAATCTCCAGAGCAAAAAACTCTCCGGTTATCAGTTTCTGAATTAACAGTTCCTATGTTTTGGTCCCCTGCGCATGAAGCCCCATTGTTCTGTTTTCCTGAAATTAAAGTGCCCTCGCAATCGTCTGTTGACTCTTCCTACTCCCCGGTCCGGTGGCCCAGGGGCTCTAGTAGGTCACCTGACCCACTCTGTATTCTGATCCGGGGGTCCATGGACTTGGGTAGGCCCCCAGATCCGTCCTGTTCCTCAGTCCAGTGGCCATGGGTCGATGGAAGACCACTCGACCTGTTTTTTGTCAAAGTTTGGGGCCTTGAACATTTGTTTGGACCACGAGTGGTGCCCTTGTTTTGGACTCTGTGGAAGGGAGTAGGATGGATTTACTGGGACTTACCTTGTGGAACTGTGAAAGCTCTGTGGACTAACATTGATGGGCTGTTACTGTTTTGAGGAGCTTTGCCAATTAGGGTGGATTGGATCACGTTTCTGTTGTTGTTGTAGCTTTAGTTCTTATTATGGGCACTATACACAGTTAAAGAGTGATGGAAGTACTTGATTCCTGCCAAAAGGCCACAATGACGCCTATTTAATTCCCCAATAGAAGATTACTGTTTCACATAGGAGTCAACCTAGCTCTTTTGATAGATTATTTTTGCTGATGTACCCTTTTCCTCCTTGACCAACTGAAGTTCCTCCTTTTGGCCATATGACTGGGGTAACTGACTTGGCAGCTTAACAAGCACATCTGCAATAATAGCTAACTTAATAGTGCTGCTCAGTTATTAAGAACATTAAGTCTGTGGTTGGAAAAGAGCGTCTACAATCCTATTTCCATACAGTGCCAATAAGGGTCAGTTTGGGGAATGGCCACTCTTGTATAGGTACAGTAGTCAGTACATTACACCTTTAAGACTACATTCATTTGAAGACAAGATGTAATGCTTTTTTCATGTAGAGATAGTGACATTTATTTGAGAGTATAGGTTCACCTTAGTATTCTGGTTTAACACATAGTGCAGTCCAAATTCCCTTTGGCAACTGCAATACTATCCCACAAGGTTGTTGTACAATTTGAACTGATCGGATATTGGAAAAACAAAAAAAGGAAAAAAAAAGAGAAGCTGTTAACTCTATAGTCATGTGACAGGATGTATGGTTAAAATGCTATTTAAGTTTGTTCTTGGAATGACACTCAGGAGACTTAATTTTAGCACAATTAATTTTCATTAAACCCAACATTTTACACTATAAGTATTCTCATATCAGACTAATGGACTAATGTGTGTAATGATATATTGCTACCTCGAAAGCTAAAGCCCTAATGTTGTGGTCTCCAGGGCAAAAGCCTCAATACTTCTCCTGAATCTAAAATTTCTGTGTTGTCATTATCTCCTGGGTCTACAATTCCTATGTTGTCACTGTTGTGTTGTTATGGGAACAAATTATTGTGGGACAGTGGTGGTGGCTTCACCTTTCCGGTTCCGCTGCCACCTGGGGTATAAGAGGGCTGTGAGGAAGAGGGGCGGTCTCTTTGGCCTAGATAGATAGATAGATAGATGTACTTTATTGACCCCAAACTGGTAAATTACAGTCGTCCTCTCAGTCTGACGGCAGCGACTGTATTGTGAGAGTGAGTCACTAATAAAGTCATGTCCAGTTCAACGCTCGGTCTCGTCCTTGGCTTCCTTTTACTGACATAACAGTCACCTCCTGAGTTAAGTGTCAGTGTTTCTCATTTTGTCCCACAATGCCTGTGTATCACTCCTCCCGCCCTATTTTTTTTTTTTTTGTTACTTATTTGTACCCGTAGGTAGACTTGGTTTGCAGTCTGGTGACAAGCCACCGGCTGCTGGTCGCTGCATGCGCGAGCGCCCTAAACCTACATGTTTTTGGTATGCGGGAGGAAACCGGAGAAATCCCGGAGTAAACCCGCGCAACACGGGGAGAACATGCAAACTCCACACAGCTCACTGTTGGTCGGGGGCTGGGATCGAACCCACGATCTCATGATCCCCACGATCCCCCGGCCAAGGGTAAAACTGTGCTGCCACAGTGCTAAACCACTGTGCCACCGTGCAGCCCAGCCCCTATTGAGGTATTCTTTGGTTTTGCTTGGATGGTGTCTGAATCTGCCCTTGAGGGAGGTCCTGTCATGAATCGGGGCATGATCATAGGATCATGTCCACACTTTATGTTCATTTTTGTTTTCTGGGTGCTCCCCTGAGTTGGTTATTGTAATTATTTATGATTTATCATCTGCATTTATTGCTCTCTGTGTCCCCCTGAGTCCCTTGTCATTGTCTTCTGTGTCATCCCCTGTTTGGTCCTGGGTTTGTGTGTATATCTGTTTATGTATTGTTCCAACTCCTCGTGTTTTCTGTACTTGTAGCCACTGCCCTTTCTGTATTTCTCCTGCATTGTTGCCCTGTGTGTTCATTGTCACGTTTCATGAGTTTCCCTTGTCTGTGATTGGTCGTGCGTCCCCGCCGGTCCTGTCTCCCTCACCTGCAATCATTTCCCTGATGCCCTTGATTGTGCCCACCTGTTCTATGTTGTGCTGATTGTCCTCTGTCTATATACAGTATGCTGGGTCCTGCCTGTGTCTAGTGTGGCATCATTAATTTCTTCTGTCTGCCTTGCCCGTAAATTTACCTGTATAATCCAAGTCTAGTCATGTTTTGTCAGTCAGTTTCTTAAAGTCTTGTTTCCTAACTCACGCGCTGATATTTGTTTGTTCCTGTTTTGCTAATAAAGTATCACTGTTGCACTTGATCCTACCTGCCTGTGAGTCCTCTCCACCCCAACCTTATGACAGAATTTGCATTTCCTGCATGATGGATCTAAAATGTTTCCAACTGAAACATTTTTAGATCATTTTCAATACTGCTAAATTAGCGTATTAACTTAATTTAGTATTATCTAAAAGCCTTCCTTTGTACCACCAAGTAAAATATGAGCAGGAAAAATTCTCATGCCTCATTCACTGTTAGCTCTACTATTCACTGAGTTGTGCTAAATTATCCCTGGAACAAACACTCACCCACTTACTTCCAGGTCACATGCTTTCCGTGACAACAAAAATAGCATTCTTTGATAAGGATCTGATTAAATGTTAACTATGATAGGAATGTGAGTGCGCGTGGGCCTGTATTAGCACTGCTTCATCATGTGAGTGAGATTTCAACACAAGTGTCTGCTCTTGTATACAGACAAACACATGCACTAACCGAGACATGCACGTGAACATGGCCAAAACAGAGAATGGGATTAGTCTTGTTAAGCAAAGCAAGCAGCTCCCAGATAAGATGACTTGAGCCTAAGCATCTTAAAGATGTAAATATCCCAGGTATACTGTAGTTGAAGTGGACACAGGCAAGTAGCAGGATAACAAACACATAATGGACTGAATGAACTAGAGAAAAGTTAAAATGTAACACAGAGTTTTAGCCACCTTTGCAAAGTTTTACAACATGACAGTCCATTTAGGACTAGAAAAGCACTCAGAGAGCACGCACCTCCACAAGGCTCCTTCCCTCCCTCCATCTGTCCATCCATCTGTCCGTACTTCCCTGCCTCCATCTCTCTGTACATGGCAAGATAAGGCCTTGGTGGAGGTATGTGTTCATGGATCACCTCCAAAATCTCATAGATTTGTCTCTAGCCCAAGGGCCATCTCGGGCGAAAATTTAGTCAAAATCCATCCTGTAGTTTTTGCATAACCCTGCAAAAAAAATTTAAAACAAAAAAAATTTTTTAAAAAAAGGGCAGCTCAGTGGAACAGTGGCTAGCACTGTGGCAGCAAAGCAAAGAGGTCACAGGGATTGACTCCACCCCTGACCATCGTGGGTTCGATCCCACCCCCTGACCATCGGCAATCTTTCTGTGTGGAGTTTACATGTTTTTCCCGTGTCTGCATGGGCTTACCCCGGGTACTTTGGTTTCCCTCCACAAGCCAAAAACATGCAAGTTAGGTTAATTGGACACTTTAACCTCTTGCACTCCGTTGTACCGCGGACGAGCAAGTCTCTGCGTCCCAGAGCACACAAGGGCGCTCTCGTGCGTCCTCGAGCGCACTTTAACCTCTTGCACTTTAACCTCTTGCACTCCGTTGTACCGCGGACGAGCAAGTCTCTGCGTCCCAGAGCACACAAGGGCGCTCTCGTGCGTCCTCGAGCGCACGAGGGCGCACGAGAGCGCACTGAAAAAAAAAAAAGTTCTTCCACTTCAGACACAGCCGCGAACAGATCAGATATGATTGACCTCTCATTCGACTAATAAGAGCCTTGAATTGGGTTTCTGAAACCTTGAAGAACCAATGACTGAAAACCTAGCAAGAAGGACCCGCCTACCAACGCAGCGAGCCAATTGAAGCACAGAAGTTCGCTGAGCTGTTTTGTCTAAAGCTGGGTGAAGAGAGACTGCTTCAGCAGCCACAGGCAGTGCTTTACTTTTTTTTTTTGTTTAGTGTTTAGGATTCTCTTATATGGTCATCATAGACCAACGGAGGCCGACGACGAAGGTCGTAAATCATTCGCCAAAACCGCAATCATGGAAGTATGTTTTGACCGGGTCGCGAAACCAGAACCACGAGCGGACCAGCGTTGCGTTCGTCTGACAGTGAGGAAGAGAAGTTGGCCAGGACAATGTGGCTGTGAAGAGGTAAGTTGTTATAAGCCAAATTATTTTTTATCCCTGAAAATTGTAATCAAAAATGACTTTTGACCGATTGGTAAATTACAACTGTGCGGCGCACGATGTCCGAAGTGCGTGCACCGCGGTACACGGTTCGTTCGCCGCCTCCGGACCATGAACGCCCCCCCCCCCCCGCCGCTACTATTCTGTAGCGAGGGGGGGGGGAGCCGCGGTGACAGCACTGCTGTGGCCACATCGCCACATCCGAGTGTAATCCGTCATGTTGCGATGGCCGATCTCCGTCCTCTGTAGCGAGGGGGGGGGGGACAACCCCCCCCCACACACACAGACACAGCCCTGAGTGTCACCTTTCATTAGAGCCCAAAATGAAGCTTCTACATTGAATCATTCAAAAGTTACAGACATTTTTCCAAACTGTGCCATTTGGCACAATTTGGCACAGTTCCAAAACGCCTGGGAACTACCTGAGAACAAAGCTGTGTAATATATTCATTTTTTGTGGTATCGTTACAAAATTTGGACCTCAGCTGGATAACACTTGGTTCTACATTTCTGTTGCATTTTCCAGCCCGGATCTGAAGCTGTGTGTTATTTGCAAGCATTTGTATCCAAAAAAACACCCAGGCCAAATTTATTTTCTTCAAGTTCAGTATGTTTAGATGACTGTAACTCAGTGGCCGGAGCATTTAGAGAGATTATGACTGTTTTGCCAAAAAATTCAAAGTGTTTTCTTTTAAATGAGACTAACCCCATGAAGATGCTGCAAAGGGTTGAAGAACAGCTTTCGATTTACTTTGGGCACATTATTTTTTGGCGTTTTTAGGAAAATTGACCGGAGTGCAAGGGGTTAATGTGGTCCTAGGGGTGAATGGTGAAGGGATTGGTGCCGCACCGTGGTTGCCTTATCCATCCAGGTGGACGCCCTGAATTTCCCTCAGGAATTAATAAAGTATACTAAAATAAAAAAAATAAATAAATAAACCATTGCTAGATGATTGAACCTTGGTGGAGGTATGCACTTTTGGATCACCTCCAAAATTTAATGGGTTTGTGTGTAGTCCAAGAGCCACCTCTGGTGAAAATTTCAAACTCTGTGCAGTAGTTTTTGGGTAATCTTGCTGACACATTGTGAGAAGATAGAGCCTGGGCAGAGGTATACAATCTCGGATCATCACCAAAATCTAATGGGTTCCTCTGCAGCCCAAGGGTCACCGCTGGTGAAAATCCTGCTGAACAAATACAAATAAGGGCTGGAGCCTATCCCAGCGTCTTTTGAGCAAGAGGCAGGGTACACCCTGGACAGATCACCAGTCCATCGCAGGGCCATCATAGAGAGACAGACAACCATTCCCTCTCACATTCATACTTAAGGGCAACTTAGAATCCCCAGTTGATACCGATTAACCTAACATGCATGTCTTTGGCCTGTGGGAAGAAAATGAAGTACCCAGAGAAAACCCACACAGACACGGGGAGAACATGCAAACCACACAGAAGGGTCACCGATGGTCAGGGGGTGGGATTGAACCCATGATGGTCAAGGGTGGGATTGAACCCGTGACCTTCTTGCTGTGCTGCCACAGTGCTAACCACTGTTTCACAGAGCTGCTCTTATACATTATATGACTATTGTTGTCTGTGTCAGGGTAAATTCAATGGTACACAGTTGGGGCACACAAGATAAATATTGGCCACTGATTTTGGTGAATCTTATCTTCTTTGCTGGTAGGTTTATAATAGCTAAAGTGACACTCCACCAAAACAAAGTTTTTTTCTTATTAATGTAAGGGTTCCTGTCTGATCCACACGCCTGCCCCTATCTCTTCCCGCTGATTGAGCACCTCTCCCGGCAGCTGCACCACCACCTGCAGTCAATCAGTGGGGCAGTATAAGTAGGACAATCTCCCACTACTCTGTCTGGTCACATGTGAGCAACACCCCACCTGTGTCCTGCCTGTGCCTAATTTGAAATAACCTTGTGTATTATTCTGCTGTGTTCTGACCTTTGCCTGTCCCTAGACCCTGTGCCTGCCTGTTGTTTGGATTTGTCTGCCAGTTCTAACCTACCCTGCCATGCTCTGACCCTTGTCTGCCCTTGGACTCTGGAAACTGCCTCATGGACTAAACTTGGATTTTCTAGGGCTGTGCACATCATCATCTCCTCACATAAGTCGACTTACCACCGTTTGTCATTATTATCCCCATTCCCATTTTCCCAGCACGTAGGCCTAGCCAGGCTTTCCCCTTTGTCCGCTCACCTGCCCTGAAGGACTCCTCCCCAGACTTCCACTATCATCAGGATCTGTTGTGTATCCCCGCTGCTCCCAACAAAAGAAACCTGTAAGCATATGAACAATATTAATCTCCCTGTCATTATTCCATATACTCACCATTGTCTCTGCTCTCTTCCCTGCAGGGTTGCCAGATCTTCATCACCATTTGCAATATTTCTAACATTATTGTCAATAAAGATTATTGTTCACTTACCCTAAAATGTTGTCTTCCGTGTCTGCTCCTAGCTCTAAGTTTTACACCACGTCAGTTAACATGTGTAACATATTTTGTATGACTTACATATCAGGAGCAAAATCAATCAAATGTCTCGTGTCTGTTTGTTTGCTTTAAAGTTTCACTTAAGCTCTGCCCCCTAAAAAAGGTGAGTTTGGACAGAGTGCTTTTGGTGATGTAACTATATATGTACAGTAGCTGGCACATCCGTGTAGTGATGTTAAAACCGAGTCCCAAGTCCTGAAACAACTAGCAACTTTGAGACAATAGCTTCATGAGCGACACGGTGTTATGAAACATCTAATAAAGTCATCTGGTAACTGACTGTCAGAACTGCATCAGAGTTGAAAAACCTGAAAAAAAATCTCAATACTTATTTTTTTTGAGCATTTGGCCATCCAAGATCTATTCAAAATTGGATGGCAGGAAAAAACAAAACAAAGCAAACAAACAAACAAACAAAAAACTAATTCCCTCTCAAACTTCCCATGAGCCCTCGAGCGACGTGATGTGACCGACATAATGAGGCCTCGCTTGCTATGGTCATGTGACTGTGGGCATGTTAACACAGTGCTCGACACTCTGCTCACGACACTTTCGTGTTATATTGCTCGAGTCAGTGTCGAGTGGGCGGTGTCAAGCATAACATCACTACGTCCATAGTGTTAAGCCAATCAGGACTCTCTGGCCTAAGTGAGTTAGCCTCCAGGGCCAGTTAGCATTTTTGGCCAGCTGCTTTGAAAACCTGACCCAAATTAAGATGGGTTTCACCATTAAACTACTTTTAAGGACCAGTGCAGTTTCATTCATTGTCCTGGGCCACCGTGCATACTACTGGGCATGTCTTTCAACTGATAAGTCTTTTTATCACTGGATTTATTTTGATGAATGTAGTGCTAGTCACTATTAGCCTTGTGGGATGTGGGTGGACAGAACTTGGTGTTTGAAGAAGGAGGAAAAGCGAAAAGATTATGTCATGAAACTGCAAGACAATGAAAAATTTTGTTTGTAGAAAAAAGGGCAGACAATGTAGATTTGTTTTTATAGGGAATTTATATCCAAGGGAGTATATCTTTAACAAAGTGAATACCGGCCAATACCAATGCCCATCCATCCATCCATCCATCCATCCATCTTCTACTGCTTTTCCGGAGGTCCGGGTTGCGGAGGCAGCAGTTCGAGCAGAGAAGCCCAGACTTCCTTCTCCCCAGCCACCTGCTCCAGCTCTTCAGAGAGGATTCCAAGGCGTTCCCAGACCAGCTGGGAGACATAGTCTCTCCAGTGAGTCCTGGGTCCGCCCCGGGGTCTCCTCTCAGTGGGACATGCCTGAAACACCTCAAGTGGGAGGCATCCTAATCAGATGCCCATACCACCTCAACTGGCTCCTTTCAATGTGGAGGAGCAGCAATTCTACTCTGAGCCTCTCCCAGATGACTGAGCTCCTCACCCTATCTCTAAGGGTGAGTCCAGTGATCCTATGGAGAAAGCTCATTTCAGCCGCTTGTATCTGCAATCTCGTTCTTTCGGTCATTACCCAAAGCTCGTGACCATAGGTGAGAGTAGGAACGTAGATTGACTGGTAAATCGACAGCTTTGCCTTAGAGCTCAGCTCCCTCTTCACCACAACAGACCGGCACAACGTCCGCATCACTGCAGATGCTGCTCCGATCCGTCTGTCAATCTCTCGCTCCATTCTCCCCTCACTCATGAATAAGACCCCAAGATACTTGAACTCCTCCACTTGGGGCAGGAGCCTGTCCCCAACCCGGAGAGGACAATCCACCTTTTTCCGGCTGAGGACCATGGACTCGGACTTGGAGGTGCTGATTCTCATCCCAGCCGCTTCACACTCAGTGGCAAACTGTCCCAGCAAGAACTGTAGGTCATTACTGGACGAAGCCAGCAGGACAACATCATCTGCAAACAACAGAGATGAGATCCTGTGGTCACCAAGCATGACACCCTCCATTCCCTGGCTGCACCTAGAAATCCTGTCCATAAAAATTATGAACAGGATTGGTGACAAAGGGCAGCCCTGGCAGAGTCCAACTCTCATTGGGAATGAGTCTGACTGAGTTTTGGTAATATGAACCAAACTCTCACAACGGTCGTACAGAGACCGAATAGCTCATAACAACAAGCCCGAAACCCCACACTCCCGAAGCACCCCCCACAAAAAACCACAAGGAACACGGTCGAATGCCTTCTCCAAGTCTACAAAACACATGTAAACTTATTGGGCAAACTTCCACGAACCCTTGGGGATTCTCGAGAGGGTAAAAAGCTGGTCCGATGTGCCACGGCCAGGATGAAAACCACATTGCTCCTCCTAAATCCGAGGTTCAACCAATGGCCAGACTCTCCTCTCCAGTACCTTGGCATAGACCTTCCCAGGGAGGTTGAGGAGTGTGATGCCTCTAAAGTTTGAGCACCCCCTCCGGTCCCCTTTTTTGAAGAGAGGAACCACCTCCCCGGTTTGCCATGCCAAAAGCACTGCCCCCGACCTCCACGCAATGTTGCAGAGGTGTGTCAACCATGACAGCCCTACAACATCCAGGGCCTTGAGGTACTCATGGCGAATCTCGTCCACCCCCGGGGACCGGCCACCAAAGAGATTTTTAACCACCTTGGTGACCTCAGCCCTTGTGATAGGCGAGTTGTCCCCCTCGTCCACAAGCCCTGCTTCCTCTGTGGAAGGCGTATCAGTGGGATTGAGGAGATCCTCAAAGTATTCCTTCCACCTCCCAACGATATCCCCAGTCGAAGTCAACAGCACCCCATCTGCACAGTGTGGACAGGGAGCTGCTTCCCCCTCCTAAGCCGCTGGACAGTTTGCCAGAATCTCTTCCAGGCCGACCAAAAGTCTTGTTCCATGGCCTCATCGAACTTCTCCCATACCCGAGTTTTTGCTTCAGCAACCACCCGAGCCGCACTCCGCTTGGCCTGCCGGTACACCTCAGCTGCTTCTGGAGTTCCACAAGCCAACCAAGCTTGATAGGACTCCTTCTTCACCTTAATGGCCCCCTTCACCACTGGTGTCCACCACTTGGTTCAGGGGTTGCTGCCACGAGATACCCCGACAACCTTGCGGCCGCAGCTCTGGGCCACCGCTTCAACAACAGAGGGGGAGAACATGGCTCATTCAGACTCCATGTCTCCAGACTCCCTCGGAATGTGGTTGAAGTTCTTCCGGAGGTGGGAGTTGAAGACCTCCCGGACAGGGGCCTCAGCCAGACGTTTCCAGCACACCCTCATTATACGTTTGGGTCTACCAGGTCTGAATGGCATCCTCCCCTGCCATCGGATCCAACTCACCACCAGGTGGTGATCAGTTGACAGCTCTGCACCTCTCTTTACCCAAGTGTCCAAGACATACGGTCACAGGTCTGATGACACGATAATAAAATCAGTCATCGACCTGCTTCCTAGGGTGTTCTGGTGCCAGGTGCACATATAGACACCCTTATGCTTGAACATGGTGTTCATTGTGGACAAACTGTGATTAGCGCAGAAGTCCAATAACTGAACACCACTCGGGTTCAGATTGGGCAGGCCGTTCCTCCCAGTCACCCCCTTCCAGGTTTCACTGTCGTTGCCCACGTGTGCATTGAAGTCCCACAGTAGGACAATGGAGTCTCCAAGAGGAGCACCCTCCAGCACTCTAAAAAGGGTGGGTACTCTGAAACATCATTTGGTGCATAGGCACAAATGATGGACAGGACCCATTTCCCAACCCGAAGGTGCAGGGAAACAACCCTTTCGTCCACCAGGGAAAACTCCAATATAGAGGCAGCAAGATGGGGGATACAAGAATACGGACCCCTGCTCGTCGCCTCTCGCCCAGGGCAACTCCAGAGTAGTCTAAGCTCCACCCCCTCTCCAGGAGACTGGTTCTGGAATCGGAGCTGTGTGTTGAGGTGAGGCCAACTATATCTAGCCAGTATCTCTCAACCTCATGCACCATCTCATTGGTATAGTTCAATGGTGGGGACCATTATTATGCGTTTGTTACGTTTTGTGCATTCAGTACGACCTCTACGAGCAGCCCTGGATAGGCTATAAAGTCTGACAGCTGTAGGTAGGAAGGACCTGCGAAATGTCTCAGCTGTGCACCTAGGATGGTACAGCCTACTGCTAAATGAGCTCCTCATTGCATTCAGCGTGTCCTGCATGGGGTGGGACTCTTACTCCAGCAGAGATGACAGCTTAGCCACCATCCTTCTCTCTCCTATCTCCTCCACTGGGTCGTGGCGCCACCCCAGGACAGAGCTAGCGTTTTTGATCAGTCTATTCAGTCTCTTCCTGTCGGCTGCCATGATGCCGTTGCCCTAGCACACCACTCCAAATGTGATGGCTGATTCAATTCAATTCAATTCAATTTCAATTCAATTCAGCTTTATTTATAATGCTCCACATCACAACAAAAGCCGTCTCGTGGCGCCACAGTGCAGAAAAAACCCCACACAGTCACAGAAAGACCCAGCAATCAGACAATCCCCTATGAGCAAGCACTAAGCAACAGTGGAGAGGAAAAGCTCCCATTTGGAAGGAAAAAGCCTCTAGCAGAACCAGGCTCAGGGAGGGGCAGTCGTCTGCTGCGACTGGCTGGGGATGAGGGGCTAGGGAGGATGGAAGGGACAGACATAAAGAACATAGCAGTAAGATGCCAGGTACAATATTGGAGGTCAACCAGCAGTATGGATCAGATAACAATAGAACAAGAGTGGGGTTAAAAGACACAAAAACCCTCCTTAAACGAAAGCTATATTAAAAAGGAAGGATTTTACCCTGTTCTTAAAAACAGAGACCGAGTCTGACTCCCGGACCCAGAGTGGTAACTGGTTCCAGAGAGAAGGAGTTTGGTAGCAGAAGGCTCTGCCTCCCACTGTACTTTTGGAGATTCTGGGCACCACAAGTAAGCCAGCATTTTGGGAGCATAATGCTCTATTAGGATGGTAAGGTAATATCAGATCTTTTATATATTGGGGGGGGGGGCAGATTGTTAAGAGGCTTTGAAAGTAAGAAGAAGGATTTTAAACTTGATTCTGAATTCAATGGGAAGCCAATGGAGGGAGGACAGAACCGGGGAAATATGATCTCTTTTTCTAGAACCAGTTAAAACTCTAGCAGCAGCATTTTGAATCAACTGAAGGTTTTTTAAAGATACTTTAGGACAAACAGATAATAGCGAATTACAATAATCTAATCGCAAACTGACAAAGGTGTGAATCAGTTTCTCAGCATCACCCAGAGACAAGATGCTCCTGATCTTGGCAATATTGCGCAGATGATATAAGGCGGTCCTAGAAACAGTTTTAATATGTGAATTAAAGGACAAATCCTGGTCAAAAATCACTCCAAGGTTCCTCACACAACTGTTCAGAGTGAGAGTGGCAGCATCTAAATTTAGGGCATAATCTGAAAAGGAATTTCTGAGATGTTTTGGGCCAACAACAATGACTTCAGTCTTATAAGAGTTTAATAGTAAAAAATTACAAGTCATCCAAGCTTTGATGTCCTTAAGACAGGCATCTAACTTGGCCAACTGATCACAATCATCGGGCTTCATCGACAGGTATAGTTGTGTGTCATCTGCGTAACAGTGAAAATGTATACAGTGCTTTCTGATGATATTGCCCAACGGGAGCATATATAGACTAAAAAGGGTAGGGCCCAACACAGAACCCTGTGGAACTCCGTGACTGAGCTTAGAGCTGGAAGAAAATCCATCATTGACATGGACAAACTGAAATCTATCAGACAAATAAGATCTAAACCACTGCAACGGAGTTCCACTGAGTCCAACAAAGTGTTCCAATCTATCAAGTAGAATGGCATGATCGATAGTGTCAAAGGCTGCACTGAGATCTAAAACAACAAGAACAGAGACAAGTCCATTATCAGACGCAGTCAGGAGGTCATTAGAGACCTTCACTAAGGCAGTTTCAGTGCTGTGATGAGCTCAGAACCCAGATTGAAACACCTCAAACAAACCAACTCCCTGCAAATGGTCAGATAATTGCACAGCAACAACTCTTTCCAAGATTTTTGAAATGAAAAGCAAATTAGAGATTGGTCGATAATTGGCCAAAACTCCAGGGTCGAGTGTCGGTTTTTTAAGTAAAGGTTTAATTACAGCAGTTTTAAAAGCCAGTGGAACATAACCCAGAGTTAAAGAAGAATTAATGATAAGAAGAATACGGCTACCAATAATTGGGAAAATAATTTTAAATAACCTGGAAGGAATAGGGTCCAGAAGGCAAGATGAAGGCTTAGAAGAGGAAATAATTTTATCCAACTCTAAGAGGTCGATTGGAGTAAACTTATTTAAGCAGATATCAATTGAGGGAGTTGCAGTAGTTAATGTACTAGAGTTAACGGTAGGAAGAATCTGACTGATTTCATCTCTAATAGATAAAATTCTAAGGTTGAAATAGTTCAGAAAGTCCTGACTAGAAAGCTCAGGGGGGATGATGCCACCACCGAATCATAGAAGGTCTTCAGGAGTGCCCCTTGTACACCAGAAGACCTGAGCTCCTCAGGAGGAACAGCCTGCGCTGTCCCTTCTTGTAGAGTGCATCAGTATTGTGTGACCTGTCCAATTTCTTGTTCAGATGAACATCCAGGTAAATGTAGGATGTCACCATCTCAATGTCTGTTCCCTGGATGTTTACTGGTGCTGTGGGGGGGTTGTCCTCGCCTGTGGCAGTCCACCCCCAGTTCCTTAGTTTTCCTCGCATTGATCTGGAGGCAGTTACAATGGCACCAGTCCACAAAGTCCTGGATAAGCCCTCTGTGCTCCGCATCATCTCCATCACAGATGCGGCCGACGATTGCAGAGTCATCAGAGAACTTTTGTAGATGGCAGTGTGGTGTGTTGTGTGAAAAGTCTGCAGTATAAAGGGTGAACAGGAAGGGAGTCAGAACTGTTCCCTGGGGGGGCCCCCATACTGTGACTGATAGTGTCGGACACACAATCCTGGGTTCTGACAAACTGTAGCTTGTTTGTGAGGTAGTCCATGATCCACGATGACCGATGCTGGTCCCCATCCCCTCCTGCGCACAGTAGCTTGTCCTTCAGGATCACCCGTTGAATGGTGTTGAAAGCACTGGAGAAATCAAAGAACATGATCCTCATCGTGCTCCCAGGCTTCTCCAGGTGGGACAGGGAACAGTGTAGGAGGGAAATCACTGCATCCTCCACCCCGATACCATGCTGGTAGGTGAACTGGAATGGATCCATCGCTGGGCCCTCCAGGGGGTGGAGGTGGGCAAGAAGCAGCCTCTCCAGGGTCTTCATCAGGTGTGATGTGAGGGCTACTGGTCTGTAGCTGTTCAGGTCTTTGGGGTGGGAGGTCTTTGGTACGGGTACCACACAGGATGTTTTCCACAGCTGTGGCACCCTCCCCAGCTTCAGGCTCAGGTTGAAGATGTGCACCACAATCCCACACAGCTGGTCTGCGCAGGACTTGAGGAGCTTTGAACTGATGCAGTCCGGACCTGAGGCCTTCCTCTCTTTGATCTTCCTCAGCTCTGCCCTCACCTGGGTCTTAATGAGGGTCAGGTTGGGGCAGGGGGGCTGTGTGCTGGGAGTGGAGGGTGTTGGTGGGGGGGCGTGAACAGCAGGACAAAAATGACGGTAGAGGCAGCAGTGGTTGGAGTGTAGGCGGAGGTGAGGGCAGTTGGTCTAACCTGTTAAAAAACAGGTTCAGGTTGTTCACCCACTCCCTGCCCCCTGTGGCCTGGGAGGAGGTATTCTGGAGCCCAGAGATGGTTTTGAGGCTTCGCCAGACCTGGCTGATGTCACTGTGTTGCAGCTTGTCCTCCATCTTCTTCCTGTACCTGTCCTTACCTTCTCTCATCTTCCTCTTTAGCTCCCTCTGTACGGACTTCAGCTTCTCCCTGTTTCCCAAGCTGAAGATCCTTTTCTTTTCCTTCAGTAGGGACTTTATCTCAGGGTTGATCCAGGGTTTTTTGTTTGAGAAACACCGTATGGTCTTGGTTGGTATGGTGTTCTCCACACAGAAGTTGATGTAGTCTGTGATGGTGTGTGTGAGCCTGTCGATATTCTCACCATGTGGATCGCAGAGCTTCTCCCATGCAGTGATTTCAAAACAGTCCTTTAGAATGTCCATCGCCTCCTCAGACCATACTTTCACTGTGCGGGTAACCAGAGGTTGTCTGTGTACTAGGGGTTTGTACACAGGCAGGAGGTGAACCAAATTGTGATTCGATCTCCCGTGCGGAGGGAGTGGCAATGAGGTGTACGCCTCCTTAGCATTTGCATAAAATAAGTCCAGTGTTTTATTGTTTCTCGTGTGGCACATGACATACTGGGTGAACGTGGGCAGAATGGAGGACAGTGAAATATGGTTAAAATCACCCGAGATGAGGAGAGGAGCATTTGGATGTTGTGTCAGCAGCCTGCTAGTGACTGAGTGGATGGCTTCATGCGCTGCCCCAGCATTTGCAGATGGATTTGCATAACAATACAGATCATGTGTGAGTATTCCCTAGGGAGGTAAACAGGCCACATGCTAACCGCTAGCAACTCAATGTCTTTGCTGCATTGTTGCTCTTTAACCGTGATGTGCACAGGGTTACACCATCTGTTGTTCACATACATTATCACCCCTCCACCCCTTGTCTTCCCACTGTCTGGTGTCCAGTCTGCCCGAATAGCATGGAAACCCTCCAGTTTGATGTTAGCATATGTTGCTAATTCTGTTAGCCACATCTCAGTAAACAACATCATGCTAATCTCTGTGAAGACGCTCTTGTAACGGGACATGGCTGCTACCTCATCTGTCTTTTTAAGTAGCGATCGTACATTCCCCATGATAATAGATGGAAGGATGGGTCTGTACCTTATGTTCCTCACTTGTTGCCTTACTCCAGCCCGACATCCTCATCGTTTCTGCCTGATTTCTCTTGGTATGTCGAGTTTTTGCATTAGCACCGTGGGGCGGTTAAGTGTTAACAGCTGATTCCTGCCGTACCCTCTCCTGCTGTAAACAATGGCTTCGCCCACCGGCTCGGGAGACATTTGGGATATGAGCTGAATATCAGACTGATATCAGCACCAGTGCAGTGATCTGTGTGTCCGTGATGGATAAGGTGTCACAGGATCAGAACGTTTGACCAGAGAAAGACAGATAGTAAATACAAAACAAGAAGAAAAACTCAGAATTGAGTCGCTGTTGCAAAGAGGCAGCCTACTCGTGTGGTGCCGGAAGTTGACGGATTCCCTTAAGAATCTGTTTTATAACAATTAACATCAACGTCACACCAGACAACCTGTACAAGCACAAGGAAAACTCTGGACCCTCATGCTGTAAGGCAAAAGATCTAAATACTAATGCTTCACTGAATTCCCTGATTTATTGATATGTGATGTGGCTAGTCTATAATTCATAATTGATTTTTCAATACTTTATTAAAATTAGAGGCAACGATCCACTGTCATTTATCATTTAAATGTTATGCCAAATAAACTGCTGATGCCTCTTTCTTTATTCCAGTAGCTAACACAGGGACCTTATTTTATTAGCTTAATGCCCATCTTTGATGTACATTGAATGCTTCTTCTCAGTGCATTACCCAGTGCAAACCTTGTCCGGTGAATTGCATGTGCAGTATCAACATTTGCATGAAGTCTACATCTTCTGGTTATGTTGCATTCACTGTTGCAGCCTTCTCTCAGGTTTTGTTCATTAGTTGAAGAAAGATCCAGGAAATAATTCATGTCCGATGCCAAAGAAAGTGTTGTAACAGGAGGTTCATGGTCAAATGACATCTTTTGCCTATCTTTGATACCTTGCATCTCAGCATTATCATTGACAACTGCTTTATCAGCTCAGCTCCATTCTCCTAAGAAGCGACTAGCTGTGTGGGTCTGATAGTATTTGGAGCTGTACAGATTGTACCTCCTTATGTGACACCGTCATTATCCCTGAGCTCAGGGGTCACTTCAGGTCAGGAGCTGTCATAATACAAAAGCTTAAGCTGTAGTACAGAAACCAGTGGCAGATAATAGTTAGTCTTTACACCGCTTCTGTGTGGGTGTGGACAAACACTGGAAGAGAGATAAATAAAGTGTGTGCATGCCTCATGTGATCATAACAACAGTATCTTTCATGTCTTTGCTCTGTGACTCAGCATTTCCACTACTCTCATAAACACTGGATGTGTGTATCGGAATGCAAATGTGTTTGCGTGTGTATGTACGTGCATGTGTGCATGCGGGCATGTTATCTTGAACCACTTCACTTCGACCACTGACCTTTTTAAAGGTCTCGCTGACCAGTTGTCCAAACACAGACATTTAGAACAGCTGACTGACCCACAGAACAATGTATTAATTTGGCTGCCAAAATATTGTCAGTGCAAGTCAGAGGCTGCAGTATAGGCTATATATACAGCTTGGAACTTGTCAATTATGAGTCAAGCTAAAGTGAAAAGTAGAGAACAAGCTGTTCTTGCCACTCTTTGCATGTCAAGGATAAAAATTATACTTGGAGTGAGAGGCATACTTTTGAAAACTTGATCCAGCTCCATTGATACCAGCAGGTTTGCAGTGCTTTGCTGTGGAAACACTTCAGATAAACATTTAAACATTTTTATTGCTATGGTAAATAGGAATATTCTCATATCTGTATAAAACACTACAATACCTGTTATGTGTACCAATTATTATGTGCCATCAGCTTTATTGCTTGTAACTATAAGGGTCATGGACATAAAATTCACTGATACTCCAGGCCATGTGATTATCTTTCATTGTTAAAAATAAAGTCAGTGTGACTTTAATGGTCTGTTAGGATGGTTTTATGTACAGTATTTTTATTGTGGGGATGCTTTGGTAGCAGCTTTCGAGGAGTCACAATTCACTGTTTGAAATGAGCAGTGCTGGATGACTGTTATGATTGTCTGCAGCTTGTAAACACAATGTATGAACAGCATGTTGATGATGCTGCTGTCCTCGAAGTCAGAGATATTTCAAGAGTATTATTACATCTCATTTATTCTATAGCATTCAGAGCCATTGTTAAGCCTTGCCCAACTAGTTGATTAGGGTTAGACACTAAAACTACTCAAGTTGGGTACATAGTGTTATGACCCAGCTCTAGACTATAACAAATAAAGAGGATGCACAGGAGTTAACTTAAAAGTGAAAAGTGTTTATTTACAAAAAGTGCAATAAACTAAAACACCTTCTGCCAGTCAGCCACTCCCCAATCAGCTGATCGCCTAAAATAATGATATACAGGTGTGCATCCAAAGGGGAGACGGCAACCATCACAATAGTATGTCTGCATCCACCTCTGTGTGACTTAAATTTCATCATTTTTGATGGTCTGGCAAGAGACCTCTGTGGACAGCCGCTTAAAGCCCCAAAACTGTAACCAAGCAGACATGATGTAAGGGGTTATCTGGGACTGTTCAGATGTACTGTTCGTCTGATTTTACTGAATTCACATGTGCGTTAAAAACGGTCATGTGGTAGAAAACAAAACTACTGTGAACCAAGTCGCCTCTGTGTCTGCAGTCTGTGCGGACACTATGAATCCAGTTGGTTGAGAATGACCTCTTCCAGTCACATTATCAGAAGAAATTTTGTGACCGCACTACCTGTGCGCGTTGACTTTGCATTTGTAAGATCCAACCTTCTGTTTAAAAGGACGCTTTGCTGGTAGATGCAAAAAAATGAAGCATACATACAGCCACATGAATGCCAGCCTTGTCCGAAGTGTAGGCACACTAGAGCAGTGTAGCAGAATCAGTATCAGGTGGACTTAGAGACTTTACGACTACTAGAGGAAGGCCATGAGGAACAACTGGCCTGCACCCATTTCCCCCAACACACGACTCTTTCTTCACTGAATAAACAGAATTCTTTTGAACTGTGAAAACTGTGAATGACACCGAAGTGAGAAATGGATTGTTCTCATCCCTCAACCGGCTGAGAAGCAGAAACACTCAACTGTCCTAGAACCATGGCACTGCCCTAAGGATGAGTGGCGATGCTTCACTCAGATAAGACAATCTAAAACTTCACTGTTCATTTCATATCTGCAAATAATCTGCCTTTTTCCCACAGGAAACAAGGACTCAATATCCACGTGAACTGAACGACTGACTATCATAAGCTTTCATTCTCATTACTTGACTGATAATGTACTCTGTGCGTTTTACCTGCTATGAGACATCTGCATGCCTAGTTATCATTTTTAAGATCAAGGAGGGAGATTAGATAATAAACCAAGTAGAACTGCGTAGCTGTAGATAAGTGTGTCCTAGCCTAGTTATGATGTTAATATGATGTGATTGCTTTCTTGATTTCCTTGCAAACTTTGATTCCCAGTGAATTATCATTTATTCCTATCCAACCCACAACAGATCTGATAACCGTAGAAATAGGGAAGTAGGGAGTTCTCTCTATAGCTACCTGGTGATTCGGTGAGAAGCCCTAAGCTCCTCCCCTCAAGAGAGCAAAGCGGTGGTATTCACCAAATGCCAAGAAGAGGCACTTCCTCTTCCTCTTTTGCTTTCTCTTTCATTTCATTTTCTCTTCCATCAAAAATCATATTAATTAATCTTGTATCATAAAATGGATCTCTCAGATGGAAAAGAGAGTGAATAACAAGTTTAATGTTAGCGTCAACTTGTTAACACTAAATCCCTTAAATTAAACCAGGTTACTTTTCCAAAGTTCTTGTGTGTGATCCTTGGGAAAGTTACATCTGAATGTGAAAACAAAAGCATGGCACACGGTACATTATATGCCCATCCATAGCTATTATTGATAGTGCAGAGCTAGCACACTAAAAACTGGAAAATAGATTACAAATTCGCAATTGAATATAGTGTAGATCTGTAATAAAACTAATCACCATGTAATTGACACACCAAGAGTAATACATCTGCTGCTGTATGTCTCTGTACCTTACTGCAACCATTTGCACAAATGCCATATCTGCTGCTGTCTGTTATTGAAATATTGATCATGTGCAGTCCAATCTGTCACTGTCTGCACTTACACTACTGCATTGAACTTCTAATTACAGGCATTACGGCTCCACTTTTTCTGTAAATATGATTGCTGGGTGTTATGGATTATCTTATTTGCACTATGGGATTGCTGGGTTTTATCTTTTATCTTTATTTGCACTATGGGTAGCATTACTGTACATAGACTGTTGTTGTTTTTCATCCTTATTCCTTCTTTTCTTATAAATTGCGTACACCATTAAGAGAGAGAGAAACTGCAATTCAATTCTCCTGTATGTCCTGTACTTATAGAAGAACTGACAAATAAAAATCTTTGAATCTCATTGCAAGGACTTTTAGCAAAGCAAACAGTCTACAATTCAAAATGGTACAAATGTAGAGAAAATATCAGAAAATCATTTAGCCCCCTTCAGTAACCCAGCCACAGGGGTACACAAGCCAGTGTACTCCTTGTGCCGGTCCCACTAAGACCGGCACTATGGAAAGGGTTGAGTCAGGAAGGGCATCCAATGTAAAGTGGGAGACAGACAGGATCATGAGTTTGAAGCTAGCAGTTGAAGGTGTGATGTTGAATGTTGTCAGTGTGTATGCCCCACAAGTTGGATGCCAGGTAGAAGAGAAGGAGGAATTCTGGAGTAAGTTGGATGAAGTGGTAGAGAGTGTTGCTGGGGGGGAGAGAATGGTGATTGGAGCGGACTTTAATGGATATGTGGGTGAAGGGAACAGAGGTGATGAGGAGGTTCTGGGTAGGTATCATTTTAAGAAAAGAAATGTGGATCTTGCTGAGAGGGTGGAAATGGCTGTGGTGAACACATACCTCAAGAAGAGAGAGGAACATCCAGTGACTTATTGGAGTGGAGGAAAGTGCACTCAGGTGGACTACATGTTATGCAGAAGGAGAAATCTGAAAGAGATATGAGACTGCAAGGGGGTGGCAGGTGATAATGTAACTAGGCAGCATTGGATGGTAGTTTGTAGGAGGACATTGGGAAGCAAACAGATGAAGAGAGTGGAAGGCAGAGCCAAAGATTAAGTGGGGTAAGTTACAGAAGGAAGAACGATGCACAGAGTTGCACAGGGGGAAAAGAGGAAGGCAACATAGAAGATTCATGGATGTATTGAAGGCGGACATGAAGATGGTTGGTGTTACAGAGGAAGATGCAAGTGGTAGGGTGACATGGAGGCAGATGATCCACTGTGGTGACCCCTAAAGGGAGCAGCTGAAAGAAGAAGAAGATTTAACCTCTTACAAAATCGGAATGGTGGCCTAATGGTAGAGCATCTGTCTCAACATCCCGGAGGTCATACCACTGACCATATAAAGTGGTATTTCCTGCATTCTAGCTTGGTGCTCAGCATAAAATAATGGGGGAAGTTAAAGTTAATTACCCAGGCACAAGGGGTCCCAGGGCTCCCTGTGCCGGTCCAAAGCCCGGAAAAATGGGGAAGGTTGCATCAGGAAGGGCATCGCACATAGAAATCCTTGACAGACGATATGCTGTGGTGGCCCCGAAAGGGAGCAGCCGAAAGAAGATTTAACCCCCTACAATGTGCACATCTTCAATACATGTATAGCGGGGAAAATAAGTATTGAACACGTTAACATTTTTCTTATTAAACATATTTCTGATGGAGCCATTGACCTGAGATTTTTGTCAGATATCAGCAACAACCCAAGTAATCCATACATGCAAAGAAATCAAGGACACTGTGATCACAAAACAAGTTATATTTAATGAAGTGGAATGACACATGGACAGACAGACATCATCATACAACAATGCGTTGCATCTTTAGAGACGAGCATATAAAAATTAACACACATATGACAAAGCACTGTAATCATCTGTTATTTATAGCAATCATCTACAGCATGAAGTCTGCCATCTCCGACTGCCTTGTTTATATTTTCACATGTATTTCAAATAGAGCACCATTAAAATTCCAGCGGGCCTCTCATCTTTTCATCGCTCTTTTCCGAAGAATTTAGCGGAAGATTTGAATTCATTCATTCATTCAGACAACTTCCATGTTGTTTATCTCAGGTATTGTGTGTAAGTTGATTGATTTTTGCATTTTTGTCATTTTACTTTGCAGATAACTTCTCGGAGTCAAGTTGTTGCAGTTGGTTCTGCAGGCCCAAGTGTCACAAACTATTTTCATCTGTGCAGTTTGCATGGAAACTCCTGCAGTCACTATATGGCTGGCCTTGTGTTATTGTGGAAGCCCTGAGGAAAGCCTGAAGGGGTGGGTGGATGTGTGCTTTTGACCAATGCAAAAGGCCCTAATGACTCAGTTATTCCTGTGACAACAAGCTATTCTCATCCTGAAGTCAGCAGTCTGAGTATTATTATCCATTAGCTCACTGTGATTAACTGAGTGTCTCCTTCACCAACAAAATAAGTGACACCAAAAGTGCTGGAGTCTCAACAAGTTTACAGAAAAAAGATACAATCGTGGGGTTCTAGTGAGGGAAAACATTTGTTTCTTTTATCTTCTGTTAGCAGGCTGACTCAAACCTTTTAAATCTTACATCTGATGGGAGAGTGAGTATTAAGTTGATGGCATAATTACCAAAGTGCATGCATACCGAAGCTGCGGCAGTAATGATAATGTTTTGCAACATGATAATGGTAATTTACTATGTTATGGCTGAGACAAAAAACAAAAACAAAAAAAAAACAACTTATTTAAGCTGGTGAGATGACTAAGAGCAAATTCATATTTACAGTTGGTTGGGTTGTTTGATGTATCAGAGACAATAGGTTGGAGAAATATAAGACAAAGGTTTCAGATCTTGCTCAAGGGTATCCAAGGAGTCTAAGGAAACATAAAATGTAAGAGTGGAGATGGGGTGGGGATTTTCTTTTTTCCTACAACCACTGTTGTCCTTATAGATTTGCATATATAAACTGGAACTGCCACAAGCTCCCTGTAAGGCATTCTGGTTGTTTGTGTATGCTAAAGCAACATCACAGAGGGCTTTTCTCACGCCTCCCATGAGTCACAATGTGCTTTTTTTTGTATGCAAGGGGCAGATGGAAAACGACAAGTACACCTGAAGTGACTTCATGATGGTTGGACCCCTCCACTAAATTCCTTACATATGAAAATGGTCTCAGCTGTAAGTGACATATGACCAATCAGTCAAGGAGGCTACCCAAAGAGCCAATCATTTAACTGCCCCCCTAAGAGTGCCATTTATCACACTGACCTGACAGGCAGGTTTTTGTTTTTTTTTTTTTTTCCTGTCGTGCACACACACTCCTTAAAGTGCTGATGACACAATTTTGACTGCATTTAACTTTGCGACACATAATTTCAATATGATGAAATAGGTGGGTCTGTGTAGTTCTAAGTCAAACAAGCTTGTTTTCACACGAATATCCGACATTTCCAAGAGCGCCACGTCACCAATTGTGTCAGTGGCTGGAAAACCCCCCGGCCATGTTGTGATGTCAGCGGGAGAACACAGCGCTTGGCTGCCCAGTGTACATGCAAGATGGAAGTGGTTGAAAACATTGATGATGGTTCCAGCACATGTAGTCTGGAATTGGTTTGTGATGTCCAATCTTCAGACGATTATAGTTCAGAAGAATGAGATGACAATGAAGAATCTGGGGGCATCAGACCTTATAGGTTTGAACCGCACCAAGCGGACATCGTGCCTAGTGAGTCAGACTCAGAGAGTGATGGTGGTGAGGCACACATGGCCAGTGCAGCAGCAGCGGCAAACACACGGCAGGGGAACACCGAGTGGTATGCTTTTGTTACAGATATTCCAACAAATTATTTGTTCATAAATATAATTTATTTAAACCCAATTTTTCAATAAAATCATAGCAGTGTATTTATAATAAAATTGAAACATCTACCTGATACTTTCAACCCCCCCCCCCCAAATAAACAAATCAAAAGATACTATTTTTTATTTTTGCAGGTGCCAGTGTGGTCTGTGTGTGAGCATGACAACAGAGGAGGAGAGTATTTGCTGTCAGGAGCAGGACAAGGTGAAGCAGAAAATTCCAGACAGTGCTATAAAGTGTATCACTGGTCATCACAATTTCCCCGCGGTGTGTCTGAACGAAGATGTGTTGGAAGTGGCCTACTTCACCTATAAACAATATGCAAATGTGGATTATGGGAACAATTGGACGCGATATACAGCTTACAGACAGTTCATCCGATGGTGCTACCACTACCTTGGTGAGAAAGTCCGCGTGCCAATATCTGCCTGTGTCATTCACAAGATCAGACAGACTTTTCCATTACAAGAGGGACAATATGTTGGTTTTACTTATGCTGACTAACTACCTTTATGTTTTCATGGTATTGTTTTTCATTCAATAAATGTTTATCTGACCACAACTGTTGTCAATTTTTACAAGAAAAAAAAAATTACAAAAATATTTATAGTGTGATACTTGAAAATCTCCTAACTGTTGTCATTATTTGGACATTGCATGCAATCATGTATCAATCCTGGGTATTTGAACAAGAGATAGAATTTTTTTTATTTTGCAAATATAATATAAACATTTTTTTTTAGTAAATTAAAGCATACTCGTGGCCATAACTTATCATTTTAAAGTTCAATTATCTGTAAAACCCCTTTAGAAATTAAAATTATTCTCTGTGTTACTGATGGCAATATCCTTAAAAATAATGTATTCCCTATTATTTATGTCTCATAAAAAATGCAATTTTGTTTGTTATCATTGTTTATTAACTGCTTTTGTCTTGTATCAACTGGCATGTGATTTTCAACAATAATTATAAAAGCAATAGAAGCAACTGATAGTCCTAATTTTTTCTAGAGTTTGGTCACAAGAAAAACAATACTCATAACTGGTATAGCACATATGTACTCTATCAAAAATATTAAATTAATTATTATAACAGGAAAAAGGCCAAATTAATGGCAATGAACACAATATAGTCAGTTGATGTCACGAACCGAGTCCGTGTTATCCTGTAGGCTCGGTTCTGACCATTCTCTGTGGCTCAGGCATCAGGTTTATTATGTATTATCTTTTGAGTTCTTGTTGTTTTTATGTCTGTGTTCCTTTTCTTTTCCATGCCTGTAGCCACCGCTCTGGCCGGCGGTTGTTGGGCAGCCATTTTGACCCACTTTCAGGTGGGTGCTGTCCAAGATTTGCCAGTCTGACCATGCCCCCCTCTCTCTCTGACAGTCAGCTGTTCATGTTTTGTGTGCATCATCTATTGTGTTGTCAGCCAGCCAATATTTCCAACACTATCACGACGTGTTAGCCACTCCACACAGCCGTGGTTCTGTTGCACCCCTTGAAGCGATGTCGGCCCTGGGGCGCAACCGTGGTTAACACGTCGCCTCTCCATGCGTTTGCTGGGCGATGTCGGCCCCGAACGCCAACTATAAGTGTTTCTGTTTATTTTTGTAAGTCTTTACTTTTTTGGAAACTGTTGTCATCAGTCTTATGTTCAATACATGTGCTGTGGTGAATCCTGCGCGTAAATCCATTCATCCTTCCCCTCCTCCGTGTGCTGCATAAAAGCACACGAGGAGGCTTGTGACAGTTGGAGCTGAAGCGTGTGATGTGGTCTTTCACGGCCTGCTGTTTATATAAGCCTGCTACACAACGCAAAGGCATAGCTGTAAAACTAAAACAAGAAACCAGAGAAACTGTCTGCTACAAAGCTGCTGTCATTCCAGTCAACAACACCGGCGTCCGTTCTCTCGCTGATGTCATATCAGCCTCCTTCTTCATTCGGTGGGCGGCACCACAGTCCAGTCAGCGGCTGCGGTTTTCTGATGATAACTATGTTATGCAGGCGCGCTTGTAGCTATTATATTGATCATCGACAATGACTTCTGGGTTTATACAACATGCTAAAAAATGTCAAAATCGTGTCATGAGCACTTTAAACACACAACAGATTTTGTGGGCCAAAGGAACATCACATGAGTAGCAAAGCAGTAAATATTACAGTGTGATGGCACACAAGGCTGTTTATACTGCAGTAACAGAAACTGCCTTAACACCACATGACTTTTCTGAAGTGCTCATTTTCTCTCCATACCGTACCTACGTCAGCTATGGAGTCTTTAAATCATTTCTGCCTGACTTGACATAATAGTGTCAGCATGTGGTGTTCACCTTGTGGAACTTGGGCTTCAGCAGCACTGCTCCTTCACTCATTTGCCATCACAGAAAATGGGAGAAAAATATCACACTTAATACATGAAGTGCCCACCTTCTCTGTATCTAGGTCATATAAAGGTTCTATACATTGTGTTTTAATGGTATCCGCTGTTTCTTTTATTGAAGCTTTATCAAATCCATTTAGTAGCTTTGTTTAGAAAATCATCACACTGAAGTCAATTACAAAACAAAGCTTTCTTTTATCTTCTTCCCTGTGCCCTTGTGCACCATCTTTTATCATTAGAGCTACGGGATGAAGAGCCATTAGAGAGAAATTGACCCAACTCCCTGCTGGTCTCAGCAGGCTTCAGCCTCATCAAGCTTGTTCCCTCCCCACTGTGTCCAGGATGGCCGGGCATTACGTTTAGAAGTGCACTGGCATGGTGTAAAATATTTATCCATGCTCCACTTGTCCCTTGGGAATCCTGAACAAATAAGCACATTTAACACTGGAAAATCACAGACCAAAAAAAAAAAAAAAAAAAGAGTGAAATGCTAAGCATGGATATTCAAGTACCACCTCGGCTATCTATATAATTTCATACTTGTTAAAATTCTATTTTTTTTTCTTTTATAAAGACAGAAATTGACTATTTTCTTTATAGACTTATCTCTGAACAGTAAGGGCAGTGTTGTTTTGCCCATACCAACACAATCACTTCACCAAACACCCGACTTGCTAGTTCTGGCTGGCTGCAACTTCCATTGAGTAAAGTTCACGTTGAAGGGTCATGAAAAAAGCCGTTGTGCTAGAATCGGTCCAGAAGTGCAGAAGGAGGCGGCCACAACGGGCCCAGTTCTTATCAGCTGGATTGATCCTAGATATGGAGGCTGAGTTTGACACAGAAGATGACTTTTACTCGGCAAAGGTTTGAGTTCTGTGTTGAAAGTGTGAATGCGTTATTGTATATAATTACACTGGACTTTTAAGGAGTGTTGTAAAAGTAACAGCAGTCAAGCTTGAAGCTGTACATGCATGCACAATAAGACTTTTGTGAGAAAAACTGTCCTGTGTAAATGGACAGTTTTTGGTCATTATTGCATAGGTAAGTTGTTGATTTGTGTGATCACACTTCATAGATTTCTACATAGCACATTATTAATGTGGGGCAAAGTGCTTGTTACAGGGCCAGACCTTCAAATCTGTGACTTCCAAAAAGCTGACTGATCCAGTTGACATAAATTCAACTGTTGTTTTAAACAGGTGCAGAGTGGGGGATATTCAGTCTTGTCAAGCTCCATCACACTATGGGCCAGGAGCTTAGTCTCTAGAGCAGGGGTGTCAAACCTATTCCATGGAGGGCCAAGACCCTGCAGGTTTTACCTCCACCCAGTGTCTTCAGCAGGTGTTTTCACTGATCAGCAATCAGTGGGAAGAAATTCAGTGAAATCACCTGTTGAAGACATTGGGTGGAGGTAAAACCTGCAGGGTCTTGGCCCTCCATGGAATGAGTTTGACACCCCTGCTCTAGAGATTATGTAGGGAATATAACCTCCAACCCCATGTAAAGTGATCAAAGCAAGCAATGTCAATCTCAAAATGGAATTACAGTGCAAGTGAGCAAACTATGGTGTTGATTTCTAGGTTACAAAATGATATGGAAATGCAAACAAATAAGCACACCAATCAACCAGGCTTTGTATAATCTTTATACAGTTATATTGTGTAATATGCTCTGTCTCATACATACTTGTCATGGGCAGCGAGAGCGCGCCCCTCCCGTCCTGCCTCACCTTCATCAACTCATCACTGCACCTGAGGCAGAAGATGCACCTGCACCCGCTCATCAGCCAGCGTACTTAAGGAGGCTCTCTCCGCACATTCAGCGCTGGCTCGTCTGGGTATACTGCCCGTTAAACAGACAAGCAAGTATTATTTGACAAGCACAGACACGCTGTCTTACCTTGTTGCTCTTCTCTGATCAGGTTGCTGCCACCGTGCAGGTGTGTCCCCAGGACTGCGAGTTCTCTCCTGCCACATGTCACCATTTCCTCAGCTTCCTATCTCCACCCAGTCAGGCACCACAGCTCATTCCCCACACCCTATTGGTTCGTCTATTCACCCGCTGGGCCCTGCCAGTTCTCCCTGGGTTACCAAGTAAGTGGCAATTTGGCTCGCCCATTTCCCTTATTCTGTTCCTCCACTCACAGCTCTTGTCTTCTCTCCACAGGGTGGTTCCTCTGGTGAGTGACTGTTTCCCTAGCCGTGCTCTTGTTTTGCAAATTAATAAACTTTCAAATATGCCCCTTCATGTGGTTACTTTCCTGTGCTGTTGCATTGTGCACATGAGCTGCCAGCTTAATAAAGCGTGACACATACTAATACAATTACAATGCAAATTCAATTATCATTTTGCCAGGTTCAATAATGGCATCTACGGCATGTTACTGTTTCATAGAGTGACCTAAATAAAATATTCAACAAATGTTTAATTTGTTAACATTGATAAAAGAGCAACTCTCCTCCCACCTGACGAGTACTTGCACTGAAGCTACGTGTCCACTGGTTCCATCGTTTTTCCGCTTCCCATTCATTGCGTATTGGAAATGCAGTGGAAAGCATTTGGGTGCGGAGTGGTCGAAAACCGTACTGTGTTGTGCCGAGTCGCCCATGGGTACCCTACAGCTCATTTGCATGAAGATTTCCATTGGTAAAGATTTTTTACGTACGGTCATGAACCGGAGGCAGCATTCTCTGTGATGTTGTATTTTATGTTTTATTGTGAAGTGCGGTGTAGTGGCGGCCACCTCTTCTTCCGCCACTGCACCACCCTATAAATACCAGGAGGCATCCATGTTACGGTCTCTTTGCTGATGCCCCTGCCAGGTGGCTGTGTTGTGTGTGACCACCCCTTTAATAAAGTGAAATTCAACTGTGCACCTGGCCTCGTCATTACAAAGGCCATTCTGACATAACATTTTGGCAACAAGAAAAAACATGGAGATGTGGGTTTCACCACTTCAGCCCTTCCTGGAGTGCCCGGGAGAGTCACCTGTGCCCTGGCCATGATGGTTTGCTGCCTTTCAAAACTATATTGTGGTGCTCAACCTGGGAAAGCTACATAAACTGAGGGCATGTGCTCTTCTGGTGCATAATTTGGGGTTTGAGGGCCAGCGTATCCTGCGTATACTAGGGGCTTCTGACTCGTTTGAGGACATGGTCGGGTTGCTAGCGTGTCATTTCAGCACCCTGGACAGCATGACTGGAGGATTCAATTTCGGCAGCAACACCAAAGGGCGGATGAGCCTGTCCACCAGTTTGTTGCCGACCTGAGGCAGCTGGCTAGTGAGTGTCATTTTGGGCCACTGGAGGAAGACATGGGATGTGACCAGCTGGCGGAGCACACAACCAGCAATGCTTTACTAGCTAGGCTACTCTTGGTACTGAGTGACCTGACATTATCCGAGGCTGTCCAGCTAGCTCTATAAGTGGAGATCGCAGAGAAGCTAGCTTTGGAGCTAAAGTGGCCCCAATCACAACGGCAGCTGGGGCCTGCCACCGCAGCATTAGTAGTGGACCCAGACAATGAGGATAGAGTGACCGATGACAAACGCAGAAACCAACACTATCAGCCAAAGGTCTGCTCCGACAAAACCCTTATGTATGAGTTGTGGGTCCGCAAAGCACCAATACAAGGCTAGAGGGAAGCACTTTAGCAAGTGTGGACGCTTGAACCATTATGTCAGGGTGTGTTGTATGTCAAAGCCGGCGAGCCCACGGAGAAAAACAACTTCACCCGCCCCGACAACTGTCTATGCGGTGTCCCCGAGTACCAATGGGTCCACGTTCTGCAAGGTGACGTTGAATGGTGAGGAGGTGCCACTGCTGGTTGACACGGGGGCAAGAGGGATCATTATTGAATTGGGCCACGGTGAGGAATTTTTTCCCCCACTACAAAATAAAAGGTAACTCAATGCCACTCTACAGTTATGGAGGTGGAAGGCTGCACACAGTTGGAACACTGGAGTTAACAGCTTGGTACAAGCTGGCCGTGATGGCTGACTTCACATTCCATGTGACAGCCCGAGGCGACAACATCATGGGCTGTGACCTGTTTTATGGACTGGGGTTAGCCATTAGAGATGACGCTGGGGAAGAGTGGACTGGTTGTGGCCAGTGGAACCGTCTAGTTCGAGGGTGGAGGAAAACGCTGTGTTGGGCAAAGATTTACCGGGCACCACGGCGGTCAGGCAGGACCATCCTCACTCAGGTTTGATGCAGGAAGGTCTCAGTGCCAGCGCTTGGGGTACCGTGGAAGAGGGTACCGAGCATGACGGCAAGGTGCCTGTGTTGGTGTGTGACGCCGAAGAGCTAGCCCCAGTTTCCTCCAGAGCTCGGCCACAGTGGGCTGGAGAATCTGGAACTTCAACGGTGACCACTGCAGCAGCTTTACAAGGAGTCGGGGCCAGACAGACAGGCACAGAGGGACCGTGTGCCAATCAGCAACACTGCAGGCCGAGCAGAGCTCCTCTGAGAGTTGCGGACCTGGTCCGGGCTCAGGGGGAGGGACATCCACGGTGGATGTGGTCCAAATGACAGCCAGAGGAACACCAGGAGCGGCTGCACATCGTGGCTGAGCGGGGCACAGCCTACTTCCAGCTGTTGGACGGCTCGTGGAGGCATGCCAATGAGCTGTGGCGTGCCCGGGAGGAGGCTTCAAATGGCGGGTCTGGTTGAGAGAGGTGGTCGATGGCACAGAGAAGAGGTGCTCTCGTCTATGAGGTCAGCCGTGATCATGGTGGCATGCCGCTTCCAGGGGCAGGTCTACTAAGGGGCTGCCCTGGGCTCCCCACAAGTCAGTTCTACCCATTTCTGCCAGAAGGACAGTAGTGTAGTTCTGAAAAAATAATATAATAAGTTCTGATGTTCATATGTTTGTGTGTGTTAAAAAAGTGCTATTGTTCTGGGTGTATTTATATTTTAGGAACACGGCAATGTTTTAAGATATTAATGAACTTTATTTATTTATTTTACAGGTGGCAGAATAATCCAGTTTACTGTGTGGAGTAGAACGGTAGTCCACCTGTCCTCCCTAGTTTTAGGCTTTGCTGTGTGAATGTGATCTGTCATAAACCTCCTCGTGCACTTTTACGCAGCGCACTGAGGAGGAGAGGGAAGAATGGATTTACTCGCAGGATTTCACCACAACACATTTATTAACAAAAAGAGTCACACGGTTCCAACACAAAGACATACAAGAAAGCTACGTTGTGCACAAAAGGGCTCACACGACTAGACGTGCAGCGGGCAGACCACTGTGTATGGTGGCCACAAGGCTAACAGGACAAAAACACAATAAGCCTGTGAAAACTTGGAATCCTCTAGGAGGCTTGACTGGTATGTGAGACAGTTACTGGGCAACATGCCAAAACGTAGCAGCACCGCTGCAAGGAGAAACGCTAACAGTAATTACTTACAGCACAGGAACAGTCCGAGTGGTCCAAGAATCCAACGAGCACAAACACAAATGGTAACTACCCTGAGGGGAATAGCAACAGAGTAGTTCCCCAATCCCTCATAAGACAGTATGACTATGCGGCGATTAACATCCGCATGGCAATGCACAATGGTCCAGCAGTGTTTGACTGCCAAGAGCCGCCTAAGTACAAACACTGTTGGCGTCACAAATTGGACACACCTGGGCGAGGCGTGGAAAAGATAATTACTGGGGCAAATCAGCTGGCTGTCAAAGAGAGAGGAGGCTTGGTCGGACCGGCGAATGTTAGCCAGCGTCCACCTAAAGGTGGGTCAAAATGGCTGCCCAACAACCGCCGGCCAGAGCGGCAGCTACAGGCATGGAAAAGAAAAGGAACACCGACATATAAACAACAAGAACTCAAAAGATAACAATACATAATAAACCTGATGCCTGAGCCACAGAGAATGGTCAGAACCGAGCCTACAGGATAACATGGGCTCGGGTCTTGACAGTGATAGGCCATTTAGTGATTTCAGTTTTTGTTTTCTTAGTGCATGTTTTGGGTCCTAAATTGGGGAAGGTCTTGATTGTGTGTGTGTTTTTGGACTTTCTACGGGAAGGGGGGGAGGAGATGTGATGACGTATTTTATGTTTTATTGTGAAGTGCGGTGTAGTGGCGGCCACCTATTCTTTCACCACTGTACTGCCCCATAAATACCGGGGGGCATCCATGTTACGGTCGCTTTGCAGATGCCCCTGCCTCGTGGCTGTGTTGTGGGTGACCACCCCTTTAATAAAGTGAAGTTCAACTGTGCACCTGGCCTCATCATTACAAAGGTAATTCCAACATAACACTCTTGTCCCGAACTTTTAAACCAGCAGTTTTTGATGTCAAAAAACTACGAATTCATTAACTGAACCTGCTATTTCTCACACAAAATGATGTTAGAAGCACTTTTTGCCCGTTTGTTTTATAGATATGGAGACCAAGGAAGCCATATTGTCTGGTAGCTGTGGAGAGCTGAAGACCGCCCACAGCCGGACCGTCAACCAATCCAGTGAACCAGCCAGCTGCTGGAGAAGACGAGAGGGGAGGGGGCGAGGGAAAGACAAGCAGATCTGTACCTTAACTGTTGTTGTGAAGACTTGAAGGAGAAATTAATAACCGCTGTTTCAGGCAACACAGTACTATATGACCAGTCCTTGCCATCATATAGAAACAACATACAAAGGAACGAGGAGTGGAGAGCAGTGGAACATGGGCTCACCCAGCCGAAGCTCACAAACCAGGCGGTCAAATTGGACATGCATTGTGCGGGTCTGTAGGATTGGGTGAACCCAAAACCGGCAGAGACGACGACAAAGTCACCTTTTGTAGCGCAAATATATCAGTTCTATTAAAAACTATCTGCTCATGGTTAACAGTGGCTATTCCTGTATTTCCTCCCGCATTGCTCGACTCTGCCTAGTCGACAGCTATGCTACATGCCCATTTTCCGTGCCTCAGAGGTTGCGGTATGCTTATTCCTTTCCAAAAAATCCGGACCAGTGGACATGTAGCATTAGACTTCCATGCTTTAGCCCACTGGTTCCCAACCACAGGGTAGCAATGCAGACCTCTTGGTATCAGGTCAAAGAGAGCTGCAGAGAAAAAAATAATTAATTTATTCTGCTCCTCTGTATTGACTAAACACCAATGTCCACTGACTCCAGTTGTGGTCCGTTATGGCTGCGATCCGGTCTCTGCAGCAAATAGTTCCCATTCTTGTCTTGATTTATTGTTTTTGAGGAGGCTTAAATGCTGGGCAACCACTTCAGAAGAACACTCAGATGCACATGAAAAGTTACACCGCTTTAATGAAAAAAACCCAAACTCTATATACAACACGCTGCTTTAACTCCTTGCACTCTGGTCAATTTCCCTAAAAACGTCAAAAAATAATGTACCCAAAGTAAATCAAAAGCTGTTCTTCAACCCTTTGCAGCATCTTCATGGGGTTGGTCTCATTTAAAAGAAAACACTTTGAATTTTTTGGCAAAACAGTCATAATCTCTCTAAGTGCTCCTGCCACTGAGTAACAGTCATCTAAACATACTGAACTTGAAGAAAATAAATTTCGCCTGGGTGTTTTTTTTGGATACACATGCTTGCAAATAACACACAGCTTCAGATCCGGGCTGGAAAATGCAACAGAAATGTAGAACCAAGTGTTATCCAGCTGAGGTCAAAATTTTGTAACAATACCACAAAAAATGAATATATTACACAGCTTTTTTCTTAGGTTGTTCCCAGGCGTTTTTGAACTGTGCCAAATTGTGCCAAATGGCAGTTTGGAAAAACGTCTGTGACTTTTGAATGATTCAATATAGAAGCTTCATCTTGGGCTCTAATGAAAGGTGAAGGGCTGTGTGTGTGTGTGGGGGGGTTGTTTATTCATTCATGAATGAATGAATGAACAAACAAGCCCCCACATACAAAGCAGCATGCCACGTAAAAAATGTGTGGCTTTTTTTTTTACAAGAAAAAATAACCTACAGTGCACTAAAAATTATACTAGAATATTTGTAATGTAGAAGATAACAACTCCCCCCCCCCCCCCCGCTACAGAGGACGGACATCGGCCATCGCTACATGACAGAAAGCGGTGACGGTGCGCCGCGGTCTAATACGCACAGTTGGACTAAAATATCTGCAATATATCTGCAATCCGCTACAGAAGAGTAGCGGGGGGGGGGGGGGGGGGCGTTCACAACATGACGGGGGGGGCCGTTCGCAACATGACGGACCCGGACCAATAACGCACAGTTGTGATTTACCGATCGGTCAAAAGTCATTTGGATTACAATTTTCAGGGATAAAGAATAATTTAGCTTATAACACTTACCTGTCCACAACAGCAGCGTAGCTGGCGAACTTCTCTTCCTCATCGTCAGATGAACATGAAGCTGGTCCGCTTGTTACGGACTCGTGGTTCTGGTCACGCGACCCGGTCAAACCATAATTCCATTATTGCGGTTTTGCGCTTCCATGATTGTGGTTTTGGCAAACGATTTTTCAAAACAAATAAAAACAGTAGTAAGAAAAAAAGACTGGTGAACGCCTGTGTGTCACCCAGCCTTACACAAAACAGCTTTCGAACTTCTTGTGCTTCAATTGGCTGGCTGTATTCGCAGCCGTTGGTAGGCGGGTCCTTCTTGCTAGGTTTTCAGTCATTGGTTCTTCAAGGTTTCAGAAACCCAATTCAAGGCTCTTATTAGTCAAATGAGAGGTCAATCACATCTAACCCAATCAAAGCACTTCTTTGGCTTTCTGTTCGCGGCTGTGTCTGTAGTGAAAGAACGGAAATGCAGCTTTTTTTTTCAGTGCGCTCTACGACGCAGCGCCCTCGTGCGCCCTCGTGCGCTCTAGGACACAGAGACGTGCCCGCCCCTGGTACACCGGAGTGCAAGAGGTTAAGGAATAAATGCACATACCATAATTAATGAAACCCGCAACCAAGATGCCACACTATATACAGGAAAACAGTTGCACACTGGAGCCACATGCAGCCTAGGATGAAAGAGAGGAGAGGAATGATTAGTGATGGGAATGGCACACAGGAGAATGACAACTGAGGTAATGGGTCTTACGACACTGACAGAGAGTCTGGCAGTGAGCTCCAGCGTAGGAAGGGTGAAGGGGTCTGGAGGCTGCAGGACAGGAGGAGGAAGGGCTGAAGAACTGGGATGGAGAAGCCGTTGTCTGGAAGGAGAGATGACTCAGGCAGGCGTACAAACACAGCTCCGGAGACGCACCACTGGAGGCAGCAGCAAACCTAAGTGGAGGAGAAGAAAAGGTGAGAAATCACTGAATAATTAATTTTTTACACAACCAGAACAACCGTTGTGAGGTGGCACAAACCAAACAATCCAGCGGAGAGCTCTTCACACTCTGGCCCTTAAATAAGCTGGTGAATCAGGAGGCAGCAGGTGCGTAATCACTCAGGTGTGCTGATGAGCTCCGGAACAGAAGCAGGAAGGGAGGGGGGACCCCTGCTTGCCTGATCATGACAGTGCCCCCCCCCCCAAGGGATGCTTTCTGGCGGACACCCGGGCTTCTGCTGATGGGCAAGGTGGAATGCCCGAACCATGCCCTTGTCGTGGAAATATGATGATGGAATCCGAGATCTCTCCTCCGGACCATAACCCTTCCAGTGTATCAGATACTGCAGCCCCCGACCTTGACGACGCACATCCAGAATTCGCTGGACAGTGTAGGTGGTTTGTCCATCAATGATCTGGGGGAGTGGAGGGGGTTCTGGAGGAGGGGACAAGGGGCTGACGGAGAGGGGTTTGATCTGAGAAACGTGAAAAGTAGGATGGATGCGGAGGGATGGGGGCAACTTCAGCCGGACGGTGACATCATTGATGATGTGGGAGATTGGGAATGGGCCCAAAAAGCGAGGGGACAGCTTCCGAGATTCCCCCTTCAGCAGTACCTTCTAGGCAGATAACCAGACCTTCTGGTCCACATAGTATTTGGGCGCTGCCACCCGTCTACGGTTGGCATGCAGGCAATTCCGCTCAGACAATCGCTGAAGAGCTGCCCGAGGGGACCTCCAGAGGTGGCAACAGCAATGGGAATGGGCCTCCACAGAAGGTACCGTGATCTCCCTCTCCATCATAGGCAGAAGTGGTGGTGTATACCCTATGGCGGCTTCAAATGGTGTCAGCCCCATGGCAGAGGAGACGGCAGAATTCAGTGCATACTCCACCCAGGTGAGGTGGGAGCTCCAGGTAGGTGGGTTGCAGGAAGCTACACACCTTAGGGTGGCTTCCAAGGACTGGTTTGCATGCTTGGCCTGACTGTTGGTCTGGTGATGATAACCCGATGTGAGGCTGATGGAGGTACCAAGGGATCGGCAGAATGCTCTCCAGACCCGTGACGTAAACTGTGGTCCTCGATCAGAAACAATGTCTATGGGGATGCTGTGGAGCCAGATGATGTGGATGGAAAGGAGGCTGGCCGTCTCGGCAGCAGAGGGGAGACCAGGGAGAGAAACCAAGTGAATGGCCTTCCAAAAGCGATCAGTAATGGTGAAAATGACAGTGTTACGTTGAGAAGGAGGGAGACAGGAGACAAAGTCAATGGCGATATGAGACCAGGGATGGGAAGGGATGGGGAGTGGATGGAGGAGACCCGCAGGTGGAGAAGAGTCCAATTTATTGTGTGGCAGGCCTTCACATATTCTTTCACATCCTTCCTAAGGGAAGGCCACCAAAACACACGCTGAATGAGTTCAGTAGTACAGGTGATGCCAAGATGACATTCAAAAAACTTGTGTGCCCCCACTGGATAACGTTACTGCGTAAGGGGGAGGGCATGTACAGTACAGCCTGTTGGGCGGGCCTCCCTCGGGGACAGGTTCCACCGACTGGGCCTGCAGGACCCTCTGCTCGACGTCCCAAGCGAGGGCACCCAAAATACAGAAGGAGGGCAGGATGGTGTCTGGGAGGGAGGCAGCGGCGGCGGGAGAAGGCGTGGAGGAGGAGTCGGAGGAAAACTGGCGTGAGAAAGCATCAGGTTAAACGTTGCAGGACCCTGGGTGGTATGTGATGGAGAGATTAAATCTAAGAAAAAATAGGGCCCACTGAGCCTGCCGGGCATTCAAACATCTGGCCGATCTGAGATATTCTAAATTTTTGTGATCAGTCCAGACCGTCACGGGCTGATTGGCTTCCTCCAACCACTCCTCCAGTGCCAATTTAATGGCTAGCAGTTTGCAGTCGCCTGCTTCGTAATTTCTCTCGGCTGGGGTCAGCCGCTGAGAGAAAAATGTGCATGGGTGGAGCTTCTGGTCGGAGCTTCTGGTCGGAGCCAGAACGCTGTGAGAGAACAGCGCCCACCCCCGAATCAGAAGCATCCACCTCGACCACGAACTGGCCATGGGGGTCTAACTGTGCTAAAATTGGCACAGTGGTAAATTCCTCTTTGAGTGTGGCAAAAGCCCGCTCAGCAGCCTCGGACCACTTGAATGGGCTCTTGACTGAAGTAAGCTGGGTAAGGGGCAGGGCAATCTTGCTATAATCACGAATAAACCAGCAGAAGAAATTGGAAAAACCCAGGAAGCGTTGGAGTTCCTTCCTGGTTTGAGGAGTAGGCCAGTCTACTACCACCTGAATCTTCTCCGGGTCTGCCTTTAATGTGCCTCCGCCCACGGTAAAACACAAGAAAGAAGTGGAGCAAGTGGAAAACTAGCACTTATCAGCTTTCACAAAAAGCTGATTCTCGAGCAGCCGCTGCAGGACAGTCCAAACATGGACCACATGTTCCTCTATCATGCGAGAGAAAATCAATATGAGGAGACAAAAACAAAATTGTTTAACATGTCCCGGAGGATGTCACTGATTAATCGGTGGAAGACGGCAAGGGTGTTGGCCAGTCCAAAGGACATGACCAAATATTCAAAAGGACCCAAATGAGTTTTAAATGCCATCTTCCATTCATCCCCCTCGTACCAAATGATACGCATTCCGGAGATCGAGCTTAGTATATACCCGCGCCTGCTGGAGGAGTTCAAAGGCCGAATTAATGAGTGGCAACGGGTATTTATCCTTAACGGTGATGGAATTGAGCTCGTGATAATCAGTGCAAGGCCGCAAAGTCCCATCCTTCTTGCCTACAATAAAGAACCCCGGGCCGAGAGGGGCGGACGATGGGTGAATAAGGCCGGCGCTAAGGGAGTCTTTAATGTAGCTCTCCATTGCTTCCCTCTCCGGCCCAGATAAACTGTAGAGCCGGCTGGATGGCAGCTGCACACCCAGAAGGAGGTCGATAGCGCAGTCATAGAACCGATGAGGTGGCAAAGATAGAGCCCTCAACATGCTAAAAACCTCCCCTAAGTCATGGTAAACCTCGGGCACGCGGCTGAGATCCGTCGGAGCAGCCGAAGAGGTGGAGAGAGGGGGAGAGGGGGAGCAAGCAGCTGAACAGAGACACGACAACAAACAGAAGGAGCTCCAGGAGAAGATAGAACCCTGGGCCCAGTTAATTATTGGATTGTGTTTGTGAAGCCACGGATACCCCAAAATCATGGAGGCAGAGGACTGTGTCCATCCATCCATCCATCCATCCATCCATCCATCTTCTACCGCTTTTCCGGAGGTCCGGGTCGCGGAGGCATCAGTTCAAGCAGAGAAGCCCAGACTTCCCTCTCCCCAGCCACCTGCTCCAGCTCTTCAGAGGGGATACCAAGGCGTTCCCAGACCAGCTGGGAGACATAGTCTCTCCACCGAGTCCTGGGTCTGCCCCGGGGTCTCCTCCCAGTGGGACGTACCTGAAACACCTCAAGTGGGAGGCGTCCAGGAGGCATCCTAATCAGATGCCCATACCACCTCAACTGACTCCTTTCAATGTGGAGGAGCAGCGGTTCTACTCTGAGCCTCTCCCGGATGACTGAGCTCCTCACCCTATCTCTGAGGGTGAGTCCAGCAATCCTACGGAGAAAGCTCATTTCAGCCGCATGTATCCGCGATCTCGTTCTTTCGGTCATTACCCAAAGCTCGTGACCATAGGTGAGAGTAGGAACGTAGATTGACTGGTAAATCGACAGCTTTGCCTTAGAACTAAGCTCCCTCTTCACCACAACAGACCGGTACAACGTCCGCATCACTGCAGATGCTGCTCCAATCCGTCTGTCGATCTCTCGCTCCATTTTCCCCTCACTCGTGAACAAGACCCCAAGATACTTAAACTCCTCCACTTGGGGCAGGAGCCTGTCCCCAACCCGGAGAGGACAATCCACCTTTTTCCGGCTGAGGACCATGGACTCTGACTTGGAGGTGCTGATTCTCATCCCAGCCGCTTCACACTCAGCGGCAAACCGTCCCAGCAAGAGCTGTAGGTCATTGCTGGATGAAGCCAACAGGACAACATCATCTGCAAACAACAGAGATGAGATCCTGTGGTCACCAAGCATGACACCCTCCATTCCCTGGCTGCGCCTAGAAATCCTGTCCATAAAAATTATGAACAGGATCGGTGACAAAGGGCAGCCCTGGCGGAGTCCAACTCTCACTGGGAATGACTCCGACCGAGTGTTGGCAATACGAACCAAACTCTCACAACGGTCGTACAGAGACCGAATAGCTCGTAACAACAAGCCCGATACCCCATACTCCTCCGCCTCCTCATGGATCGTCACCTTATCGTGGTGGGGGGGTTTGCGTGCCCCAGTGATCCCAGGAGCTATGTTGTCCGGGGGCAATTTGCCTCTGATAGGGTCTCCCAAGACAAACTGGTCCTGGGTGAAGGGCCAGACTAAGAACGATCCAACAGACTCTCATGATAAATTGTATATCAAGGATTCAGTGTACCCCGCCCGGTATGGGGTTACCGGGGCCCCACCCTGGAGCCAGGCCTGGGGGAGGGGCTCGAAGGCTAGCGTCTGGTGGCTGGGTTTCCACCCATGGGACCCGGCCGGGCTCAGCCCGAAGGAGTTACATGGGTCCGCCCTCCAGTGGGTTCACCACCTGCAGGAGGGATCATGGGGGTCCGGTGCTATGTGGATTAGGTGGCGGTCAAAGGTGGAGACCTTGGCGGACTGATCCCAAGCTTTCTAAACTGAGGATTGTGTCAACACAGAAAAATGAATTGTCTCGCGATGTTTACCAGACAAAATGACCGAAATGGGTTCAGTTTGCCGGGTCACCGCCATGAGACTATGGCCAGATAAGGCAGAAACATTGACAGGTGTCGGGAGGTTCCTGGTGGGAATCTGAAACTTTTGAACCAATTCAAGGTGAATGAAGTTTTGCTCTATCCCGGAATCCATCAGAGCGGAGGTTTTGCACTTAGGTCCCGGTAACTGGACCAGAGTCGGAAGTGTAAAACAGCTGGCGGGATTTTTAGAAGAACCTCCCGCCAGACCACCCATGGTTACTGGCAGGCCAGTTCTTTTGGCCAAATTGGGCATTTGGAGATGGTATGATCGGTGGCCCTGCAATACATGCACGCCCTTGCATTTTCCCAGCAGCGGCACTCCTCCAGAGTCAAATGAGCCCTTGCCAGGACCATCGGTTCCAGAGGCAGTGCTGAGGATTCTGCGCGAGGGGGCGGGGGAAACCGGCCGCAGGGCAGGCAAGGAAGCAGCGGTCCTCTGCTCCCTAGCGCGCTCCCGGAACCGGTTATCTAAGGCCACAGCCTGTGAGACCAATTCATCCAAAGAGGAGGGATTCACCCGGATAGCCAGCTCGTCGTGGAAATTGGCAATCAAACTCCAGAGGAAGACGCTATGTAGTGCAGCGTCCTTTCACTCGGAGTCTGCCGCGGTGACACGGAACTCGACAGAGTAGTTGGCTACTGACCGACTCCCCTGCTGCAACCCCAGCAACTGGCAGATGATGTTACCCTCACTTTCCGTGTGATCAAATGCCTGGATAAATTCTTGAATGAAATGTTCAAAAGTGTATTGGGCCCCCTCCTGGCCACCCAAGATGGACTGAGCCCACTTGAGTGACCGGTCGAGGAGTAATAGGGTCATGAATTGGATTTTGGCCGAATCATCCCTATATTCTCCCTCCATCTGCTGGAAATACATCCGACAGTGCAGCAGAAACCCTTTACACCCCCCCTCCCCCATAGGGGTCAGGTGGGGGCACAGAAATGGTCCTGCAGAAAACGGGAGCTGCTGGGGCAGCAGATGCAGAAAGGGGAGCAGCCACACCAGGAAGCCGACACAAATGTTCCGTGACCGTGGTTAAATGTTGAGTGATAGTTTAAAGTTGCTCAGACAAAAACATGACTTGGTGTTCCGTGGCTTCCAAACGCCAAAGAGCTGACGGTTCTCCTGAGGCAGCGCCCACTAAGCCTTGATCCTGGCTGGATCGTTCTGTCATGATTTAATGTTTTTGAAGGGGCTTAAATGCTGGACAACCACTTCAGAAGAACACTCAGATGCACATGAAAAGTTACACCGCTTTAATGAAAAAAACCCAAACCCTATACACAACACGCTACTTTAAGGAATAAATGCACACACCACAATTAATGAAACCCGCAACCAAGACGCCACACTATATACAGGAAAACAGTTGCACACTGGAGCCACATGCAGCCTAGGATGAAAGAGAGGAGAGGAATGATTAATGATGGGAATGGCACACGGGAGAATGACAACTGAGGTAATGGGTCTTACGGCACTGGCAGAGAGTCCGGCAGTGAACTCCAGTGTAGGAAAGGTGAAGAGGTTTGGAGGCTGCAGGACAGGAGGAGGAAGGGCTGAAGAACTGGGATGGAGAAGCCGTTGCCTGGAAGGAGAGATGACTCAGGTGAGCGTACAAACACAGCTCCGGACACGCACCACTGGAGGCGGCAGCAAACCTAAGTGGAGGAGAGGAGAAGGTGAGATAACGCTGAATAATTAATTTTTTACACAACAAGAGCAACCGTTGTGAGGCGGCACAAACCAAACAATCCAGCGGAGAGCTCTTCACACTCTGGCCCTTAAATAAGCTGGTGAATCAGGAGACAGCAGGTGTGTAATCACGCCAGTGCCCTGATGAGCTCAAGAGCCAGAAAAACAGAAGCAGGAATGGGGGGGGGGGGGGGGGGGCATGCTCGAGTGATCATGACAGTTCTCATCAATGTTCTACTCTCCAACTGGTCTGGGCCATTGTGGAATGAATCTGGCTCACCAGATCCAGATTGCTAAAAATATGCAACGCGTCTGTTTTTGATGGATGCCAGATCCAGTTTGCAAGGAAATGCTGCGGTATCTACTGTAATTAATAACTGTTTGTTCGTTAAAAACTGTTTCAGGATTGCCTGTTATTTCCTGAGGTCTACTCCTCCACCACTGTATCAGTGAAGATAAAAACTTAGACATAACAGAATTAAAATTGACAGGCTACTTACACATTATTAAGACCACACAAATCTAAATGGAGAGCCGGTACATTATACTTCCCTGCTGTTGCCACATGATCATGATTGGTCATCCTGGGTCTTTCTCGAGATCTTAGGTTATTTTACATAATTCTCATATGACCTTGTCATTCCAACCCTTTTTTTAATTGTGGCACTTCAAAATAAAAAGAGCTGGTGGGGAGGGCTGCAAGACTCAAATCATATCACAGCAGGGTTTCTGCTGATAACATTTCCATGTGGCGGGCCACCACCCCTGGAACTATACCACCACGCTAAGAAGAAAAATAAATTTAAGAAAAATAAATGAAAAAATGACGCTCCACAAGCGCACAGACGAACAGCGCGTGTGACAGTCATCTGCACATCGGAGTTCGGAAGCGCGCCACCCGCATGACTGTTCCAGTCGGCAGGCAGAGTGTCTCTTTCACATTGCTGTCCAAGAGAAGCATGAGCTTATTAAAGTACTTTAAAATATGGGGAAAAAAGCAGAAGAGCTATGTAAGCAGTGTAGCCATTTATCATGGTTTTAACTCGCTGGTAACAGGAACAGTAATGAGTCACTTCGCAAACAGGTGTGGCTCGGCTTCATATGCAGGGATAGGCAAGAGTGACTGATGAATTGCTGAGATTTACTTCACCAGCCACTACAATATTAACTAATTTATGTTCATTATTATGTACCTGACAAGTTGAGATGATCAAAATTCACGAAGTCAGTGATTAATCCGTCAACAGCCTTCAGACAAACTATGTGCCAAAATTTTGATTTCAAAATAAGGGAGGTTTTTCCTGTTGTCTGGTTGGTGAGGAGAGTTCTAAAAAACTATAAATATATAGAAATATTATAACAGAAATAACTGCATCTTTGGTAATTTAAGTTAATTTATTTCATTAAATACAATTTTATTAATATTTTTTTTCTTTGAAATCAGACTTAAATTATTGTCCTGTTCTGGCACTGCAAAATTATGGTCAAAAGTGTAAGCTGTATGAAGAAAAAAGTCAAAATCATACTGCAATCTGTTTCAGATTTATTAAAAAAAAAACTAATTTTATAAAAAATAGACAAGTTTAGAATAAAATCTCAAATACACTATACAAGAAAAGTTATAATTTTACAAGAGGAAATTACAAATGAGGAAAATGGTTGCATATTTATATAGATTTACAGAGAAAAGTAGAAAACTATAAGAAAATTGTTATACGGTTTGAAAAAAACCCTCAAACCTTCAAGACTGAAGTCATTACTCAAGTTTTTAAGTGGGTGCTCTTTGTACCCTTAACTCTACTAGAAATTTTTGGTTGTCTGCTTTTAATTATTAATTTCATAGCACTGCTTTTACATGAGTAGAATTTCTGGCTACTATACCCACCTCTGATCATATAATTTAAGTATGCATGAGTAAATTAATATTATGAATGTTTTTCCCCCTTTTCTTTCCTACTCATTCTCAATGGAAAAAAAAAGAAACACTAGAATAAAAATACAAAAAATACACATATTTTTGTCATTTATGTCATTTATTTATTTACCATGAAAAAAGTCCTGCAGGACAAAACGTGACACTTGGTATTTTCTAACCTGTTTGTTTACCACCGTAGACAGAGAGAGAACCTGAATTAGACGGGGCTCAGTGAGGGAAAGATGAGACAGACAAGATGAGCCAAGGAGAGTAAATTGTTCAGGCAGAGGCTCCAGGAGAGGTGAGAGTAGAGGAAGGAGAGAAGGATAACACCAGTAAAAAGTCCAAACACAGGATGTCATGGTGGGACCCCAACTAGCCCAATATTCAAGCCTTGGTTGTATAATACTTCAAATTGTAAGTTCCATATGCAAAGTTACTATGCAAAATTAAAAAAAAAGAAATAAATAGTTTAAAATTAAAATATTCCGGTTACAATAGTGCCATGTGTTTTCTGTCCCCCCCTTCCCCAGACAAAGAAAATATGTTGCCACTGTGCCAAGGTCTTTAAGCCAGAGGACACACTGCACAGCCATCATAATGGACCGCATCCGGAGTCAGTGAAAATCCTGAATATTCTCTTTCTTCACATGCCACATGTCTGTCTGCTTGGTCTTGATGCACACCTATTTCAGAATTGTTGCTACCCAACTCTTTCACAAGCATGCCGCACAAGTCAACCCCGCATGCCTGGGGCTGCAAGTGACCGTGGATCTCTGCGCCCGGAGCAGCGTCCCCTCGCTAACACCCTGGACCAAAGTATCACAGGACCACCACAGAAGCACCAGAGGCCTTGCTCACACTAACCAAAGGTGAGGGTTTTTTATTTTTTTTAAAGTCACACACTTTGATGCTTTCGCTTAGTTTTGATTTTGATTTAAGGGGAAGAAAACTGAAAGTGAAAGTTGCCCTCAAACTATTTTACTGGTAAATTTGTTTGAAATTTTTTTTTTTTTCACTGAATTCTTCTTTTAAATAGAGGAGCTTTGCTGCCGGATTAAATTGTTAATCAAAGTTATTTAACAGTTTGGATTTAATATTAATTAGTATGCATGCTCATTTCAATTTTATGAATATCACTTTTTTTTATCAATATGTGGAGAGGGGACTTCCGGTTATGGCTGCCACGTAGGACGGACGTGTCTCGCTCTGCTCTGCTCCTGGAAAAAAAAAATCGGCAAATAACTCTCTCATTTGGGACAGAACGTATCCCAGCATTTGGGCGAGGATATGTCGGCGAAGCCTAAGGCTGGAAAACCAGGAAAAGGAAAAAGCGAGCCGCCGAAACAGTCCAAATTAACGGACTTTCAGGTCTGTGACGCAGCAAACAAAACTCCATATATGGCGGAGGAGGCTGGCAACGCTGCGATTTCTGCGGGGAATGGCGCAGATGCGCTGATGGCAGCCATGAGTTCAATGAGAGCGGACTTTTCCTCTAGATTTGATGGGATTATGACAGCGTTGGAAGGAATAAGAAAGGAATTGGGTGACTGTGTAGAACGAACGGCGCAGATGGAGATCCGTCTCGCTAGTGCTGAAGATGACGTCACCCGTCTTCAATTAAAGGTGCGCACTTTGGAAAAAAAAAATAAATCTCTGGAAGATAATATTTTGGATTTGGAATCTCGGTCGAGACAGAATAATTTGAGGCTGGTGGGTCTTCCAGAGGAATCAGAAGGTCGGGACGTATGTTCCTTTCTGGAAAAGTGGATTCCGGAGGTGCTGGGCAGCGAGGAGTTGCAATCAGCAGTGGTTCTGGAAAAAGCACATCGTATTGGCCCACGGAGAGATAAGGGACCGCCGAGGACCTTAATTATGAAGTTTCTTAGCAACAGAGACAGGATGAAGATCTTCAACGCTGCACGTGCTAAAGGAGAGATTAAACACCAGGACCAGCAGGTGCGGTTCTACCCAGATTTGGCCACAGGAATCCAGCAATTGAGGAAGCAGTTTGATCCCGTACGTAAGGAGCTGCGCAACCTTGGGATTCGTCATGGTGTAATCTATCCTGCGAGACTGCTGACCACGTATGAGGGCAGAACCCACATCTTCAAGACCCCAGAGGAGGCGCAGGAGTTCATCAAGAAGATCAAAGAAGAAGAAGAGACTGGTGGGAGCTAAGCATGAACAAAATATAAGGTAGAATAATTAAGCATTTGCACAGGCATCTGACTGACTTGAAGTAAATAGTAAGTTTACAAAATATAGATTGTATTATATATTAAAAAAACAAAACAAAAACAAAACAAACAAACAAAAAAAAAACAACTATGATGTACAAAGTTGTTAAAAATTTTGGAGTTAAGTTGGAAAACTACAGAGGAGAGTTAATGTTACGTCATTAAAAGCAGTAGAGTTAGGGTGATTGGGAGGATGAAGAAGGAGTGGCTTAGGCTGTTCCCCGTGGATGTGGAACGGTCGATGGCTATATCGGGAGACAGAATTTTTCTTTTGATTTTGGGGGGTTTGCCACAAGTGTGGGAAGGGGAAATTTGTTTGTGTGTAGTTTGTAGGATGAATGTTCAACCACTCATGTTTTTGCTTCTCTGTATGAGCATGTTTACACTGCAAGGTAATCCCAAACTCTCTATTGATCATGGACCAAAGTGTTAATCTTAATTTAACTTCATGGAATTGCAGAGGTCTACAAAATTTAAAAAAACTTAAACAAGTTATGAATAAAATAAAGGACATGGGTTCAAGAATTGTGTTTTTACAAGAAACTCATCTGATAGAGGAGGATGTTAAAAGAATTAGGAGTAGATGGCAGGGAAGTGTATTCACCTCTTCATTTTCATCCCGAGCCAGGGGAGTTATGACTCTCATACATAAATCAGTTCCTTTTCAAGTGAAAAACGTAATTGGAGACAAATTTGGAAGATATGTAATCATTCAAGGTTCTTTGCTATTAGAAAATATAAATCTTGTGAACTTATATGGTCCCAATATAGATGATCAGAAGTTCTTTGCTAATTTATTTCTCATCTTATCATCACTTACAGGGCAACATATAATAGCAGGGGATTTTAATTGTACATTGAATCCAGGTGTGGATAGATCAACAGGACTGGATTGTACGCACATTGGATGTAGGATGACTATTAATCATTTTATGAAAGAATTGAGATTGTTAGATATATGGAGAGAAATGAAACCACAAGTTAAAGCCTATTCTTGTTATTCCAGTACCTACAAGACATTCTCACGTATTGATTATTTTTTGATTTCCACAGAATTAAGGTCCAAGATTCAAAACTGCTTTTATGATAACATCGTGATCTCTGATCATGCACCCTGTTGTCTAATATATGTAGATAAAAAATTGACAAAGGAATCAGGTAGATGGCAATTTCAGCATAAATGGCTTCAGGATGAGGAATTTGTCAAGTATATAGAAAAACAGATAGACGAGTTCTTTGACATCAATACTACACAAACATCAGCATGTGTTAAGTGGGAGGCTTTCAAAGCTTTTATTAGGGGACATATTATTAGTTATACAGGATCAAAATCTAAGAAGACTCGAGAGGAGAGAGCTAAATTGGAACATAAAATAAAAAGTCTTCAGGAAAAAGTGTATGCAGGAAGTGACCCAAGGTTGGAGAATGAATTACTGATTTTGAGAGCTGAATACGACAAAAAATCAGCGAATAGAGCTGCCTCGAGTCTTCTAAGATTGAAACAATCTTTTTATGAACAAGGTGAAAAATCAGGAAAATTATTAGCATGGCAGATTAAACAATTGGAAATTAAAACACCAATTACCAGTATTATAAGTAATGGACAGGTAGTTATAGATCCTTTAGAAATTAATAGAGCCTTTAGAGATTACTATGAAAAATTATATGATACCAAAAATGAACCTGATTTAACAAAACTAAATGGGTTTTTGAACGAACTATCTATACCGTGTATACCAAATGAAAACAGGGAGATATTGGAGTCTAAAATTAGTCAAGAAGAAGTTGGGCTAGCCATTGATAATATGAAATCAGGAAAAAGTGCAGGACCAGATGGTCTTCCAGTTGACCTTTATAAAAAATTTAAGAATAAATTAATAAAACCTTTTTTGGAAATGGTTTTAGAAGCATTTCAAAATAATAATTTACCATCATACATAAATAATGCCTTAATTATACTGCTGCCAAAACCAGGTAAGCCCTCTAATAAATGTGAAAATATGAGACCAATAAGCCTATTAAACGCCGACCTTAAGATAATCTGTAAAATTTTAGCAAGACGAATACAAGAAATTTTACCAAATATTATTAATCGAGATCAGAATGGCTTTATAAAGGGTAGACAAGGCTTCCATAATGTAAGAAGACTATTTAATATTATTTATTTTAATAAAGAAGCACCGGATACAGCTCTCCTATCATTGGACGCCGAAAAGGCCTTTGATAGAGTTGAATGGCCCTTTCTTTTTGAAGTCCTACAAAGGTTTGGACTTGGAAATAATTTCATAAAATGGGTTCAAATAATATACAATAATGCTACAGCAGAAATCCTAACAAATAACAATATTTCAAAACCAATAAAAATCAATAGAGGATGTCGACAAGGCTGTCCACTTTCACCTTTACTGTTTACTATGGCAATTGAACCTTTAGCGATAGCGATACGTTTACATTCACAAATATATGGAATTAAAGTTGGACCAACAGAACATAAAATCTCCCTGTACGCCGATGATATAATTTTGTTTATGTCGAATCTAAAAAAATCAATTCCAACCTTGTTGAATTTAATAAAGAATTTTGGGGAAATATCAGGATATAAAATAAATAAAACTAAATCTTCAATATTAATGCTAAATGAGACCCAGAGAAATTACCCAGCCCCTGAGGTAAATCAATTCAATGTTGTAAATCAGTTTAAATATTTAGGAATCCAAATTATGCCTAAGCTAGAATCAGTCGCCAGTGTCAACTATGAAGCCTTAATGTCAGATATCAGTGAGTTAACTCAGAGATGGATGTCACTACCAATGTCGATGATCGGGAGAATCAATATACTTAAAAGTAATATTTTACCTAAAATACTTTATTTATTTCAATACATTCCCTTACCACCACCTTTAGATCTATTCTCAAGAATAAAAAAAAAGTTAGTGGAATTTATATGGAACAACAGGAGGGCTAGATTACGTTTGTCTTTATTATATTTACCATTTGATCGTGGAGGTCTGAAATGTCCAAATTTTATGTTGTATTATTGGTCGGCACAACTGAGGTCTATGACATATTATTTTTCATCAAATGATCTCCCTCACTGGACTGAAATGGAATCATACAATTTACCTTTACCTCTTCCCATATTCATATACTCAGATTCGGCAAAAAAATTACAAAAACAAGTTAAAAATCCATTTGTAAAGCATATGATCAAAATATGGTGTGAAGCTAAAAACTATTTAAAAGAACCACAGTTATTGTCACAATTTAGTCCAATATGGGGTAATCAATATTTTAAACCAGGGAGAGCGGACGCTGTATTTAAAGTATGGAATTTAAAAGGGATACAAAAGATTCAGGATTTATATTTGCCATGTGCAGACAACATAATGTCTTTTGAAGAGCTGAGGATCAAATTTAATCTCAATAGAACACATTTTTTTAAATATCTTCAACTTAGAAACTTTATTCGATCAAATCAAAATAAAGCTCTCACTCGACCTATTTATTCATCCTTGGAAAAAATGATGATGAAAGATAGTAAAAGAAAGGGTATTATTTCAGAGTTTTATAACTCATTGACACTATCTTCAAGTGAAAATTCACTGAAAAGATTAAACTACTGGAAAGAAGATCTGCAAATTGAAATTTCAGAGGAACAATGGGAATTGGCTTGTACAGAAGCTCAAACCAAATCAATAAATGCACGCCTTAAATTGATACATTTCAAATGGTTAATGCGGATGTATGTTACACCGGAGGAGTTAAATAGATATAACAAAAATATACCAGATACATGCACAAAATGCATGGAAAGTAAAGGAACCCTATTTCATTGTTTATGGGAATGTAGATTAATAAGAATGTTTTGGGAAGAGGTGAGGGTAACAATTGAAAAAATAATCTCAAAACAAATCATATTGAATCCTAAACTGTTTTTGTTGGGTCTGTACCCAGAAAAGCATAATTTTAATAAAAGTGAAAGAACATTCATAGACCTCAGTTTGCTTAATGCCAAAAAATGTATTGCACTATTATGGAAAAAGACTCATAGACCAGATGTGACTCAGTGGTTAAGACAGATGTTAACAAACCTTCCATTAGAAAGAATAACATATATACTGAAATCAAAGGAAATTGTGTTTGAGAATATATGGAGACCTTTTATTGATTATGTAAAAAATTTAAACATAACTCTTGAAGAAGAAGGTGAATGATGTGTGTGGACCTTGTAAATTCCAAACTGGTGAACATAATATGTATACTTATGTATTGGATTGTCTAGACTAAACAGAGGAGCATTGTTGAAGATTTGATTTTGTTGGTGGTTGTTGGTGTTTTTAGTGCATTTTTTTTTTTTTTTGTAGTACTTTAGTGTTAGTGTTTGATTGTTTGTATCATGTTTGTTAAAAAAAAAAAAAAGTTCAATAAAGATATTGTGGAAAAAAAAATATGTGGTGAGGGAGATAGGGAAATTAATTTTTGTTTTTGAAAATTGTTGCTTGTTTTGTGAAGTCTCTCTGTGATGAGAGAACAAATTTAACCGAGAGCACACCACATCTAAGTTTTCATACCTAATCTGTTTGGTCCGAACTGCCTGACTTTTCTGCCAGGAACAGAGTCGGCTTGGTTTCCCCTGGCTCAGTCTTGATCTTTCTGTGGGTCTAGATAGAAGGTCGTCGGGACTGCGGTGGGCCAGCATGAGGACACCGGGGTCTACACTCCTCCGCTGGATGCCATCTCAAATCTCTTCGCCCCTCTCCGGTCTTGGTGACTTCACGGGGGGAGGGGGGGGGGGGTTGGGAGGCCACCGGAAGGATTGAGTCCCCGGGTCTGGTGGCCCATGTTTTCAGGTAGGTTGCCAGATTCCGTCCACCAGACCTTCTTCTGGGCCTGGGACTCTGGGGGGCCTCCTGAGCCCCAACAGCCGTGGACTTGGGGGGGTTAATTGTGGGCCCTGGGTGGGGTATTGTGTTCCCTCCTTTCCTGTTCCCCCTACCTCCCACCCGGGTTTGTGTTGTTTGTTGCTTTTGCTCCTGTTGGGGGGTGTTATGATGTTACCTTGGGTGTCTGGGGATCCACCCCTTAAAGGGGAGGCTCTGTCAGGAACAGAGCCTGCTTGGTTTCCCCCGGCTCGGTCTTGATCTTTCTGTGGGTTTAGATGCCATTGTGTATGTACAGTATGTTTAGTATGTATTTCAGTGTGTTTCCATATCCATAGCCACTGCCTGACCGGCAGCTGTTAGACAGCCACTGTGACCTACTTTTTGTGTACACTGCTGACAGTCTGCTGGTCCGGCCGCACCCCCTCTCTCATTTCCATCAGCTGTTCCCAGCTCCGGTAATCGTCTTTCCCGTGCCTCGCCCAGATGTGCCCAATTTGTGGAGCCAGCAATGCATGACTTAAGGAGCTTTTTTCTAGTCATGCATTGCTGGGTCATTCACTGAATGGTTTACCGACTGAAGTGTCTAGTCACATGTAACCAGAAGAATTACGAAGGATTAGCCACCTCCACTGCAGCTGTGGTTCCGTGCGCCCATCGAGCAATGCCGGCTCTGGGAAGTGCTGGTGGCTAATCACTTCACCGCAAACGTTCACTGGGCGATGCCGGCCCAGGAACGTCCCATGTAAGTGTTTGTCCTTTTGGCATGTTTTCACCCTTTTGGGACTGCCTGTTTGTTCTTTAATAAATGTTTGTGGTGCAACCCTGCACTTAAAGAAAAATATTATTACAGTAGATGCCTCTCAGATGATGCTGTTTCCAAATTTATGCAGATTGTTTCCTCTATGCCACGTGTCAACACATCGGAAATAAGCTATAGACAGCTTGCTCCTTCTGTAATTGATAACATGGTGGATAGTGTTTCAGCTTCTCTGCATCAGACTCTAGACTTGGTGGCCCCCTTAAAAAAGAAAAAGTCTAATCAGAGATTTCTAACTCCTCGGTTCAACACAGAAACTCGTACCTTAAAACAGAAGACTCGTCAATTAGAAAGAAAATGGCGCTCTACTAATTTAGATGAAATCTATTCAGCTTGGAGAAATCATCTTTTAATTTATAAAAAATCTCTTAGAAAAGCTAGAACGAGTTATTACTCTGCATTAATAGAAGAGAACAAGAATAATCCCAGGTTTCTTTTCAGTACTGTAGCCAGGTTGACAAAGAGTCAGGACTCTGTCAATCCTAGCATTCCCTTAGAGCTTACTAGTCAGGACTTTATGAACTTTTTCAATAATAAAATTTCATCCATCAGAGATAAAATCAATCAGATTCTTCCCACAGTTAACTTAAATACTGTAACTACTACAACTCCTTCTGTTGATGTCTGTCTTGATGAGTTTACTCCAATCGACCTTTGTGAGTTAGACAAAATAGTTTCCTCATCCAAACCTTCAACTTGTCTTTTAGACCCTATTCCTACCAGGTTATTTAAAGAAGTCTTCCCACTTATTGGTAGCTTTATTCTTCATATAATCAATTCTTCATTAACTTTAGGCCATGTACCGCAGGCTTTTAAAACGGCTGTAATTAAACCCTTACTCAAAAAGCCAACGCTAGATCCAGGAGCTTTAGCTAACTATAGACCAATCTCTAATCTCCCTTTCATTTCAAAAATCTTAGAAAGAGTAGTTGCTACGCAATTATTTGACCACCTGCAGGGAAATGGTTTACTTGAAGAGTTTCAATCTGGGTTTAGAATCCATCATAGTACTGAAACAGCCTTAGTGAAGGTCACTAACGACCTCCTCATTGCATCTGATAATGGACTAGTTTCTGTACTTGTCCTTTTAGACCTTAGTGCAGCTTTTGATACTATTGATCATAATATTCTACTTGATAGATTAGAACACTATGTTGGACTTAATGGAACTTCATTGCAATGGTTTAGATCTTATTTATCTGATAGGTTCCAGTTTGTTCATGTAAATAATGCGTTTTCTTTCAACTCAAAGCTTAGTCATGGAGTTCCACAGGGATCTGTGCTAGGCCCTACTCTTTTTAGTTTATATATGCTTCCGTTAGGCAACATTATTAGAAAGCACTGTATACATTTTCATTGTTATGCAGATGACACACAATTATACCTGTCAATGAAGCCAGATGATAGTAATCAATTAGCCAAGTTAGAAGCCTGTCTTAAGGAAATCAAAGCTTGGATGACTTGTAATTTCCTGCTATTAAATTCAGATAAGACTGAAGTCATTCTTGTTGGTCCAAAAAACCTTAGAAATTCCTTTCCAAATCAAACTTTCAGTTTGGATGCGGTTACTCTTTCTCTTAATAGCTCTGTGAGGAACCTTGGAGTTATTTTTGATCAGGATTTGTCCTTCAATTCACATATTAAATTTGTTTCTAAGACTGCCTTCTATCATGTGCGTAATATTGCCAAGATTAGGAGCATCTTGTCTCAGAGTGATGCTGAGAAACTGATCCACGCTTTTGTTAGCTCGAGATTAGATTATTGTAATTCTTTATTATCAGGCTGTCCTAAAACATCTTTAAAAAGTCTTCAGCTGATCCAAAATGCTGCAGCAAGAGTTTTAACAGGTACTAGAAAGAGAGATCATATCTCTCCGGTTCTGGCCTCCCTTCATTGGCTTCCCATAGAGTTTAGAATTAAGTTTAAAATCCTTCTTCTTACTTACAAAGCTCTAAACAATCAGGCTCCTTTTTATTTAAAAGATCTGATACTACCGTATTATCCTAACAGAGCACTACGCTCCCAAAATGCAGGATTACTTGTAATACCTAGAATCTCCAAAAGTACAATGGGAGGCAGAGCCTTCAGTTATCAAGCTCCTCTCCTGTGGAATCAGCTGCCAATCTGGATTCGGGAGTCAGACTCGATCTCTGTTTTTAAGAATAGGGCTAAAACCTACCTTTTTGATATAGCCTACAATTAGGGAGGGATCATGTGTTTCTGAACCCTCCCTTAGTTATGCTGCTAATAGGTTTAGTCAGCCGGGGGACCTCCAGTAATGCACTGGGCCTCACTCCTTTCCTCACTCTCTATGAAATATTTTTTTTTGCTGGTCATTAACATTTGTTTGTTCTCTCCCATAGATTGAGTCCCCATCGTGCTGTTTGCTCTCTACATGTCTGTTCTTTTCTTTTTCTCTATCCCCTCACCCCCCAGCCAGTCGCAGCAGATGACTGCCCCTCCCTGAGCCTGGTTCTGCTGGAGGTTTCTTCCTGTTAAAAGGGAGTTTTTCCTCTCCACCGTCGCCAAGTGCTTCCTCACAGGGGATCGCCTAATTGCTGGGGTCTTTCTGCAACTGTGGGGGTTCCCCCCTACAGTTGATAGTGCTATGAGATGACTGTTGTTGTGAAATGGCGCTATATAAATAAAGTTGAATTGAATTGAATTGAATTGAATTAAATCCTCCTTATTTCCCCCTCGCCGTGCGCATTGGAAAAGTGCTTGGGAGGGTCTATGACAGAATGACCCAGCCAGTCCAAAGGATTTAGCGGGTTACACCCACACACCTTTTTTATTTTTGTGAACTGTTTTTTCACCCACCGGTTTTTGAGGATTCATTATGCCTCAAGCTGGTGAAGCAGTATGGAGGAGACAGTGGAGCTGGGAGGACCGCCTAGCCATCGTGGCGATTGAGGGTTTGGCAGCCAGCGCACGCAGCTGTACCTCCGGGAGGGACAAGATGGACTTCTGGGGCAGAATAACCAACTTGGTGCAGCGGAGACCTTACCTGGGCCTTCATCCCCAGGTGATTGCTCTATCACTCCCTCCGCTGCCGCCTCTGCCTCCACTTGTTTCCTCACCGTGCGTTGTGAGGCCGGCATCCGCATGTAGAAGAATATGGCGAGAGAAGCCTGGTGTGGTCTCCTGCGTGTTGGCTCCTGTACTGCCTGCTTCGCCTCTTCCATGGCACCGTGACCCAGCATTGGACCGCAGGAGGAACTCCTCTGCCTGTCTCCCAGTTTGCGGGGGCGGCCCTCCCTGGCTTTTCCAAGGGACCCAGGAGCACCGCAGATAAGTAGCAGGAAGCTGGGTGTACTGCAGCTAAGACCACTGCTTCCGGGATTAACAGGCAAGTGTGTTTTCATTTGATTAATTCATTTGATAAATCATCTTGCCTGATACCCAGGAGTGAGGCCCAGCTTGTGCAGTCAGCTGGGTCCTCTTCTCCGGCTGCAGTTATAAACTTATCCCCTATTCCCTCTGTGTCTCCTCCCTCTTTCCCTGAGTGTCTGTTGGTATTAGAACCGAGCCGCCAGACGGTGGAGGAGTTTGGGTCCCTGGATGATCTTGCCCAGGTGCCCGCACGGAGGTGTTTTCGTGCAGCCACGACGGTGGAATCCCCAGCGTTGGAGCTGCTGCAGGAGTTTAAAGGGACTGCTAAAACCATCTCGCCTGCTGTGGAGGCTTCTGCAGTGGAATGGGAGCCTGAGATGGACCTCGGGATGTCAACCCGATGTCACCCTTGATGTCAACGTCAAGTTCGACGGAGTCCTGGACAGCGGTGGAGCTCCAGCTTAGGCAATTTCTCTCTGTTGTATTTCTCATGTCTGTATTAGACAGACAGTCAGTCGGGACTGCGGTGGGCCAGCATGAGGACACCGGGGTCTACACTCCTCCGCTGGACGCCATCTCGAACCTCTTCGCCCCTCTCCAGTCTTGGTGACTTCACGGGGGTTGGGGGGGGGGGGGGGTAGGCCGCCAGAAGGATTGAGTCCCCGGGTCTGGTGGCCCATGTTTTCAGGTAGGTCGCCAGATTCCGTCCACCAGACCTTCTTCTGGGCCTGGAACTCTGGGGGGCCTCCTGAGCCCCAACAGCCGTGGACTTAGGGGGGTTAATTGTGGGCCCTGGGTGGGGTATTGTGTTCCCTCCTTTCCTGTTCTCCCTACCTCCCACCCGGGTTTGTGTTGTTTGTTGCTTTTGCTCCTGCTGGGGGGTGTTATGATGTTACCTTGGGTGTCTGGGTATCCACCCCTTAAAGGGGGGGTTCTGTCAGGAACAGAGCCTGCTTGGTTTCCCCCGGCTCGGTCTTGATCTTTCTGTGGGTCTAGATGCCATTGTGTATGTATGTTTAGTATGTATTTCAGTGTGTTTCCATATCCATAGCCACTGCCTGACCGGCAGCTGTTAGACAGCCACTGTGACCTACTTTTTGTGTACACTGCTGACAGTCTGCTGGTCCGGCCGCACCCCCTCTCTCATTTCCATCAGCTGTTCCCAGCCCCGGTAATCGTCTTTCCCGTGCCTCGCCCAGATGTGCCCAATTTGTGGAGCCAGCAATGCATGACTTAAGGAGCTTTTTTCTAGTCATGCATTGCTGGGTCATTCACTGAATGGTTTACTGACTGAAGTGTCTAGTCGCATGCAACCAGAAGAATTATGAAGGATTAGCCACCTCCACTGCAGCTGTGGTTCCGTGCACCCATCGAGCAATGCCGGCTCTGGGAAGTGCCGGTGGTTAATCACTTCTCCTCATACGTTCATTGGGCGATGCCGGCCCAGGAACGTCCCATGTAAGTGTTTGTCCTTTTGGTATGTTTTCACCCTTTTGGGACTGCCTGTTTGTTCTTTAATAAATGTGAGTGGTGCAACCCTGCACTTACATCCTCCTTATTTCCCCCCTTGCTGTGCGCATTGGAAAAGCGCATGGGAGGGTCTATGACATTTTCAGTTTGATCTGGACAAAAATTTCAGGGGTGAAAAATGACCCAAACCTTAGTCCAGACCAAAGAGCAAAAATTTAGTTTTGGTCTGGCTCAAAGTGAACCTTGGTCTGGTTTGTCTAGAGTGTGTATACAATTTTTGTAAAGGTTTTGAATTTTCGGACTAAACATGGCAAGTTAAAGAGGTTGGAAATGAGCAGCAGTAGCACTTGGAGAGAGAAAGTGACCCAATTTGCAACTGAATTGCCAGTTAGTGGCATAAACAGTGAAATGAAAAAAGTCATAAAAATACAAAAACTTTCCAGATATTTTTGGACATGATGTGATAGAATTTATAAAAAATAAAAAAAATAGCTAAGCAATGCTACTTGAAGATCATCATGGACGATGAGAAAGACAAACAATTCCAGCCTCACAAAGCTAGTTCACCTCTTAATATGGAGTCTTCCCCAGTTTCAACTTGGAAGTGCAGTTACTGATGTGTCCAGAGCTGCAGAAAACTCATCAGAGAGTGAGTAGCATGCTTACATACTACAAATCTGTGTTAATAACACAAATATCATCATGACAACAAAATGTAGGTGTGTCACATAAAGATGATGGTTAGCTAAGAAAATGAGCAGTGTGAAACCAAACCTAACAAGACCAAATGTAGATAATGTAACTACAACATGAACCTTGGTCCGGATTTTCAAGTATGAAGACACCCTTAGTAATGATGAGCAGTCAGAGCTCATTTAAGATGGGAGAAGATTGATGTGAAGACAAAGAAGAAGCATTAATATTAGAAATTGTTCACTCTATTGTTAAACAGTCACCATTAATCCTAGGAGCTGACAAAAGATGCTGAGAGAGTGAGTGAGTCGAAGAGCAGCTGTATGTGATGACACTCAGCTTTAAATGCTATGAGGGTGGGAAGGAGGCAGGGATTACTCCCACCCTCTATGTCCACCACTTGGAAATCACTTATGTAATGCTTGATCTGTGTCACTCAGATGCATTAACAAGTATAATTAGTGCTGTCATTTAGTACAGTTTTTTTTTTTTTTTTTGCATGAAGTGTATGTGCAAGAGATGTGAGTAGGGCGTACATGATGTGGAAATCAGGTGTGCAGTCAGTAGCAGCGGTTTTGTGCAATTGTGAATTTTAATGTGTTCTTCTTGTTTCTTTATTGTTAATGATTGGAACATGTAAAGATTGTTCATGGGTGTGTGGAAGAGAAAGGAGGAGCAGAGAGTGTTTTACAGGTTCTACATACAAATGAATGAGGAACACAAAAATTACATTGTAGTAGAGAAATGGCAGCGATGCAAAAGGGTACTAGGTTAAAAGATACAGACAGCCGATTACATGCTCACTCACACATGGCATGTTGGATATGTCAGAAAAGCTCTATGAATATTCATAATGCTCCTTGGTTGATATGCTTTCTGCCTGGAAAGTATGCATTTATGTGTGTCACCCTGTGCGTTTGTGTTTCTGCAGGTGTGTGGTTGTCTGAGCCTTGACAACCAGGCTCAGAGATCAGGACTCCCAGTGGGTAAGCTGTCTGGGGGTTTGTCCGTGACAGACTCACCACTTGTTTTTCTCCCCTGTCTGTGTCCTATAGAGAATGGGCATTGACATCATGCCGTGCTGCATTCTGGGCCATCGCCGCCATTTTCCTTGTCTTGCCTCTTTGTTTAGCGTATGGCAACTGCTAAGATATACGATCAATGGAACGCAGCAAACAGAAAATTAAAATTCCTTATTTAGAGAAGCTGAATAAGAAAGCAAAGGAGCACTACCTCCCAAAAATTTAAGAAATAAATTGATGTGTATGAGCCCAAGAAATGGACCACGGATCTCGACCAACTGCCTCGAGTCATGCTCTCAGAAGTGTTTGCCTACCTGGTTTGTGGGGTGAGCGCATACACCCATGAGCAATTTAAAAACTATAAATCGTTAGAGGCTCATTAGCCTTTTGTTTTCTTAATAAAGACAAGGATAGAAAGGAGATGCTTTTACCTTTACATGTTTCGACTGTCCACTGCAGTCTTCATCAGAAATGCCAGCTGATTGCTACTAAGTGTCATTTATCAACTGGCTTTCCCAGGCAGGGCCAGCCCAGCAGAAGTATCAGATCCACTGGGCTGGCCCCGTCTTCCTCTGGCCTATGGTCTCTGGAGAATAGTCCCAGGTGTGGGAAAGCATAAATGCCCCCTCATCCTGATTCGTGCTGTCTTTTTCTCTCTTCCTGATTTCTGTGGCCTCCTTGATCCAGCGTTTGTGTCTGTTGCTCTCCAATCCAATGATTTTTGCGTTGTCCAAGCCCATGATGTGATTATGTCTTTCGAGGTGATCTGATATTGTTGATTTTAATAATGCTTGTTCTGCCTTTTCATTTTGTGATCTTGTGAGCCATCCTTGTGTTTCCTTCTCACATTCCTTCTGGTGTTCTTTTTTCCTTTTGGTGAATGATCTTCCTGTTTCTCCAATGTAGGTTTTGTTTCATGATCTGCATGATATTTCATACATTACGTTGCATTTTTTGCTTTGTTCTATTTTGTCCTTGGGGTGTACTAATAACTTTTAATTTTTTGTGTGGTTTTACAGCTGTGTTTATGTATTTTTTCATGATCCTTTGGATTGGTTCTGTTATCCCTCGGATGTATGATACGGTTATGATGTCCTTGTTTTTGATTTTGGCTTTTGGAAAAACGCCTAGGAAAGCCAGCTGATAAATGACACTTCGGCACAATCAGCTGGCACTTCTGATGAAGACTGTCATGGTGAAGGAATGGTCAGCTCATGTGCAGGGTGCCACACCAGAGAAAACACACACGACACAGAGGAGTTACATTTAAACACTTTAGTAATCCAAAAAAGGCAGCACAGTTAGGGAAAGACGACACTCACCAGAGGAGGACTCAGTCTGTGGGGAGGAGACGAGAGCTGGTTAGTAGGAGGAGGGAGGTCGGGAAAAGTGGAAAACAAATTGCCACTTACGGGAGCTGAGCAGAGAACCCAACAGAAAGACCCAGCAGGAATAGATGAACCAGTGGGATGAGGCTGGCAGGGAGTAGGGAAGGAGAGGAGCTGAGGAAGATGTCTGACCAGGTGGAGACAGGCAGCTGAAGCGGAGGTGAGGATGATGGAGCAGGTGAGTGCACAACGATCCCCGGAGATGCACCGCACAGTTGGCAGCAACCTGAGAAGAGAAAAAGGAGAGGAATTAAATACAGTCTCCTCAGCGTATTAATACAAAGGCACTTGCTTGTTGATTAGGCAGTATACCCAACGAGCCAGTGCTGAATCATTCACATCTGTCCTTATAAGCGGTGGCCAGGCAGAAACGGCAGGTGTGTCCACTCACGCAGGTGTGACGATTACCTGCAGAGCCGGGGAATCTGTTGCAAGAAGGGAGGAGGATGCGCGCTCACCTGATCATGACAGTACCCCCCCCTCACCAAGGAGTGCCTCCTGGCAGTTCACTGGGTTTGTTTGGATGGGCTTTGTGAAAGGCCCGGACCATTCCTTTGTCGTGGAAGTAGGACCCGGGGATCCATAACCTTTCTTCAGGGCCGTAGCCCTTCCAGTGGATGAGGTATTGCAGGCCCCGGTCCCAACGGCGACCAGCCAGAATCCTCTGGACTGTGTAGGTGGTCTTGCCATTGAGGATCTGGGGAGGAGGAGGTGGCTTCGGGGGGGAAAGAAAAGGGCTGGGGGAGAGGGGCTTTATTCAAGAGACATGGAATGTCGGGTCGATGCGAAGTGTCCGTGCAAGCTCCAGGTGGACCGTTACATCATTGACAATCTGGGAGATGGTAAACCATCCCAAGAAGTGAGGTGATAGCTTTCTAGACTCCGTCTTCAAGGGCACCTCATCCGCCGACAGCCACACGCGCTGCCCGACTGTATACTTGGGTGCTGCGACCCGCTTGTGGCCCGCATACTTGCAATTGTGGAGGAGGGCAGCTCCAGGTGGCCCTCCAGAGCCGACGGCAGCGGCGGGTGTGGGCCTCAAGGATGGCATCTGAAGACAGCCTCCAGGGACTGGTTGGTGTGCTCAGCCTGCCCTTTACTCTGTGGATGGTAAAACACAATCAAACAGTTTGAGAAATCACTTTTGGTTTTGTGTAAGTCTGCCAACAGAATTATGAACCATAAAGCAGCTTGGGTTAAAATGTTAAATCCCATTGGGTGTTCAATCATGTGCCATGGAGGGCCAAGACCCTGCAGGCTTTACATCCAACCAGTGTCTTCAACAGCAGATCCCACTGAATTTCTTCCACTAACTGCTGATCAGTGAGACCACCTGCTGAAGAGACTGGGTAGAAGAGAGAACCTGCAGGGTCTTGGCCCTCCATGACACATGATTGGACACCCCTGGGTTAGTGTTTAATGGGATTTAACATTTTAACACAAACTGCTTTATGGTTCATAATTCTGTTGGCAGACTTACACCAAACCAAAAGTGATTTCTCAAACTGCTGGATTGTTCTTAGACAGCTTTTCCAATCTTTTAGTATTTAATTTGTGTTACTTGGTGGAAACCTTCACACATAAAACAAAAGTGGAGACACATCTGCAAAAAGTACAGAGGTTTATTGTCAAAATTCCTAGTGCAATACTAAATGAATACATGTTTAGTTCACTAGTGATGCAGAGAATATATATTAATACAGTATCTACATGTAGTGAGCAATACTCGATATGATATATATCCAGTAAATCCATGTATATTCCATTGCTATATCTAGAAATGAGGGAGTCGGAGGCGAGACTTCATGCAATATGGAACTCTTTATTATACTGAACTTGGGGTTTATATATAGAGGAGCTGTGCCATCCTCACGCCACCCTAGGGGGCGGGCACTACTACACACACACACATATACATCCAACATTCCCTCCCCCCTTAGAAAAATGGGAAATCACACACACCATAAAAAAACCCAAATTTAAAACCCGAATCACACGCTAAGAACAAGGGGAATAACATATTATAATAAAACAAACCTATTTAACTCACACAAAATAATTCAAATCGGACCATGTCTCTGTAAAACACAAAATAATCCCAAATTCATCACATTCACTCCCATGCACACCAGCAAACAATATATATAAAACACACTTTGTCAAATATGTACACAGGTATTTACACAATGAACATCTTCTCAGGTAACTCCAATGTCCCTGGGCAGCCACCACCTTCTAATTAGCCACGGAGGGCCTGGGCAGCCCCATGGCATCAGTGTCCCTAGCCGTCATCTTCCTCCAGGGTCGATGCCCCCCTCCCTGGCAAAGATGTCTTTAACTGGAGGCCCAGGACAGCCCCATGGCATCTGCACACCTGGCCGCCGTCTGCCCCAAGCGTCAAAGTCCCTCTTTGTGTCAAAAATGTCTTTAACTGTCATAAGGAGCTTCTTCCCACTCGGCTCACCGTGCCGTTCAGTGCGCCACCTCTCCGTGCCTGACGAGCCGCTCCCAACTGCCTTATGCATTGCCGTCATGGCCCAAGACACTCTGGCCCCCAGTGGCCATGCTTCGGGGAAAAACGAAGCCTGTTCAGCAGCGTCATCCGCTGCCTCGGGCGCCTCGCCGTACCGTCCAGCGCCCTCGTCCCAGGCACATGGAGCATTGGCACTGAGGCACTGCCCGACCTCCATAGCGCACGGCTGCTGCTGCTGCTCACCTTCAGTGTTCACCAAGACGCCCTCGCCAATGTCATTCTCCAACTCAGGCTCCTCACCACTGTCTTCAGCACTCTCAGTCTTGGTGCTTCGCTGTGCTATCACCGTGTCCAGCTGAGGCTGCTGTCCCTTGGGGCCTTCGGTGACGCTCCCGTCAGCCCTATCCTCCAACCGGGGCATCTCATCCCTGTTTTCGGCATCCTCCTTCAGGATGCACCACTGAGTTATCACCAAGTCCGGCTGCGGCTGCTCCCCCTCTGGGCTCCCTGAGACGCTCCCGTTGGCTCTACTGTCTGTTTGCAGCCGTTCTCCCTCTGGGCTTTCAGCACTGCTCTTGTCAGCCATACCCTCTGACAAGGACGCCTCATTGTTGCTGTCAGTACCCTCATAACAGGTGTCCCACTGTGCCGTCTCTGCATCCCGTGGTTGCTGTTCTTCCCTGGGACCCTCAGCCTGCATGGTCTTGCTCTCCCGCTGCTCAGCTTCCGGCAGCAGGGTCGAATCCTGCTGCACCTCCTCTCTGTTGCGTTTGTGCACATCACTGTCCAGCCCATCAACGTTGTGGTCCTGTGTCAAGCTGAGCGTCATGGCTGCTTGCTGAGTTTAGCGACCGGGGACACTTCTTCTCGTGGTCCCGGTTCTGCCTCGAGGTCCAGTTTGGTGCCCTTAGCCTCTTCTTGGTGCGAAGTTAGCTTGTCCGCTAGCCCGTCTATAGACCTAGACTGGGCCGTTCGCATCCTGGCGCAAACTCGCTCAGCTAAGTCCGGTGCCCACAGTTCCAACACTTGCAGTCGTACAGACTTCGTCTGCTCGCTAAAATGCTCATTCAGCCACTGGACCGTGTCCTCGTAGCTTTCCATACTATCCAGTATATCGATCCTGTGGCCCTCCGCACCGAGGTTTCGGACCAGGAGTGCCCGCCGTTGTCTCCCGCCAAGTCTGTGGAAACCCAGCGCTTCAAGATAGTCCTCAAACATGGACCTCCAGGTCGGCCACAGAACTGCCTGCTCTCCTCCACGCTCCATAAACGACTTCAGTGGTGGAGGTAGCCAGCACGCATCCATTCTTCAAAGTATCTCCAATTTTCCTTGTCGCCAAATGTTATATCTAGAAATGAGGGAGTCGGAGGCGAGACTTCATGCAACATGGAACTCTCTTTATTATACTGAACTTGGGGTTTATATACAGAGGGGCTGTGCCCACCTCACGCCACCCTAGGGGGTGGGCACTACTACTACTACTACTACTACTACTACTACTACTACACACACACACACACACACACATATCCAACATCCATGTCACCTTGTGACTGTCATTATTTTAATTGTTTTTAATCCTAGATCCAGTTTGTTTTGGCTTAAAATGCATCATAATTGTTAAACATATCTTATTATACCTAACTCTTTACTGCTTACCTGTTGAAATATATATTTTACGGCTAATATAACCCTATAACTACAATATGGCACCTAGCAATCAAGTTTTGGCAGCTGATCATATTTTGTCACGACACCACCGGCTGGAGCAGGTAAAGCCCATGATGGCTCAACAGTCTCTCATGATTTTCACACAGATCAGAGCAATTTGTTGCACAGGAAGCTAAACATTTCTACAGACATTCTGTGTTCTATTATAACCACTACGCGTTCGTGAAGCCAGGGTGACATCTCATCACTGGGAGCCTGTGTTGAACGGCCAGGCCCACAGTTTGAAGGGATAATTTTGCCACAAGAGAGCCATCTGAAACACACACACACACACACACACACACACACATAATACATATTTTAGTACCTAGTAGTGATAACTTGCCAACATTACAATGTAGTACAGCAGACTTTAAGCAAAGTAGCATTAGCAATCATTAGCTTACCTTCATATGTGATGTAGTTCATATCCTCATGTCTTCTGCTTTATACTGCTCTATATGGTTTCCTAAATGCTCCAGTACTTTTCCAGAGTGTGTCATCTCGCCGCCTATAGCCTTCTGCTCTTTTTCTGCCTTTACTCTGGCAAAAATGCTAGAGACCGCAGTTGCCTCGTATCCTGCCATTTTTGCCTGGGTTACTTGTTTTACATAATGGAAGGGTTGGGCTGCCTCCCTGTAACAAATCCCACCCACGTCAAGCGGTAATCTGGTGTAATGGAAACACAAGTGGACCAAACTGAACTGAACTGAACTGTACTGTACCAGGCCAAACTGACACTAGCAGAAAAGGGCCAAGGGTGACCCACAGACAGAATGATTCAACAGAACGTTGTTGTCAATGCTGGGAACCCTAAACCACGAGAAGAAATGTCAATGGAGTCAGCATGTTATGCATCTGGTATATGCTTACAACATTACTAAATGTGATGCTACTGGGTATTCACCATATTTCTTGATGTTTGGGAGAGAAGCCCGACTCCCAGTAGATGTGTGTTTTGGGACACATACAGAAAACAAAGAAGAACATCAGCACCCCTCTTATGTTGCCAAGTTAAAAGACGATCTGCAGAATGGCTACAGAATGGCTACAGAAGCCTCAGACAAGACACATTTGTGTAACAAAAAAACTTATTACAAAAGACTTAAGTGTCAAAACCTTGAACCAGACGATAGGGTGTTGCTGAAAATTCTTTGACTCAAAGGGAAACAAAAGCTTCAGAACTGCTGGTGTGATATCCCCTCTGTTATTGTGCAGAAAATGCCAAACATACATTTTTATAAGGTGAAACCCCAAAATGGAAAAGGGAAGTTGAAAACCTTACACAGAGACAATCTCCTGCCAATTGGTGACTTTGTGCGCATCCCCACTCAAGATGAGGCTGAACATGTGAAACACAGGCAAACCAGAAGAGCAGGTGGTGAGAACAAAGAGAAAAACTGAAATATCAGACCATTCCTCTGAGCTTGAGTTTGACAGGCCTTGGAGGTCATACAGAACTTACCTGGAGAGGATACTACAAAGGAAAAATGGAACCAGTCTTGACAGAACTGAGATGACAGGGGACCAAAGCCCTGTAAATGACAATCTTTCGGATGCAGAGAATCCTGATTTGGAGGAACATGACCTTCATAGTCCTCCAGAAACAGATTCAGGTCCAGAGCCTGTTTCAAGTGAAGATGATGACACCCAGCAGCCGCAGCCCATTACTTGTTCACAAAGTTGTTGTCATAAAGTTGGGTAGCAGTTAGAAAAAAAGATGCTACATGTTATCTATGATACAATCTCAATTCCTGTTGTGTTAAGTGTGATGTCTAATGAGGACATTCAGACAGTTAGAAGGGGGGGGGGGGGTGTAGCCCAGTGGGAAGTTCAGGATATACCTTTGTATATTTGTTCATTTATTTATTTTATTTATTGTGAATTTACTCTTTGTGACAATGTCATTTTTGTTATTTTATTTACATATTTTCTGCAATGTCTTTTTGTTAGTGTATATGTGGGTGTTTCTTTTTTTTTTGGTTGCAAAAGAAGCGCAGTGGTTCCTACAGCAACAGAGAAATGTTGAGAAGGGGAGGAGAGAAGGAGAGAGTGAAAGAATGTTGTTGTTGAAAGGAGACCCAGAGTTTGAAGAGGCTAATCTCAAGCTGAGGGACACCAATGAGAGGACTTTTGCTTATCCAGCATCTTTTTATAAAGTTTTTGTTTTAGAAAGGCTGACAGGTGGTAGGTCTGTCCAGCCTGGAAAGCCATTACATCTCCTGGACAGCTAATTAACGGTAGCCAAGGAGTGACGGGAGTTGACTCCATCAGCTGACTTCACATGGGAGCTGCAGTTAGTTTAATCAATTAACTGCACCAGCTTTTGTCAGGGCCAGAGAGACCAGAGGACTTCTACAAAGGCCGTAAGGACATGGAAGTTTGGAAGGAGACCTCCGTGGGAGTGTGGTTTCGCCGATTCACCTCCTCACCCAAACCAACGCTACTGTCAAGCCACAGCAGTTGCTGCAGTTGAACGTAATGCTTGAGCAAGAGTTAGCCACATCTGTTAACTCCAGCAGCTTTCTTTAGGGCCAGACGGCTGTAGGAACTCCTGAGCAACCCGTGAATGTTATAAGGGGACCTTCTGGGGAGTGCATAGTATTTTGTTTTATTTAATTTCATTAATTTTTTTTAGCCAGATTCTTCCTTTCTCCCGGACCAGCATGGCTGTTACAGCCCCTGTGTTCATTTTTGGATTTTCTTGCTGTTGAACCTGCCGGTTTGTTGGAGCCATTGGCTCCAACAAACAAAAGCAACAATTCAGGCCTGCAGCGATCGGATTTGGGATATTTTGTGTGTGTGTGTGTGAGTTTGTGCATGTATTGGGCCATGACTGTGTGTTAAAAACTTGATTCATTAATTTATGTAAAATATACACCTGATCTCAATTTTAACTTTTTACACTATTGACTGCTAAATTTTGTGTGAATATTTCATAATTTTTTTTTTTTCACTAAAATGTTCTTGTTAATTTTACATTGGTTGTTGTGTGTGATTAATTAACCCTTAAGTACATATAGTATTTAAATGAACTCAGGGCACCCCTGGCATAGAGGAGATCACCATCATGGGTGCTACACTTTGTTACTCATTTGTTTCTGATTTTCTTTGGATCACACCATGATGCCTAGCTTTTGAGGATCTTTTGGTCTACTTCACTTTGTCAGGCAGGTCCTGTTTAAGTGATTTCTTGACTGAGAACAGGTGTGGCAGTAATCAGGCCTGGGTTTGGCTAGAGAAACTTAACTAAGCTTTCCAAAGATGTGATAAACCACAGTTAATTTATGTTTTAACATGGGGCGTGGGGTGGGGTGGGAAATCACCTTTTCACACAAGGCCATGTAGGTTTTTTTTTTTTTTTTTTTACCCTTAATAATAAACACCTTCATTTAAAAACTGCATTTTGTGTTTACTTGTGTTATCTTTGCCTAATATTTAAATTTGTTCGATGATCTGAAACATTTAAGCGTGACATACAAAAAAATGAGAAATCAGGAAAAGGGTAAACACTTTTTCACACCACTTTAGAACAAAGAGAGGAGTGCAAGATTCCATTATTACCATGCACAACCTTCTCCTTAAACATTTGGAGGGAGTAAAATTCATGTCAATATGCTCTTCGTTGACTTCTCATCAGCTTTTAACACAATCCAGCTGCATGTGTTGGTCGAAAAACTAATTAACAACTTTAGTATAGACAGATCTCTTACAGGATGGATTTTTGACTTTCTTACAAACAGACTACAGCAAGTAAAAGTAAACGGTACATTGTCTAGCCTTTGGTCATCTTCCACTGGCTCACCCCAGGGTTGCTTTTTATCAGCTTTTTTATATATTTTAAATACTAACGATTGTCAGAGTCGCTATGCAAATACAAACATTTTTAAAATATGCTGACGACTCTGTAATCATTAGCCTTTTTAACGATGACAACAACGAGCATGGCCAAATTTTAAGTGATTTTAAATGTTGGTGTGACAAAGTTTTCTTAAAATCTGTGTTTCTAAAACAAAAGACATATGCACTGATTTTTGAAGATCCCCTCCAAGTCCTGTGTGCAGTGTTGTTTATGGTCAGTCTGTTGAAATTGTAACCCATTACAAATATCTTTGTACCACAATCGATGACAAACTGAAATTCAGGCAAAGCTGCAAACTTTTATGTAAAAAAAAAAAAAAAGGTCAACAGTAGCTTTATTGTGTGAGAAAGCTCACAAAATTCTAGGTTGATAGGACTCTTATGAAAATTTTTACTGCACTTTTATTGAGTCAATTATCACCTTTTCTATTATTTGCTGGTATGGTGACTTGCCAATAAGAGACAAAAATTCTCTTGGGAAAATTGTTAAAATGGGTTAAAAAATAGCAGGTGTTAATTTCAACAGTCTTGACCCCATATATAAAAAGCATGTGTTGGAAAAGGCCAAATCCATTCATCTGGATACATCTCACCCTCTGCACATGGAGTACAAGAGTACAAGTTGTTTCCTTCTGGCCGTCACCTTATCATTCCTTCAGCAGTAAGAAACAGATATAAATTTTCCTTTGTGCCTGTTTCTATTCAGTCACTAAATGCTGAGGTTAAGAGGAAATGACCCAAACTGTTTCTGTTGTCCTAAAACTTGATTTTTTACATATTCTATTTCTTGTGATTTTAAAATTTGTAACTATTTATTGCCATTTTTTAATCTATCTTATATACTCACTTTCTTAGTATTGCCATCTTTTATTTATTTATGTATGTACATTTTAGTGCACCTACTGTAACATGCTCCCCTGCAAAATTTTAGAATGATCTGCACTAAATACTTATGAATGTGTTTATGATTTAGGTTCTTTTGTAAGTTTTATTTTACTTGTATGTATGATTTATGTTCCTTGCTGTTGCTGCAAACCGAATTGCCCTTATGGGACACCAAATAAAGTGAATCCGAATCTGAATCAGTTTTTCACCACCTGCGTTCAGCTTTTCACCACTCTTTTTTCAGCACTTACCAGTGTGGCATTTCTCCATGGAGGTTTCTTTTTTGTAGTGACCACCTTCACCTTGGTGAGAGTGATGGCATCAATGATACTTGTAATTTTACCATGGAAATTTTCCACAAGCTCATTAACTGAAGGTGGTGGTGGTGGGGTGGGGTGGGGGGTGGGGGGTGAGGAAGAGAAAGCTTGGATGAATATTTCACTTTTATTTTCACTAATGTACTGTTTTTTGATAACCTCTATCTGGACATTTCTGTTGACATGAATAGCATTCTCAAAGAAAACACAAGAATGGTCAGACAGAGCAACATCCATCACCATAAACTTATAGATGTTCAGACCTTTGGAGATCACCAAGTTCAGACTGTGTCCTCTGTTATGTGTTTTTTCCTTCACATGCTGAGTCAGTCCAAAGTTATCAAGAACACAATACAATTCTTTGGACCCTCTATCCTGAGGGTTGTCAACATCAATGTTGAAATCACCAACAATACCTACACAAAGTCAACACAGATGATATACAGCAGCTTAGTAAAAATAATCCAAAAAAGGTTGCATGGTATTTAGGTGGTCTGTAAACATTAAGAAACAACATACGGAAGGAAAAATTTGTTTGAAGAGCCACATATTCAAATGAAGTAAATTTATCATAAGACATCTTCTTGCATTGGAGGGAATCATTAAACAAAACAGTGATTCATTATCCTTTCTTATGCAGCCTGGGTACACTTAAAAAAATATATTGCACATAATTTAGGTACCTATTTATTAACTCCATTTTATATTTACTTATTTTTGTAGGATGTCACTTGGGTTCTAAATATTTTATTGGGTTTTAGACCTTTGAGTTTTTAACCTCTTTGACTAGTTTTTAACTTTTAATATGACCCTTCTCTCTTACCTCTGGTTTTTCTCCCATCTCTTTGTCTTTTTATACCCTGATTGATGGAGCCTTGAGTATTTTTATCATGTTTATAGTCAGCTTCATATGTGCCTGTGTTTGTGTCTATGTTGAATGTAATTTGTGGCTTGTAAATATGGATGTCACCAGACTGCAAAACAAATCTACCTACGGGTACAAATAAAGTAACCTGAACCTGAACCTTATAAAGCTGAAGTTGGGAGGGGCTGTGTTTATAAGAACAGCTCCATCATCTTGGTCAAACCAAGTTTCTGTTAAAAACATAAAATTCTAATGTAAAGATGTTTGATTTGCTTGGAAAAGGACCTAGTGTGAAACCAAACCTAACTAGACCAAAATTGTATACAATGAAACAAAAGAATGAACCTTGGTGCAGACTTTCAGGTGTGAAAACACCTTTAAACACAGTGGTGGTCACTGTTAGAGTGTCCATAGTCTATTCCTCTTGGATCATTTGTTGTGAAACTATGAATTTATTGTCACTAGTTTTATTCTTTTTTCTCCATTTTTCTTACTTTTTCTTACAATTATCACGTCTGAATTCCTATAAATTATAAACTTAAACTCTCCTATTAAGCAGGATATTTTTCATTAGCTCCTTCATTGGGAGCTAATGAGTATAATACCAAAACATTTGTCATGTTATGTCTTTGTGCACATTTATACTACCATTTTAGCAATAATTTTGTAAGTTGTTTTCCACATCACAGGTGTTGGTAGCTTGCCACCCTTGGATAGTACTTAATTTAGACTGACTGTTTATCAGTCAGACCCTGATGAAGACTTCGGAGTTCATAAGTATCAGTATTTACACTTCTCTCTGTCTCCTGAAATGCACCTGTCCGATCAGCCATTTCAGCCATGCGGAGGTTCTTTTCCTGTTTTTAAATACTAATTTAGTGTCGGCTTTAGTTGTAATCATAGTATCTGCATCTTTTTGGTTAACATTTTTAATGTAGTTAGGCTCAAATAGCACAGACAAGCATCCTATTGATCCCTCCAGAAGTATCCAACTTCTCAAAATACTTAGACTTGTAAGTATACAACACGTGATATATTTGGCTAATCTGTCTAGAATTACAAACCAAAGTCACATGCCTTGATTTATAACATCCCACATGCAGCTGCCATGGCTTGTGGCATTTGAGGATCATACGTGTTTATTTATACTCGACATGTGAAGTGTCAAACATCTGATACAGATAAGTACAGGCTGATGTAGCTTTCACTGTGCCATGCTTCAAATTACAGCATCAAAATGAAATGTAAATTTTCTATGACTCAATATGATGCCTTGGGTTCTTTTCTTTTTAAAGCACTACTGAACTCTATTGTTTCTCTCCATAGCTGTGACCAAACTATTTACATTATTATAAATGAATATTGCATGACAGGTAGGTCTGTTTCCGTTAAATGACTTGTTAGTCACCTTGGCATGCCTGTAACCCCATGGTGTTCAAGTGTCATCTGCAGTGATATTTCACTAAGGCTAAATATTTCTGCACAGTTATTTTCACTGCTTAAAATTACACACCGAGACAGTGCATCCAGAACATACTACTCTTCATCAAGGCCTTGGCATCTGGAAAAAAAATGGCCCAAAAATATTTGGACAGTGACACAAGTTTTGTTATTTTAGCTGTTTACGAAAACATATTCAGGATACAATTATATAATCAATATGGGCTTAAAGTGCAGACTCTCAGCTGTAATTTGAGAGTATTCACATCCAAATTGGAGCAAGGGTTTAGGAATTACAGCTCTTTAATACATAGCCGCCTCTTTTTCAAAGGACCAAAAGTAATTGGACAATTGACTCAGAAGGCTGCAAAAAAAAAAAAAATAATAACAAGGCTGCATGGGCTCTTCCCTCATTAACCTGTCATCAATTAAGCAGTTAAAAGGTCTGGAGTTGATTCCAGGTGTGGCGTTTGCATTTGGAAGCTGTTGCTGTGAACACACAACATGCGGTCAAAGGAGCTCTCAATGGAGGTGAAACAGACCATCCTGAGGCTGAAAAAAAAGAAGAAATCCGTCAGAGAGATAGCAGAAATGTTAGGAGTGGCCAAATCAACAGTTTGGTACATTCTGAGAAAAAAAGAGTGCACTGGTGAGCTTGGGAACTCAAAAAGGCCTGGACGTCCACGGAAGACAACAGTGGTGGATGATCACAGAATCCTTTCCATGGTGAAGAACAACTCTTCACAACATCCACTCAAGTGGAGAACACTCTCCAGGAAGTAGGTGTATCAGTATCTAAGTCTACCATAAAGAGAAGACTTCGTGAGAGTAAATACAAAGGATTCACCACAAGGTGCAAACCATGAATCAGCCTCAAAAATAGAAAGGCCAGAATTGACTTTGCCAAAAATCACCTGAAGAAGCCAGCCCAGTCCTGGAACAGCATTCTTTGGACAGATGAGACTAAGATCAACCTGTACCAGAATGATGGGAAGAAGAAAGTTTGGAGAAGAATTGGAACAGCTCATGATCCAAAGCACTACATCTTCTGTAAAACATGGTGGAGGCAGTGTGATGGCATGGGCATGCATGGTTTCCAATGGCACTGGGTCACTTGTGTTTACTGATGATGTGACAAAAGACAGAAGCAGCCGGATGAATTCTGAAGTGTATAGGGATATACTTTCTGCTCAGATTCAGCCAAATGCAGCAAAGTTGATTGGACGGCGCTTCACCAATGATCCAAAACATACTGCAAAAGAAACCCAGGAGTTTTTTAAAGCAACGAAGTGGAATACAGTGATCCCTCGCTACTTCGCGCTTCACCTTTCGCGCCCTCAGTGCATCGCGGATTTTTCAGAAATATTCATCAAAAATTCAAAATTGAGAAAAAATGGGCGGGCGCTAGCAGAAGGCAGGGAGACTACATTAGAACATCAGGTATCCACACGGACAGCCACTCAACTCAAAATCCACCTCTCTGACCACCACTCCACTCCTCTCCGCCCACCTCTTCACTGCTCGGGAATCTCGCAAGCTGATTGGCCGAGACGTTTTACCTCACAAGCTGATTGGCCGAGACGTTTTACCCAGCTTCTCTGCCTGCAGAGCACCCATACCCACCGAAGGAAGACCGCATTCATTGTTCTTTATCGCTAGTCTCGCAGCGTGGAACTTTTCGCTGTTCTCTTGTCCCTTTTTGTGTGAAATAGTCTTCCCGTTGAGCCGCTACGCCGCCTCCTGCAGCTGCCCTGGACAATCCTGCACCTCTAGCACCTGACAATGAGGCGTCACCTGAGGAGCAGTAAAGCTCTCATTAACCTGTGCAGTACGTAAATCATCTTCATCTTGAGTTACGTATCTTGTTATAAAAATAAAAGAGTTCTAAAAACATATTTATGTACACTTTATTTACATCTACGTATGTAAGTACACTTACACACACACACGTATCATATGAGAGAGAGTGAGCGAATGAACGTATGTGTTGTTTATGGGTGACGTCATTAGGGGTGACGCTACTTCGCGGTTTTTCACTTTTCGCAGTCGGTTCTGGAACCCATTAACCGCGATAAGTGAGGGATCACTGTATTCTGCAATGGCCGAGTCAGTCACCAGATCTCAACCCAATCGAGCATGCATTTCACTTGCTCAAGACAAAACTTAAGGCAGAAAGACCCACAAACAAGCAACGACTGAAGACAGCTGCAGTAAAGGCCTGGCAAAGCATCACAAAGGAGGAAACCCAGCGTTTGGTGATGTCCATGGGTTCCAGACTTCAGGCAGTCATTGCCTGCAAAGGATTCTCAACAAAATATTGAAAAGTAACATTTTACTTAGGGTTATGTTTATTTGTCCAATTACTTTTGAGCCCCTGAAATGAGGGGCGTTTGTATAAAAATAGTTACAATTCCTACATGTTTAATCATATATTTTTGTTCAACCCCTTGAATTAAACCTTAAAGTCTTCACTTCAATTTCGTTGTAGTTGTTTCATTTCAAATCCAATGTGGTGGCAGGCAGAGCCCAAATCATGAAGATTGTGTCACTGTCCAAATATTTCTGGGCCTAACTGTAAATCCCTTTAAAAACCAATCTACCTGGTCTAAAATGGTATCTTATGCCCTTTGTTTTTTAAAGAAAAAAATCATTGTTGTGAAAATTTTGCCTTTCTCCTTAAAATTCCAGGATCTAATTAGACCTACCCACCAGGACACAGAAGTCTGCAAGCTGGCAAATTTGAACAGCCAGTGCTTCGTCTGTCATGCTCCAGTAGGTGAGAGACCCAAACCATTCATCTCCTAACTCTCTGATTGTTTGCAGCTGGGTTTCATCACTCACCAATTGACCAGCTCCACAACCTTATTTAAGAGAGGGCTCAGTCCTCTTCTGATAGTGGGACTGTTCAGACTACTCCACTTGCCCTGGTTTGCGCTTCTCTTCCTCAGCCTTTGTTGTGGGTCTTCCCTGAATGCACTTGCCAACCTGGTGTCACCTCCCTCCCTCTCTCTCTCTGCATCGCAGTGGACCTTTCCAAGCAAGAAGGAACATTTATCTTAATTTTTTCCACTCTGAGAACTTCCACAGAATGGACTAACAGGCATACCCCCCAGCTGTGTCTCTCACCTCTGACTGAGAGATACTGGAACAGTGGCCACACTTATTCTCCTCTCTCCTCCAGGTTTAAAGCAAGCCCTGCAAAACCACAATTCCATTAACCCCTCTCATCTCAGGAATACCTCTCTCCTGGTTCCGGACTCCGCTCCCCAGTCACCAACCTAGGAAGAACTTCCTCGTCCATTTTCTTCACCTCTTTGGATCTACACAACACTCTGGGCCTGCCAACACCTGCACAAAGAGCACTTTCACAGTCGTCACAGAACCTTGCACAATAAATGCACTTTGCAATTTACCCCTCATTGTGTCCTTATTGCTTTGTCTGTCCTTTGGTCCAGTTAGCTATACGTGCCAGTACAGTCCCCCCATGTACTGAAGAACAGTATGATGACATTTTAATGTTAGTTTTGTGCTTACTCTTTCACAGGGAAGAGCAGCTGGGAGCAGGTGAAAGAACTCCACGCTGGGAGAGTTGGTTGGCGGGGGAGAGGTGCTGCATTGCTGCAGGGAAGTAGAAGACAGGCCGGCCAGGCGTGGGAGCTGAGGAGTGAGAGTGAAAAGCAGTGATGACAAACGTGAGTAAGTCAACTTACTTGGGGAGGTGAAGATGTGTACAGTCCAAGACATCCAATTCGAATCCAAGAGGCAATTTCCTAAATCCAGAGGCAAGCAGGGATCAAAGCACCGCAACTTAGATCACGGCAGGCAGACAATTCCAATACAGAAGGCAGTCTCTGGTCTAGGACAAGCAAAAGGTCAAAAATACAGCAAGGCAGGATAATACTAGTGATGTTATGCCCAACACCTCCCACTCGACACTGACTCGAGCAATATAACGAGGAAGTGTCATGAGCAGAGTGTCGAGCACTGTCAACATGCCCACAGTCACGTAACTGTAGAAAGCAAGGCTTCGTTATGTCGGTTACATCACGTGACTTGAGGGCTCGCAGGAAGTTTGAGGGGGAATTATTTTTTTTGTTTGCTTTTTATTGTTTGTTCCTGCCATCCAATTTTGAATAGACCTTGGATGGCCAAATGCTCAAAAAATAAAAAAAGTATTGAGATTTTTTTCAGGTTTTTCAACTCAGATGCAGTTCTGATAGTCAGTCACCAGATGGCAGTCCTTATTAGATGTTTCATAACACTGTCACTCATGAAACAATTGTCTCAAAGTTGCTCATTGTTTCATGAGGCCTCGGTTTTAACATCACTAGATAATACAAGGATTCTGAGCTCAGACAAGATATAGCTGTGTGCAGGATAATGTCACCAGGCAGAGTGAAGGGAGTGCGCCCTATTTAAAGGGTCTCCTCTCATTGACAGCAGGTGATGAGCAAGGCTGCAGGGTGTGAGCCTAATTAGAGGGGGAGAGAGACGGATCACACACAGAGACCATAACAGCTTATCATTATTGAGAATCATTCTGTGCTTTTAAACAGTGATAACTGTTGTCAGTGCTTAAAAAGCTGTCATTTCATTTGGTTTTCATTGTTTAAAAATCAGACATTTGTACATTTAGCATTTAGTCATTTCATTAGAAAGTTACATACTATGGAGCTTGAAAGAACAAACATTTTGTTGTAATGCTTTCATTCATTTTCAGTTGAATTTAAAATGTTTGTTATGTTTTCCACATATTCCTCTATTTTGTGAGGTGGGTCAAGGAAAAAAATATTAAAAAATGAGGACCAAGCAACAACCTCAGCTTCTCCGCTGAGAACAAGACCAAAAAAGTTATGTGCACCCCTGATTATATACAGTGATGTGAAAAAGTGTTTGCCCCCTTCCTGATTTCTCATTTTTTTGTGTGTTTGACACACCTAAATGTTTCAGATCATCAAACAAATTGACATATTAGACAAAGGTTCCACAAGTAAACACAAAATGCAGTTTTTAAATGAAGGTGTTTATTATTATTGAAAAAAAAAACAAACCTACATGTCCCTGTGTGAAAAAGTGATAGCTCCCTAAACCGAATAACTGGTTGGGCCAACCTTGGCAACAACAACTGCAATCAAGCATTTGAGATAACTGGCAATGAGTCTTTTACAGCGCTGTGGAGGAATTTTGGCCCACTCATCTTTGCAGAATTGTTGTAATTCAGCCACACTGGAGGGTTTTCGAGCATGAACCACCTTTTTAAGGTCATGCCACAGCATTTCAATCATATTCAGGTCAGGACTTTGACTAGGCCAGTCAAAAGTCTTCATTTTGTTTTTCTTAAGCCATTCAGAGGTGGACTTGCTGGTTTGTTTTGGATCATTGTCCTGCTGCAGAACCCAAGTGTGCTTCAGCTTGAGGTCACGAACAGATGTCTTAACATTCTCCTTCAGAATTTTTTGGTAGACAGCAGAATTCATGGTTCCATTTACCACAGCAAGTGTTCCAGGTCCTGAAGCAGCAAAACAGCCCCAGACATCACACTGCCAGCACCATATTTTACTGTTGGTATCATGTTCCTTTTCTGAAATACTGTGTTACTTTTACGCCGGACGTTATGGGACACACACCTTACAAAAAGTTTAACTTTTGTCTCGTCAGTCCACAGAGTATTTTCCCAAGACAAGCCTTTATGTTCTTTTTGTTCAGCAGTGGTTGTTGTCTTGGGATTCTGCCATGCAGGCCATTTTGCCCAGTCTCTTTCTTATGGAGGAGTCATGAACACTGACCTTGACTGAGGCAAGTGAGGCCTGGAGCTCTTTGAATGCTTTTGTGGGGTCTTTTGTGACCTCTTGGATGAGTCGTCGCTGCACTCTTGGGGTAATTTTGGTCAGCCGGCCACTCCTAGGAAGGTTCACCACTGTTAGATATTTTCACCATTTATGGATAATGGCTCTCACTGTGGTTCGCTGGAGTCCCAAAGCTTTAGAAATGGCTAGAAAATTGACCAGTCCTCTCCATGCTCTCTCCCTTCTTCCCTGAATATACACCAGCGCTGGAGCTGGACAGCCAGGACTGGGAGGAGCCAGAGGTCCGGGACGATTCTTCTCCCGCAGCAATGGTGAGCCAGACCCCAGCCACCACGCTGGAGGAGTCACCAGCATGGGTCACGACGGCTCGGACGACGATGACTGAAGAGACCATCATGCCTGCTGTGGAGTCAGTGCCCGAGCTGCACCTCCAGGAGGCCGAGCCAGTTGAGACATTGCCCAGATCACCGGAGTCCTGGACAGCAGTAGAGCTTGAGCTAAGGCAAGTGCTCTCTTTTGTCTTTCTCCTTTCCACAGAAGAGCATTTTTGCCTAACTTTAGGTGAGGAGAGCCAGCTGCAGCCACATGCTGCACCTGAAGTCTCTTCGCCGGGCTCTTCCGCTGCCGGAGCCCCTGACCCTTCCTCCTCTGTGTCTGAGTCCTCTTTTAGGGTCACCGGAGAGATGTCCAAGCCATCGGATGAGACCAAGGATCCAGGCTCACCACTGGAGGTAACTGTGGCTGCTACTGTTCCCGGTGAAGTCAACCGGGATTCCGCTCCCCGTCTGTCAGATGCCATAGTTTGGGTTCAGCCTCAGCCTAGGTCTCCATGGGTGCTGTGTTCCGGCTGGGGACCATCGTGGGTGCCGCGCCCCCGCATCAGTCCCACATGGGTGCTGTGCTCCAGCCTTAGTCCGCCATGGGCACCGTGCCACCGAGGGTGCAGCAGCCACCCAGCTGGGTCCCACTGCGGGTGCAGCAGGGGTCCAGGTGGACTCCACCGTGGGTGCAACCATGGCTCGGTCGGGGTCCACCGAGGGTGCAGCCGAGCCCCAGTCCTAAGCCGGGACCACCGAGGGTGCAGCTGAGCCCCAGTCCCAAGCCGGGACCACCGAGGGTGCAGCCGGACAGCTTGGGGACACGGGGGCCCCTTCCTCCCTTCCAGAGGTCCTCAGGGTGTCCCTTCTTCTTCCACTAGGCTCCACCATGATTCACCTGGTCCTGCCACCAGGAACCGCAGGTATTCCCCCTCTCCAGTCCAGCCACCCACCTGTCAGCCTTCCGGTGGGTAGGCCGCCGCCTCGTCTCTACCTCAAGACCTGGTGGCTCAACTATGCGGGCCGGCTGCCGGAAGGACTGGGTTCCTGGGTCAAGTGGCCCTTTTCCTCTGGCAGGCCGCCTGCTGACCCTGGGACTTTGGCCGGCCCCCTGAACTTATGGCCACCTGTTGGGCCTTGGACTCTGGCCGGCCCCTGAACTTTGGGACTCTTGGGGGTAGGGTGGGTTAGTTTAGTTTTGGGGTTAGGAAGTGTTCATTGTGTTGTATTGTGGTGTTTATCTTTTCCTGATTAATCCCTCCTAACCTGTTTTCCCCCACCTCCCGCCCTGGGTTGTTGTGTTGGTCTTTGGAGGGGGGTGGGGGGCAGGTTTTTTTTTCCGTTTTGATGGTACAGTGGGTGTCTGGTATCCACCCCTTGAGGTGGGGGCTCTGTCATGTTCAGAGTTGTTTTCAACCCCGTCCATGACCTGTGGCTGTAGGTTTTGATTATTGCTTATTAATTCCAGCTGGCAGATTGAGTCTTGCTCTCTGCCAGTCCTATGGCCACACCTCCTCCTCTCACCAGACATTCACCGGCTGTATGGTTTCACCACACGCACATGCACACGCACACGCACATGCACACACACACACACACACACACACACACACACACACACACACACACACACACACACAGAGTTCCATCTGACACGCACCTGCTTGCCACATGGCTGTGTCAACTTGTCTTCGTTAGTATATTGTGTACTTATTGGGAGGCAGTGTGCTCAGTCACTGTGGTGGCTTAAGTCAACATTGGACATCCTGGCTCACTGAGTATTGGCTCCCTTTCTTTTGGACTTCACCATGTTGTACCTCAGAGCCTTCCTGCTCCAACATATTTGTAAGTCTTTCTTTTGTGCTTTTTCTCTCTGCTCCTGTCTGCTTGGAGCACGTTTGGCATTTCCTCCGAGCCAACAAAGTTTGTAGCTGGTTGTCTCATCCATTCTCACTGTGACTGTTATTTGGGCAATTTGTATATTTTTTCCATTTTCATTAAACACGTTACATTACTACACGTTGGGCTCGCTCCTATTTCATATGTTCGCTGCGAGATTACACAGCGGACATAACATTACTTGTGTTATCTTTGTTTAATATTTAAATTTGTTTGATGATGATCTGAAACATTTAAGTGTGACAAACATACAAAAACGGAAGATCCAGAAAAAGCAGCCACGAAGGCTATGATAACTTAACACCGCCTTGCTCTTGATTTGTTGCTTGCTGAGAAAGGAGGTGTATGTGCTATCATTGGAGAACATTGTTGCACTTTTATCCCTGACTCCTCTGATAATATCACTGCAATACTTGGCAGATTGCAGGGACTGCGCCGACATCTAGATAGCCTAAAGGATGTATCCCAAAACTGGAACCTGTCTTCTTGGTTCCTTTCTGGTCAATGATGGCAAGTTCTTCTGAAATGGCTAACCCCAGTGATAATTGTGCTGATCATATTTTGTGTGCTATTCATGTGTGTCATTCCCTGTATTAAATCTATGATAAATAGGGCCCTTACTCAACACATTTTCATGTTACAGTCGGTTATGCCCCAAAAGGAAGTTCCCGTACAATATACTGCCCTGGCACAACAAGATGATGGTGATTATGAAAAGGAATTTGATAACTATAATGACAGTACCTCTGTTTAAATTTGGAAGTGATGCTCAATGATGGCAATGTAGAAAATCGTGAGAAGATACATTGTACTGATGATTGCATGTGATTAAAAATTGATAAAATGATAAACAGGAGGGAATTGTCAGAAAATTGTATATACATGTTATCATTTCATCAGCATATTTTTATCATGACTGTGTGGGTACAGGAAGGAGTGTAAACTAGATCATGTTGATTGAATTATGCAACCACTGTGTAAGGGGTGTAAACTAGATAATGTTGATTGAATCATGCAACCACTGTGTAATGTTGATTGAATTATGCAACCACTGTGTAATGTTGATTGAATTGTGCAACTACTGTGTGTATAAAATGTTTGCTCACTGAGGACAGCCCTCAGTGCAGATTTGCTCTTGCAGAGGTCTGCACTCCTTGCTGCAATGCAAGTAAAACTTATAAAAGAATATTCCGTGTCTTGAATCTTTTTGAGGTAACGAACCAATATACAATCATTTGAGTTTAAAATTCCTGACACACTCTGCCACAGCGCTGCCCCTGTCCCCCCAAGTTCTAACACGAAATGATTTGCCCCAGGTTCTAACACTCTGAACGGCCCATCGTATGGTGGGCACAGCGGGGTCCGGTAGGCACCGTGCCTGACGAAAACAAAACTTCCATTCTGCAAACTTTTTGGGACAAATGTGTGGGGAAAACAATTGTGGGCCGGGCCCGGTACACTGCCCACCTCTGTGTTGAGTAGAGAATGCGTGGGCGGTTTGGCCTTGGGCGCGGGGTTTTCCGGTAAAAATTCTCCGGGGATCCGCAGCGGTTTGGGAAAAAACGAGTTCTGCTGGGGAGGCTGCCAAATCCTCCTTCAGTGTGGAATGTAACCCTAAAAGAACCCAAGGCAGGCGGTCTACCCAATTTATGTCCGTGAGCGAAGCTCTGAGCGCTACTTTAAGTGACCTATGGAAACGCTCACATAACCCGTTAGCCTGGCGGTTGTACGCAGTAGTGTGGTGAATTTTGACCCTCAGGCTCTGGGCCTCTGTCAGACGTGATGTCTGATGGAGATCCGAAACGTGCCACCCAAGCTGACAAAAAAACGTGCGCCACTTCCGCGGACATGGCAGAAGCCAGCGGCACTGCTTCAGGCCAGCGCTTAGTGCGACCCACGATCGTCAAAAGGTGTGTGAAACCTTGCGACAGCGGAAGGGGTCTCACCAGATCCACGTGGATGTGGTCAAACCTCTTAGCCGGGATTTGGAATGGCTCAAGGGAAGCTTTGGTGTGCTTGTGCACCTTTGCCCGTTGGCACGCAATGCTCCAGCCCACTCTTTCACCTCTTTATGCAAACGCGTCAAGACAAATTTCACCCCCACTAGATTCACTGAAGCACGCACTCCCTGGTGCGAAAGGGAGTGGACCAACTCAAAAACGCGACGGCGCCAAGAGCGCGGAACCACCAGGTGCGGGTGGCCTGTGGAGACATCACAGAGTAGGGGAGGGCACCCTTCTTGCAGCACCCTGCTCTCCAGTCTTAATCCTGTTGGCGCAGACTGGAGCGTGCAAATGTCCGTGTCTCCGGCTTGCTCGGCAGCCATGGCAGGGCAGTCTATTCCCACGTAGACCGGAACAACCAATGCGCTAGAGGCAATCGGCCACCACGCTGAGTTTACCGGCAACGTGCCGAATGTCGGTAGTAAACTCTGAGATTGCAGCCAGCTGCCATTGCTGCCGGGCCAACCACGGTTCTGAGACCTTGGTCATGGCGTACGTCAGCGGCTTGTGATCTACAGACGCAGTGAACTCACGCCCCTCCAGCCAGAATTGGAAATGGCGTGTCGCCAGGTGGAGACCCAACTCTCTGTCGAATGTGTTGTATTTGCACTCGTTGTCGCGCAGTTCTGCTGAAAAATGTGATCAGCTGCCATGAACCTGAGACGCACTGCTCCACCACTGCCCCTATGGCCACATCAGATGCATCTATAGTGAGCGCTATCTGTGCAGACGGATCTGGGTAAGCCAGCAAAGCGGCCTTTGCCAGCGCTGTTTTGGTGTTTGAAAAAACCTTGCCCCACTCAGGAGTCCAGTTGATGCTGTCCGCAGGCTTCTTTTTTTTGAGCTCGCATACAACAGCTGCATCAGCTGGGCTGCCCGGGGGAGGAAATGGTTGTAAAAGTTAACCATTCACAAAAACTCCTGTAGTGCCCTCATGGTCTGCGGATGCAGAAAGTCCAACACTGTGCGCATCTTGTCCAGTAACGGGATCGCGCCCTCCGGCGAAATGCAGTGATCCAAAAAATCAATCACTGGCACACCAAACTGGTACTTCGCCAGGATGATTATCAAACTTTGCACTTCCAGCCTCTGGAAAACCATCTTGAGATGGACGATGTGCTCGTCCTTGGACACGCTGGCTACCAGAATGTCATCTAGGTAGACAAAAACGAAGGGCAAATCGCACAGCACTGCGTCCATCATCCTTTGGAAGGTCTGCACCCCGCCTTTTAATCCAAACAGCATGCGTAAAAATTCAAAAAGGCCGAACAGAGTTATTACTGCCATCTTTGGGACGCCTTCTGTTCGCACCGGGACCTGGTGATAATAGCGGACCTGATCCACTTTGGAAAAAAACGCCCACCCCGGCCAGGTGCACAGAAAAATCCTGAATATGGGGAAAAGGGTAGCAATCATGTGCCGTAGCATTGTTCAAGTGCCGGAAATTGTCGCATGGTCGCCACGACCTGTCAGCTTTAGGCACCATGTGAAGCGAGGATGCCCATGTGCTGTCTGAGCACTTGACGATGCCCAACCTCTCCAAGTTGGCGAACTCCTCGTGCGCACTGGCCAGTTTAGCTGCATCCAGATGCCAAGGTCGTGCGAATGCGGGCGGTCCTTTAGTAGTGATGAAATGCTCAACCCCATGTTTGGTTACTGCTGCTGAAAATGTCGGAGCAGTGAGTGCTGGGGACTGGGCGAGTAACTGTTGGGACTTACCCCCTGGAGCTGTAACGATGGCCAGTGTTGTCGACCCGGCTCCCCCAGCTGTACAGGGCAGAGAATCAAAAGAGACAGCATCCACTAGTCATCTATTAGCAACATCAACTAATAAACCATGAGCACATAGGAAATCTGCACCCAAAATGGGGGAGGCACATGCGGCTATAACAAAATTCCACTGAAAGTTGCGCCCATGCAAACATATTGTCAGTGTCTGCTCACCAAATGTCCTGATGGCTGATCCATTGGCGGCCACCAGCTTGGGACCGCTACGCCCTGCCACCCTGTCTGTGTTGAATGGCAGGATGAGGCTGCTCTGGGAGCAGGAGTCCACCAGAAACCGTCTCCCCGAACGTGTGTCTGTGATATATAGCAGCTTGTCTCTGTCGCCAGCGGTCGCAGCTGCTATTGACTACTGGCTTTGGTGTTTCCCGACAGCTTGAATTAGCACGGCGGTAAGCATCGCCGTGTGTCCGATCCGAAATGGCAATGATTGTGGCATATCGCCTCCTTCTTGTGTCTCCTGGGGTCTGCTCCAGCCACCACCAACAGCTCCTTGATCTCGCTGGCAACTTTCCTGGGCTCCGGTGCCACTGCGTTCACGCCAAAGGTTCTGGTCGCCGAGATAATGCGATCCACTTCCTGCGCTAGTACGCAGTAGTTCCTCATCGCCAGCAGTGGCGAATTTTCCAGGATTGCCCTCGCTGCAGCTGGGAGGTTCCTGAGAAACAGGTGGGCGAACAAGAAGGACTCGTCATCTCTGCCCATCAACGCCAACATGCTCTCTATCAACTCCACAGCCGATCTGTCCCCTAACTCTGAACGTGTTAGGAGCCTCTCTGCTCTTTCACTGTCCAAAAGGGTGTAGCGCTGGATAAGCATCCTTTTGAGCACCTTGTATTTTCCCCGGACCGGTGGCTCTTGGAGCAGGCTTGCCACCTGTTGTGTGGTGTGTGTGTCCAGTGCAGTGACAACATAGTAATATTTCGTGTCATCTGCTGTTACCCCACAGAGAGCGACCTGGGCCTCAATGTGTAGAAACCACGCTGTCAGGTTGTGCAGCCAGAAATCCGGGAGCTTGACTGAAACTGCGCACTCAGCGCTGGTGCTTTCCCTCCAGGATGTCTCCGGGGTGCTCGTTTCGCCTTCCATGGCACGTCGGGGTCACCAGTGTAGAGGGAATGATCAGGCGAGGCAACGAGCTGGATCAACACAGACTTTATTCCCCCTCTAACAGATCAGGATCACAAAAAGAGCTCCCAGACCGCTGTGCATCTCACTTTTATACCCTTAATTATATGCATGGTGGCCAGGGGCTCCGACCTCACATTCAGTTCATAACAAAGCCTGTGCGGTGCACTAACATGATATTACACAGGTGCCGCACTTCACTCCTCTCCTAGCGGCCCCACATCTGCTCCTCTCCCCGGGGGGTGCCGAGCCTTTACTGTTCCGTCTGGACCCCCCGGTGACCTCTCCTCTCTTGGTCCATTGATCTCTGGGTGGAGAAGTCTAACACCTTGCGCCCCACACCATCACTATTACATACTATACAACTGAGCATTAAGATTTGGTCATCTCTGCAGGTGTCAGGGTCATCTCTGCAGGTTCAGTTTGGCCTTGCAGTCTCTTTGAAATTCTGGAACATGTTAGAGTAGGACCAGAGAAGGAGGAGAAAGCTTCAGTGTTCACAGTGCATGGCTATGAACAGCCAGCCTGTGCGCTCCTTGGCATTGACAACAAACACACGTAAAACACACAGAAAAATCAGCACTACAGTGAGTGGGAAAGTCACTGGGACAATATTAGGAAAAGCTGAGCCAAGATTGTGAATGCCAGCTTTACCTGGGAAACGTACAGCAGGAAAGATACAGTAAGTATTGAACACATCAACATTTTTCTCATTTATCATATTTCTGATGGAGCCATTGACCTGAGATTTTCACCAGATATCAGTAACAACCCAAGAAATCTATACATACAAAGAAATCAAGGCAACTGTGTTCACAAAACAACTTATATTTAATAAATTGAAATGACACAGGAAATAAGTACTGAACATGCTTGGTGAAATTAATTTAATATTGACTAGTGCATTGCCCGCAGAACGCAAGTATTCCTGTCTGAAACAGGCATCCCCATTATGCTTTACAGGCCTAAATGTAGTAGGCTGTGTTTGAAAGTGGAATACAAAGAGGTGTAGGCTCTCTGTCAGCAATCGCATATTAGACTTTGACAAATATTAAAGGGAGTAAATGGCACTAAGATTTATTTGATTGTGTGAATATTAATTACAGAATACCTAATTTTTGAAAATGAATAGGACATCCAATATTTGCGACTGTTTCAGATCTTTTGTTTATCTGTTTGCCAGATCACTTTTTTGTGTGATCTTTGATGGCTTATACTCAAAATAATTCTGTATTTTGCACTTTGGGGAATAGGAGTTGTTCAGTCATCATTATAATTATTTTAGTTTATATCACTGTTCAGTGATAGAGTTCAGTGTAATATTGAATTTCTTCTGTGTATCGTCAATAAACTCATGCAGTACTATAACAGGACACATTTACAAGTATTTGAGACCCATTGTAGTGCATCATTTTATATTTTAGCAATATTTTGTTATTAAAAGGTTTTTCAAAACTGTAATCAACCGAATTAACTACAAAACACCCAACATTATTATACACAGCAGAAGGATCAATATACTACTATTGTGGCACACATATGTATATCACTTCATGCTTCATATGTATACCACTTTAGGCTTCACATCTTAGATTGAACAAAGAACTGGGTCTCTTTGGAGATAACAGGAGGATGTGAAAGTTTAGGCTTTGGTATGCAAAGAGACGGCCTGGGGGGATTTTCCTGGCCACCAGAGGTTGGGGGTGGAGTTGATAAGATCTGAAAGAAGATGCATTGTTACTTGGGATTAAATACAATGTGACTGTGTGCTTTGAAGTCCTGAGGTATTTAAAGGACGAATGTCTGGGTTTCTTGCCTTTTCTGTTTTTGATGATGTTGGAAGATGTGAATAAACCTGACTTGTGAGATGAACTCTGCCTCGTCATTTTCACATTTTCCACACTGGTGACCCTAAGACGTATCATGAGTGAAAGAAATTCTCCCAAGCCAGCCGGGTCAGGAGCTCCCAGCCAAGGGTATGCTGCCACCGTCCAGCTACCGGACTTTTGGCGAGACAACCCGCGCTCCTGGTTCCACTTGGTCAAAGCACAGTTCGCCCTCCGGGGGATAACGGTAGATGACACGAAGTTCTACCATGTGATTGCCAAGCTCGACAACTGCACGGCTCGGCATGCGCAGAGCCTTGTGGAGCAGCCACCGGCCCATGACAAATACGGCAAGTTGAAGGCTGCGCTCATCCAGCGCTTCACTCCCTCAGTCCAGGAGAGATCGGAGAGGCTCCTGGCTCTGAACGACTTGGGAGATGGCACGCCCGTTGACCTGATGGAGAACATGCTGAGCTTGAGGGGCTCAGGCAACGACGACTTCATCTTCACCCACATTTTCCTGAGAACCCTACCTTTGGCCATGAGAGCGACCCTGGCCAGTTCGCCGTTGTTGGCCCAGCGGGACTTCCGCGCGCTGGCCCAGGAGGCGCATCAGATTCTCAACGCCAGCAAACAGCGTATGGCCACCGCGGCAGCGACGGAGTTCGGCGCGATGGCCGGAGATGGCGAGGGGCCAGAGACGGCGGTAGCAGACCCACCTACGACAGCGGCAGCAGAGGCCAAGGATCGCGGAGGAGATACCCTCTGTTTCTACCATCGCCGCTTTGCAGAGAAGGCACGCAAATGTATACCACCGTGCCAGTTCAAGCGCTCGGGAAACGCCAAGACCGGAGGTCGGTAGCAGCTGCGGCCCTCGGTGAAGAGAACAAGCTGCTCTACTTGACGGATGCGCGTTCGGGGAGGCAATTCCTCGTGGACACAGGCTCCCAAGTGAGTTTCATCACGCCTACCTCCGCTGACCGGCTGGCGGGCCCCGGAGGTCACGGGACGTCAGCAGCGAACGGCTCGGAGATTAAGACCTTTGGTGAGAGGAACCTGCTTCTGTCCCTACACGGCCGTACATTCGAGTGGACTTTTGTTATAGCTACAGTGAGTTTCAATATGTTGGGGGCTGATTTTCTGTGCTCACATGGTTTGTTGGTTGATCTTGCTAACAGGCGCCTGGTTAATGCACTTTCCTTTTATTCTATTCCCTGTGCAGCCCGAGTGACCCCGCCCACAGCACAAGCCAACATCGCAACGGCAAGCGGTAAGTTCCACACACTGCTCACTCAGTTCCCAGCACTCACAGTTCCCACGTTTTCAGCAGCCGTCGCTAAACACGGAGTGGAACATTTTATTACTACCACCGGACCGCCCGTTTTTGCAAAAGCTCGGCGCTTGGATTCAGCTAAACTGACCATAGCGCGCGAGGAGTTCGCCAACCTGGAAAAGTTGGGCATCATCAGGCGTTCGAACAGCCCATGGGCTTCCCCGCTTCACATGGTCCCGAAAGCTGATGGCTCGTGGCGACCTTGCGGAGATTTCTGCAGGTTGAACAATGCCACAGCGCACGACCGCTACCCAATCCCGCATATCCAAGATTTTTCCATTCATTTGGCGGGGGCGCGCGTTTTTTCTAAGATAGACTTGGTCCGCGGTTACCATCAAGTCCCAGTGCGCGCTGAGGACATACCCAAAACAGCGGTAATAACTCCGTTTGGCCTATTCGAGTTTTTGTGCATGCTGTTTGGGCTTAAGGGCGCTGCGCAGACGTTCCAACGCATGATGGACGCGGTGTTGCGCGATCTCCCCTTCGTATTCGTCTACCTGGACGACATCTTAGTAGCCAGCGCATCCGAAGTTGAACACGAAAACCACCTCACAGCAGTTTTCCGGAGGTTGGGAGACCACGGGTTAATAATCAACCCAGCGAAGTGTCAGTTCTGGGTGACGCAGATTGATTTTTTGGGACATCGCGTCTCCCCAGAAGGAGAGGTTCCGCTGCCTGACAAAGTGCGCGCGGTAACAAATTTTCCCCAGCCACAAACAGTCAAGACGTTACAGGAGTTTTTGGGAATGGTGAATTTTTATAACCGTTTCCTCCCCCGCGCAGCGCAGCTCATGCAACCATTGTATGCCGCACTAAAAAAAACAAAAACCCACAAATAAGATCGAATGGTCTCCGGAGCGAGCATTCTCTGAGGTCAAAATAGCCCTGGCAAACGCTGCGTTGTTAGCACATCCAGACCCAACGGCCCGCATAGCGCTCACTACTGACGCGTCAGATGTGGCCATAGGGGCGGTCGTGGAGCAGCATGTAGCCGGGGCTTGGCAGCCGCTCGCCTTTTTCAGCAGGACTTTGCGCGATAGTGAACGAAAATACAACGCATTCGACAGGGAGTTGTTAGCTCTCCACTTGGCCATTTGCCACTTCCAGTTCTGGCTGGAAGGACGCCGTTTCACCGCGTTCGTTGACCACAAGCCGCTGACATTCATGATACCCAAGGTTTCAGAACCTTGGTCAGGCCGGCAGCAGAGGCAGCTGGCCGCAATCTCAGAGTTTACTACCGATATTCAGCATGTGGCGGGTAAACTGAATGTAGTGGCAGACTGTCTCTCGCGCGCCGTGGCGGCCCCATCATCTCCGCGTAGGGATAGATTATGCAGCCATGGCCGCGGATCAGAGTAGCGACGCGGATGTGAGCGCGCTCCAGTCTGGACCAACAGGGTTAAGGCTGGAGAACAAGGTGTTGCAAGACGGTATGCCCCCCCTAATCTGTGATGTCTCCACCAGGCGACCGCGTCCTGTGGTACCGGCCGCGTGGCGCCGCCACATTTTGGACTCGATTCATTCTCTGGTGCACCCGGGAGTGCGCGCGTCAGTCAAAATGGTGGGAGAGAAATTTGTTTGGCCGAGCCTGCGCAAACAAGTTAGAGAGTGGGCGGCAGCCTGCATGGCTTGTCAACGAGCCAAGGTACACAGACACACGAGAGCCCCCTTGGAGCCGTTCCACATCCCGGCTAAGAGGTTTGATCATGTTCACGTGGACCTCGTAGGCCCCCTCCCGCAGTCACAGGGGTGCACACACCTTCTGACAATGGTAGACCGCACCACATGCTGGCCGGAAGTGGTCCCACTGTCGTCAACCACAGCTGAGGAGGTGGTGCGCGCGTTTTTAACAGCATGGGTAGCGCGTTTTGGAGTCCCGTCGGACATTACATCCGATAGAGGTCCCCAATTTGTTTCCGAGCTTTGGTCAGCAATGGCCCGCAGCCTGGGGGTAACGATCCACCGCACAACCGCGTACAATCCGCAGGCTAATGGGTTATGCGAACGTTTTCATAGGTCATTGAAAGCGGCTCTCAGAGCGTCGCTTACGGATGCAAATTGGGTAGACAGGCTACCGTGGGTTTTATTGGGGTTGCGTTCTGCACCTAAAGAGGACTTAGAAGCCTCCCCGGCTGAGCTAGTTTTTGCGCAGCCACTTCTGCTGCCCGGGGAATTTCTCCCAGATAATCCTGCGCCAGAATGCTCCCCGGCCCAGCGGTTGCAGAGTGGCACGGAATCGGGCACGCTGCCTGGCCCCGTTCACCACAGTTTTCCGCGCGTTTTTGTGCCTAAGGCCTTAAAAAACGCGGAGTTTGTTTTTGTCAGACACGATGCCCATCGCCCACCATTGCGACCACCTTATGATGGACCATTTAGAGGTCTGGAAACAGGGGATAAGCATTTTTTGCTAGATTTGGGGGGCAGGAAAGAAAAGATTGGCATAAACAGGCTCAAACCCGCCTTTGTGGTGGCAGACGAGGATGTGCTTGTGGCCAGGGCTCCTCGGCACGGCAGACCCCCTAGGGGACATTCCCCAGAACACCCACAGCGATTGACTAACAGTTCTCACCCTCAGACAGCAGCTCCCCAGCAGGATGGCGCCGCGGAAGTGGTAAAACCCGCTTACAGCAGATACGGGAGGAGACTGAGGCCCAAGCAGCACGTGGACTGATGTGTAATGGTTTATCATGACATGCAGACTGTTATTCCGTTGTTCCATCTTAGACGTTTGGGGGGGGGTCATGTGGGGTCATGTGTTTTTATCACTTCCGCCCTCCAAAGAGAGCAGACGCTTTTCTTCCCAGCTCCCTATCCTGCCTTCCTGACCTATTCCCAGCTTTGCAATGTTGCGTTTTTGTCTGTGTCTAGTCGCTCTTCTTCTGCTGAATCTTAATCTAATCTGAAATTATGGATTTGGAAGCGGCTTAAATGTGCTATTGTCACTATTTTTCAACAAGAATCGGGCCAAGGGGGAGCCCAAGAATTGGAACCTGCGAGGAGACTCATGGACATTGGAATTCGTGGAAACATTATTGGTTATGATCTCAGGACTTCTGTTTTTGGCTGTGAAGCTCCCTGATGCATCAGAAATTGAAGGAAGGTGAGAGAGCTGATCAAAGCGGACCCGGCAAGCTCCTTCATCAAATTCGACCAGTTGGGGAAGGCACGAGTAGCGGCAAACGGTGAACTGAATGACAGTGATTCAGTGGAGTAATACATCTGGAGCCCTGTGCTTTCCATGGAAAAACAGTTTAAGCCTGCATATATGATAGCACAGAATTTGCACGGGTGAGGACAAATTCTATTCTCTGAGTGCACTGTGCTGATTTGATTTGACCTTGTTTGGTGCCCCGTGTTTACATTCCTCCTGATTGAGATAAGCGGAAGACCCGGCTCTTACCCAAACAATCGACAATCAGTTGTTGTCATATCAGCGGATTTGGACCCTCAAGGACAGTGCCCATGTGCCTTCTGCAAGCAAGAGAGATAGACTCTGGACTTGTTTATAAGTCACATGATTATAACATCTATCCACTGCCAGGAGGCGCCCTCTGCTGCTCACTAACAACTGTCACATCTACACTACACAATGCACCCAACTCACTTATACTGACTGAAGATTTTCACTCACTGCTCTCTTTGTGTCATTGTGTGGATTCTATTGTTTGCTAATTGTGCATTGAGAGTTTTTTTCTTTTAATCATAATGTCGGTCATATATGAACTTTATTCTGATAAACAATGCTTTTTTCTCTCTCCTACTGTGTCCATCCTCCGCCTCTGCCTACTGTTCCCCTCCTGCTGAAAGGCGCCTCCACGGCTCGCCGCGTCATTGAGAATGTCATTTATGACGTTTTCAGTGTCAAGTCAAATTCCTCGTATATTTACCTGTTATTTACTTGTAAATGTGCTTGGCAATAAACTTATTCTGATTCTGATTCTGATTCTGATTCTGGCACACATATGTATATCACTTCATGCTTCATATGTATACCACTTTAGGCTTCACATCTTAGATTGAACAAAGAACTGGGTCTCTTTGGAGATAACAGGAGGATGTGAAAGTTTAGGCTTTGGTATGCAAAGAGACGGCCTGGGGGGATTTTCCTGGCCACCAGAGGTTGGGGGTGGAGTTGATAAGATCTGAAAGAAGATGCATTGTTACTTGGGATTAAATACAATGTGACTGTGTGCTTTGAAGTCCTGAGGTATTTAAAGGACGAATGTCTGGGTTTCTTGCCTTTTCTGTTTTTGAGGATATTGGAAGATGTGAATAAACCTGACACGTGAGATGAACTCTGCCTCGTCATTTTCACATTTTCCACACTATCACTTTAGTCATCCAGTGCATTTTTAATTTCATTCCTCTTGTCTGACTGCTTTAACTGCTTTAACTGTCCAAACTGCCTAGTGTGTGTTATTAGTACTCATTAGTTTTGGTACTTAATATCAAGGTGTGCTTAAGGAGTCCTAACTGCCAAACTGTGTGTTGGCGTGTGTGTTATTAGCATCCATTAGTATTAGGACTGAGTTACTGTGTTAGTGTGTCATTACCTTATTAGAATTGTTGTTTTTGTACCTATTACCTTGGCATTCGTTCTGAGAGCAAAGTAAGAATTTCATTTGCTCAGGAAATGTAACATTTCTTAACTTAAATTTTATGAATCTTGAATCTTGACCCGTGTGACTACAACTTTTGCATCAGTGTTGCCCATTTGTCAGTAAATATTTAACTAAAAATGATTTATTTCGTTATTTGGGCATTTTTGTGTCCTGTGTTTGGTCGTTAAGTCATTCCGGCCATTCTGCTTCACAATCATGGCGGTATTAAGTTTTTAATTTTTAGATACTCATTGCAAGAGGGGGGAGTCGCAGTCCTGCAAAGTACAGTGGTACCACATGGGTGAAGCAGAAACAGGGACTCCCATCTACCACTGACTGGGCAGGCTGGGCGTGCCTTCCCGCGAAGGGCCGTAGTCTGCCCGGTCGGGCCACTGCTTATCCTGGCATGATCTGTATTGGATACACCAGTGTTCTTTGTCAGACCCGGGTCCCCGCTGACGCTCTGCCCAGTCTGCTCACGCACCTCATGTTCTCCACATATGCCGAATTATCCTAAAGTTTAGACCAAGGCAATCATGGCAACTTTATGGTATAATTTTTTAAGCATGAAATTTTCAGTATTACCTTTTTCTAGTCAAATTTGTCACTTTTCACTTCTTTGTTTTGCTCACAGTGTGCTGTGGTTACTGATGCCATGATGTCACGTATTATCCAATCAGTACGGAGTCAATGCAAAACCCTGCCCACACCTCTAGAAGCCAGAGCGTGTGGAGAGGGCAATGGCTAAACTTTTATTGATAAAAATTACAAATTTTGACTGAATAACTCCATACTCAGGTATGCACACCCTCGTAATCTCAGCAAAACACGTATAAAATTTTATGTCAGTCTGAAGAACAATTCAAGAGATATGTGTGGAACTGACCTAAACACACAGACAGACACACACACAAACACACACAGACAGAGATTCCGTGCATTTATAAATAGATTAGAAAAGCCTTTGTTGGTAATAACAACTTCCAGACACCTCCTGTATGGACAAACTAAGCACAGGCATTGCTCAGGAGTGATTTTAGCCCATTCTTCTAAGCAAACTGTCTTCAATCGTGAAGGTTCCGTGTGTGTCTTCTAGGAACTCTGATCTTCAGTTCGTTCCATAGATTTTCAATTAGATTCAGGTCAGGTGACTGACTGGACCATTCTAAACAGCTTTATTTTTCTTCTCTGGAGCCAGTTTAGAGTTTCCTTGGCTGTGTGTTTGGGATCATTGTGTTGCTGAAATGTCAACCCTTGTTTCACCTTCAGCATCTTGGCAGATGGCAAGAGGTTCTTATCAAGGATGTCTCTGTACATTTGTCCATTCATCTTTCCTTCAATTATATGACGTCTGCCTGTACCATGTGCTGAAAAACACCCCTACACCATGATGCTCCCACCTCCAAACTTCACTGTTGGTATGGTTTTTTTGTGCTGGTGTACTGTGCCATTTCTCATCCAAACATGTTGTGTGTTGTGGCATCCAAAAAGGTTAATTTTGGTCTCATCTGACCAGGCTATAGTCTACCAGTATTTTACTGACTTTCCCAAATGTTGTGCAGCAAACTTTAAATGAGCTTCAGCATACTTTTTCTTCAGCAATTGAGTCCTGTGAGGTGAGCGGGCATAGAGCCCATGTCAGTTGAGTGCATTACTTATCATTTTCTTTGAAACAGCAGTACCTGCTAACTCCAGGTCTTTCTGGAGCTCTCCGTGAGTGGTCTTTGGCTCTTGGATAACTCTTCTGATAATTCTTTTGACTCCTTTGTCAGAAATCTTGTGAGGAGCTCCTGGTTGTGGCCAGTTTTTGGTAAAATGATGTTCTTTCCAGGTCCGGATGGTAGCTCCAACAGTGCTCACTGGAACTTTCAGCAGTTTAGAAATGCGCCTGTGACCAATACCATCATTATGTTTTGCAACAATAAGGTTTCAAAGGTCTAGAGAGAGCTCTTTGCTTCTACCCACAATGAGTTCTGTGTGGCATGACAATCTGATATTCACAGACCTTTTTCAAGGCTATCAGTCAGGACTTAACCAGCTGAAATTAATTTGCACTGATGGGGGATGGGATGACTTCCTAAAGTCTTATGGAATTCAGCTGGTTTCTTGGCTTTCTATGCCTTTTTCCACCTCTTTTTTCCTGTGTTCAATACTTATTCACTGTGTTATTCCACTTTATTAAGTATACATTGTTTTGTGACCACAGTTGCCTTGATTTCTTTGTATGTATGGATAACTTGGGTTGTTACTGATATCTGGTGAAAATCTCAGGTCAATGGCTCAATCAAAAATATGTTTAATGAGAAAAATTTTGACATGTTCAATACTTATTTTCCCTGCTGTATGTGTGTGAGTGTGAGAGCGATGGAGCCTCAGTCTTTGCCAGTCAGAGATGCAACTAAATGTAGCCCCAACAGAACACCAAACAGAGCTAAAGGGGGTTATTCCAGGACACATTCTAACTCTCCGTCATTCTGTTTCATTTCTCCAATTGCAGTCTTTTCTGCATAGTTTTTTTTTCTTTTTTTTTGGTCTTTAAGTGCCAGGCCAGGGATGGGGGGACGGGGATGGGGGCGAGGGCACATCTGTATGTGCCAGCTGAAGCTGCTGTCTCAACGGCTGCTTTATTTTGGCTCTGGTTGCTATAGCGACCCCGTGGGACTGTCTCTGTGTCTGAACCGATGATTGGAATGATGCTAAACAACACCAGTGGCAGAGATGTGTGCATCTGTCTTGGTGTAGTCAGTGCATAATATTAGAAAAGATTCAATATTCCTAATTGTTTTAGATACTAAAAAGAATTGTCTGCCTGTATGATTCGAAACAAGTGGATTTGCTGAACAGAACACCAAAATGACAAAAAGAATGCAAATTATGTTAAGCATGTCTCAATTTTCTTGTCGGGTCTTTATCAGTTCACACCACTGACCTCACACCTTTAGCCTACATGTTTGCATGGTGAGGAAAATAGGGTCTTATCCCAGAACACGTCAATAGTGGAAAGGCCAACAGTTACACAAGAACTGTATTCCAGTAAAGCTGCTACCTCTCTGCCAAGCGTTACTAAGGGCTAAACAGCCCATTACAGTAGCTCAGGACAAATCAAAAGAATATTACTCTACAGTAAGGTAAACACCACTTAAACCCCAAAAGTTGGTTAGATTCATGTTTGCTATACTTTTTTTCATTTACTTTTAATGTTCCAAGAGCCTTTTTATATTAAGCTGATGTTCTCAAACAGCTGCTTTGAGCTTCACAGGTAAAAGGTCAATCAAGTCATGATTTATGACTTCTCGTGCCTGTAGCTCGAAATGACGCAATGCGCATTCCGACTCATTTTGCCAGCATGGGACACACACACACACACACACACACATACACACACATATATATAAATATATATATATATATATATATATATATATATATATATATATATATATATATATATATATATATATATATATATATATATATATATATATATATATATATATATATATACATATATATATATACTGTATATACTGTATATATAGGGAGTGACCTGTAGGTCATTGCTTGATGAAGCCAACAGGACATCATCTGCAAACAGCAGAGATGAAGTCCTGTGGTCACCAAACATGACAGCCTCTCTTCCTTGGCTGTGCCGTGAAATCCTGTCCTTAAAAAATTATGAACAGGATTGATGACAAAGGGCAGCACTGGCAGAGTCCAACTGTCACTAGAAAAAAATCCGACTGAGTGTTGGCAATACGAACAAACTCTCACAATGGTGTAGGATGAAGAGCCTATAAAATTATTTGTCATAAGGTACAGGAATTATTTATTTTATTTAATAGTGGGTGTGAAAGGGGGGCGGAGTTGAACCATCACTTCTACACCCGCTAAATTAAATAAAAGCACTCGTAAAAGGGGCACCAGTCCTAACGGACAATAAAATTAACTTTAGTTTTAATTAATTTTGTACCTTAAATTGCTTAATGAATCAGTCTCAAAGTTTCAGTGAGTTTTTGTCCTGCCGTGATTAGGAAACCTGTATATGCGAAAGGAAAACGCTTCAACTGCTCTTATTCACTCGTTTATTAAAATCATTCAGGTTACATGGCATGGCGTTCAAATGATGAATAAACAGATTCAGATGATGACAGCGTAAAATATCACATCAACTGATATTGGATTCCTGAACATAAAATCCAGCATTACACCTCTGTAGAACCAAGGAGAAATGAGACTTATGTTTCATTTGTAAGTGAGGCTGGAATGTTTTAACAAAACAACGCAATTTTATGGGGAAAATTCATAAGCTAATTATCTAAAAATGACTCCTGAATTAATCTACAAAAATTTAAGGGCAGTTACTTAAAAATGACTGAAAGTTTTCGTTCAATTTACAGTCCTATCCTGTGGCTGAGACTAATTGAGCCCTGAAATACGGGCGATATTCAATTGTAATTTAATTGTTAGGACATCACGTTTTAACCCAGAAATAGGAGGAATAAGTCTCACTCACACACGGCCGTAGGTCCAAATCCCGCTGGTCGGTACCGCTGGGTTTTTTTTGAAGCTCGGACGTCGGGAGGAAGCTGGTGCTGCAAGATGCCTCCTCACAGCCGTGGAAGCGATAACTCAGCTGGGGGCCCTTCAAAGAGACATTTGCAGCCGTGGGTGGTTTTGTCTCAGGGCGGCGTGAAAAGTCCTTGGGAAAAGAATCCAAATTTGGGGTCTCTTGTAGCGGGATAGACCAAAAAAACTGAAGGAAAATCTTCTCAGTCTCTTCACTTTAAACTAGGCAAATTAAAGGTCCACTTTAATGGCGTGAAAAGTCATTAAAAAAAAGTGTTAGAAAAACATTTACTAGGATAAGAATGGCTTCTGAGGTGAAGGAAAAAGTTTGAGAATTTGATTCTCTAAAAAGGGACGAGCTCTAAAGAAAAATGGTTTCTCCTCAGTTTCCAGAATATAAGAAAAGATTTGACAAACACACAGAGAATAAAATAAAACTTCACAGGGCCTTGAAACGGTGGAATAAAATCTTCTGAGATCTAGATTACTATTCTGCTTCTTTAATCTTAATTTAGTTCCTCTAATTCTTAATTCTATTTCTAGCTAATCTTCCTGCCTGTTGTCTGATCTCTGACTTTTTTTAAAACTCTTAACTGTGCTGTGACTCAACTGTTAACCCTGTTTTCCCGTGTACTCAAATCTAACTTCTGTCTTTTAAAGTTACCTCGCCGGGTCGTAAAACTGATGAGGTCAGTCGTCAAACGACCAATCTACTCTTTCAGAATCAGTTTGAAATGGCTGTTATCCAATGTGAAAACATTTCTTTGTTTGAGAGCAGCCAACCAAATGGAGACACCATCCCATGAATTTTCAGAGGGAAAAATCAGCAGTCAGTTCTTATAAGATAAATGCTCAATATAAAATCTAACTAAATTAAATGACTTGGCTAATATATGGTGATCATGCATTTATACCATTACTCCAATAACACTCATGAATATAACATTTCTTATACATAATTATAATACATGCATTCACATTTAGATCAAGATTAGAACAGCAGAACATGCAGCAAACCATGGTTGGTGATAAGGGGGATGATTTTCAGTGTCCTTAGGATCCAGGATAAGCTGAAAGAAACTTAATATTTAGAACAAATTAAAAGTCATCCTACGTACTGAAAACACATTCCGTAGGTATCCGCTAGGAGGTACTGTTGAGCTGTAGATGATTTCCTTAGTATCTGGCGAAGGCCTGGACAGCATAGGCTATAAAACCGTCAGATTAAGTGGTTTATGACTCTTTTAAAAACATTGGTTTCCTGTGAAAAGGTATGTTATCAAATGCAGTGTTCATGTTGAGAGGTCTGGTCTCCTGAGTTTTATGTTCCTTTGAGCCTTTAAAAGCAAACTCTGATCCTTACAATCTCTGCAAGCAGCAATTGTTTACATTGGGGTCCTGGGAAAGCAAGCATCTTTGGTCAGGTCTGGAAGAAGCCTGCATGAGTCAGCAAAAAGCCAGTGATATTCCTGAGAAGGCAGAAAGGTGATATTCCTGTGTAATGAATAAATTGAAATTCCTGTAAACTGGAGAGAAGTGATCTTGTCTTGGTTTTGAGGAGGACGATGATGCTACAATGGTCATGTAGAGACTGGATAGCTTGCAGCAACAAGCCTGATACCCCATACTACCGAAGCACCCCCTACAAAAAAACATGAGGCATGCGATCAAATGCCTTCTCCAAGTCCACAAAACATGTCTAAACTGGTTGGGCAAACTCCCACAAACCCTTGAGGATTCTCAAGGGGGTAAAGAGCCAATGTATCACGGCCAGACCGAAAACCACATTGCTCCTCCTGAATCTGAGGTTCCACCAACGGCTGGACTCTCCTCTCAAGTACTCCAGCGTAGACGTTCCCACGGAGGCTGAGGAGTGTGATCCCCTAAATCTGGAACACACCCTCTAGTCCTCTTTCTTAAAGAGAGGAACTACCACCCTAGTTTGCCATACCAAAGGTACTGTCCCTGACGTCCATGCAATGCTGCAGAGGTGTGTCAGCCATGACCGCCCTACAATATCCGGAGCCTTGAGGTACTCAGTGTGAATCACGTCCACTCCTGTGGCCCGGCCATTGAAGGGTTTTTTAACCACTTCTGCGACCTCAGCCCCTGTGATGGGCAAGTCAACCCACTGGTCCTCAAGCTCTGCTTCCTCTGTGGAAGACATGTCAGTGGGATTGAGGAGATTCTAAAAGTATTTCTTCCACCACCTGACAATATTCCCAGTCAAAGTCAATAGTGCCCCATCCATACCATACACAGTGTGGATAGGTAGCTGTTTCCCCTTCCCGAGTAGCTGGGCAGTTTGCCAGAATGTCTTTGAGGCTGAACAAAAGTCTTGTTCCATGGCCTCACCAAACTCCTCCCACACCCGGGTTGTTGCTTCAACAACCACCTGAGCTGCACTCCACTTGGCCTGCTGGTACACCTCAGCTGCTTCGGGAGTCCCACAAGCCAACCAAGTTTAATAGGACTCCATCTTCAGCTTGATGGTCCCCCTCACCACTGGTGTCCACCACTTGGTTTGGGGGTTGCTACCATGAGACGCACCGACAACCGTGTGGCCGCAGGTCTGGGCAGGTGCTTCAACAATGGGGGTGGAGAACATGGCCATTTCAGACTCCCTTGGAATGGGGTCCAAGTCCTTCCGGAGGTGGGAGTTAAAGACCTACCAGATAGGGGCCTCAGTCAGACATTCACAGCACACCCTCACTATACGTTTGGGTCTACCAAGTCTGAATGGCATCCTCCCCTGCCATCAGATCCAGCTCACCACCATGTGATGATGAGTTGACACCTCTGCATCTCTCTTTACCCAACTATCCAAGACATACAGTCAGAGTCCTGATGACACAATAACAAAATCGATCATCGACCTGCAACCTAGGGTGTCCTGGTGCCAGCTGCACTTATGGACACCCTTGTGCTTGAACATGGTGTTCATTATGGACAAAGTGTGGTTGGCCCAGAAATCCAATAACTGAATACCACTCTGGTTCAGACTGGGCAGGCCGTGCCTCCCAATCACACCCACCCATTTTTTACTGTCACTGCCCACATGCGCACTGATGTCCCCCAGTAGGACAATGGAGTCTCCAAGAGGAGCACTGTCCAGCACCCCAGTCAGATACTCCAAAAAGGGTGGGTACTCTGAACCATCATTTGGTGCATAGGCACAAATGATGATCAGGACCCATTTCCCAACCCAAAGGTGCAGGAAAACAATCCTTTCATTCCCCGGGAAAAACTCCAATGTAGAGGCAGCAACGTGGGGTGGTACAAGAATACCCACCCCTGCTCATCGCCTCTTGCCCGGGGCAACTACAGAGTAGGTCAAGTTCCAGCCTCTTTCCAGGATACTGGTTCAAGAACCAGAGCTGTGTACTGAGGTGAGCCCGACTATATCTACCCGGTTTTTCTCAACCTCATGCACCAGCTCAGGCAACTTCACCACCCGAGTGGTGACATCCCACATCCCAAAAGCCAGTTTAGGAAGTTGGATATCAGACCCCCAAGGTCTCTGTCTTCAACCACCACCTAATCCGCATAGCATTGGACCCCTATGGTCCCTCCTGCAGATGATGAGCTCACTGGAAGGCGGACCCATGTAGCTCCTTCAGGCTGAGTCCGGCTGGGTCTCATGAGCAGAAACCCGGTCATGAGATGCTCATAATTGAGCCCCTCCCCCAGGCCTGGCTCCGGGGTGAGGCCCTATTAGCAAATTAATTGCAAATCTTTCGACCAATTAAGAAGTGAAATAAGAAAATTTCCCACAGAAACCTAAATGTTCCAGGAGCCCTAGGTTGGGCACCCCTGATGTAAAAGAAAATCTCTTTTGCTCTGACACTAAACTCTTTGCCGTGAGCATGCAACCTTATTGACTTAACCTTTTTGACCTATTTACCTTTTTGTTTTTATTTTAAAAGCTTCTGTCCTGCCTCAGGGACTACAGATGGAAATTAGTGAGAACGCTATAATCTGGTACAGAACATTCTGACCCTGTGTTTAATGTTTTTTCTGTACATGATCTCTGACAAATAAACCAATAAACTATAACTATTACATGCCAAGAGAGCTCACGTGCTCCATAGTAATTGCTGTTACATTCATCCGTCAGCTGATGCAGCGGCGGCCGTTGACCTCATCAGCTCCACTGCTGTCACTCTACTGGCCCAGCACCCTGATGCATTTATGGCCATCACAGGAGATTTTAACCATGTCTCAATGGACAAAACATTACCAAACTTCCGCCAGTTTGTTGACTGTCCCACCAGAGAAAATAAAATGCTGGATGTCCTGTATGCCAAAGTCAGAGATGCATACAGCACCACAGCTCTACCCCCCCCCCCCCGGCAGGTCCGATCACAACCTGGTTCTATTAACCTCCAACTACGTTCCTCTTGTGCAAAGGCAGCCTGCTCACACACAGACTGTGAGGAAGTGGACACAGGAGGCTGCTGATGCACTACAGGACTGCTTCAAGACGACGGACTGGGATGTACTCTGTGGGCCACACGAGGAGGACATAAACAACATGACTGCATCACAGAATAAAGCAAATTCTGTGAAAACACAACCATGCAAGCCCAAACCGTGTGCTGTTTCCCCAACAACAAACCATGGATCACCAGTGACCTGAAAGCACTTCTTAACAAGAAATCAAAATCAAATCAAATCAACTCAACCTTTATTGTCATATTGCTGTACATACAACTGTAGTGCAGGCAAGATGAAATTGCGTTTCTCTTGGCATCCATATAAGTAAAAGAACATGATTTAAGACACACTCACACATATCCCCACCCCCCACCCCACCCCAGCCATTCACACATCCCTGAGACATACTTGAAAAACTAACCAGAACTATAACATACAAATAATATACATAATGTCCGTAGGTGCAGTAGAATGTATGAGAGATTCTGGATCAACTGTTCAGCATCCTAACAGCTAGTGGAAGGAAGCTGTTAATCAGCCTGGTGGTTCTGCCTGTGATGCTCCAGAATCGTTTGCCAGATGGCAGAAGTTCAAAGTGTTTATGCAAAGGGTGAGAACGGTCCTTGACAATGTTCATTGCCCTGCTCCTGCAACGGTTCAATTCAATTCAATTCAATTCAACTTTATTTATATAGCGCCATTTCACAACAACAGTCATCTCATAGCACTATCAACTGTAGGGGGGAACCCCCACAGTTGCAGAAAGACCCCAGCAATCAGGCGATCCCCTGTGAGCAAGGACTTGGCGACGGTGGAGAGGAAAAACTCCCTTTTAACAGGAAGAAACCTCCAGCAGAACCAGGCTCAGGGAGGGGCAATCATCTGCTGCGACTGGCTGGGGGGTGAGGGGATAGAGAAGAAGAAAAGAACAGACATGTAGAGAGCAAACAGCATGATGGGGACTCAATCTATGGGAGAGAACAAACAAATGTTAATGACCAGCAAAAAAAAATATTTCATAGAGAGTGAGGAAAGGAGTGAGGCCCAGTGCATTACTGGAGGTCCCCCGGCTGACTAAACCTATTAGCAGCATAACTAAGGGAGGGTTCAGAAACACATGATCCCTCCCTAATTGTAGGCTATATCAAAAAGGTAGGTTTTAGCCCTATTCTTAAAAACAGAGATCGAGTCTGACTCCCGAATCCAGATTGGCAGCTGATTCCACAGGAGAGGAGCTTGATAACTGAAGGTTCTGCCTCCCATTGTACTTTTGGAGATTCTAGGTATTACAAGTAATCCTGCATTTTGGGAGCGTAGTGCTCTGTTAGGATAATACGGTAGTATCAGATCTTTTAAATAAAAAGGAGCCTGATTGTTTAGAGCTTTGTAAGTAAGAAGAAGGATTTTAAACTTAATTCTAAACTCTATGGGAAGCCAATGAAGGGAGGCCAGAACCGGAGAGATATGATCTCTCTTTCTAGTACCTGTTAAAACTCTTGCTGCAGCATTTTGGATCAGCTGAAGACTTTTTAAAGATGTTTTAGGACAGCCTGATAATAAAGAATTACAATAATCTAATCTCGAGCTAACAAAAGTGTGGATCAGCTTCTCAGCATCACTCTGAGACAAGATGCTCCTAATCTTGGCAATATTACGCAAATGATAGAAGGCAGTCTTAGAAACAAATTTAATATGTGAATTGAAGGACAAATCCTGATCAAAAATAACTCCAAGGTTCCTCACAGAGCTATTAAGAGAAAGAGTAACTGCATCCAAACTGAAAGTTTGATTTGGAAAGGAATTTCTAAGGTTTTTTGGACCAAGAAGAATGACTTCAGTCTTATCTGAATTTAATAGCAGGAAATTACAAGTCACCCAAGCTTTGATTTCCTTAAGACAGGCTTCTAACTAATGGAAGCATATATAAACTAAAAAGAGTAGGGCCTAGCACAGATCCCTGTGGAACTCCATGACTAAGCTTTGAGTTGAAAGAAAACTCATTATTTACATGAACAAACTGGAACCTATCAGATAAATAAGATCTAAACCACTGCAACGAAGTTCCATTAAGTCCAACATAGTGTTCTAATCTATCAAGTAGAATATTATGATCAATAGTATCAAAAGCTGCACTAAGGTCTAAAAGGACAAGTACAGAAACCAGTCCATTATCAGATGCGATGAGGAGGTCGTTTGTGACCTTCGCTAAGGCTGTTTCAGTACTATGATGGATTCTAAACCCAGATTGAAACTCTTCAGGTAAACCATTTCCCTGTAGGTGGTCAAATAATTGCGTAGCAACAACTCTGTCTAAGATTTTTGAAATGAAAGGGAGATTAGAGATTGGTCTATAGTTAGCTAAAGCTCCTGGAGCTAGCGTTGGCTTTTTGAGTAAGGGTTTAATTACAGCCGTTTTAAAAGCCTGCGGTACATGGCCTAAAGTTAATGAAGAATTGATTATATGAAGAATAAAGCTACCAATAAGTGGGAAGACTTCTTTAAATAACCTGGTAGGAATAGGGTCTAAAAGACAAGTTGAAGGTTTGGATGAGGAAACTATTTTGTCTAACTCACAAAGGTCGATTGGAGTAAACTCATCAAGACAGACATCAATTGAAGGAGTTGTAGTAGTTACAGTATTTAAGTTAACTGTGGGAAGAATCTGATTGATTTTATCTCTGATGGATGAAATTTTATTATTGAAAAAGATCATAAAGTCCTGACTAGTAAGCTCTAAGGGAATGCTAGGATTGGCAGAGTCCTGACTCTTTGTCAACCTGGCTACAGTGCTGAAAAGAAACCTGGGATTATTCTTGTTCTCTTCTATTAATGCAGAATAATAACTCGTTCTAGCTTTTCTAAGAGATTTTTTATAAATTAAAAGATGATTTCTCCAAGCTAAATAGATTTAATCTAAATTAGTGGAGCGCCATTTTCTTTCTAATTGACGAGTCTTCTGTTTTAAGCTACGAGTTTCTGTGTTGAATCAAGGAGTTAGAAATCTCTGATTAGACTTTTTCTTTTTTAAGGGGGCCACCAAGTCTAGAGTCTGATGCAGAGAAGCTGTAACACTATCCACCATGTTATCAATTACAGAAGGAGCAAGCTGTCTATAGCTTATTTCCGTTGTGTTGACACATGGCATAGAGGAAACAATCTGCATAAATTTGGTAACAGCATCATCTGAGAGGCATCTACTGTAATAATATTTTTCTTTAGGAGCCAAATAGTCAGAATTAGTAAAATCAAAGGTTAACAGACAATGGTCTGACAGTACAGGGTTATGAGGAGACACTACAAGATTTTCTATTTCTTTGCCATATGTCAAAACAAGGTCCAATGTATGGTGGAGGTAATGAGTAGAATTTCCTACTTTCTGAGAAAACCCAATCGAGTCTAATATTGAATTAAATGCCACATTAAGGCAGTCACTATCTACATCCACATGTATATTAAAGTCTCCTACTATAATTATTCTATCAGATTTCAGCACTAAATCAGCTAAGAAATCAGCAAATTCGGATAAAAATTCTGAGTAGGTTGATGGGGGACGATAAATTATGGCAAATAAAATTGGGTTTAACCTAAAATTGCTAAAGTGCCCAATACTGAGGACCAGGCCCTCAAAGGAATTATAACATGTTTTTTGCTTTACATTAACTAGTAATTTGGAATGGTAAATTGCTGCTACTCCTCCTCCACTACCAGAACTTCTGGGATTTTGACAGTTTAAATAACCAGAGGGAGTTGATTCATTTAAACCAACATAATCCTCTTGCCCTAACCAAGTCTCTATAAGGGATATTAAATCAATCTGATGATCAATTAACAGAGCATGGACTAACAGAGACTTGGGAGTTAGAGACCTAATATTTAATAAACCACATTTAATTTTTAAATTATGAGGAGGAACAGAGGCCAGATCATTCAGTTTAGAGGCTTTATGTTTAATTTGAGTTTTACCAGTATTTTGCTTAATCACTTTGGGATGCTTATACATTATATTTTTATTTACTTTGGAGGGAGCAGACAACGATTCTGTGATGGGGAAGACAGGGGCTAAGTTGAGGGGTGGCGGATGAAGAGGAGCTGCAGAGAGACATGTAAGACTGCGACTTCTGGTATGTTCATCACAAACACAGACAACACCATCACAATCACCATAACACAGTAACACACACAATAACAACCTTTTTTCATTGAAGACACATTGTAACTAGAAAAGCACTCGGAGAGCGCAGACCTCCGCCAAGTGCCACAGTTCCCCCCATACAGTGTTTGTGTGTATGTTTTCAGATTCCTTGACCATGAAAACATATGACTAGCAATTTGATTGACAATGATATGATTAGTGGTTCAGTAGTTATTCAGGAAAATGACATTTTCTGTAATGGCGGCCACAGTTCCCCCCATACAGTGTTTGTGTGTACGTTTTCAGATTCCTTGACCATGAAAACATATGACTAGCAATTGGATTGACAATGATATGATTAGTGGTTCAGTAGTTATTCAAGAAAATGGCATTTTCCGTAATGGCGGTTTTCTTGTGGACGGTGATCCGGATCACCACCAAAATGTAATCAGTTCTTCCTTGTACCATTTCCAACAACGCCTGAAAGTTTCATCGAAATCCGTCCAAAACTTTTTGAGTTATCTTGCTAACCAACAGACAGACAAACAGACAGACAGACAAACCCCGGCAAAAACATTACCTCCTTGGCGGAGGTAATAATATTACTGCCCTTTATTTTTATATTGCTCAAAAATCATTTCTTTATATGTTGATTTAAATATACTGTATGGATGCTTGGACATTGCCTGTGTTTCTCCCCCAACCCATTCCACAATTTTACCCCACACAGACACACAAAAACCCTTCCTAGTAGATCTTACTAAGTGCATTTTAAATTTTGTGTTCCCCCGTAAATTATATTTCCCTTCTCTCTCTCACTGAAAAGATTTTGTATACTTTGTGGCAAAAGGTTTTTACTGACTTTAAACATTAATTGTGCTGTATAATAATGAACCAGATCCCATAATTTCAATAACCTTGAATGTAAAAACAATAAATTAGTATATTCAAGATACCCGACTTTGTGTATAACACGGACTGCCCTTTTTTTTTTGTAATATTAGCAATGAATTAAGTGTACTTTTATAATTGTTACCCCAGACCTCTATACAATGGTTCAAGTATGGAAGTACTAATGAGCAATACAAGATATGAAGTGATTTGTAATCTAGGACCTGCTTAATTTTATTTATAATTGCAATATTTTTTGCAACTTTGTTTTGTATGTATCTGACGTGTGGTTTCCAACTAATTTTATCATCTAGTATTACACCCAAAAACTTGATCTCCTTAACTTTTTCAATAATCACATTATCTATATGAATATGTACATCTTCTTTATTTTTACAATTACCAAATATCATTACCTTAGTTTTATCTATATTTAGTGATAATTTATTACAATCCATCCATTTTTTAAGCTTATTTAATTCATTATTTAGAGTATGGATTAGTTGATTACAATTATTTCCAGAATAAAATATATTAGTATCATCAGCAAATAATATTATTTTTAATAATTTAGAAACTTGGAATATATATTTATATATTAAATAATTTGGGGCCCAATACTGGCCCCTGGGGGACCCCACAGGCAATTCCCATACACCCAGACAGATATTCTCCCATCTTCACAAACTGTTGTCTCTCAGATAGATAACTTGTAACCCAATTCAGAGCCATTCCCCTAATACCATATATTTGCAGTTTATTAAGAAGTATTGAATGATTTATTGTATCAAATGCTTTTCAAAAATCTATAAATACACCAACTGCATATTTTCCTTGATCTAATGCATTTATTATTTCCTCTGTTGCTTCCATTATCGCCAACGATGTTGTACTCTTGGCTCTAAATCCATATTGGTTCTGATTAAGCACATCGTGTTTATTTAAAAAGTTTTCTAATCTGTTGTTGAAAAGTTTTTCCAGAATCTTTGAAAATTGTGGGAGAAGCGATACTGGTCTGTAGTTTGTGTAGTGGTGTTTATTTCCTTGCTTGAATAATGGTATTATTGACCTTCATCTTCACACCCATTGTGGATTGGGGGGAGGATGTGGGGGTAGTGGAGGACTACAGATACCTGGGTGTCATGATCAGCAATGGACTGGGCTGGAAATCTAACACCAATGCTGTGTACAAGAAGGGGATCAGCAGACTCTACTTTCTGAGGAAGCTGGGCTCCTTCAATGTGTGCAGTGAGATACTGGAGCTTTTCTACCAGACCGTTGCTGCCAGAGACATCTTCTTTGCTGCTGTTTATTGGGGTAGCAGTATCAGAGCCAGCGACACCAACAGACTTGACAAGATTATCAAGAAGGTTGGTTCTGTAATTGGACTCAGGCCAGAGACCTCTGAGTCCATGGTGGAGACAAGGACACTGAACAAACTGTTATCCATCAGAGACAATCCTGATCACCCCCTACACCACACACTGGACAGATAGCAGAGCACTTTCTCCAGCAGACTACTAGAGCTCCACTGCCGAACGGTCAGATAACGGAAATCTTTCCTGACACATTCCATTTCACTTTACAATAACTCACTCTAATGTTAAATTTTGGTCATAACAATGCTGCCATACTGCACCTTACAGTCTAACTGGTACCTCACATTTCACCCTGCACCTTATAATCCTTTGTGCAGTCAGTACTATCCATAGATTCATAAGGATTATCATCTATCTAACCTAGTAGTAGCCTATGTAGTATATAAAGTTATCAAAGCAATTTTTACTTCCCGTGTCCACTGGTTCTGTCGTTTTTCCGCTTCCTATTCATTGTGTATTGTAAATTCAATGGAAAGCATTTGGGTCTGGACCAGTGAAAACCGGACAGTGGTGTGCACAATCTCCTGTGGGTTCCCCACAGCTCATTTGCATAGTCATTACGATCGGTCATGATATTTTCATGCATCGGAGGCAGCACTCTCGTCCTGAACTTTTAAACCAGCAGTTTTTGATTTCAAATAACAAATTGACAGACTTAACCTACTATTTCTCATACAAAGTGGTGGTAGAAACACTTTTTGCTGGTTTGTTTTAAAGCTGTGGAGACCAAGGACGCCATATTGTCCGGTAGCAACCGAGAGCTGACGACCGCCCACGGACGGACCCGTCGACCAATCCAATGAACCAGCCAGCTGGAGGAGAAGACGGGGGTGGGGAGGGGGCAGATCTGTACGTTACCTGTTGCTGTGAAAACATGGAGAAATTAGTAACCATCTGTTTCGGGCAGCACGGTGGCGCAGTGGTTAGCACAGTGGCAGCACAGCAAGAGGGTCATGGGATCGATTCCACCCTTGACCATCGTGGGTTCGATCCCACCCCCAGACCATCGGTGACCCTTCTGTGTGGAGTTTGCATGTTCTCCCCGTGTCTGCGTGGGTTTACTCCGGGCACTCCGGTTTCCTCCCACATGCCAAAAACATGCAAGTTAGGTTAATTGGCATCAAAACTGGGGATTCTAAATTGTCCTTAGGTATGGATGTGAGAGTGAATGGTTGTCTGTCTCTCTGTGTTGGCCCTGTGATGGACTGGCGATCTGTCCAGGGTGTACCCTGCCTCTCGCCCAAAGATGCTGGGATAGGCTCCAGCCCCCCCGCGACCCGAAAGGATTAAGCGGTAGAAGATGGATGGATGGATGGATGTTTCAGGCAACCTGATACTTTATGACCAGTCCTTGCCATTATACAGAAACAACATACAAAGAAACGAGGCAGGAACATGGGCTCATCCAGCCGAAACTCACAAACCAGGCAGTCAAATTCGCCATGCATTGTGCGGGTGTGTAGGATTGGGTGAACCCTAAATCGGCTACGACGACGACAAGGTCGCCTTTTGTAGCGCAAATATACCAGCACTAGTTAAAACAGACTTATCAATCTGCTCATGGTTAATAATGACTATTCCAGTATTTCCTCCCGCATTGCTCTGACTCCATCTCTCCGAGAACTCTACCGGCCCCATGCCCACGCCCCTTTCCCACACCTCAGTGGTACCAGTGACCAATTTCTTACCGAACAATCAGGACCAGTAGACACATAGCATTACTCCTTTTCTATTATGCTGTGTGTATTTCTGTTGGTTTGGATCATCTACTGTGTCATGCTGCTGTTACACTGTAATTTCCCAGTTTGGGATCAATAAAGTCTATCTATCTATCTATCTATCTATCTATCTATCTATCTATCTATCTATCTATCTATCTATCTATCTACTGTATCTGTATCTCCCATTATTTTGGCCTTTTTTTGGTACATTTTGGCTGTAATAGCCAGGTAGATTGGGCTACTAATGTTAGCTTGGTTCATCAACCATGGCCAGGTCTTCATACCTAGAAGGCATCGCATGTGCTGGATAGGCCGATGGATCAGCCCACTAGCATTTGCTTAACTGGAAGTCACGGTCTAATGTTATGGTTGTTTTTAGCTCATTCCAGTGAAGCTGAAAGGAGCTAATGTGATGATGTGGCATTCGTCTGTTCATCTGTATGTCTGTCTGTCACCCACATTTCATGGGAATTGCTAATCCTTCTAGGCATTTGCCTCAATGCTCACCAAACTCGCTCACAATTATCCTCAGGTGGGTCTGCATCCAGATTGTGCTCAAGGTCAGATGTGGGCACTTGTGTGATTTGAAAAAAGTCACTCCTCCTCCTAGGAAATTGCCTCGATGATTGCCAGACTCACTCACAATAATCCTCAGGTCGGTCTGCATCAAGGCTGTGCTCAAGGTCAAAGGTCAATAGATCTGGGCACTTGCATCATTTTGGACAAAATCACGACTCCTCCAAAGTAATCACCATGATTCTGACCAAACCTACTCACAATGACCCTCAGGTGTATCTGCTTCCAGGTTGAGGTCAAGGTCATTGTCAAACATCAGAAGATCTGGGCATTTGTGAGTTCACAAAAAATGTTACAAATCTTCATATGAGGAAACTTTATTAAACCAAAACTAGATGAAATGTAAGATGTATTTTAGTTTTTCCCCTTTTGTAGTTCTCTCTGAAAAACTAGTCATGTAGTATTTGTATATGTACTAAAATATGTCCTTAACCTCTTTTGCATGGGCCTCCTATGCACAAGTAACTATTATACCTTGTTAAAGCTAAATACCTTGAATTCTGTTACTGGAAAAAAAAAAGTGAAAATGTGTTTGATGACTTCCCTGAATGAAGATAGTGTTCCGTGGCTAAACTTAAACCTTCAAGGACCTTCAGTCTCAGAGACATTCTAGCCACAGTTTCATTGAATACCTTTCACATGAATGGTGCTGATGCCATGATTGCAAAACACTGTAGATGAAGCAAAGTCATTCAAACTTTATTGCTAATTATAAATAATGAGACATCTCTCTAAAGCAGGCAGATGGCCTTGAAACAAATCACAGTTTTTGTGTTTATTGTGCATTCCTGCAATGTTTTTTTTAATAGCACAGCCAGAGTCATTCTGACTGTGATAACATAAGGAAATGTTTTTTTCAATAGAGCAATGTACCTTGACTCCTTGTTCCTGAGTTTACAGCCCTGTGTTTCTGGAAGTGTTCAGACAGCAATTATGTTTGTGTATTTTTTAACCAGGATGTTGAGGGGGAAGAAAACGGGAAGTTAAATGCATCAAATGGTGAACCTTGAACAAAAGGAGAACCGAATCAAAGTGTGTGTCTATGTAATGAACACTTAGCTGACCTGAGTAACCATCTCTTTACATAAAGACAATGGAGACAGTGCCATTTAATGTGCATGCTAACCCTCTTGCAGCATTAAGCTGGATTTATGCACCTGCATCACGAAGACGCCGTTACTGACGTACATTACCGATGCAGTGATCAGCAGTTTTTTCTTGTGTTGGATGGAATGCATTGTTTTGTTGCCAAAACAGAATTCAGCCAATATGTAAAGTGATTTGTGTTCATCTTGTGTTGTTGTTTATTAAATGGTGACAGACAAGCGCAGATTGTGATGGAGTTGGAGCTAATAAATGTCAAGAAAAAGCAACTTTTTATATGATCGGTGCACAGAGAAAAAAAGAAGTCAGAGAAAAAGGTGCGTGCAACCACCGCCGCAGCCATTATTTGGCAATCTTTGTAATTACTGGGGTTATGATGAGCCATAACATGTTCTGTATGTGCTCACTTCCTCAAAATTCTTTTGAATTTTGACAATTGTTTAACCGATTTGCTTTGGAAGTTGTGCCACCGTGAATGGGCAGAGTGAAGCAGCAACGAGAAGCAGAAAATGTGAAGGAGGAGACAAAGGGGACCAATCACAGCTCTTATGGTCTGTGTCGCCGATGTGCACGTTGGGCGACGTAGCGGGATATTGCGACGATGCTACGTCAATGCTGTCACAGTTGCGATGTGAATGCATAAATCCAGCTTTAGCCCTGTTTCCACTACAAGAACCAGTTTTAGGGGATAGGAACTTGATAAGTGCTGACCCTGTATCTGGGTTTTAAGGAGGACAATCAGGGGAATCAACAACAGGTGAGAACACACAGGGGAAGGGACTCACACTTATAAGACAGACAGAGAACGGGGACTGGGCACACAAAAACAAATGGAAGGAAACACAGACAAGAAGGGAGAATAAACGGTAGGAACAAGACCAAAAAGACGAAACAGGAGTTAAGGCCTAACTACATAAAACCAGAAATAAATGTAGCCAAGGAGAATCACAAAACCTGAAAATAAACTGCAAATCATAACCATGCAATCACCAGGGAATATCTTTCAAAATATAACAAAGATCACCTTAAGCGACGCAAGAACACAGGAAATCATTTCAGAATAAAACAAAAATCAGGACAAACTAAACAAAATGAAAATGGCACAGGGAATACTTTAATCATAAATCTGGGACTAAACGAGAACAAATCTTAATGTAAAAATTTCAAAATAACAACAACTAAAGGGCAGTCAGAAAGTGCATACCTCGGCCAAGGCTCCGTCTCTCCCTCCCTTTGTCCTCCCCTCCATCCCTTTGTCTGTCCATATCGCCATCCATCTGTACATTGTGAGATAGGGCCTTGGCGGAGGTATGCACTCATGGATCACCTCCAACATCTAATGAGTTCATCTTTGGGCAAAGAACCACCTCTGGTGAAAATTTCACCCCAAATCCATCCAGTAGTTTTGGAGTATTGTTGCTAACAATCTGCGAGAAGATAAGAGCCTTGGAGGAGGAATGCATTTTGAGATCATCACCAAAATCTAATCATGTGTTCAGTCTGCCATTACACACCTTTCCTGAAAATTTAAATAAAAGGTGTTATATAAATGCAGAAACAACAGCAAAAACAATATGACTACATAATAATAATAATAATAATAATAATAATAATAATAATAATAATAATAATAATAATAATAATAATAATAATAATATTAAGACTGTCATAACTGTACTGACCATACATTGGGGATGGGCAATTCCACCTTAAATCAACAACATGGTTTATTGAGTCATTCAGATCATTTTTCGTTTTCGTTTTTTTTTTCTCCTCTGTTCTCCATTACAGTTTACTGACAAGGTTCATAATTATTAAGCAATATTACACAGCAGTGTGGTATCATTCCATTTTTATTTTTTTTTTGCAGTTATCAACTATAAATTCAAATAGTATCCATGTTATCTACCACAACAAATTTGTAAGAAATATGACCATGACAAAGGCACAGGAGCTCACCTGGCATGCTGACAGATATGGACAAGTTCCTCTAAGCATTTGCTTTCAAATTTTGATCATGATATCCTTTTAGTGTCAGATCAAAGAGTACCGGGTTGTTTGATGCAGAAAAGTTCAGCCTCCACCTCCTTCACCATCACCTACCATTGTTGTCTTCCTGTACCGGCATCCTATGTCCTGCCCTTCCTTAATTCTGATTGGCTGCTTAGAAAGGTCTGACACTGACGAGCACAGCTGTACAGTAGTCTGACAAGTTGAACTTTATTCAGCCCTGAGCACCACCACAAAAAGCGGCCACCGCTTAAAGCGTTTCCAAGCCGAGGGCACTCAGTGCTGTTAATACTGGACTACATAGGGAATGAATAGAAAATAGTCACCCACAGCAGAAAAAATGAGTTTGGTGGACACACCCCCTAATACTTTTTCTGCAGTGTTTGGCTTCTGGGTTGCCGAGGCACGTGGCCGTATGGTGTGACCACACACGTAACTGAGTGGACATGTCTTAAAGGGGCAGTACATGAAAAGCACCAGATTAATATATGAAATAATATTCAAAAAACTCCTGCATCCACATCGTGACCCAAATCACCACCAAAGTCTAATCATCTGTTCCCCGTGCTGTTACACACCTTCATCAAAATCCGTTCATAATTTTTGAGTTGGGTGTGCTCCAACTTTAGAGGGATCACACTCCTCAGCCTCCCTGGGAAGGTCTATGCCAAGGTACTGGAGAGGAGAGTCCGGCCGTTGGTCGAACCTCGGATTCAGGAGGAGCAATGTGGTTTTCGTCCTGGCCGTGGGACATCGGACCAGCTCTTTACCCTCTCGAGAATTCTTGAGGGTTCGTGGGAGTTTGCCCAACCAGTTTACATGTGTTTTGTGGACTTGGAGAAGGCATTTGACCGCGTCCCTCGTGGATTTTTGTGGGGGGTGCTTCGGGAGTATGGGGTATCGGGCTTGTTGTTACGAGCTATTCGGTCTCTGTACGACCGTTGTGAGAGTTTGGTTCGTATTGCCAACACTCGGTCGGAGTCATTCACAGTGAGAGTTGGACTCCGCCAGGGCTGCCCTTTGTCACCGATCCTGTTCATAATTTTTATGGACAGGATTTCTAGGCGCAGCCAGGGAATGGAGGGTGTCATGCTTGGTGACCACAGGATCTCATCTCTGTTGTTTGCAGATGATGTTGTCCTGTTGGCTTCATCCAGCAATGACCTACAGCTCTTGCTGGGACGGTTTGCCGCTGAATGTGAAGCGGCTGGGATGAGAATCAGCACCTCCAAGTCAGAGTCCATGGTCCTCAGCCGGAAAAAGGTGGATTGTCCTCTCCGGGTTGGGGACAGGCTCCTGCCCCAAGTGGAGGAGTTTAAGTATCTTGGGGTCTTGTTCACGAGTGAGGGGAAAATGGAGCGAGAGATCGACAGACGGATTGGAGCAGCATCTGCAGTGATGCGGACGTTGTACCGGTCTGTTGTGGTGAAGAGGGAGCTGAGTTCTAAGGCAAAGCTGTCGATTTACCAGTCAATCTACGTTCCTACTCTCACCTATGGTCACGAGCTTTGGGTAATGACCGAAAGAACGAGATCGCGGATACATGCGGCTGAAATGAGCTTTCTCCGTAGGATTGCTGGACTCACCCTCAGAGATAGGGTGAGGAGCTCAGTCATCCGGGAGAGGCTCAGAGTAGAACCGCTGCTCCTCCACATTGAAAGGAGTCAGTTGAGGTGGTATGGGCATCTGATTAGGATGCCTCCTGGACGCCTCCCACTTGAGGTGTTTCAGGTACGTCCCACTGGGAGGAGACCCCGGGGCAGACCCAGGACTCGGTGGAGAGACTATGTCTCCCAGCTGGTCTGGGAACGCCTTGGTATCCCCTCTGAAGAGCTGGAGCAGGTGGCTGGGGAGAGGGAAGTCTGGGCTTCTCTACTTGAACTGCTGCCTCCGCGACCCGGACCTCCGGAAAAGCGGTAGAAGATGGATGGATGGATTTTTGAGTTATGTTGCTAACAGACAAACCAACCAACACCACTAAAACCATTACCTCCGTCCTCCCTTGATGGAGGTAAAAATCAAGTCTAAGACCATGCAACATTTGTCCACTCTTCTATTGTCCAATTTTGGTGAGCCTGTGTGAAATGTAGCCTCAGTTTCCTGTTCTTAGGAGTGGCACCTGTTGAGGTCTTGTGCTTCTGTAGCCCATTTGCTTCAGGGATTTTTGTGTTGTGCCTTCAGTGTTGCTCTTCTGTACTCCTAGGTTGTAATGAGTGGTTATTTGAGCTACTGTTGCCTGTCAGCTCAATCAGTCTGGCCATTCTCCTCTGACCTTTGGCATGAACAAGGCACCTGGGCCCAGAGAACAGCTACTCACTGGATATTTTCTCTTTTTCCGACCATTCTCTGTAAACACTAGAGATGGTTGTGTGAAAATCCCAGTAGATCAGAAATTTCTGAAATACTCAGACCATGATGTCCGGTTTGAATTTCAACAGCAAGTCTTGACCATGTCTACATCCCTAAATGCATTTGGCTGATTAGATATTTGCATTAACAAACACTTGCGCAGGTGTTCCTATTGAAATGGCCAGTGCATGGTATGATGTTTAATCAAAGGTCTATTATCAAATATAGCCCTTCCAATTCATTTTGCTTTTTCATGATCCATATGTTTCATCACATAAAAATTTGTGATCTAAACATTTAACTCCTTTTCCGTAAAGAAAGTAATACAACCAAATGATAAAATGCACCAATTATTTTCTCCTCACAAGTGTACTGTGTAAAATATACAGTAAAAGCATGCACACATTACATTGCTGAGTACTGTAAATTGTCCCCATACAGAAACAGGCTCTAGGGGAGGTGGGAAATGGAGCATGGTGTGAGATCAGCGCACCACTGACTACTCAACCATGGAACAACTAAAGCCTAGTGAACATTGCACTTGTGTTTAACCCTGAATAACTATGTGCAACAACAACTGTGAAAACTCTGGCCTCGTTACTTTTCATACTATGCACTGTATTGCATGTAGGCATTATTTAGAAAATGCCAGCCGCAGGTTAGCTCAGTTTAACATAAACAATGAAAGACATCATATTTTCTTGTGTAAATTGTACAAAAAAATGTGTTTATAAATGTGAATGAAAGAGAATCGTAGTTATCTTGTCCTCCTGGTGTTTATGCTAAGCTGTAGAGAAGCCTTCAGGACCAAAAGCATCAGATATCACAAACAGACATTCTTACAAAATGACAAAGCAAATAGACTTAGCTGTGGTGATGTAACTCATTGGTTTATGCAATCTGGTTTAAAGCTGTGAGCTGATCATTTTGATTGTTGCCATGTTAGTGTTTCAAAACTGGACAGTATGAGCCTCTGCTGCTTTCACACCAAAATAAGTGAGTCGACCTGTGAGTTTGTAAACACCCAATAAACATAATTAAAAACAAAAACAAACCCCCACTGATTCCTTCCCTCAGACTTGGTTTCTATCCCAAGCAGACAAGCTTGCATTTGTTTCTTCCCTCTACGTTTCTTCACGTCTGTCGTCATCACATCCATGGTGGTTCCAGTCCAGGAAGAAAGCAAGACAAGTCAGTCAGTGTTTGTTCCTCTGTCCCAGCTCGACTTATTCTTCAATTGCTGGCTTGATGCATACATCATCACTTTACTTCACACTTTCAACAGTGTGTGACATTTACAACACTGCCGATCAGAGATGGAACCGATTAAAAGCCAACGTCATTTGGCCAGAGACTGAATATCGAGTGACTGTGTTCATTCTGCCTACAAAGCCCCGGTGATGGTGAGTTTTTAGGGGATTCTGGCCTGTGGGAAAGGGCCTTCACTGAGAAAAAGTGTTCAATGCACGCCAGTCACAAGACATGTCCTAAAGTTTGGTTCACATTACATGACTTTCAGCCTGATAATTAGATCTGTGACTAGTTGTAGTTATCTCAACCCCATATCCTTGGTCTGGACAGCTGCAAAGATTTGGTCTAATTGGCTCAGTGACTGGTTCAAGACTCTGATCAGGTAGGTATCTAGCATGTAAAATATCTGCCAAGTCGCATGTGAGGCACAGTCAGTGAAACAGTGAAGGACACAGGATGAAGGTATGGAGAGACGTCACAGAGCCTGAAGAGGGGAGAACAAAAGGGAAACTGTTTTCTAAAGGCTGGCATTGGGCTTTTTTATTTAATTTAATGTATTTGTATTCTATTTTATCATTGTGCTTTTTTTCCAAAATAATCACAGTGCAAACAACTGGTAATGCTCCCCCCACCCAGCTTTCATTTCAGAACTCTTGTTTCAAATGAGGGTCACATCATTTTCTTCATCTCTTCTCCTAAATTGTGTCCTGTCCAAGACCTGGTGGCCCAGTGTGTAACACCCAGTCACAGCTCAGTCACGTAGCATGAACTAATGACTCACAGACACAAGTCAGAAGGCTTTGTAGTGTGGCCTGAACATCTGATCTGTCATGTAGTGTGAACTAGGCTAAAGACATACAGTATCTTGATTATTGCCTATTTTACTCTTATTGTAACACCGCAATATTACATGAATAGCATTCTATGCTGGATAAGACGTACAGTCAGTGACTAACCCTGAATTTACACGGACTCCGGATGCAGTTCGCTGCAGATGCAGTGCGGACAGGGCCTTGCAACAGTCCCCACCTGCTCCGTTTTTTTGTATTGACCTGGCATGGGTCAGAGCAGGGTTCGGAACACAAGATTATGCAAGAATTGTCATATTGATAAACTAGTCAACTCACGTGCACTGACCACATCAGAGAAAAACTCACTTGACACAGAGAAGCAAAGTTTAAACAATTTATTAATTTCAAAACCTGGAGCACAGTTAAGGAAATCATCACTCGCCAGAGGAAGACTAGGCCTGTGGGGAGAGACGAGAGCAAATTAACCCCTTGCACTCCGGTCAATTTCCCTAAAAATGCCAAAAAATAATGTGCCCAAAGTAAATCGAAAGCTGTTCTTCAACCCTTTGCAGCATCTTCATGGGGCTGGTCTCATTTAAAAGAAAACACTTTGAATTTTTTGGCAAAAAAAAACATGATCTCTCTAAGTGTTCTGGCCACTGAGTAACAGTCATCTAAACATAGTGAACTTGAAGAAAATAAATTTGGCCTTGGTGTTTTTTTGGATACAAATGCTTGCAAATAACACACAGCTTCAGATCTGGGCTGGAAAATGCAACAGAAATGTAGAACCAAGTGTTATCCAGCTGAGGTCAAAATTTTGTAACAATACCACAAAAAATGAATATTTTACACAGCTTTGTTCTGAAGGCTGTTCCCAGGCGTTTTGGAACTGTGCCAAATTGTGCCAAATGGCACAGTTTGGAAAAACGTCTGTAACTTTTGAATGATTCAATGTAGAATCTTCATTTTGGGCTCTAATGAAAGGTCACATTCAGGGCTGTGTCTGTGTGTGTGTGTGTGTGTGTGGGGGTTGTCCACCCCCCCGCTACAGAGGACGGAGATCCACCCTAGCTACATGACGGATTACACTCGGATGTGGCATGTTTCCACAGCAGCGCTGTCACCGCGGCTCCCCCCCTGCCCCCGCTACAGAAGAGGAGCGGCGGGGGGGGGCGTTCACGGTCCGGAGGCGGCGAAGAACCGTGTAACGCAGCGCACGTACTTCGGACATCGTGCGCCGCACAGTTGTAATTTACCGATCGGTCAAGTCATTTTTGATTACAATTTTCAGGGCTAAAAAATAATTTGGCTTATAACACCTTACCTCTTCACAGCCACATTGTCCTGGCCAACTTCTCTTCCTCATTGTCAGACGAACCGACGCTGGTCCGCTCGTGGTTCTGGTCTCGCGACCTGGTCAAAACATAATTCCATGATTGTGGTTTTGGCGAATGATTTACGACCTTCGTCGTCGGCCTCCGTTGGTCTATGATGACCATATAACAGAATCCTAAACACTATGCTGGAATTAAAAAAACAATAATAAAGCACTGCCTGTGGCTGCTGAAGCAGTCTCTCTTCACCCAGCTTTAGACAAAACAGCTCAGCGAACTTCTGTGCTTCAATTGGCTCGCAGCCGTTGGGAGGCAGGTCCTTCTGGCTAGGTTTTCATTCATTGGTTCTTCAAGGTTTCAGAAACCCAATTCAAAGCTCTTATTAGTCGAATGAGAGGTCAATCAGATGAACTAATCTGTTCGGCTGTGTCTGCAGCGCCACACCACCTACATCACTACCATCAGGATCATGCGTCTGAGTCCTGCGTCCTGCATCGTGCGCTCTCGTGCGCCCTCGTGCGCCCTAGGACGCAGAGACTTGTCCGTCCGCAGTACAACGGAGCGCAAGAGGTTAATATGAGGAGGGAGGAAGGGAAGTGGAAAGACAAATCTGCCACTTACTTGTGTCACGGTGGCCCTCACGGACCACCAGAAGACGCCACAGTCACCAGTGAGTTTTGCAGTGATGTTTATTAACAGTGCAGGTTAGGCAGGCATCAGAATTACACACAAAGGAATGGGTACGTCTGAGCCGGGGAGCACCCGATGCGCCAGACGAATAATAGTGAAGGCAAAGTCACACAGAATGTACCTTACCAACGGGACCGTTAACAGGCGGGTTACAGGAGATTCCCAAGTCCGTTAACGGGAACAAACAGAGATAAACAGGAATCAACAAAAATCAACAGAGACTGCCGCATCGGGAAGCATTCAGCACCTGCTTTTATCTCTGGCAGCTAATGACCCCGATGCAGCACAGCTGCTCCGTTTGACAGCAGCGCAGCAGCTGACTTTGACAGCAGGGAGCTCCCCCGGGCGCTTTCACAATAAGAGCTAGAAGGAATCCTCTGCTGCCAAAGCCAGGGAAATATGATACAAGACCTGAGTGTGGACGAAACCGACACTCGGGCTATGACAGTACCTCTCCCTCGAGGCCGAGCTCTGAGCGGCCCGAGTAACACCCAAGCCCCCCCCACCCCCCCTAGGGTGGGCGGATGGGGTGCTGGCAGGAGGGAGAGAGACAAAAAAAAAGGACAAGCAAGTAACAGAGGACCAACAAGGCAGTAGAGACAGAAAAAAAAAAAACATACTCCCTTGAATGTGGGTGACAAGAACAGAATCAGATAGGCAGTATATACTGTATATTGGCAAACAACAAATTGACATTAGGCGGAGGGAAAAGAACCACCAAACACAGAAACAACAAAGGAGTGAGCCACAAAAATCACAAATCAACCCCCCCCCCCCCCCGCACACCCCAACAGTCTCACAGACGTAATCAGAACCCCAGGAAGGGTGCAGTCCTGACCCTGAGGGATGGGGGCAAAAGGTTCGGGGGGTCGTCCGGCATCAAGTGGCCACAGAACAGGGAGGGGGAAAAAGGACAGTTCGGGCGGCCTACCCCGGTCCCATGCTTGGAAGCAGAGAGTTTCAGGCGGCTGGACCAGGTCGCCACACAGGGAGTTCAAAATGTCGGGGGGGCCGGCCCAGAGAGCCAAACCGGCGAGACAGTCCTTCAGGCGGCCTCCCCGCATTGCTAGCCCACCAGAACCGTTGGGGAGAAGTAGCCGGCGGTTCCGTTGAAAAAGGGAGAGACGAGGGGGAACCGGGCGGAGCGTTCGGGACCCCAACGGCCCCAGGTGGAGATGGGTTGCGCGCCTCAGGAGGAGGGTGATGGTGGTGATGAGGATGAAGAAAGGGATGAGTCTGTCCAGCATCCGGCGGCAGGGGATCTGCAGCTCCCACACCGAACCTGGAACCAGCTGGTGCTGCACCCGAGTCGGACCCCGATTGGGCCGGAACCGAACCCACGGGGAACCCCGATCGGGCCTCCGGTGCACCCACGTCGGACCCCGATTGGGCCGGAAACGAACCCACGGTGGACCCCGATTGGGCCGGAAACGAACCCACGGTGGACCCCGATTGGGCCTCCGGTGCACCCACGTCAGACCCCGATTGGGCCTCCGGTGCACCCGCGATGGACCCGGCTTGGGCCTCCGGCGCAGCTCTGCTGATGATCTCCTCCCCCGAACCTGGAGCCTCCCACTCGGTGACGCTGACCCGTTCCACGCCGGCGACACTGAAACAAAGCTCAGGGACAGGAAAACCGGGATCAGCATCACCGGTAGCAACGGAACCCAGCGAGACGAGCTCGGGCGCAGCGGGCGGCTGCTCCTCACTCACCTCCCCGAGAAGCAAGCAAAAATGCTCAGAGGTTGAGAATTACACACAAAGGAATGGGTACGTCTGAGCCGGGGAGCACCCGATGCGCCAGACGAATAATAGTGAAGGCAAAGTCACACAGAACGTACCTTACCAACGGGACCGTTAACAGGCGGGTTACAGGAGATTCCCAAGTCCGTTAACAGGAACAAACAGAGATAAACAGGAATCAACAAAGATCAACAGAGACTGCTGCATCGGGAAGCATTCAGCACCTGCTTTTATCTCTGGCAGCTAATGACCCCGATGCAGCACAGCTGCTCTGTTTGACAGCAGCGCAGCAGCTGACTTTGACAGCAGGGAGCTCCCCCGGGCGCTTTCACAATAAGAGCTAGAAGGAATCCTCTGCTGCCAAAGCCAGGGAAATATGATACAAGACCCGAGTGTGGACGAAACCGACACTCGGGCTATGACAACTTGAGTGGAGCAGAGACCCTGACAGAGAGACCCAGCAGGAATAGACGAACCAGCAGGGTGAAGCTGGCTGGGAGTAGGAGAGGAGAAGGAGCTGGGTGGTGTCTGACTGGGTGGAGACAGGTAGCCAAGGCGGGATGAGGATGATGGAGCAGGTGAGCAACAACAATCCCCGAAGACGCACCGCACTGATGGCAGGAACCTTTGAGGAGAAGAAGAGAGAGGAATTCAGCATAAATCCTCTGACACAATAAAGTAACTTACTTGCTACGTTGCAGGCAGTATACCCAACGAGCCAGCGCTAAAGCCTCTGCTTGATGGTCCTTTATGCGCTGGCAAGGAAGGAGTGGCAGGTGCGTCTAATCACACAGGTGCATTAATTACCTGAGGAGTCAGGGAATCCTAATCAGGAGGGAGGGGGCATGTGGTCACCTGAACATGACAAGAATTATATAAAATATCACAAGATCTCAAGAAAGACTGAAGAGAGACCGAGGGGAACTGATTTTAATCACGTGATAACAACAAGGAAGCTGATGTACCGACTTTTTGTGCTCTAAATAATACGTAAGTAGCCCGTTAATTTTAATTCTATTAAGTGTTTGTATCTTATGTCAAAGTTTGTACCTTCTCTGACACAGTGGTGGAGGAGTAGCATTGTTTTTAATTTCTTTATATAGTTTTAACCCTCTGAGTGTGTATGTTGCCGAACTGCGACATAACCCCTAGTGATCAAGAGTGGTAAATATTTTTTGTCGATAAAATAGTTCAGACTTCCAAGGCTATAACTTGAAAGTTGCAAGAGATAATGGCTCACTGTCAATTAGAAAGATGTAAAATATGATCCAAAGTTTCAGATAGGAATAAATTTTTGCATCTAATTTGCATAATGTCGCGGCACCTCTTTAAATTCCATAACTCAGTCAATACTGGACTTTGGACATATTTACACAAAGAATGGTTAAGTCTTTTGACACCACTTTTTTTTACAGAGGTACCTCATCATCTTATCTTCAAAGTATATGAACAAGAAATCAATACACTTTAAAAAAAACTCGAAATAAATCACTTACTGTTGACAAAGGGGGGCTGGCTGGCTGGGTGAATGGCTGGCTGGCATGGTTGATGCATTTTCACACATCATGGTCCATTTTTTGTGTTCTGTAAGTAATTTAAAGTTTGTACTACATCTACAAAGTCTTATGATTATCCCACACAAATTTCGCTTGTATCCCACAGCTATTTTCGGCCTACAAAGCCGGAAAAGTGATGGTGACGATCGCGGACATATTAGCTTTCTGGGCTAAATGCTAAAACAGGAAAAGGAAATGAGGAGTTATTCTTCTTTGGTGTATTACGTGTCATCCACTGAGTCCTCCAACGGATGTCTGCCACCTTTTGAAACTGGAAAATCAGTACAATCAGTACAAATCCCCAAGGCAGACGATCATGTCAGAGTGAGAAGACAGGCACAGTGCCGCGCTCTGCCCCTAGGGGCACGAAAATTCTCACACTCAAAGAGTTAAGTCTGTGCAAATAAACAAAATAAATGAAATGAAATAGCCCTCAGAAAATAATGGATGATCCTTAAACAAACAGCTATTCAATATCGTGCAATATCGTGGCATTTCCTTGCGGACTGGATCCGGCATCCATCAAAAATAGACTCCTTGCTTTTAATTGGCGAATCAAATCTGACAAACAGGATTCATTTCGCAGTGGCCCAGACTAAGTTGGGATTAGAAAATTGACGAGAATGGGAACTATATGCTGCGGAGGCTGGATCGCATCCATAACGGACTGCATCCGGAGTCAGTGTAAATCCAGGGCAAGACAAGGGATGGCTCAGTTCTCAAATGTTTGTTTGCATGTTTGTCTGGTAAGCCATTGGCTTATATTATATTGTTTTATTTTTAAATGACATGTTCTTATGTGTCTTGTTTTAATGGTGAAACCATAGACAAATTTCCATATTTGTGGTTAATAAAGGTTTTTTTTTTTAATTTGTAAATAAGCAGCATCATTTTTTTGTCCTCTCCAGCATCTTGGCAAGTAGAACAAATATGTGCTTGCCATGTTGTGCCAGATTTACTTTGCCAAAAGAAGCTCTGCTCTTATTTGATATATGCTGTAGATAGTATTTATATACTCCTCTTGCTGTATAATAACTTTAATACTTTATTTAAATTGTTTTACATATGTTGGACCTGACAGAGGGGAATGGGGGATGGAATTGAAGGAATATGAAGTGGTCAGAAGGGGTGGGGGGCTGAGACGGTGCGGAGAGAGAGAGAAAGGAAAAAACCAAAGGGAGAGAAAACACAAGACACAATTGCTGCTTCTGAGAAGATCTCAGCACAGGCCTGATAGCTGCATCTGAAAGAAAATGCATAGACATACAGCATGTGTGTGTGTGGTTTGCCAGTAAACATACAAAAAAAAAAGGACTAGCAGTGTCATTTTCAAGTAAAATGTAACTTTAAGGCATTTACACATTGGTTATTTATATACTAAAATTACTCATGGATAATTTAAGATAAACTGTATTATGTCTATGTAAGGATAACAGCTTCCCAAGGGCCCGCCTGATCCTATTCACAAGACTGGATTTTTAATGACAATGAATGAAGTGTTCTGGTCTGAGTTTGTGAGAAACAGTAGGCACACAATATGATTTTGTTTTAACATTAAAAGCATCACTGCCTATTCAGAGCCTTCACTGCTAATTAAGCACAGTGAGTAAGTGAGGCTCAGTAGAAAGGGCATCAAACAAGCACAAACCATGCTGTTCTCTGAATGAATCATTTTCAGCATTGAGTAAATGCTGAGTCATGCTTAAAGACAGAAGGGTTGTGTGTGTGTGTGTGTGTGTGTGTGTGTGTGTGTGTGTGTGTGTGTGTGTGTGTGTGTGTGTGTGTTAGTCAGTTTTAATTCACTTTATACAAACACAAACACAGCTGCAGGCAAAGGAAGCAGTGTGACTCTGGTTGAGTCTGTTTATGCAGTCAAATATCTTGTTAGATAATTATGATGAAACTATAAGTCATTTTAGTAGGGAGCATCAGTCACAATGGCGAGATGTCAAAATGTGTTGTGCCCCCCCCCCCACATGATTAGTTTGAACTTTATTTCAAATTATTCTATATGGCTACATGAACATATATGCAGACATTTTGAGACAATTTTGAAATCAGTGGTTTGAAATTGGTCAGAAATTAGAACGTAACTGCAAAAAGAAAATTTTGATTTGTGTGTGTGTGTGTGTGTGTGTGTGTGTGCTTGCTTTTTCATGAAGCCAAACAACTCCAAGGCTAAAGAAACACAGTCTTCAGTGTGAGATTATTTTTTTTAACGTTTATCAACTTAAATTGCAGGAAAATAACATCATTCACATTGGTCTTCATTTATCAAACGTGCATAAGACAGAAAAGTGGTCGTATGCTCATTTCAATGCACAGATCAGTATTTATCAATCTGAATGTGATCGTACGTTGCCCTCAAAGCTCAGATAAGAACAAACAGAATCAGGCTATGATGCGTTACATCAGAGTTTAAAAATGCTTCAGTTTACCGGAGGAATTCTGCTGTACACCAGAAAAATGTTGGAAAATTATTTTTCCCGGTGTGTTTTGTTTTTTCACAATACTGTCGGAGTTGTGCCAGTGGGAGCTGAGCCAATCTGTAAAGTGCAAAGCTGTGCTGGAAGAGTCTTCTTTCTGCACTATAATTTAAGTAATAAATTATTATGTTTGACAGATAAGCTTTAAAATGACTAGACAAACTACACTCAGTAAAAAAACTTTATTCACTTATTCCTGTCTTTGGCTCTTACCGATGAGGGCAGACTCACTCCTTTGCGTTGAGTCCAACCTTTTTTTTTAACCTCAATATGAAGACTTGTGATTATATAATTACAACTATAATAATATTACAACTAAACGTTGAAGGCCTATCTGCAGCCAAGCGAAGCCTTATCGAAGTCCTCGCCTTCCAACATTCGATTGATGTAATCTGCCTCCAAGAGACTCATATTGGCACAGAGGAAGCTGGCCGCTTCACCATCAAAGGCTTTGACCTCCTGTGCTATGTTCTACATGCTAAACATGGATGTGCCACCTATGTGCGTTCTGACATAGTTGAAGCAAATCACCTGATAACAACACATTTCTCAGACACCATAATCATTGGTGGCTTCCGTATTGTCAATGTGTACAAGCCCCCTAATGCCAACTGGGATCTGCAGGTCTTACCCACCCTACCCCACCCTGCCATCTATGTGGGGGACTTTAACAGCCATCACCCTGACTGGGGGTACCCAGCAGTGGATAGTGATGGGGAGGCACTTTCAGACTGGGCATCCAGAAATGACCTCGCTTTGATATACGACCCCAAACAAAGAGGAACCTTCCACTCTGCTAGGTGGAAGGACTATTCTCCTGACCTGTGTTGGGTCAGCTCTTTGAATGGGGAGCCATATCCTACACAGATCCTCATTCTTGATGATTTTCCACACAGCCAACACCGGCCCCTGCTTGTACACATTGGCCTACAACTTCCAGTCATATACTGCCCAAGGAAAATGCGCTGGAACTTCCGCAAAGCCAACTGGAAGAAATTCAGTGAAACTCTGGACTGGAGCGTTGTTACCATCCCACTCCACACCATCACTGTAGATGAAGCATACAACCGCTTCTGCAGTGCAATCTTCAAGGCTGCCCATACAGCAATCCCACGAGGCTACCGACCCCTCTATGTCCCATGTTTGGACGGAGAAAGTGCTGCCCTCCTACAATCCTATCAAACATCAGGGGACCCAGAGATAGCAGACCATCTCACTGAATCACTAAATACAGCCCGGCGAAAGAAATGGGAGGAGACAGTTGCTGACCGGAGCTTTACCCACTCTAGTAGGAAATGTTGGAGCCTCATCCGTCGCCTAGGAGCTGCACAGAAGCCCCCTAGCCAAAGCCGAGCATCCGTCACACCCAACCAAGTTGCATCCCACCTACTGACTATTGCCAAAGCACCCCAAGACAAAGACACCAGAAGAGTAGTTACAACTGAGCTAAAAAAAACACCAAAAAATGCCTGTAGAGGAAACGAACCCTGAACCCTTCGAGGCTGCTGAACTGGAGAAAGTCCTACAGGGCCTGAAATGTGGAAAGGCAGCAGGATACGATAACATCTTCCCAGAATTCATGAAAAATCTTGGCCCCCGAGCCCTAACCTGGTTGGCACAATTCTACACAAGGATCACACAAACAAACTCGATCCCAAAGAAATGGCGGACAGCAAAGGTCATTGCCATCCCAAAACCTGGCAAAGACCACAAACTACCAGCAAGCTACCGCCCAATCTCCCTACTCAGCGTTCCTTACAAAATCATGGAGCGCCTAATACTGCAACGCATTTCCCCAGAAATAGAAGATATTCTAAGTGTGGATCAAGCAGGTTTCCACAAGGACCGCAGTACAGGAGAACAAGTACTGGCCCTAACCACCTTCATCGAAAATGGCTTCGAGAGCAGACTGAAGACAGGGGCTGTGTTTCTCGATCTTACAGCCGCCTATGATACGGTCTGGCACAAAGGCCTCCTCCTGAAACTTATAAAGGCGATCCCTGCTTGGGCAACAGCAATTATAAAAACCCTGCTGACCAACCGAACGTTCAGAGTCCACCTCAGTCAGAACACAAGTGCATGGAGAATGCAGAAAAACGGACTCCCACAAGGCTCAGTTCTAGCTCCAACTCTGTTCAACCTCTACATAAACGACCTGCCTACTACAAAATCCCGCAAATTCATCTATGCAGACGACATCTGTTTGGCATTCCAAGCACCAGACTTTGAACCACTGGAACGGGTGCTCACGGAAGATCTTGCCAAACTGGACCAGTTCTGCAAAATCTGGCGCCTAAAACCAAGCCCAGCAAAAACCGTCTCCAGTGTATTCCATCTCCACAATGCAAAAGCTGCCAGAGAACTAAACATCCACCCGAGCGGACTCAAGCTTAAGCATGCCCCAAATCCAACTTATCTTGGAGTGACCCTTGATAGGACCTTATCCTTCAAGGAACATCTAAAGGGGACGGCTGCTAAAGTGAAGGTACGAAACAACCTGCTCTGCAAGCTCGCTGGTGCAAAATGGGGGGCGGAAGTCTCCACCCTGCGCACCTCAGCACTGGCCCTTTCATACTCTGTAGCAGAATATTGTGCCCCTGTCTGGTCCAGGTCATCTTACACACACCATGTAGACACCCAGCTCAACTCAACCATGAGAACTATAACTGGAACAATCCGCTCAACACCACTCCCCTGGCTCTCTGTACTGTCAAACATAGCCCCTCCACACATCCGGCGAGCAGCATTAACTCAAAGGATGCTCCAAAAAGTTAAAGATTTTCCTCACTTACCAATCCATGCAGATATCTACACCCCACTCACTGCCCGACTTTCATCCAGACGGCCGATTTGGAAAAACCCTCCCCCAGCTGACTTTACCATCCAGACAGCTTGGCAAGAGGAATGGGAGACCAAGGAGGTCCCAAACAAACAGCTGGTGATAAACCCCAACCAACAGGTCCCGGGCACCAACCTTCCAAGGAGACAGTGGTCTACACTCAATCGCTTCAGGACTGGACATGGCCCCTGCTTGGCCAGCCTTCACAGATGGGGCAGTAGCCCTAGCCCACTGTGCGCATGTGGAGAGGAGCAAACAATGGAACACATCATAGAGGCTTGCCCGCTCCAAAGACTGGAAGGAGGATTACACACCCTCCATACAGCAAACCAGGAGGCAACTGCTTGGCTTAAGGACTTTGCATTCGCTAAATAAATTATATAGGTAATATAACCCAAATAAATTGTGGTTGTACAGATTTAAATTATAATCTTCAGGGGAAGATCAGCTGGTCAAATCAATGTTGCTGATCTCCTCCAAAATGTGGTTCTTTTACATTGAATGAGACTTTTGATGTTGCCACACAACACTAATTTAGTTTTTTCTTCTCTTATGATAACATCAATTTCTACAACTGAGAAGTTTCTCTTTTTGCCAGTTTTTATTCCACTGTGCCATAAATTCTGGGGGCGAGACGTGGGCGTGATATTCAAATGAGGCTCGGATCCATCCGTCAGATTTGTCAGTGAGTGAACGATCATACGATGAGACTGACCAGATATGCACGGTTTCATAAATACCATGGAGGCCTTGTCGATCAGCTTCATACCCAAATGTGCACTGATTTCTATACACTTTTGATAAATGAGAGCCACTGAGTCTAGTGTTAAATGTTGGGTATATTGGGGGGGAACATAACATGCCTGAAGACTAGGGGTGGGAATCATGAGGGACCTCGCGATTCAGTTCGGATCGTGATACTTGGGTCACGATTCAATCCTATCACGATTCAACGATAATCATGCTATCACAATAATCGAGTGTCACGATCCCATATATTTCAATTTTTTTCACCTTACTCAACCTAAAATCATGTCTCAAAATAAAACTGTTGACATCGCTTTCATATAATAAACTATTCTCAGGGCTTCATTTTCTGTGGAACTGCATACCTGCACAGACGAAGGGTGGTGGACGGTGCTGTTTGGAATAGAGAGCCTAAGTCATGCCCCCTCTACTTCCTCATATGGAACCTTAAATCAGAAAAATTCTCCATGGAAATGAATGGCAAGAGTGAAATTATCTTTTGATCCCAATCAAATTTTGCCATGCGTTACACATATAATGTTTGTCAATTTAAAAGATAATTTTCCACATAAATAACGATGGAGGTTGTTGTCTAACTGTTCAGGCATAAGGTTATGAAAATACGTAAAATTAAAAACTACAAACACAGATGGATGGAGCTTATGTCATCTTTTCAAAGCGCATCCGGGGTGAAGTAGCTGACAGTCCTGTGGATCATCTGCAGCTCTGACAATACAAAACAAAACCTTTGTGTTGTTTTTCTCCTCTTGGAATCCTTTTTTCATTGGTCAGGAAACAGGAGGTGAGGTTGTAGTAATCTCCTGCCATGCTCGTGTTTGGTGATGTGGGATGATGGGAGATGTTGTCCACTAATCGTTGAAACAAAAACAAAATATCAGAATAGATATCAGTATGTATGTGTTGGTAACAAAAACTCACAGTTACTGAAGGTTACTTGTGGAGTCCCACAGGGTTCAGTTTTGGGGCCATTGTTATTCAATATGTATATAAATGATATATGTAAAGTCTCGGAAAAAATGGATTTAATATTGTTTGCCGATGACACTAATTTATTATGCAGTGGAAGCAATTTGGAACAACTTTTGGATACACTCGGAAAGGAATTAGGAAAGCTTAAACTGTGGTTTGATTCAAACAAATTAAAGACCTCGGCCGGACGAAATTACAATATCGCTAAATCATATCTTAAATTTGTGTGTGAGACGAGCTAATTTGAACCGCACATGTTTTGGTGTCAACAAATGTCGCATAAGGTGACAATGCGCTATTGAAGTATGATTTCCTTGAGAGCTGTCTGTCTGCCAAGCGATCAGCGGCTAAAATGGCCACTGACTGTGTGACGTCAGGTCAAGGAGCGACCTGAGTAGGAGGAGGAGCACGCTGAGGAGCACGCAGTGAGGTGTTTAGGAACTTCCCCTGCCTGGGAAAATCAGTACCGCATGGGTGAATTTCGTTCAGAAAACGCTAAAAAATTGGAATTATGTCGCAAAATCACCCAACATGTGCATTAGACATTTTGTTGACAGCGATTTTGAGAATAAGATGCAATTTGAAATGAAATTAGCAAAAAGATTGCTGATAAAAAAAAATCGGCTGTTCCAACTATATATCCGTTCATTTCAAAGTCCCACTCTCAGACAGTGTCAGTGAAGTGGCGTTTCTGTCCTCCCTGTCTCGCCTTAGGACACCTGCGTTACAGTTTGACAGGTGTACCGCCCCAGTCAAACTCCCCACCTGCCACTGTCCCCGGAGCGGGTCACGCCCGGCATCAGGTCGTTTACGAGTTACTTAGCACCGGGTTCTCCACGAACACGCGTCCGTGAGCGGGGAGTGGCGGCCACCTTCCGGCCCGGTCGCAAGAGCTCTTCCAGCACCGGCCGGGGCCGGCTATCCTAGGCCAACCTGGGATATCCTTATCTTTCTGATCAACCTTATCTTTCTGACAGCAATCTGCTGTCAGAAAGATAATTAAACAGGGTAATTTTTCTTTTTTAAATATTCACTGCCAATATTTACTAAAATTATTTACAAGCAATGAATTTCATTGCCTTAACAACTTATCAAATATTAGAATTTTAGGGTATTCATACTAATCAAATATGAAATATTCAGTGCTGTATAGGGAGGTGGTTGTGCCTGTTTGCTCAAGTTATATTTCTATATATGTAATCCAATTTGACACCTCTGGAATGAAATTATGTTGATCTACTGTTTTTGCAGATGTTATCCAATGTCACTCAACCTTCAAATACTGTGGATTTTTTTTTTGAATTTGATTATTCAGCAATTGTCCTCATTGCAGTCATCCATGTGAGGTAACAAGTCACACTAAAGGCTCTCTGTTGGTGATCAAACAACATTGTCCACATTGTGTTGAGGATCTATCCTGGCACAGCCAGCCGATGATCAGGGACATCCCAGATGGTAACATACAGCTTTCATCCGCCGTTCTCTTCACTGGGGCGTCATATGTCAAGGTCCTCAGAGTTCTAAATGCAGCCGGTATCGTTGGAATTTCCACGACCACTCACAAGGAGCTTTCGATTTCTAATTTTTATTAAATTAATTTTATTTCAGAATATGTGGATGATCTGATGAATACTCTTTTCGACAAAACCTTGGTTGATCCAACCCACTTATTGGAGCAGTGGCACTCTGTACAAGCCAGAGTTCCAGCAACATTGAGTGCCAAATTTCAGCGTCCCATCAAAGCTGATGCTGTTGAGCAACATGTATCTAGATTTTCAAAATCAAACATGTAAAAGTAGAATAAATTTCCAATTAGCAATGAAAGTTCAGCTTTCAGTTGTTAGGGAAGCAACATATTTTGCTAAGACAAAAAAATATAAGCCTAAGATTTTTAGAGAAATGTGCTTTTAAAAATTGCACACGAATTTTACACCATAAAATGGTAGAAAAATTACTCTAATGTATATGAGATCCGACTTTGATGAATGCTGAAATATTAGAATTATAAAATTGACATGCACATTAATAAACTCAATATATGATTTTAAAAAACATTATTTAAATAACATTGATCACAAATCTAATCTTGGTAGGCAAAATCTCTTGTAGTGATCAGATGGGAATGTTTCTCTGATGAGGCTCACAGCACAGGCAGGCAACATAACCCTCCCTTCTTCACCTTCAATACCTCCTGGCAGCACCGAGATTCAGTTGATGTTGGCATAATGTTGCATTTCTCACAAGTGCACCTGTTAAAAAAAATGGTATAATCAGATGCTTATAATAAACTAATGGCTCGTGGGAGTGCTATATAAATTGGTCTATGAAGTTTGATTAGAAAATATTTAAAACGTAAAAAATTTTGAGCAGAAAGAGAATGTTTATAAGTCGCTAAGTAAGGCAGCGAGGGAAAAATTAGCAGTTTTATTTTGATAATTAAGTGTGTGACCATGCATATCGCCTAAAAAAAAAAAATTTCAGAGCATATTTTACCAATATAAATCGGCGAGCCTCTCGTTCTTGCCTCTCGTCCTCTTGTTCTGCTCCGGTCGCTGTTTCATCCGCGTCTTACGCCGCACCCTCGGGCTCGAACAAATACGGCTGAATAACCCCATCAGCACCACCCAAAACTACTTCATCATCTGATTCTTCAGTTTCAATATCATCACTTATATTGCGGTCGTCATACTCGATAAAATAATCGCTGTCCGAATCACTCTGCTGTCGTTCAGCCATTTGTGCAGGCAGGTGATCATCCATTTCCTGCAGCCATTTCCTGTTTCTCCCTGACCTGACGTCACTGCTGCACGCCCCTAGCGGGAGATGGCGGTACTGCAACATCACTAAGTGAAATATGTGCTATTAACAAATAAAGTCATTTATGGAGGCTGGTGACACATTTTAAATCACTGGAATGGCCAGAATGGAATATTTTCATACAATCAGTTTATTGGTTCAATAAAAAAATGTCACCGTCCGAGGTCTTTAACGCTCAATTTAAGTAAGACAAAATTTATAGTTTTTAACAACCATCACAACAACTTAGTATCTAAACTCAGTGTAAATGGTGTAGAGATTGAAAGGGTATCTGAAACTAAATTTCTTGGAGTAATAATTGATAATAAACTGTGTTGGAAGTTACATATTAATTATATTAAAGGTAAAATATCTAAATCAATCACAATACTACACAGAGAGAAATATTTGCTGAATCAACCCACATTATATACTTTGTGTCATTCATTAATACTCCCATACATGACATATTGTACTGAAGTATGGGGAAATACATATAAAACAAACATATGTCCAGTCTTTATGCTTCAGAAGAGAGCTATTAGAACTAGAAAAGCACTCGGAGAGCGCAGACCTCCGCCAAGCAGCACAGTTCCCCCCATACAGTGTTTGTGTGTACGTTTTCAGATTCCCTGAGCATGAAAAGATATGACTAGCAATTGGATTCACAATGATTATTTGTTTATTTGACATGGACAGTGCAATAAACAGACAATTAATGAATGACAATCAATGTGATAGTGATAGGATTAGTGGTTCAGTAGTGTAAAACGGGGCTATAAGGGACGGCGGGTTAATAAGGGACACTTTTCTGGGAAATGTTTTAAATGTAATTCTGCTTTTTTTATTTTGAGCAGGACGCTGAGTTGTGTTGTTATTGTCAAATATCCATGAATCCTTCATCAAATCTAGGCGGAAGCAAAATTAAAAAAGCAGAATTACATTTAGAAAAGTGTCCCATATTACCCCGCCGTCCCTTATAGCCCCGTTTTACGGTTGTAAAAGCATTGCCTCCTTGGCGGAGGTAATAAACTGAAGTGTTGGTGTGTCCATCTCCTCCACTGACGGATGCAGATTGGTTAGACAGGTTGCCGTGGGTTTTATATTATATTGGGGTTGCGGTCCGCGGCAAAACAGAATTTAGAGTCTTCCCCGGCAGAGAGGTCGTTTTTACGCAGCGCCTATAGCTGGGCAGGGAATTTGTGGCAAATAATGGGGCGGCGGACAGGTGTCCGTGTCAGGTTTTGCAGCGTGGCGCAAAAACAGGCACGCTGGCGGGCCCAGCGCAGCAGTGTTTTCCGCGTGCTTTTGTGCCTAAAACGTTGAAGAACGCGGAGTTTGTGTTGGTCAGACACGACGACCAGCGCAATGTGCGCAGCGCCTATGGCTGGCAGAGGCACGCTGGGAGTCCGAGGCCAGCAGTGTTTTCCGCATGCTTTTGTTGCTAAAACGTTGAAGAAGGCGGAGTTTGTGTTGGTCAGACACGACACCCAGCGGCCTCCATTGCGCCTGCGCACACGTTGAAAATGGCCCTATGTCACAGTGTGGAAAAATGCTTTAAAAAAATTCCTGTATCCAGACAGTGAACCGGATCACCCCCAAAATTTAATCAGTTCTTCCTTGTACCATTTCCAACAACGCCTGAAAGTTTCAAGCAAATCCGTCCAAGACTTTTTGAGTTATCTTGCTAACCAACAGACAAACAGACAGACAAACAGACAGACAAACAGACAAACACACAAACCCTGGCAAAAACATAACCTCCTCCTGGCCTTTTCGGCCTGGCGGAGGTAATAATAAACAAAGCTGCTTACAGGAAACCAACAAACCCACTTTTTCTTAAATTAAAAGCTCTCAAGTTGAAAGATCTGGTTGACTTTAAAACTGCAGTAATAATGTTTAAAAGTGAAGAATCTATCATTGCCCGCAAATATCCAAAAGATGTTCCAAATAAGGGAGAAACAATATCATTTCAGAGGAACATGTATATTTCAAAAACCTTCAGTGAGAACTACCACCAAGCAACACTGTGTTACAGTGCAAGGAGTCAGATTATGGAACGATTTTGGACCTGAATTAAAATCATGTACAACGCTTGGACAATTTAAACAAAAACTAAAGGAAGAAATACTCCAAACATATATACAAGATGACATGTAAAATCACATAAGGATTGTCATATCCAGTCTGTGTTGTGTTGTTGCTTAGTTTTTTTTTTGTCACATTTTGTCTTAGCTTTGTTCCGAATTGTAATCGCTCTTGTTTTGTTTTTCTTTTGAATTCTTGGATGGAATATGGGTGGGCAATATAAGCTGCAGCTTCAGCCATCACCCATTTCGGATAACTTATGTTGAACTGTATAATCAGAGGAGTTATTGTTTAATTTGACCTTGTTGGATTTTTTCGCCTTTGTTATATTATTCTGTTTCTTTTTAAGCTTTACTTTTAATCTATCCAAAATAAAGATTCATTCATTCATTCATTCATTCATTCATTCAAAAACAAAATAATACTCAGCTATTATACAACAGCCAACAACTTTAATTATGGAGAAAACTATCTTTTAAATTGACAAACATCATATGTGAAAGTGGTGGCAAAGTTGAATCAGGATCAAAAGATAATTTCACTCTTGCCATTCATTTCAATGAAGATTTTTTTTTCCAATTTAAGGTCCCATGTGTGGAAGTAGAGAGGGCTGTTATGTCCGGAATCCCAGAACGACGCAAAGAGAGTGGTGTCTGCTAGGACCACGAACTTTATTACATAAAGCATAAACTTGCAGTACGGGTTTACTGTTGTAGGTTGGGCCAACAGTGAAAGAGGCATAATATGGCCAACCCTCACATTATAAGAGCTCGGCGATGCTACCCAAACCTGTATTCCTTATACAACAGGGGCGTGACATAGGCTCTCTATAGACTTTCACTCCAGATATGTTTAGCTGACTCTGTGGACTCATTTAAAAAGCAGCTAAAAACTTTTTTGTTGAACAAGGATATCCATTGAGTTTCAACTACTTTTTAATGGTAAGTCTGATATTTTTAAATTATTTTAATCTTGTGTTTTAACTTGTTTTTATATTTTTAAAATTATTTTTATCTATCAACTTCCTTTTATTCCATTTTATTGTACAGTGCTTTGTGACTATATGTCTCTGAAAAGTGCTTCATAAATAAACTTTACTTATTTGGCAATCAGAGAAAAAGCTCCATGCCGGTGTCTCTTTAGCTTAACTTTTGCTAATGCTACTCTGAGACGTGTGTGACCCACTGTGTTCTGAGTGTTTTTTTTTTTTTTTCTTTTTTCGTGCAGCGCTTCTTGTGGGTTGTGTGTCATGTCCAGGTTTTTCCTTCCATCTTTGTTATAAAATCCAAAAAAGGCCCGACATTTGAGCTAACTTTGAGCTAACTGTGTCCTAACTTTCAAAGCTGGCTGTCGAGACAAGCTATGAGTTCACTTAACTGGGTGCCTGCTTTGCGCCATCTAGTGGACTGAAAACACCACTGATTAACTGATGACCTTAAAGTGTTGATGACACGTTTCTGACATTTTTTAGCATGTTGTGTAAACCCAAAAGTCATTGTCTATCATCAATATAATATTTACAAAAGTGCCTGCATAAACTAGTTATCATCAAAAAACCACAGCCGCTGACTGGACTGTGGTGCCGCCCACCGAATTAAGGGCGGCACCCCAGTGACGTAATCAACAGAACAGACTCCAGTGTTGTTAACGAGAATGACAGGAGCTTTGTAGCTCACAGTTTCTCTGGTTTCGTGTTTTAATTTTACGGCTATGCCTTTGCGTTGTGTCGCAGGCTTAGATAAACAGCAGGCGTGAAAGACCACATCACAAGCTTCAGCTCCAACTGTTATAAGCCTCCTGTGCGCTCCTCGTGTGCTTTTATGCAGGAGGAGCACACGAGGAGGGGAAGGATTAATGGATTTACATGCAGGTTTGACCTACTTTCTCTGATTGCACGTCGGTCCGGGTACGTCCCCTCTCTCATTATCAGCAGCTGATTCCCCTCCCGCTGATCATGTTTCCCAGTCCTCGCCCAGGTGCTTCTAATCACACCATCACCAGCAGTGCGTGTACTTTGCGGCCGTTTGCCAGTCATCTGTGCTGTTTGTCTGCCAGTATTTTCAGCACTCTCACGATGTGTAAGTCACTCCATGTTCGCTGTGGTTCTTGTGCGTCCTTGAAGCGATGTCGGCCCTGCGTAAGAGTGCACGAAGGGTCATGATGAATGGATTTATGTGCAGAATTCACCACAGCACATGTATTGAACATAAGAATGATGACAACAGTTCCCAAAAAGGTGAAGACATAAAGATAAACAGAAACACAGTTGGTGTTCGGGGCTGACATCGCCCAGCGAACATGGAGAGGAGACATGTTAACCACGGTTGCGCCCCAGGGCCGACATCGCTTCAAGGGGCGCAACAGAACCACAGCTGTGTGGAGTGGCTAACACATCGTGATAGTGTTGGCAACATTGGCTGGTTGACAACACAGTAGATGATGCACACAAAACATGAACAGCTGACTGTCAAAGAGACAGGACGCATGGTCGGACTGGCAAATCTTGGACAGTGCCCACCTGAAAGTGGCTCAAAACGCACATAAAACACATGTACAAAACAAAAACAACAAGAACTCAAAATATAATCCATAATAAGCCCGATGCCTGAGCCACAGAGAATGCACTATGATTTTATTGAAAAATCGGGTTTAAATAAATTATATTTATGAACAAATAATTTGTTGCAATATCTGGAACAAAAGCATAACACTCGGTGTTCCCCTGCCATGTGTTTGTCGCTGCTGCTGTGGCAGGCATGTGTGCCTCTCCACCGTCACTCTCTGAGTGTGATTCGCTCGACACGATGCCCGCTTGGCACGGCTCAAACCTATACGGTCTTATGCCCCCAGATTCTTCATTGTCATCCAATTCTTCGGAACTATAATCGTCGGAAGATTGGACAACACAAATCAATTCCAGACTACATGTGCTGGAACCATCGTCGATGTTTTCAACTGCTTCCATCCTGTGTGTACAATGAGCAGCCAAGCGCTGTGTTCTGTTGATGACGTGACTACATGGCAGCGGGGTTTTCCAGCCACTGACGTAATTGGTGACGTGGCGCTCATGAAAACATCGGATATTCGCGTGAAAAAAAGCTTGTTTGGCTTAGAACTGCACAGACCAACCTATTTTGTCATATTGTATTATGTGTTGAAAAATTAGAGGAGGTCAAAAACGTGTCATCAGCACTTTAAGGTATATGTGTGTGCATTTTTTTAATAAACGATTGATCCATGTGTTTATGGATCTATGCATTGTTGCCAGTGCCAAGTATCATGATCCATCACTGAATCGATCATTTTTCCCACCCCTACTGAAGACCCTTGAGAGCAAAATACTATATTGCTATTTACAGTATATAAAACATGCAGTATATAAACTGCATTTTATGCACAGGTACTTGTTATGTCTATACATACCTGGATATAAGGATGAGACTGGGTGCACAGTCAAACTCGGCTTTATTGGTCATTGTACACACAACACAGCCACCAGGTAGGGGCATCGGCAAAGAGGCAGAATAGAGGTGCCTGCTGGTATTTATAGGACGGTGCAATGGCGGAAGAGGAAGTGGCTGCCATTACATCGCACTTCACAATAAAGGCCTCAACAATATAACATCACATTTTCCCCTCCCTGTAGAAAGTCCAAAACTCCACATGCAATTGAGACCCTCCCCAATTTAGGACCCGAATCATGCTCTAAGAAAACTAGAACTTAAATTACCCAATGGCCTAACGCATTCGCACATCAGAACTTAAACTAGGAAGGATGGGTGGACTACTGTCCTGCCCCACACAGCAAGGTGGATTATTCTGCCACCTGTAGACTAGAAAAAAGTCCATTAATAACTTAAAACATTGCCGTGTTCCTAAAATACTAAGACACTCAGAACAATAACATTTTATTTTTTTACAAACAAATATATGAACATTAGAACCAATTTCAAAATCACACTACTGTCCTTCTGGCAGAAAGGGGTAGAACCGGCTTGTGGGGGGGCCTAGAGCAGCCCGTCAGCAGACCTGCCTCTGGAAGCAGCATGCCCCCAGGATCGCAGCTGACCTCATGGATGAGAGCGCCTCTTCTCATCGCCACCAACAGCCTCTCTCGTCTGGACCCGCCATCCGAAGCTTCCTCCCGGGCATGCCGCAGCTCGTTGGCGTACCTCCACGAGACGTTCGACAGCTGGAAGTAACCTGTGCCCCACTTAGCCACAATGCGCAGGTGCTCCTGGTGTTCCTCTGGCTGTTGTTTGGCCCGCATTCGCCGTGGACATCCCTCTCCTCGAGCCCGGACCAGTTCCATAACTCTCAGAGGAGCTCTGCTCGGCCTGCAACGGTGCTGTTTGGCACGTGATCCCTCCGTGCCTGTTGGATCTCTTCTAAAGCCGCTACAGCAGTCGCCATTGTAGCTGCAGATCCTCTAGCCCTCTGTGGCCGAGCTCCGGAGGAATATGGGGCTAGCATGTTGGCATCACTCGCCGACGCAGGAGCCACCATGCTCGGTACCCTCTCCTACCATTCCCTGAGCGCCGGCACTGAGACTCTCCTGCATCGAACCTGAGTGAGGCTGGTCTTGCTTGACCGCCGTGGTGTCCATTGGGTCTTCGTCCCACACAGTGTCGACCTCCACCACCAGAACCGGATGGTTCCACTGGCCACAAGACCATTTTCCCCCAGCGTCGTCTTTAATGGCAAAACCTAGTCTGTAATACAGGTCACAGCCCATGATGTTGTTTCCTCGGGACATGACGTGGAACGTGAAATCAGTCATTACTGCTGACTTGCACCAAACCGTTAACTCCAACGTTCCGACCGTGCACAGCCTGCCACCTCCATACCCGTAAAGCGGCGCTGGGTTACCTCTTATCCTGTAGTTGGAGAAAAAATTTCCTCACCGTGGCCCAATTCAGTAATGATCCTTCCGCCCCCATGTTGACCAGCAGCGTCACCTCCACACTATCCAGCATCACCTTGCAGGATGTGTACCCATTGGTACTCGGGACACTGCATGGATAGTCGTCGGGGCAGGTGAAGTGGTTTTTCTCTGTGGACTCTCCGGCTCGGACACACCCTGGCATAATAGTTCAAGTGTCCACACTTGCCACAGTGTTTCCCTCTAGCCAGGCAATCCCTGGCCTTATATCAATGTTTTGCTGACCCACAAACCATCACAGGGCAGACCTTCGGCTGGTAGCATTGGTTTCTACTGCGTCGTCGTCCATGCTATCCTCACTATCCGGACCCGCTATTAATGCCACGGCTGGAGGCTCCGGCTGCCGTTGTGACTGCTGTTGTGACTGCCGTCAATTTAGCTCCGATGTTAGCTTGTCCACGGTCTCCATTTGGAGAGCTAGCTCGACAGCCCTAGCTAACGTCAAGTCACACGGTGCCGTGAGTAGCCTAGCTCGTAAACCAACGCTGGTTACACGCTCCACTAGCTGGTCAGGTACCATTTCCTCCTCCAATGGCCCAAAACAATATTCACTAGCCAGCTGCCGCAGGTTGGCGACAAACTGGCGGACAGGTTCACCCACTCGCTGGTGTCGTTCTCGGAACCTAATCCTCAGGACAATTACGCTATCCGGGGTGTGAAAATGGTTCACCAGCAATTCGATTACATCTTCAAATGAGTCCGGAGCCCCAAGTGTGCGCAGGACACGCTGGCCCTCAACCCCCAAATTATGCACCAAGAGCACACGTGCTCTCAACTTATCAAGCTCACCCAGGTCGAGCGCAATGATATAATTCTGGAAGGCTGCGAACCAACGTGGCCAAGGCACAGGTGGCTCGCGCGGGAGCTCCAGGAAGGGGCGAAGAGGTGCGATATACGCCTCCATAGTTTATCCTTGTCACCAAAATGTTATGTCTGAAAATACGTGGACACACTGATGAGACTGGGTGCACAGTCAAACTTGGCTTTATTGGTCGTTGGATACACAACACAGCCACCAGGCAGGGGCATCGGCAAAGAGGCAGAATAGAGATGCCTGCTGGTATTTATAGGGCAGTGCAGTGGTGGAAGAGGAGGTGGCTGCCACTACACCGCACTTCACAATAAAGGCCTCAATAATATAACTTCACAGTACTGTGCCAATTTTAGTTCAAGTCTACTGGCCAATTAAATCTACTCTACAATTTAAGAATTACCCCAGATTTTAACAGAATTGAAGGAAAACATTATGTACATGGCAGTGCATAAGAAGATGGATTAATTGGCTAAAAAAAGGTACTGTGATCATAACTCTGCCTTTATTGAGAATCCCCTTCATGACAATTATCCATTAACTAAGGCTGAGGATGTAGAAAAGTTTGTGATTTTTTTTTTTTTGGGGGGGGGGGGGTATCGAGATAATATCTCCAACATTTTGTGTGTCTTTGTTGTGAGGTATAATGGAAATTGTCACATTTTTACAATATCCTGCCGCTAAAATATCTGTTCAGAAATTTTTGAGTGGTCCCATAAATAAAAAATTGCTGGGCAAAAATCAAATCAGTAATAACGGCAGTCATCTCTGAAGTCACTGATAGGAGTAGCTTTGTATTGTAATATATTATGAACAGGCATTATGTTGTTCAGTGTCAGTCATGATATTTTGGAACTGTTAGGCTGCATGTCCACCAAGCATTTTTTTCGACTCAGTGTCTATTTTCTGTTCATTTTCTGTGTATTCCAGCATTTAATGCGCTCAGTGCCCTCAGTGCAAAAACACTCGCAGCAGTGAGCTTTTTTCAGGGTACTGAAAGTTGAAAAAAGTTCAACTTCTCTTCTGTAACCAGCCATTCAGTATCCGGCTAAAAGTATACACTGATCACTATTTAGCATCAAAAGCTCAGAAGGATGTGTGTCTTCTTACCAGTTTGATGTGGTTTAGTGCAGTTTCAGAGCAAAATGTGTGAAACGCCAATGGCACACTTTGACTGACAGGTCATATGGTTGCTAGGACACAGAACAGGGCAGAGACCTTTTTTTTTTAAGAACGCCTCTGAAGCACCCAGAAACAGAGCATTTATATGTACTTGATGGACACACAGCCTTACTCGTCTTTAAGTATAACACAACGTTGTGTCCCTGGGCAAGACACTTTACCCACCTTGCCTCCAGTGTCCATCACACTGGGTATGAATTTTTATAAATGTTCACTGAAGGTCGGAGAGGCCATTGGTGCAGATTGGCAGCTACGTTTCTGTCAGTCTGCCCAGGGCAGCTGTGGCTACAGCAGTAGCTTACCACTGCCATTGTCTGTCTATGAAGTGAATAAATAATGGACTCATTGTAAAGCACTTTGAGTATCATGAAAGGCGCTGTATAAATGCAATCCATTATTATTTTGAACATGGAATAATCTTTTTTTTTTTTTTACCTTGCCAAGATATCAGAGATTATTTCTACCACTTGTCTTCTTCCCTGAAGTGATTTGAGTCTGTACGTGTATACACTGGAGCCCCTTGCAGTCCCAAATATGGACTTGTTTACAGTATGACAGATAGGAATTTTCTACATGTACACATACAGTATATACACACATGCTATGAAGCTACTCCTTCCTGTACAATATGGATCCGGTGCAAGACCAAAATAAACTCTGGCTTGAAAACAGGATGGTGGGAAGACACACTGGCTTGTCACCCTTGCATTCTCTGTGTGTCAGTCGCTGTAGTAGTATAGTAGCGGTGTTAGGGGCCTGCTCCACTACAGAGGAAGCCAGCAGGAAGTCTGAGCCAATTGTTTTTCTGGTTCACTGGGTTCATCACGGCCTGTATCTTCACAACAATCAACGGTGGCTGCTGTGGACCCATGTGTTGTTGGAAAACACTGTTGGTGGTTGTGTGTGCATGGATGCAGATGTTATTCAAGCGTAGTCATGTTACATGTTACATATAATGGGATTATGTGTTTACAAAGAACAGATGTTGTGAACGAGGAGATCCTTGTCAAACTGATTACTGTACAAACTGTGTGCGTGTGTGTGTGTGGGGGGTGGGGGTGGGGGTGGGGGTGGTCAGTCCATCAGATCCAGCCAGTGCCTGAATAAACATTTACGGCAAAAAACACTTGTGTCTGCCTGTGAGTTTGAACTGGCTTGCTGTCAGTTTAGTTCTGTTTGACTTTACTTTCTTTTGTTTGGTGATGGTTGGAGATGAAAGGGAGGTAAAATATATCTGAGAAATTAACTGCAGTCGTCCTCAGTTGAGGGAGGGAGATGGGGAGCGATGTCAAAAGAATGGAGGAAATAGAAGAGGAGAAAGTCTGAACAGTAGGAGGAAGGGCAATGGATGTTCAAATGTGGCAGAGAAACCTAGAGAGATAGAGAAGAGCTGAGAAGACAGTGGGTCATGCTAATATCAACAGTTGGTGACATGGGGCAAGAATTCCTGAGCAGGACATCGATTTTGTGTCACTGCGGTCTGCACTGAGTCAGGCACAGGTCAGTAACATATCATGCCAACAAAAAAACAAAGTCACCTCAACAAACACACATATCAGTATGCACATTGACACACAGGCTAAAACAAATGTTTGTGGATTGTCATATATTGTTCTTCCTGAAGAACAGCAAGTGATCAAATGTTGGCAAACAGTTCCCATAAGCACATGCAAAAGTGCAAATAAATAAAATTGAATATGCACACACCAGGTCAGAAGTCGACTTTTTGACTCACTAGTCGAGATGGCTATTCACTGAAAACCTACAGCAGTAAAGCCTAGCCTAGCAGTCTACAGCATGGTGCATACTGTAATTCAATCATGCTGCTCATTCAGGCAGTGCGGTTTTGAGTCCCAGCCTGGGCAAGCTTTCCTGGATGTCGCTCTCTACCCTGCTTCCTGTCTATCTATACTGTATCTTAGGGCCCCTTGAAGATCACTGGGTGACCACTAAGAGATCAAAAACTGGCCTGATCTCAAAGATCTCCTAAAGACTGAAAGAAGCCATTCATAGGTAAATGTTAAAGGGGAGGTCAAAAATTCAGTTTTCAGCAACTTTAATGGCATTCTCTAGAGCTCTTTGAAAGATCCCTGAAAGACCAGGAGCGATTATTGAGGGGTCATTGGGAGTTTCTTGAGTGACCAAGGAGGTTGCTAAGTATTTGAAAGGTTTCTAGTGCTCTTCTACCGCGAGTGGCGATCACTGATCTCTCAGTGATGTCCGTCCCTGTCTTTCATTGAACTCTATTGGTCTTAAATGAATTCAGCTATCCTTTTGAAATCTCTGAGAGTTGTTGAAACATTCCTTCCCTTTGGTGACTGTTAACCCCTTGCACTCCGGGCAATTTTCCTAAAAATGCCAAAAAATAACGTGCCCAAAGTAAATCGAAAGCTGTTATTCAACCCTTTGCAGCATCTTCATGGGGTTGGTCTCATTTAAAAGAAAACACTTTGAATTTTTTGGCAAAAAAACATAATCTCTCTACGTGCTCCGGCCACTGAGTTACAGTCATCTAAACATACTGAACTTGAAGAAAATAAATTTGGACACAGTGTTTTTTTGGATACAAATGCTTACAAATAACACACAGCTGTCCGATCCGGCTGGAAAATACAACAGAAATGTAGAACCAAGTGTTATCAAGCTGAGATCCAAATTTGGTAACAATACCACAAAAAATGAATATTTTACACAGCTTTGTTGTCAGGTAGTTCCCAGGCGTTTTGGAACTGTGCCAAATTGTGCCAAATGGCACAGTTTGGAAAAACATCTGTAACTTTTGAATAATTCAATGTAGAATCTTCATTTTGGGCTCTAATGAAAGGTCACACTCAGGGCTGTGTCTGTGTATGTGTGTGTGTGGGGGGGGTTGTCCCCCCCCACCCGCTAAAAAAGACGGAGTTCGGCCCTCGCTACATGATGGATTACACTCCTTGCATGTTTTCACAGCGCCCCCCCCTCGCTACTGTGTGTGTGTGTGTGTGTGTGGGGTTGTCCCCCCCCCCTTGCTACTGTGTGTGTGTGTGGGGGGGTTGCCCCCCCCCCCCTCGCTGCAGAAGACGGCCATCGCTACATGAAGGAATAGACTCATATGCTTCCCCCCGCGGACCGGGGGCGTTCGGACCGTGAACGCCCCCCCCCGCTCCTCTTCTGCAGCGGGGGGGGGGGGGGGGCGTTCACGGTCCGAACACGGCAAATGAACCGTTTATCGCGGCGCACGCACTTCGTACTTCGTGCGCAGTACAGTTGTAATTTACCGATCGGTCAAAAGTCATTTTTGGATTACAGTTTTCAGGGAGAAATAATAATTTAGCTTATAACACCTTACCTCTTCACAGCAGCAGAGTCGTGGCGAACTTCTCTTCCCCATTGTAAGACGAACACGACACTGCTCGGCTCGTGGATCCCGATCAAAACATAATTCCATTATTGCGGTTTTGGTGAATGATTTACGACCTTTGTCGTCGGCCTCCGTCGGTCTATGATGACGGAAGAGAATCCTAAACGTCTATTCTGCTGGAATGAGTGCAGGTCCCACTTGTGGGTGGTCTCCATGCTGCGGGGTCTGTAGTAGATTCGTCCAGCGTCCTTTGTTTTCATCTGCTGCAGCAGTAAATCTCTCTTCACCCAGCCTGAATTTCTGTGCTTCAATTGGCTCCTGCGTTCACAGTAGGCGGGTCCTCCTTCCTAGGTTTTCATTCATTGGCTCTTCAAGGTTTCAGAAACCCAATTCAAGGCTCTTATTAGTCGAATGAGAGGTCAATCAGATGAACTAATCTGTTCGCGGCTGTCTCTGCAGTTTTTTCATCACCATCATCACCTACATCACCACAATCTGGTCTATGCGTCAGAGTGTGCCCTCGTGCGTCTTAGGACGCAGAGACTTGCCCGCCCGCGGAACAACGGAGCGCAAGTGGTTTGTTTTGAGCTGAGTCAAAACTTTGAAGACCATGCAGATCAATGAAAAATTGTTGAAAGATACGGCCATTTTTTCCATTACTCCACAATCTCTCAGTGATCTCCACCACTGTGTAAAGGTATAACAAATAAATGCTAGAATGTCAAACAGTAATAATCTTTAAAATATCAGAAATCAGTATGAAATTGAACTCTATTTCTAATAACACTTTTCTAATCTTTATCACCACTCAGTGTGCTTTCATTAACTCCCACATTTACCGCTGTCAGTCAGGAGCCTTGAACAGGTAACCTTCTAGCTTTGATATTTTTCTGCACTTTATCTTTCTGCAATTGTGGGGGTTCCCCTACAGTTGAAAGTACTATGAGATGACTGTTGTGAAATGGCGCTATATAAATAAAGTTGAATTGAATTGAATTTATATCCCACAGTGTACAGAAAAACTATGACCAGTATTCGAGGTGATATTTTTTGTCTGTTTTGTCTTAATCATTACTATTGTTTATTGCAATTATTTGGTTTTAGACAGACTTTTTCAAAGCACTTAATAATACTGCCTGTAATTACATGGAAAAGCAGGGAAAATGTTACAGTATATGGGTACATATACTTATAGTACAAGGTGAGTATCCTACACCCCACATGTCCCCCCCATCACCACAATTACCCCATATTGATAGAATAATTGTATCTGATCCAAGTCAAGGAACAATACAGCCTGTGTGTCCATATTTACCCTGGTTTCTGCCTGCTTTTTTCCTGTACTTTTGCCAAGCATTCATTGTACTTTCCCCATAAATGCCCCATAATTTTCCTGTTCTTTCCCTTAATTTTTTTGTACTTTCCTTATACTTCCCCATATTTTTTCACACTTAGCCCATACTTGTGTAATTTGCAGCCTGTTTTTGACATTTTTTAATCATAATATCTAATATTACACTGTGGAAGATGTGAAAATGACGAGGCAGCGTTCTTTCTCAGAGTCAGCGTTATTCACATCTCCATCATTTCAAAGCAGAAAAAAGAGAGACTATGAAACAGTAACTCTCGTCCTTAAATATCAGGGACTTCACACCTCATAGATCACATGTCCCACAGACCACCTTCCATAATAAAGACAGTCACAATGCATTTCACCACCTGGCATAATAAAGACAGTCACAATGCATTTCACCACCTGGCATAACAAAGACAGTCACAATGCATTTCCCTCCATGATATCACTTCCACTGTCTCCCACATATCCTTTAATCGACCCCCACAGTCTCCAGCCTGGCATAACATGGCTAAGCTTCCTGCCTTTGTTCTGACCTGAAACGCGAGTCACAGAACCGGTCCAACAGGTCCATTGAGTGTTCACCACACAAGCCCCCCCAGCATTTTAGAAAAACAGAACAACAAGAAAATAACCACATGCATGCCGTGATAGCATCAATACACATCAGTCCACATGCTGGATAGGCTTCAGCCTCCTGCCGAATCTGCTGTAGCTGGGGTTCACCGTCTCTGCGGCGCTGTCCCACTGGGGATTTGCCGTCTGGGGGCGGAAACCCTTTGTCAGTCTCTGCGGGTGTTCTGGGGAAACATTACTTTGGGAAACATTACTGTGTGAAACCCTCCGTGGTGGTCTACCTCGCCGCAGGGCCTTTGCCAACAGCACTTCCTCCTCTGCCACCACAAAAGCAGGTTTAAGTCTGTTTATACCAATTTTCTCTTTCCTACCCCCCAAATCTAGCAAAAACTGCTTGTCCCCTGTTTCTAGCACTCTGAATGGTCCGAAATAAGGTGGTCGCAGCGGGGTTCGATGCGCATCGTGTCTAACAAAAACAAACTCTGCATTCTTCAAAGTTTTAGGCACAAAAACACGCGGAAAACTGTGGTGCGCGGGGCCGGGCAGCGTGCTTGATTCTATGTTACTCCACAACAGCTGAGACGGGGAGGCGTTTGGCGCAGGGTTATCTGGGAGAAACTCCCCAGCCAGTCAGAGTGGCTGCGCAAACACGAGCTCCGCTGGGGAGGCTTCTAGATCCTCTTTAGGTGCAGAACGCAACCCCAATAACACCCATGGTAACTTGTCAACCCAATTTGTATCCGTCAGTGACGCTCTGAGAGCTGCTTTCAATGACCTATGAAAACGTTCGCATAACCCGTTAGCCTGCGGATTGTACGCGGTTGTGCGGTGAATTGTGACACCCAGGCTGCGGGCCATTGTCGACCAAAGCTCGGAAACAAATTGAGGGCTTCTGTCGGATGTAATGTCCGACGGAACGCTGAAGCGCGCCACCCAAGCTGTTAAAAACGCTTGCGCCACTTCCTTGGCCGTGGTTGATGCCAGCGGGACCACTTCAGGCCAGCGCGTGGTGCGGTCCACCATTGTCAGAAGATGTGTGCACCCCTGTGACAGCGGGAGGGGTCCAACGAGGTCCACATGAACGTGATCGAACCTCTTGGCCGGAATGTGAAACGGTTCCAAAGGAGCTCTAGTGTGCCTGTGTACTTTGGCTCGTTGACACGCCGTGCAGGCTGCTGCCCACTCTTTGACCTGTTTGCGGAGGCTCGGACAAACAAATTTCTCTCCCACCATTTTGATCGACGCGCTCACTCCAGGGTGCGCCAAAGAATGAACCGAGTCAAAAACGCGGCGGCGCCACGCGGCCGGTACTACTGGACGCGGCCGTCCAGTGGAGACATTGCAGATTAGGGGGGGCATACCGTCTTGCAGCACCCTGCTCTCCAGCCTTAACCCTGTTGGTCCAGACTGGAGTGCGCGCACGTCCGCGTCATTAACCTGCTCCGCGGCCATGGCTGCATAATCTAACCCTACGCTGACTGGGGCCGCCACAGCGCGCGAGAGGCAATCTGCCACTACACTGAGTTTGCCCGCCACATGCTGAATATCAGTGGTAAACTCTGATATCGCGGCCAGCTGTCTCTGCTACCGGCCTGACCACGGTTCCGAGACCTTGGCCATCGCGAATGTTAGTGGTTTATGATCAACGAACGCAGTGAAAGCGCGTCCTTTCAGCCAGAACTGAAATTGGCGGATGGCCAAATGGAGAGCGAGCAGCTCCCTGTCGAACGCGCTGTATTTACGTTCGCTATCGCACAAGGTCCTGCTGAAAAATGCGAGGGGCTGCCAAACCCCGGCTACATGTTGCTCCACGACTGCCCCATGGCCACATCTGACGCGTCAGTGGTGAGCGCTATGCGGGCCGTTGGGTCTGGGTGTGCCAACAACGCAGCCTTTGCCAAGGCTGCTTTAACCTCCGAGAACGCTTGGTCCCGCTCCGGGGACCACTCAATCTTATCCGCGGGTTTCTTTTTTTGAGCGCGGCATACAGCGGCTGCATGAATTGCGCCACGCGGGGGAGAAAACGGTTATAAAACTTCACCATTCCCAAAAACTCCTGCAACGCCCTGACTGTCTGCGGCCGGGGAAAATCTGCCACAGCGCGCACTTTGTCAGGCAGCGGAACTGCTCCTTCGGGGGAGACGCGGTGTCCTAAAAAATCGATCTGCGCCACCCCGAACTGACACTTCGCTGGGTTGATTATTAACCCGTGATCTCCCAACCTTCGGAAAACTGTGGCCAGGTGTTTTTCGTGTTCGTCTTCAGACGCACTGGCTACTAAAATATCGTCCAGGTAGACGAACACGAAAGGGAGATCTCGAAGCACCACGTCCATCATGCGTTGGAACGTCTGAGCAACCCCTTTAAGTCCGAATGGCATGCGTAAAAACTCGAATAAACCAAACAGAGTTATTACCACTGTTTTGGGTATGCCCTCAGTGCGCACTGGGCCTTGGTGGTAACCGCGGACCAAGTCTATTTTAGAAAAAATGCGCGCCCCTGCCAAATGAACCAAGAAATCTTGGATATGTGGGATTGGGTAGCGGTCGTGCGCTGTAGCGTTGTTTAACCTGCGAAAATCCCCGCAAGGGCGCCATGATCCGTCAGCTTTCGAGACCATATGTAGGGGGGAAGCCCACGGACCGTTTGAACATCGGATAATGCCCAACCTCTCCAGGTTGGCGAACTCCTCGCGCACTATGGCCAGCTTAACTGCGTCCAAGCGCCGAGCTTTTGCAAAAACGGGTGGTCCGGTAGTGGTAATAAAATGCTCCACCTCGTGCTTAGCGACTGTTGCCGAAAATGTGGGGACCGTGAGTGCTGGGAACTGAGTGAGCAGTGTGTGGAATTTACCGCCTGCTGTTGTGACGTTGGCTTGTGCTGTAGGCGGGGCCACTCGCGCTGCACAGGGGACAGAATCAAAAGAAAATGCATTAACCAGGCGCCTGTTAGCGAGATCAACCAACAACCCATGTGAGCACAAAAAATCAGCCCCCAGCATATTGAAATTTACTGTTGCTACAACAAAAGTCCACTCATATGCACGTTCGTGTAGAGACAGAAGCAGAGTCTTCTCACCAAAGGTCTTAATCTCCGAGCCGTTCGCCGCTGTCACCAGGGGACCTCCGGAACCCGCCAGTCTGTCCGCGTAGGAAGGAGTGATGAAACTCAACTGGGAGCCTGTGTCGACGAGGAACTGCCTCCCGGAGCGTGCGTCCGACAAGTAGAACAGCTTGTTCTCTTCCCCGAGGGCTGCGGCTGCTACCGACCCCCGTTCTTGGCGTTTCCCGAATGCCCGAACTGGCACGGCGGTACACACTTGTGTGCCCTCTCTGCAAAGCGGCGATGGTAGAAACAAAAGACGTCCGGTCCACGCTCCCTGGCCTTTGCTGCCGCCATCGTCGGTGAGTCTGGCACCGCTGTCTCTGGCCTCCTGTTGTCTGCGGTCGTCGCGCCGAGTTCCGCTGCAGCGGCCGTGGCTGCGCACCGCTTGGTGGCGTTGACAATCCACTGCACCTCTCGGCCCAGCGCGCGGTAGTCCCATAGGGCCAACAGTGGCGAACTGGCCAGAGCCGCTCTTGCTGCTGACGGTAGAGTCCTGAGGAAGAGGTGGGTGAAAATGAAGTGATCACCGTCAGAGTCTTTCAACTTCAACAACTTCTCCATCAGGCTCGCGGGCATGTCGTTTTCCCCCTCCGTCAGCGCCAGGAGCCTCTCTGCTCACTCGTCCGCCGAGGGGGTGAATTGCTGGATGAGTGCAGCCTTCAACGCGCCGTATTTGTCGCTCTCCGGCGGCTGGTCGATCAGGCTCTCCACATGCTGGGCCGTGTTGTTGTCCAGCTTTGCGACTACGTGGTAGAATTTCGTGACATCTACCGATATCCCCCGGTAGTTGAACTGCGCCTCAACCGCGTTGAACCAGGAGCGCGGATTGTTCTGCCAGAAGTCCGGTAGCTGGACTGTAGCGGCGTTCGCTTGGCTGGGGACTCCTGACGCGGCTGGCCCGGGGGAATTTCTTTCTTCCATGATACGTCTCAGGGTCACCAGTGTGGAAGATGTGAAAATGACGAAGCAGCGTTCTTTATCAGAGTCAGCTTTATTCACATCTCCATCATTTCAAAGCAGAAAAAAGAGAGACTATGGAACAGTAACTCTTGTCCTTAAATATCAGGGACTTCACTCCTCATAGATCACATGTCCCGCAGACCACCTTCCATAATAAAGACAGTCACAATGCATTTCACCACCTGGCATAATAAAGACAGTCACAATGCATTTCCCTCCATGATATCACTTCCACTGTCTCCCACGCATCCTTTAATCGACCCCCCACAGTCTCCAGCCTTGCATAACAAGGCTAAGCTTCCTGCCTTTGTTCTGACCTGAAATGCGAGTCACAGAACCAGTCCAACAGGTCCATTGAGTGTTCACCACAACACAAGTATAGAAGTCTAGTTTCCACTACGACTTTGTGTGTACTGTGTCTTTGTGGATCTATAGAAAGCATATGATAGGGTGCCAAAAGAGGAAGTATGGGACTATATGACAAAGTCAGGTGTGGCAAAGAAGTATGTGAGTTTGGTGCAGGACATGTGTGAGGACATTGAGACGGTGGTGAGGTGTGCCATTGGAGTGACAGATGGATTCAAGGTGGGGGTGGGATTACATCAGGGCTCAGCTCTGAGCCCCTTCTTGTTTGTCAAGGTGATGGACAGGCTGATAGATGAAGTCAGGCAGGACTCTTCATGGACCATGATGTTTGCAGACAACTCTGTGATCTGTAGTGAGAGCAAGGAGCAGGTGGAAGAGAACCTGGAGAGGTGGAGGCATGCACTGGAGAGAAGAGGAATGAAAGTCAGTAGAAGCAAGACATAATACGTGTGTGTGTGCGCGCGGGCGCAAGTGCGTGCACATACACTGTACGTGTGTGTGTGTGAGAGAGAGAGAGAGACAGAGAGAGTGTCACAGTGAAGATGCAAGGAGTAGAGGTACTGGAGATAAGTTTAAATACCTGGGGTCAACCATCCAAAGCAATAGAAAATGTACAAAAGAGGTGAACAAGAGCGTGCAGGCAGGGTGGAGCGGGTGGAGATGAGTACCAGGGGTGATTTGTGACAGAAAGATGGCAGAAAAGGAAGATTTACAAGATGGTAGTGACAACTTTTTATTGGGAGTGATTAGGAGGGATGAGTACATCAGAGGGACAGCTCAGGTTGAGTGGTTTGGAGACAAAGTAAGAGAGGCAAGGCTGAGATGGACATGTGCAGAGGAGGGACGGAGGATATACTGGAGAAAGGATGTTGAAGACGGAGCTGCCAGGAAGGAGGAAAAGAAGAAGACCACAGAGAAGGTGAAGTTTGGTGTTACAGAGGAAGATGCAAGGGATAGGGTGAGATGGAGGCCAATGATCCACTATGGCGACCTCTAAAGGGAGCCACCAAAATAATAATAAGAAAGAAGTTTTATGTTACACAACTTTCAGTCTTGTTTTTTTTTTTTTTTTTTTTTTTTTTTATCTGATTGGATAAAAGAAGTTTTGAGAAAAGGTTGTGCTTGTCAGTAGAAGAATGTGATAGCACTCAAAGTTTCTGAACATTAACTGGAAAGATTGTGTGAAGTAATCTTCAATCAATGTGCCAAAAAACTGAAAAATAGATAAATAAATATGTCAATGTGGTGATTGAAATGGTTATTTGATATCTTAGCTATTTCCCCTTTTTTCAGAATAATCCTGAAATCAGTGAAATATATATACAGTGGTGTGAAAAAGTGTTTGCCCCCTTCCTGAGTTCTCATTTTTTTGTATGTTTGTCACACTTAAATGTTTCAGATCATCAAACAAATTTAAATATTAGACAAAGATAACACAAGTAAACACAAAATGTGGTTTTTAAATGAAGGTGTTTATGATTAAGGGGGAAAAAAATCCAAACCTACATGGCCCTGTGTGAAAAAGTGATTGCCTCCCCCGTTAAAACATAAATTAACTGTGGTTTATCACATCTTTGAAAAGCTGAGTTCAATTTCTCTAGCCACACCCAGGCCTGATTACTGCCACCTGTCATTACTTATGTGATTTGTTTTTTATCCTATTTAAGGGCAGTTAATTTCATTTCGTGTTGCCGCAGTCTTGAGTTTCTCCTTTCCTCGTCTCCACCAGAATGCAGCCCTCGTTCTGATGGGCTTTATCTGTAAGTTTGATTGCACTGTTTTGGACTTTGTTTTTTGTTGTTTTATCAATAAATCTCACAAACTCACAGTTCAGCGCATGGGTCTTCCTCTCTGCCCTGAGGGGCAAATCATGACAGAAGACTGCGGACAGTAAGAGTAAGCTGCTGAGTTGTGATTTTTTGTGTTTTGTTTTCACTCACTTGTTTCTCCGGAGTAATCATCATGTCCCCAGCACGCCGAACTCCGACAATCAAAGGGAGATCAGCAGCGGGATCCCCGAGTGTTGGGGAAGAATGGGCCACCGAATTTGTCCAGGGCTTTGTGGATGAAACCCTTACCTCCCGCAGCCCAAAGAAAATCTGGGAGAAGGTGGATTCGGTGACCGCTATAGTCGAGGCACACCCTGTGTTGTGGAGGTTCCCCCAGTTCGCGGAGCTGCTGGCTATGCTCTCCGTCCTGCAGCAGTCTTTCCCCAGGCTGACGTGGGGGCCGCCTCCAGCGAGCCTGAAGCCAACGCGGAAGCACGATCTGTGGCAGACACCCTGCTCCACCTCCAATTCGGCCATTCCTGTTCAAGCTCCATCTGCTCCACAACGCTGCTATCCAGCTCCAGACTGCCGGAGGAATACTCCCACCTCTCAGGCAGCAACTCCCCCTTCGCTGAGGAAGAAAACTCCCGCAGCAGCCCCCTTGTCTAGTTTTTCTTCTCCGGCTGTCTTGCCAACTTTTCACTCCGCTGCTGCTTCTTCTTCCTCCTCATTGGCGATTCCTCCCTTTGCTGAGAGGTCAGCCATTTCCTTCCCGGTTCCGCCCATCACCGTGTCTGCAGGGGCGGCTCCTCCACGTTCCACTGAGGGGCCCACAACCACTGAAGCCATGGAGAAGGCGGATTCTACACCTGCTGCAGCAGAAAGCATCATGCCCCGGGAACACAAGCAAGTGTCATTTCATTCTCTATTCCCAACATATAAATTATCTTGCCTGATTTCCGGTGGTGAGGCTCAGCCACCGCAGTCCTGTGAGCTTTCACCGCCTGCTGCAGTTAAAGACTTTTTACCTGCTCTGTCTGTGTCTCTTCCTCCCCCTGAGTGTCCGCCGGCCCCAGGATTGAGCTGCTGGGTGATGGAGGAGCCTACGGCCCTGGAGAACCTTGTTCCAGCCCCGCAGCCATGATTTGGACAGAGGGAGAGTGCTGCCTGTGATCCAGAGCCTGCGCTGACGAGTGAGTGTCCCCGGGCTTCAGCTGTGCCGGATCCAGTGCCAGCAGGGAACAGACCTCCTGTTGCCATTCCGGGTGAGCCACCTGCGTGGGCCACATTGCTGGGGGGTCCCAGGACTGCATCCACCACCATGCCTGCTGCTGGGACCACCGCAGCAGAGCCGGAGCTGGATCTCAAGAGGGCCGGGCCCGAGACGTCATCGCCTGGATCGACGGAGTCCTGGACGGTGGTGGAGCTCGAGCTCAGGCAAGTGCTCTCCTTTGTTTTCATCGTTTCAATTTTGGGAAGATCTTGTTGGGCTCTTGGTGGGGAGAGCTAAGTGCAGCCATGAGCTTCACCTGAGCTCACCTCACCAGGCTCCACTGATGCCAGTGACCCTGACTCTGTTTCTCTGCCTCTCTTGCCTGAGCTTTTCCGCAGTGTCACCAAGGATCGTCCAGCTTTGCTAGTGGTCTCCGTGGGTCCGGCCTCACCTCATGAGATCTCCATGGGTACAGCCCCCCTTGCCGAGGTCATCGCGGGTGCAACATCCCAGTCCGGGACCTCCGTGGGTGCCTCTCCTCCTTCGTCTGAGATCGTCATGGGCACTCCATCCCAACCTGGGACCTCCGTGGGTGCTGCTCCCCCTCTTGATGAGGTCTTTGTGGGTGCTTTGTCCCAGCCTGGGACCTCAGTGAGTGGAGTTCCTCCTCAGTCTGGGTCTCTGTGGGTGCTGTGTTCCAGTCGGGGACCATCATGGGCGCTGCGCCCCAGCCTGAAACCTACTTGGGTGCTGCGCTCCAGTGTGGGCCCACCATGGGCATTACGCTCCAGCCCGGGGGCCCCCGCGGGTGCAGCTCTGGGCCAGTCTGGGTCCACCATGGGTGCAGCTCTGGCCCAGTCCGGGTCCACCGAGGGTGCAGCTTTTGGCCCAGTCCGGGTCCACCAAGGGTGCAGCTATGTCCCAGTCTGGGTCCACCACAGGTGAAGCTCCGCTCCAGCCCAGAGCCACCATGGGTGCTGCGATGTCCTCTCCTCCACCAGATGCCATCCTGGTTCCCCCTCCTCTGCCAGACGTCGTTGTGGTTTCCCCTCCTCTGCCAGACGTTGTTGTGGTTCCCCCTCCTCTGCCAGACGCCATCGTGGTTTCCCCTCCTCTGCCAGACGTCGGCGTGGTTCCCCCTCCTCTGCCAGATGCTGTCGTGGTTCCCCCTCCTCTGCCCAAGGTCATCGTGGTTCCCTCGCCTCTGCCCAAGGTCATCGTGGTTCCCTCTCCTCTGTCCAAGGCAGTTGTGGTTCCTTCTCCTCCATCTGACAATGTCATGGTTTCCCTGATTCTTCTATCTTGCCCTTCATTCATTCTTCCTGTTGGGCAGCCGCCTCCTGGACCACCCTTTCTGTTCAGGTGGCTAAAAAGCTCTGGCAGACCACCCGACAGTCTATGCCAAGGGGTTGGGTGGCCCACGTACTCTGGGAGGCCACCCGACTCTTTCCATCATGCCAACTGCCTGGCCTGGGACTTTTGCGGCCCACCTGAACTGTCCAGCTCTTTGGTCCAGGGGCTTAGGTGGTTGGGGTGTTGCCTGGTGTGGGTCCTTAGCGGGGTTTTGTTGTGTTCCCTCCTAGCCTGTTCCCCCCCACCACCCATCTGGGGTGGGTTATTGTTGTGCTCCTATTTGGGGGGGGGGATATTACCCTGGGGTGTCTGATTCCACCCCTTGAGAGGGGGCTTTGTCATGGCTGAGCACTGTAGGTTTCCGCCATGCTCAATCTCATGGCTTTTTCTCAATATTTATATATTTGTTGTATCTTGTGCTTTTTGGGTTCTGTAATTCTCGTACTGTTTTCTGTTTTCCTTTTTATGTCATAGTTTTGTTACTTCCTTATTTTGTATTAGGTTGCATCTATTTCTCTGCATTTGTTGATATTTTATTCTTTATATCTTTACTGTTGTGTTCTTCCTCTGGGTTGACAGCTGTCAGTGGCATTTCTGGGTTTGTGCTCAGTGTGGGTGTCACCCCTGTCAGCTGTCAGCTCCGGTCACCCCCCTCTCATTGCTCCCAGCTTGTCCAATTGTGAATCATTGTTACCTTTGGCCCGCTCATGTGACCCACACCTGTCATTATTTATGTCATTTGTTTTTGATCCTATTTAAGAGCAGTTACTTTCATTTCCTGTTGCCGCAGTCTTGAGTTTCCCCTTTCCTCGTCTCCACCAGAAGGCAGCCCTCGTTCTGGTGTTCTTTATCTGTAAGTTTGATTGCTTGCATGAATTTTGAGTTCCAGCACTGTTTTGGACTTTGTGTTTCGTTGTTTTTTCAATAAATCTCACAAACTCACAGTTCAGCGCGTGGGTTTTCCTCTCTGCCCCGAGGGGCAATTCATGACAATTAAGCCATTTCTAAAGCTTTGGGACTCCAGCAAATCACAGTGAGAGCCATTATCCATGAATGGCAAAAACATGAAACTGTGGTGAACCTTCCCAGGACCAAAATTACCCCAAGAGCACAGCGACGACTCATCCAAGAGGTCACAAAAAAACCCATAACAACATTCAAAGAACTGCAGGCCTAACTTGCCTCAGTTAAAGTCAGTGTTCATGACTCCACCATAAGAAAGAAACTAAACAAAAATGGCCTGCATGGCAAAAACCACTGCTGAGCAAAAAGAACATAAAGGTTCATCTCAGTTTTGCCAGAAAACATCTTGATCATCCTCAAGACTTTTGGGAAAATACTATGTGGACTGACGAGACAAAAGTTGAACTTTTTTGAAGGTGTGTGTCCCATTACATCCTGCGTAAAAGTAACATAGCATTTCAGAAAAGGAACATCATACCAACAGTAAAATACGGTGGCGGTAGGTGTGATGGTCTGGGGCTGTTTTGCTGCTTCAGGACCTGGAGGACTTGCTGTGGTAAATGGAACCATGAATTCTGCTGTCTACCAAAAAATCCTGAAGGAAAATGTCCGGTCATCTGTTCATGACCTCAAGCCAAAGCGCACTTGGGTTCTGCAGCAGGACAATGATCCAAAACACATCAGCAAGTCCACTTCTGAATGGCTTAAGAAAAACAAAATGAAGACTTTGGAGTGGCCTAGTCAAAGTCCTGACCTGAATCCAATTGAGATGCTGTGGCATGACCTTAAAAAGGTGGTTCATGCTCAAAAACCCTCCAATGTGGCTGAATTACAACGATTCTGCAACACTGAGTCAGCCAAAATTCCTCTACAGCGCTGTAAAAGACTCATTGCCAGTTATTGCAAACACTCAATTGCAGTTGTTGCTGCTAAGGGTGGCCCAAGCAGTTATTAGGTTTAGGAGGCAATCACTTTTTCACACAGGGCCGTGTAGGTTTGGATTTTTTCCCCTTAATAATAAACGCTTTCATTTAAAAACTGCATTTTGTAAAGGATTAAGCGGTAGAAGATGGATGGATGGATGGATCTGTGTCTAATATTTAAATTTGTTTGATGATGTAAAATATTTCAGTGTGACAAACATGCAAAAAAAATGAGAAATCAGGAAGGAAGAGAACACTTTTTCACACCACTGTACATATGGTCAACACAAACTGCTGAAGTTCTAACAAAGCAGCAAAATTCAGAAGAAAAGTGATTTAAGAGACTTTAAGTGATTTTAGGACAGCATAGTCTGAGTATTTCAGAAGCTGCTGATTTACTGGCATTTTCACACACAACTGTCTGTATACAGACGTGGACAAAATTGTTGGTACCCCTCTGTTAATGAAAGAAAAACCCACAGTGGTCATAGAAATAACTTGAATCTGACAAAAGTGGTAATAAATAAAAATTCTATGAAAATTAACCAATGAAAATCAGACAATGCTTTTGAATTGTGGTTCAACAGAATTATTTTAAAAAACAAACTCATGAAACAGGCCTGGACAAAAAGGATGGTACCCTTAACTTAATATTTTGTTACACAACCTTCTGAGGCAATCACTGCAATCAAACGATTTCTGTAACTGTCAATGAGACTTCTGCACCTCTCAGCAGGTATTTTGGCCCACTCCTCATAAGCAAACTGCTCCAGTTGTCTCAGGTTTGAAGGGTGCCTTCTCCAGACGGCATGTTTCAGCTCCTTCCACAGATGTTCAATAGGATTTAGATCAGGGTTCATAGAAGGCCACTTTAGAATAGTCCAATGTTTCGCTCTTAGCCATTCTTGGGTGTTTTTAGCTGTGTGTTTTGGGTCATTATCCTGTTGCAAGACCCATGACCTGAGACTGAGACCAAGCTGTCTGACACTGGGCAGCACATTTCTCTCTAGAATACCTTGATAGTCTTGAGATTTCATTGTACCCTGCACAGATTCAAGACACCCTGTGCCAGATGCAGCAAAGCAGCTCCAGAACATAACAGAACCTCCTCCATGTTTCACAGTAGGGACAGTGTTCTTTTCTTGGTATGCTTCATTTTTGCGTCTGTGAACATAGAGCTGATGTGCCTTGCCAAAAAGTTCCAGTTTTGTCTCGTCTGTCCATAGGACATTCTCCCAGAAGCTTTGCGGCTTGTCAACATGCAGTTTGGCAAATTCCAGTCTGGCTTTTTTATGATTTGTTTTCAACAGTGGTGTCGTCCTTGGTTGTCTCCCATGAAGTCCACTTTGGCTCAAACAACGACGGATGATGCAATCTGACACTGATGTACCTTGACCTTGGAGTTCACCTTGAATGTGTTTAGAGGTTGTTCTGGGCACTTTTATTACCATTCGTATTATCCGTCTCCTCCTGCGGCCACGTCCAGGGAGGTTGGCTACAGTCCTGTGGATCTTAAATGTCTGAATAATATGTGCAACTGTAGTCACAGGAACATCAAGCTGCTTGGAGATGGTCTTATAGCCTTTACCTTTAACATGCTTGTCTGTAATTTTCCTTTCTAATCTCCTGAGACAACTCTCTCCTTTGCTTCCTCTGGTCCATGTTTAGTGTGGTACACACCATGTCACCAAACAGCACAGTGACTACTTGTCACCCTTTAAATAGGCCGACTGACTGTTTACAAGTTTGTAGACACCTGTGATGTTAATTAGAGGACACATCTTGGTTGAACATGTCCCTATGGTCACATTATTTTCAATCTTTTCTAGAGGTACCATCATTTTTGTCCAGGTCTGTTTCATGAGTTTGTTTTTTAAAATAATTCTGTTGAACAACAATTCAAAAGCATTGTCTGATTTTCATTGGATAATTTTCATGGAATTTTTATTTATTACCACTTTTGTCAGATTCAAGTTATGTATTTCTGTGACCACTGTGGGTTTTTCTTTCATTAACAGAGGGGTACCAACAATTTTGTCCACGTCTGTAGCTGAGAGAGAATTGTCTGAAAAAAGAAAATATTCTGTGAGCAACAACTGACATGATTTCTGGCCCAGGAAACACGCACACAGGCTCGGGTGAGGTTTAAGAGTTTTATTCAGCAACAGGTGTATGTATGCGTGAGTGAGGAATGTAAATGTTTTCTTGGGGACAGGGAAGCACCGAGGGCAGAACAGACACCGTACAGCCAGGCAACCCTGAAGACAGAGCAGAGGACAGTGGATGAGCAATTATCACAGCAGGATGGTGAAAGTAATAATGTGGCTTACTTGCAGACGTATTGGTGGCTGGCGTTGGCAAGAGAAGCTCCCGCCTGGGAGACAGTGCCCTGCTGCGCTCGACGGACAGAGGCTGCGAGGAGAGGCGATGAAGGGATACTTCCGCCGCCAGGAGGATCCACCTGTGCACAGGGGAAGATCTTTGGAGAACAGGTAAGAGATAACCTTACGTGAGGATGACGAGTTGCGGCGTTGGCCGAGAGGAGTAGGCAAACGCAGAGCTTGAGCGTGGAGATGAGCTGACGGCTCCAGGCCAAGGCTGCGGGCAGAGCAGGTTAAGTAGAGGCAGCCTGATGAAGCACAGGTGTGCGCACGGCTGGAGCGGATGACAGGCGGGAGCGAGTTGTGACAACAACTTTCAGCCATTTTAAATGCTTTGTTAGTAATGTGAAAGAGAAACACCCAGATTTTTTTTTTTTTTTTTGCAGTGTGAGGTGCTCATTGCGAAGACTTTATCAGCAGACCTAGCTCCTGTGCTGGATGATGTCGTGTGGATTGGTAAACTTTGTAAAGACGTGACTAAACAGCCCCATGTTTCAAACTGAGTAAGTCTGAAATTACAAGACTAAATTTTCATTACATATGCTGTAATAGGCTAAAATGTTCCATTCTGTAGCATTTTTGATTGATAGCATGCCGTGGGATTTTTTAAATGTAAAAAAATGAGCTGTGGCTCTAACAAGGGTTGAAAAACACTGTAGTAGGCCATCTATGAAGGCATAACACATTGACCCTTGAAGCAGATGGGCTACAGCAGCAAATAACCTCCACTTGCTCCACTCCTGTTGCTTAACAACAGGAAACTGAGGCTACAATTCACACAGGCTCGCCAAAATTGAACAACAGAAGACTGGAAAAATATTTTCCAATCTTTGAAAACTCCAATCTCAGTCTCAATTTTTGCTGCAACATTTAAATAGCAGGGTCAGAATTTTTCAATAATAAGAAAGAATGAATGGATGCATGGGGCGCCCAAACTGGAGAACACGTATAATGCTAGCATTTCAGTAGGAACCACTGTTTCAGAGGAAGCTCTCTAGCACTTTTGTTGAATCTATGCAATGAAAAATTAAGGCATTTGTAAGGATAATTAGGCGCCAACAAAGTAATAGCAAGGTGTACCTATTGAAGTGGCCAGTGAGTGTATATTCATAAGCCTTAATTGCAACGATCGGATGATTAATATTTGGAAACAATATGTGGGCTCTTATGATTAATTTCAGTAGCTTAAAATGTCCCCCAATTGCAGCCTGGCATGATCTAAATCTGTGCTCAATGACCATATAATAGCTGTGTTTGCCTGTATGTATTCATATGCATGTATATGGGTAATTACACACACATACACACACTTCTCCATTCTGGTGTTATGTATGTGTGTAGCCAAACAATCAGGGCCCTGCAGCATTTAAACTTGATTTCTCCTCCACTGGAAACCAAACAAACAAAGCCCCATGGAACTGTAACCTGACTGCATCACCACTCAGTCCCCAGAGACACGTGTGCATGTCGTATGTGCATTAACAGGTTTTGTGCAAGCTTAAGGATCAATTTGTTTGCCCAGATATCCCCTCTGTTTGTCTATACCATAGGAGTAAACACTCAAAATAAGTAAACACCTACTGCACGTGGTCAAAAGCATTTTCCGCAACTCCCTCATCACTGGGAAGCACTGCGATGCAGTGGAGGACAAACACTCAGAAAGTGGAAATGTAAACAAAGTTTCGCCTCATGTTCAAATACTGTACTTGCGTGCATGCGTATGTGTGTATGTGTCCACAAGGATATCCCCTCTCTGAGAATTGGAACAACTGAGAAAGCCTATGTGAAAACACTGACACTCCCTCTGGATCCCCAATGAGTCATATCTTCAGGATCTTAATAGCAGTTTATATTAGAACAATAGCATCTCTGTGGGTGTGTTTCTACACAAATATTTAACTCCACGTGTGGAAAAGTGCAAACTGGAAAAAGTGTTCATACATCTGGACAGAGTCGTCAGATATTGTGCTTTTAGTCTGTTGGAGTCTCACTCAGTTTGGGGGTCACAGCCCCTCATGATCACTACACGGGGATCACTTTGGACGTCACCTTCAACTGTACATCAACAGCAGTCTTTCTTATAGATAGATTCTTACAGATCCTTACACAACTGCGTTTCTTTTGGCTGAAATTGACACATCTATGTAGATTCAGAAACATACTATTGATAGAGACAAGCTTTGATTAGCCTAGGATTACATCATTTTTTAGGGCTTTTCAAGCTAACTGGTAATTCTCATAGCTAGCGTGACAAGCGGATGCATGCATAATTGGGTCTCAGTGATCTATTGCCTGAAGACTAAACACACAAACCAGCAGTGCAGCAGTGAACATAGTAGTTAGAGTAAGAATCATAACTATGGCATGCAAAATCCAATGTGAATGGCATTCAATTAAAACTCACTATTGTGGGGGCATGGTGTGGGGATTCTCCACCAAAAGAAGGCAATGGGAGAAAGGGGGAACAATGGACTGAAAGAGGAAGTATCACCGGGGGTCTCAGTCAGGAGAGTAAGGTCTATTCGCCCCCTGGGGAGAGGAGAGAACACTGGAGCCGCTGGAAGAAGAAGAGTGTGAGAAGCAGTGCCAGTGTGATGTTATGTTGATGTGCCACACAGGTCTTTGTTCCAAACAATATACTATGGTCAGAAGTTCCGGGTCTTAATGCATGAAAATAAAAGTATAAAAGAGGAATGCACAGAGACCCAGGAGGTCTTTTGCTGGACTGAAATGTTGGAGAAAGAATAAAGTTTATATGTCGTTTAGCTCGTTGCCTTGCCTGCTTCCTTTCTCCACATGGGTGACCCCAAGACATGCCATGGAAAGTGAGCTGAGCACCGCCCTGGAGACTACCTGGAGGGAGAGCACCAGCACCGCGTGCTCTGGCTCAGTCCAGCTCCCAGACTTCTGGCTTCACAACCCGACCGTGTGGTTTTTGCACATAGAAGCCCAGTTTGCACTCCACGGAATAACAACAGATGATACCAAGTATTACTACATGGTCGCTGCGCTGGATGTGCAAGCCACGCAACAGACAACAAGCCTGCTCAAGGAGCTGCTGGCCCAGGGGAAATATGAAATGCTCAAGAGCATGCTACTGCAGCGCTATACCCTTTCTGACAGTGAGAGGGCAGAGAGACTCCTAACACGTTTGGAGTTAGGTGACAGATCAGCAGTGGAGCTCATGAAGAGCATGTTAGTGCTGAGGGGGAAGGACGATGAATCTTTCCTGTTTGCCCATTTGTTCCTCAGGAACCTATCGGCTACAACGAGGGTGATCCTGGCCAACTCGCCGCGGCTGGTTGCCAAGGACTACCACGCCCCAGCGCAGGAAGCGTACCGCATAATTTTGGCAACCAGAACCCTCAGCTTGCAGGCAGTGGCGCCGGCATCCATGAGGGACTCCAGCGAGGTCGAAGAGCCATTGGTGGTAGCCGGGACAGACACCAGGAGACGAAGGACGGGGCCATCTGTTTTTATCATCACCGTTTTGGCTTGAATGCCCAATGCTGCCTGTCGCCATGCCAATTCAAGAAGCCGAGAAGACGGCACATTCGGCATTCAGTTACAGCTGCAACCGCTGGTGACAGGAACAAACTGCTTTACATCACGGACACACGTTCGGGGAGACGGTTTTTGGTGGACTCCGGCTCCCAGAAGAGCCTCATCCTGCCGGTCAATGCAGACAGGGTGGCAGGAGGCAGCAGTCCCGAGCTCACGGCCGCCAACAGATCCACCATCAGGACCATTTGGTGAGCAGACACTGACGATATGCTTACACAGATGCAACTTTCAGTGGGACTTTGTGGTAGCTGCATGTTCCGCCCCCATTTTAGGCGCAGATTTTTTTATGTGTTTATGGGTTGTTAGTAGATGTTGCTAATAGGCGTTTTGTGGATGCTGTTTCTTTTGCTTCACTGCCCTGTACTGCTCAGGGAGCTGGGTCGACAACACTGGCTAACGTTATAGCTCCAGGAGGTAAGTACCAACATTTACTGGCCCAGTTCCCAGCACTCACGGTCCCGACTTTTTTGGCTACTATAACAAAACACGGGGTCGAACACTTCATAACTACGAAAGTCCTGCTGGTGTTCGCTCGACCTCAGCACCTGGACGCAGCTAAACTGGCCACCGCGCGAGAGGAGTTTTCCAACTTAGAGCAGTTGGGCATCATCAGGCACTCCAACAGCCCATGGGCATCCCTGCTACACATGGTGCCTAAAGCCGACGGGTCGTGGCAACCGTGCGGAGATTTCCAGCGCTTGAAAAATGCCACGAACACGATCGCTATCCTATTCCGCACATCCAGGATTTTTCCGTGCACCTGGCCGGGGTGTGTGCTTTTTTGAATGTGGATCTAGTCCGCGGATACCATCAGATCCCGGTGTGTGCGGAAGATGTTCCAAAAAACAGCAGTAATAACTCCTTTCAGCCTTTTCGAGTTTTTACGCATGTCGTTCAGATTAAAAGGCAGGGTGCAGACTTTCCAGAGGATGATGGACGCAGTGCTTCGCGACTTGTCCTTTGTTTTTGTCTACTTAGACGACATTATGGTAGCTAGTGCATCTGAGGAAGAGCACAGCGCCCATCTCAAGATGGTTTTCCAGAATTTGAAAGCTCACAGGCTGATAGTTAACCCGGCGAAGTGCCAGTTTGGTGTGTGCCACACAGGTCTTTGCTCCAAACAATATATTATGGTTGGAAGTTCTGGATCTCAATGCATGGAAATAAAAGTATAAAAGAGGAATGCACAGAGACCCAGGAGGTCTTTTGCTGGACTGATATGTTGGAGAAAGAATAAAGTTTGTGTCGTTCAGCTCGTTGCCTTGCCTGCTTCCTTTCTCCACATTGGTGACCCCAAGACGTGCCATGGAAAGTGAGCTGAGCACCACCCTGGAGACTACCTGGAGGGAGAGCACCAGCGCCGCGTGCACTGGCTCAGTCCAGCTCCCAGACTCCCACACCTCCCAGTTTGGTGTGCCAGTGATTGATTTTTTTGGGCCACCACATTTCACCGGAGGGTGTGATTCTGTTACCTTATAACAGTGCTTCTCAATTATTTTTTGCAAAGCCCCCCCTAGGAAAGAGAAAATATTTCGCGCCCCCCCAACTCGCTGCAGTGACTATAAATAAGATCATTATCTATAAAAATTGTATAAGTATACTTAAAATTGTATCCTTTTTAACATTAACAAAAGAAAAAAGCAATATAAATCAACTTTCAACAAATATTAACTTTATTTTGCCACACAGAAACCCTGTTATAGTCTAAAACAGAAAAAAAACTTAAAGTGCATCAAAGTGCCTGAAATAAAAAAATATGTCAATCCTTATTTAAACTAGAAACATTTTTGACCAACTGAACCATTTGATGCTGAGAAAAATAATTCAATCAATAAATAATATTAAATGTAAATTGATCTGGAACATTAACACAGGAGTACCAATATATTTAACATTTTAGTCTGAAGAAAAAGGTAGAAAAAGGCAGTATCAACTACTCTGCAATTGTGTGGGGTTTTTTGCACTGCGCAATTTGGTGCGCCACTTTAAATGATGCTGAAAGTGCTCGCTGGTTTACTGATGTAGCGTTCACAAAGCGGGATGATTGTTGGCCGTACTCTGCACGTTTTCGCTGAAAAAAATCAAGCGGCTTATCAACGTGTTGAGGATGTAATGTCTGTAGGTGACGTTGTGGCCGACACACATTGTGGGCTCACGCTGCCACAGAGACAGGACTGAATGTGTATTGTGGGGTGTCACGTCTGCAAGGACTAAGGACTCGAATCTACAGGAGGTAACAAGGAAGTGTGAGATTTGTCTCTTTGTCCCACAGAAGACGCCCCGGAGGGTATTCCGGTTCATCAGGAAATGAGAGACAATGGTGAAGCTTCAAGGGGATGCTTTGTAACTGTATGTTGACTGAAGACACCATGTGACTTGAATTCTGATGCTGGAAATGTATAAAAGGGTGTTGAAGTATGATTCTTTCTCTTTCCTGCTTTGAGAATGCTAGAAGCTGCATTCTGTCAAATAAAGCTGGTTTTATGACTGAAACTCAGCCTTGTTATTTGAGCATGCTTCTACACTGGTGACCTACGACGGAAAATGAGCAGACAGAATTCTCCCGAGCGGGGCTCGGTGGAAGCCAGCCTGATGGCCGCCTCCACGATCCGGCTGCCCGATTTCTGGCAGCACAGCCCGCGCTCATGGTTTAGCGCAATCGAGGCGCAGTTCAACCTCCGGAGAATCTCCAACGATGACACAAGATTCTACCACGTGGTAGCGAAGCTGGACAGCGACACGGTCCAGAGAGTGGAAGATCTGGTTAATCATCCACCAGACAGCGACAAGTACAGCGCATTGAAGGACGCACTGATCAGCCATTTCACCCCCTCAGTCCAACAAAGAGCAGAGGGGCTCCTGGCGCTGACGGAGGCCGAAAACGATAGACCTGCGGACCTGATGGTGAAGATGCTGCAGCTCAAAGCCTCTGAGGATGGCGAATTCATTTTCGCCCACCTTTTCCTTCGAACCCTACCACCAGCAGTGAGAGTGGCCCTGGCAGAGTCACCTCGATTGGCCAGGCGAGACTACCATGGGTTGAGCAAGGAGGCGCAGAGGTTGGTCGACGCCCACAAGCGGAACGCGGTCTCGGCCGCGGCGGCCAGTCCGGGAACGGCGTCCGGAGACAGTGCGGGTCCAGCGGCCGCGGCGCCAGACGCACCAACGATGGCGGCGACAGGAGCCAGACGACGCGGAGCGGAGAACGGCTCGTGTTTCTACCACTGCCGTTTTGCAGAGAGAGCGCACAGGTGCGTCCCACCGTGCAATTTTAAGCGCCAGGGAAACGCCAAGACCGAGGGCCGGTAGCAGCTGCGACCCTCGGCAACGAGAACAGGCTGCTTTACCTGACGGATGCATGCTCGGGGAAACAGTTCCTCGTGGACACGGGCTCTCAGCTGAGTTTCGTCACACCCACCTACGCGGAACGGCTGTCGCCTTCTAAAGCCCCCTGGGTGTCAGTGTCAGCAGCGAACGGCTCCACGATTAAAACGTTTGGTGAGAGGACCATGCTTCTGTCCTTACAGGGCCGTTCATTTGAGTGGACATTTATTGTAGCAGCAGTCAGTTTCAACATGTTAGGGGCTGATTTTTTGTGCTCACATGGTTTATTGGTTGACCTTGCTAATAGACGTCTGATTAATGCACCGTCCTTTCATTCTATTCCCTGCACAGCTCGGGTGGCCCCGCCAACTGCACATGCCAGCGTCTCAGCTGCGGGTGGTAAGTTTCACACTCTGCTTGCTCAGTTTCCAGCACTCACAGTCCCCACGTTTTCAGCAACGGTGGCCAAACATGGGGTAGAACATTTCATAACAACCACAGGCCCTCCCGTTTTTGCAAAGGCTCGGCGCTTGGACCCAGCTAAACTGGCCATCGCGCGCGAGGAGTTCACTAATCTGGAAAAACTGGGCATTGTTAGACGTTCCAAGAGCTCTTGGGCTTCGCTGTTACACATGGTTCCAAAAGTTGACGGCTCGTGGCGACCTTGCGGCGATTTCCGCAGGTTGAACAACGTTTCAGCTCATGACCGCTACCCGATTCCGCACATTCAGGATTTTTCTGTCCATTTGGCGGGGGCGCGCATTTTTTCTAAAATAGAACTTGGTGCGCGGCTATCACCAGGTGCCAGTGCGCGCGCAGGATGTACCCAAAACAGTGGTCATAACGCCTTTCGGCCTTTTTGAGTTCTTGCGCATGCCTTTTGGCCTCAAGGGGGCCGTGCAGACTTTCCAACGCATGATGGATGCAGTTTTACGCGACCTGCCTTTCGTGTTCGTTTATTTGGACGATATTTTGGTAGCCAGCGCGTCCGAAGGCAAACATGAAAAACACCTCACAGCAGTTTTCCAGAGGTTGGCAGAGCACGGGTTAATAGTTAACCCAGCGAAGTGTCAGTTTGGGGTGGCGCAGATTGATTTTTTGGGACATCGCGTTTCGGCAGAGGGAGCAGTTCCACTTCCAAATAAAGTGCGTGCCATAACGGATTTTCCGCAACCTCAAACGGTCAAGGCGCTTCAGGAGTTTCTAGGGATGGTTAATTTTTACAACCGTTTCCTCCCAAGCGCAGCACGACTCATGCAGCCATTGTACACCGCGTTAAAAAAACAAAAGCCCGCAAACAAAGTTGAATGGTCTCCGGAGCGGGAGCGCGCTTTTGCTCAGGTCAAATCAGCCTTGGCAAACGCAGTTTTGTTAGCGCACCCAGTTCCAACGGCCCGCATGGCACTCACCACTGATGCTTCCGATGTAGCGGTGGGGGCGGTAGTTGAACAGTTTGTGGCAGGTACCTGGCAACCCCTCGCGTTTTTCAGCAGGACCTTGCGCGATAGTGAACGGAAATACAGCGCGTTTGACAGAGAGCTTTTGGCCCTACACTTGGCCATCCGTCATTTTCAGTTCTGGTTAGAGGGGCGACGTTTCACCGCTTTTGTGGATCATAAACCGCTAACGTTTGCGATGGCCAAAATTTCAGAACCCTGGTCAGGCCGGCAACAAAGGCAACTAGCCGCAATATCGGAGTTCACTACTGATATTCAGCATGTCGCGGGTAAACACAATGTTGTAGCAGACTGCCTCTCGCGCGCAGTAGCACCGCCAAGCCCCATAGGGGCAGACTCTGTAGCCATGGCCGCGGGCCCGGGCAGCGACGTGGGAGCGCGCGCAGCCCCGGTCTGTGTTGGGTTAGATTATGCAGCTATGGCTGCGGAGCAGGTTAACGACGCGGACGTGCGCGCGCTCCTGTCTGGACCAACAGGGTTAAGGCTGGAGCACAGGGTGCAACAAAACGGTATGCCCCCGCTAATCTGCGATGTCTCCACGGGACGGCCCCGCCCTGTGGTGCCAACCGCGTGGCGTCGCCGTGTTTTTGACTTGGTCCATTCTCTCGCGCACCCGGGGGTGCGCGCATCGATTAAGTTGGTGGGGGAGAAATTTGTTTGGCCCGGGTTGCGCAAACAGGTCAAGGAATGGGCAGCAGCCTGCGTAGCGTGTCAGCGAGCTAAAATACACAGACACACTAAGGCCCCGTTAGAACCTTTCCACATCCCCGCTAAGCATTTTGATCACGTGCATATTGACCTGGTTGGCCCGCTTCCGTTATCACACGGGCACACACATCTTTTGACGATGGTAGACCGCACCACGCGCTGGCCAGAGGCGGTTCCTCTGACATCAACCACAGCGGAAGAAGTTGCGCGAGCATTTTTAGCAGCATGGGTTGCGCGTTTTGGTGTACCGTCGGACATAACGTCCGACAGGGGTCCCCAATTTATTTCCGAGCTGTGGTCATCGACGGCCCGCAGCTTGTGGGTGAAGATTCATCGCACCACCGCTTATAACCCCCAGGCTAATGGTTTATGCGAACACTTTCACAGGTCATTGAAAGCAGCCCTCAGAGTGTCGCTACCGGATACAAATTGGGTAGACAAACTTCCATGGGTTTTATTAGGGTTGCGTTCTGCACCTAAGGAAGATTTGCACGCTTCCCCGGCTGAATTAGTTTTCGCTCAACCGCTTCGTTTGCCCGGGGAATTTCTTCCTGATAATCCCGCACCTAGTGGCCCCCCCGCTCAGCTGTGGCAGAGCGGCTCAGGAGCAAACACGCTTCCTGGCCCAGTCCATCACAGTTTCCCACACGTTTTTGTGCCCAAGGCTTTAAAAAATGCAGAGTTTGTTTTTGTTAAACATGACGCCCAGCGTCCAAGTTTGCGGCCGTTTTACGACGGACCGTTTCGAGTGCTGGAGACCGGGCAGAAGCATTTTCTGCTAGATTTAGGGGGCAGACGGGAGCTGATTTGCATTAACAGACTCAAACCCGCTTTTGTTCTGGCTGACGAGGAGGTGCAGCTCGCGAGCCCCCCCCGCTGGGGCAGGCCGCCGAGGAGACATTCTCCCAAGTCTTCACAGAGAGGTGCTAACGGATTTAATCCACAGGTGCAGAGAGATGTTGCAAGTGCACCCAAGCCAGGTTGCAGCAGATTCGGCAGAAGATTAAAACCTAGGCAGTTGGTGGATTGATTAGCGATGTATGGAGTGCTTTGTGTTTTTCTTTTTGTTATGCCATTTAGATTTTGCCTTACTAGACGTTTGGGGGGGGGGGGTAGTGTGGCCGACACACATTGTGGGCTCACGCTGCCACAGAGACAGGACTGAATGTGTATTGTGGGGTGTCACGTCTGCAAGGACTAAGGACTCGAATCTACAGGAGGTAACAAGGAAGTGTGAGATTTGTCTCTTTGTCCCACAGAAGACGCCCCGGAGGGTATTCCGGTTCATCAGGAAATGAGAGACAATGGTGAAGCTTCAAGGGGATGCTTTGTAACTGTATGTTGACTGAAGACACCATGTGACTTGAATTCTGATGCTGGAAATGTATAAAAGGGTGTTGAAGTATGATTCTTTCTCTTTCCTGCTTTGAGAATGCTAGAAGCTGCGTTCTGTCAAATAAAGCTGGTTTTATGACTGAAACTCAGCCTCGTTATTTGAGCATGCTTCTACAACGTCTTAATTTATTTGGCTTCATGCTGTCCGCTGCCAACACTTTCAGACACAGTGAACACACCGGTCTTTCCTCGTCTCCCACCGTAGTCAGAGTGAAGCCAAGCGCTAGATAAGCTTCGTCATATTTCCTCGTCTTAGCTTTTGGGAGACTTTCATTTGTCTCTTTACCTGTGTCTCTCTCCGCCTTTCTTTTCATTACTGTTAAATATTTCTCCATGGTGTCTCTCGAGGGGTTTGTTGACAGCAATTTAAAAAGTTTTAAACTCCCGCACAGACTTTGACAATGAGAGCGCCACTGCACCACCTGCTGCCGTGGATGTGCAATTACACTTTACACGGCAAAAGCAAAGCCTGTTCCCCGGGGTCACACGCACCCCCCCCCCCCCCCCCGGCATCGCATCCACTATTTGAGAAGGACTGCCTTATAATTTGCATGCTGTGTCGGACTTTCCACATCCACAGACCATGAGGGCACTACAGGAGTTTTTGGGTTTGGTTAATTTTTAAAACCGTTTAAAACCGTTTCCTTCCCCGGGCAGCCCAGCTGATAAGCAGGGCTGCTCGCAGAGATAGCAAAAAAACGTGACGACCTAATAGTATTGAATGCAAAAGACGCAACAGACTTACACAAATGGTCCCCTCCAGTATACAACTAGGACAATATCAGTCGCTACGGAGGGTGACAATATGTATGGGTACATATTCATACTATGTAGGATAACTAAGTAGACGGTTATGCTGTTTATTCCATCTTGCTACAATGCTCTGCACCGTTCAAAAGTTTGGGATCACTTAGAAATTTCCTTATTTTTGAAAGAAAAGCACTTTTTTTTAATGAAGATAACTTTAAACTAATCAGAAATACATTCTATACATTGCTAATGTGGTAAATGACTATTCTAGCTGCAAATGTCTGGTTTTTGGTGCAATATCTACATAGGTGTATAAAGGCCCATTTCCAGCAACTATCACTCCAGTGTTCTAATGGTACAATGTGTTTGCTCATTGTGTCAGAAGGCTAATGGATGATTAGAAAACCCTTGTGCAATCATGTTAGGTCTGCAATGCTGTAATTGTTGCAAATGGAGGATTCTTTGACGAAAGCAAACTTTGAAGGAAAAAATTATTATTTCAAATACAAATCATTATTTCTAACCTTGTCAATGTCTTGACTATATTTTCGATTCATTTTACAACTCATGGTGGTAAATAAGTGTGACTTTTCATGGAAAACACAAAATAATTGTCTGGGTGACCCCAAACTTTTGAACGGTAGTGTATATTTATATATTTATGTGTACGTATGTATATTCACTGCTCTTATTTTTATTTTTCGTATCTTCTTAATTATTACACTGAGTGTTGCTATCCCTGTGCTGTTGCAATCCTGGAATTTCCCCATTGTGGGACTAATAAAGGCTTATCTTATCTTATACAGCCATTGTATGCCGCGCTTAAAAAAAGAAGCCCACGGAAACTATCGACTGGACTCCCGAGCGAGTCCAGGCTTTCATGAATGCCAAAAAAGCGCTGGCAGATGCCGTGTTGCTAGCCCATCTGGATACGTCTGCACGGATAGCGCTCACTATGGACTCGTCAGATGCTGCCATAGGGGCAGTGGTGGAGCAGTACGTCTCAGGTTTGTGGCAGCTGCTTGCATTTTTCAGTTGAACTTTGCACAACAACGAACACAAATACAGCACGTTTGACAGAGAATTCCTGGCTCTCCACCTGGCGAAGCGCCATTTCCACTTTTGGCTTGAGGGATGCTAGTTCACCACGTTCGTGGACCATAAGCCGCTGACATACGCGATGTCCAAGTTCTTGGAACCGTGGTCAGCCCTGCAGCAATGGCATTTGGCCACGATTTCGGAGTTTACTACCGACATTTAGCACGTCACCGGTAACTCAACGTCGTGGCTGATTGACTGTTGCACCCGTTAGTCTCCCCTGTCTACATGGGAATAGATTCCATGCCATGGCCGTGGAGCAAGCTGGGGACGTAGACATTTGTGCGCTCCAGTTGGCGCCTACTTGGTTAAGGCTGGAGACCAGGGGGGTGCAAGAAGGGTGCCCCCCCCCCACTCTGCGACATCTCCACAGCCCACCCATGCCCGGTGTTTCTGAGCCCTTGGCGCCGTCGCGTTTTTGAGTCAGTCCAGTCCTTTACGCACCCAGGTGTGCGGGCTTCGGTGAAGTTAGTGGGGGCGAAATTCGTCTAGCCTCACTTGCGCGAGGATGTGAAAGTGTGGGCTGCAGCTTGCGTCACATGCCAGCGGTCCAAAGTGCACAAGCACACCAGAGCCCTCCTCAAGCCATTCCTAATCCCGGCTAGGAGGTTAGACCACGTCCATGTGGTCAGACTGGAATTTGACAAACTGCATGTTGACAAGCCGCAAAGCTTCTGGGAGAATGTCCTATGGACAGACGAGACAAAACTGGAACTTTTCAGCAAGGCACATCAGCTCTATGTGGTCTAACCTGTCTGTCGCAAGGTTTCACGGAGCTTTTCATAGTCGTGGACCGCACCACGTGCTGGCCTGAAGTGGTCCTGCTGGCTTCTACCACATCTGCGGAAGTGGTTCGCGCTTTTTTGTTGGCTTGGGTTGCACATTTCGGATCCCCATCGGACATCATTTCTGACAGGGGTTCACAGTTCATTTCAGAACTCTGGTCTGCAATGGCCCAGAGCCTGGGGGTCAAAATTCACCATACTACCATGTACAACCCCCAGGCTAACGGGTTATGTAAGCGTTTTCATAGGTCGCTTAAAGCAGCGCTCAGAGCTTCGCTCACGGACACAGATTGGGTTGACCACCTGCCCTGGGTTCTTTTAGGGTTGCGTGCAGCACCTAAGGAGGATTTGGCAGCCTCCCCGGCAGAACTCGTTTGTTCTCAACTGCTGCGGATCCCGGATAGTTTTTACCAGAAAACCCTGCATCCGAGGCTGATCCGCCCGCACAATTTTTGCACAGTACAGAGGCTTTTAACATACTGGGCCCAGCCCATTGCTTTCCCCACACCTTCGTCCCAAAAAGCTTGCAGAACGCCAGTTTTGCTTTTGTCAGGCACAATGTGCACCGGACCCCGCTGCACCCACCATATAACAGACCGTTCAGGGTGTTGAAACCTGGGGAGAAGCATTTTGTGTTAGACTTGGGGGGGTGTAGGAAGACCATCTGCATTGACAGGCTGACGCCCCCTTTTGTGTTGGCAGACAAGCAGGTGGTGCTGGCCCAAGTCCCCGGCGCGGACGCCCACCATCGGTGGCTCTGCAAGTTGGTGATCCCTCAGCAGGGTCCTGCGCTTGCGAAGTTGATGTGTTTTTCCCCCTCCCTTTTTCCCTCCACAGACTGATGGACCCTCCTGTACACCTTGCCAGCAGAGTGGTTTGACTGGATTGGCGACCCCCCCCGCTACAGCCGCTATGGGCGCCGGCTCAAACCCAAAGGACGGGGGTGGGGGGGGGGGGTTAGTGCCCTTTCTGGGTGTTCGGGGGGGCTGTGTGGGGGCATGGTGTGGGGATTCTCCACCCAGAGAAGGCAACGGGAGAAAGGGGGACCAATGGACTGAAAGAGGAAGTGTCACCGGAGGGTCTCAGTTGGGAGAGTAAGGTCTGTTCGCCCCCAGGGGAAAGGAGAGAACGCTGGAGCCGCTGGAAGAAGAGCCTGAGAAGCAGTGCTGGTGTGATGTTATGATAATGTGCCACACAGGTCTTTGTTCCAAACAGTATATTATGGTCGGAAGTTCCAGGTCTCAGTGCATGGAAATAAAAGTATAAAAGGAGAATGCACAGAGACCCAGAAACTCTTTTGCTGTAGTGATATGTTGAAGGAAGAATAAAGTTTATGTGTCGTTTATCTCGTTGCCTCACCTGCTTCCTTTCTCCACACTATCATCTTTTAGCTAGCTACCTTGTCACGTAACATACAATCAAGTGCATCTGCAGCAGGCCCCATCGATATGGACTTCACACTATGAACATGACTAGTTGTACAACAGTAGGGATGGTAAATAACAGAAAACCTTCATATGAATATAATATAATGGGGAAAATAATGTTTGACCATATCAACATTTTTCTCATTAAACAAATTTCTGATGGAGTCATTAACCTGAGATTTTCACCAGATACCAGTTGTCGGCCTCCGTCGGTCTATGATGACCATGGAAGAGAATCCTAAACGTCTACTCTGCTGGGACAGCACCGCCTGTGGCTGAACAGGCCGATGCGCGAATGACAGTCCCTGTCACACAGGTCACACTTGTGGGTGGTCTCCGTGCTGCTGGGTCTGTGGCGGTTCTTCCTGCGGGTCCTTTTTTCATCTGCTGCAGCAGTCAGTCTCTCTTCACCCGCCTTGAGCTGTCTGGTCAGGGTGCCTCTCCATTTGGAGCGGTCCGTTGCAAGGTCCTCCCAGCGCTCTGTGTTGATATCCAGGGCCTTCATGTCTCTCTTGCAGACATCTCTAAAGCGCAGCTGTGGGCGGCCAACGTCTCTCCTGCCAGTTGCCAGTTCTCCATAGAGGACGTCTTTGGGGATTCTGCCATCCTCCATACGGTGAACGTGGCCTAGCCAGCGGAGCCTGCGCTGCCTGAGTAGAGTGAACATGGAGGGAAGGCCGGCGCGGGACAGAACTTCTGTGTTGGGCACTTTGTCCTGCCAGGATATGTCCAGGATGTGGCGAATGCAGCGCAAGTGGAAGGAGATCAGTCTCTTTTCCTGCCGGGCGTATGTTGTCCACGTCTCACTCCCATAGAGCAGTGTGCTGATGACGCAGGCGTTGTACACTGCCATCTTCGTCTTGACAGAGAGTTTGGGATTCTCCCACACTCGTGTGGTGAGGCGAGCGAGTGTGAAGGCTGATTTTCCAATCCTCTTGTTGATCTCTGTATCAAGGGAGAGGTTGTTGCTGATCGTGGACCCCAGGTACGTGAACTGATTCATGACCTCCAGCTTGTAGTCATCAATGGTGATGGTTGGTGGTGCTTCCGTGCCTTGCGCCAAGACGTTAGTCTTCTTCAGGCTGATGGTAAGCCCGAAGTCCTTGCATGCCTGGGAGAAGCGGTCCATCAGGGTCTGAAGCTCCTGCTGTGTGTGGGTTGCGACTGCAGCGTCGTCTGCGAACAGCATGTCTCTGATTAGAGCCTCGCGTACTTTGGTTCTGGCTTTCAGGCGGGCGAGGTTGAAAAGCTTGCCGTCAGATCTTGTGTGCAGGTAGATTCCCTCTGTTGCTGTGCTGAAGGCATGCCTCAGGAGCATAGCAAAGAAAATCCCAAAGAGGGTTGGCGCAAGTACACAGCCCTGTTTCACTCCACTGCGTATGTTGAATGGCTCTGAGACGTTGCCATCGTGCTGCACTATCCCCTGCATGTTGGTGTGAAACGATTCGATGAGGCTTTGCAACTTTGGTGGGCATCCTATCTTTGGCAGGATCTTGAAAAGGCCCTCTCTGCTGACCAGATCGAACGCTTTGGTGAGGTCGATGAAGGCGACATACAGAGGCATGTTCTGTTCTCTGCATTTCTCCTGGAGTTGGCGGATGGAGAATATCATGTCTACCGTCGATCGCTCAGCGCGGAAGCCACACTGAGACTCGGGGTAGACACGTTCGGCAAGCTTCTGTAGACGAACGAGAACAACTCGTGCGTAGACTTTGCCAACAACGCTGAGGAGGGAAATGCCCCTGTAGTTGTTGCAGTCGCTTCTCTCCCCTTTGTTTTTGTAGAGGGTGATGATCTTGGCGTCCCTCATGTCCTGTGGTACGGCACCTTCCTTCCAGCACTGGCAGAGGACGTCATGCAATGGCAGCAGTAGGGCGGTCTTGCAGTGCTTGATCAGGTCAGGGGGTATGCCGTCATTGCCGGGTGCCTGGCCAGCGGCCAAGCTATCAATGGCCTTACTGAGTTCGTCGATGGTTGGCTCGGCATCAAGTTCGTCCATGGATGGCAGGCAGTCGATGGCATCAAGGGCTGACGGTGTCACGGTGTTCTGTCTAGAGTAGAGGTCGGAGTAGTGTTCCACCCATCTCTCCATCTGCTTGTTCTTCTCTGTGATCATCTCCCCAGTGGAAGATTTGAGGGGGGCCGTCTTGCTCTGAGCCGGACCAAGTGCTTTCTTGATGCCATCGTACATACCACGGATGTTCCCTGTTATGGCAGCGGTTTGAATGTCTTGGCTGAGCTGAGTCCAGTACTCGTTGGCACAGCGCCGAGCAGTCTGCTGAACTTTGCTTCTCGCAGCCCTGAGAATCTGGAGATTCTTCTCATTTGGGTACTTCTTGTACTCAGCAAGTGCTGAGCGCTTGGCTTCAATGACGGGGGTCATCTCGGTCAACTTGGCATCAAACCAGTCCTGTGACTTCGAGGTCTTCCTCCCAAAGGTAGCCAAGGCTGTGCGGTAAATGGTGTTTCGCAGCTCTTCCCACTTCTGCTTTGCAGATTCTCCTCCTTGTGATACACCAAGTTCCTTCTCAAAGGTGGAGGCAAACTGCTCAACAAGTTCTGGTTGGGCCATCTTGCTGGCGTTAATCCGTGCCTTTCCAGGTTGTCTAGCACGATGGAATTTCTTCAGCTGCAGCTTGACCTTGCAACACACCAATGAATGGTCTGTGTCGCAATCTGCACTCTGGAACGAACGGGTGATTAGCACGTTCTTCAGTGAGGTGCGCCTGGTCAGGATCAAGTCTAGCTGGTGCCAGTGCTTTGAGCGCGGATGTTGCCAGGAAACCTTGTGTTGGGGCTTGGTCTTGAAGAACGAGTTTGTGATGCACAGATCGTGATATGTGCAGAACTCGAGCAGCCGCTGTCCGTTGTCGTTCATTCTGCCCACGCCAAAAGGTCCAAGACAGGAGGGCCAGGAGTCGTGGTCAGCACCCACTCTGGCATTGAAGTCTCCAAGGAGAATGAGTTGTTCAGAGTTGGGGATGATCCTGACAGTTGTTGCGAGATTCTCGTAGAACTCGTCTTTTGCCTCTGGTGTGGCTGTCTGTGTTGGGGCATACACACTGACGAGGGTGACTGGGCCTTCAGTGGTGTTCAGGCGGAGGGTGAGGAGTCGTGCAGAGCCAGTGCTGCCCGGTTCCACCATCTTCAGCAAAGTGTTCTTCACTGCGAAGCCCACTCCGTGTTCCCTGTGTTCGTCACTGCCCTTTCCCTGCCAGTAGAACGTGTAGTCCTTCTCTCTCAGTGTGCCTGCATCAGCTAACCGTGTTTCCTGGAGAGTGGCGATATCCACTCCCAGTCTCTTCAGCTCATTATTGATGATGGCAGTCTTCCTGGTGTCGTTGATGTCCTTTAGGTTAGCAGCGAGTCCTGTCATCATAGTGCGGACGTTCCAAGTTCCCAGTTTTAGAGTTGGTCTCTTTTGTTTTATTGTCTTGCCTGGTGCGAAGGTTCTCAGCCTGCTGTTTGGATTTCTCCTTATTCCCATGCACCCAATGAGGAAAGCAAGCTGTGGCGGGACAACATCTTATTGGCTGGGGGCTGCCCAGCTTGAGGCGGGCGGTAGCTGTCCAGTGAGATCTGATGATCCCTCCCACCGTCGGGAACAACCCCTGGCGCCACGCTCTACGCCAATTGAGCAGTGGCTTATATCCGGTAACTGTCATTCCCCGTGTTCTGTCTACGCCAAAGGCGAAGCTGGAGTGTCCTCTCCAGTGATCCGGTGTTCTACCTTCCAGCGTTGGGCGTTGGTAGGATTCAAGCCTGGGCAGGAAGATATGGAGGACAAGATGTTGCCCATGCAGCATGTCCCCCCTCTCCACGTCACTGATGAATCCAAAGGAACAGCAGGGCTGCTACAGTTTGGCACCAGCGTCGTTGCAGGAGCTGCCAGAACAATGTTGAGCACAACATAGAACTGCCTTTGGGGCTCCGACTCCGGATTTTTCCTCAGGGTTGACTCCCGAAGCCTTTCCCGTGACCGGGTATGCCGCAAGGCAGCAGAGGTTTGAAATCAGGGTTTACCTTCCCCTAGATGGGCTACCTTCCCAGGTTGACGAGCCACCATCTACCCGAAGCATCTGGTTTTAAGGCGCCAGAGATCCGCCCTCGCCCCTTCTCCTATTAGTAAAAGCAGTTCCGCCGGGCTTAGAGACTAAACCACTCGGGCAGGCTAGGAGTTGGACTTAGTTGTCAGAGGCTTTTCGAGATGCACGCCATAAGGAGCATTTTATGAGCACTGGGAGCTTAACCCCAGTGCCGCTCCTGGCTATGACAACCTTGGAAACACAGATATCAGTAATAACCCAAATAATCCATACTTACAACAAACTCAAGGCAACTGTGGACACAAAACTGTCATATACGCCTCTTCGAGGTGGGAGAGACAGACTCACATACTGGACTGTGCTGGTACATTTAATATCAAAAGAAACATACAGTCCCAAAAAACTGCTGACAGACAAAAATGCAAAAAAGGGAAAACTTACAGGCTGGCGTGCCTGGGCCAAATTCACCCAGGGGACACGGGAGTAGAACAGGAGGATAAGCAATGACTTAACATCAGGAGACACACTCACAGACACAATAACCCAGCAAACATGAGTTGCAGGAGCAGTGCTTAAATAGGCACAGAAGATGAGCTGCAGGTGTGAACCACAGGTGAGCCGTGACCTAATTACCAAGCTGCCACAGTTGAGCTGGCAGAGAAGCAGGCAGGGGCAGCTGGTGGAGAGAGTCTGGTGAAAGAGAGGAAGGACTCTGTCTGTCACAATCCAAACAAATATACAAAAACTAACCACAAAATAATGACAACAAACAATCAAACTCGGAAATAAAGTGAGGATCTGAACTCAGAGAAAGCCTGAGTTCAGTTACATGACAGAGCCCCCCTTTCAGGGGTGGAAACCAGACACCCCCAGGTATGATCCAAAAGCACCCTCCCCCCCCAGAGAGAAAGAGGTACATCAAAAAACCACCCTGGGAGGGAGGTGGGGGAACAGGCTAGGAGGGAAAAAAACACACCCGCTCATGATCCACACTTGTGCTACACCAGGGCCTTGGGCCCCCCAAACCAAAGAACCCCAAACAGTTCAGGTGGCCGACCGAAGTCCCAGACCAGCCGGATGGCCAGGTTGAATGAGTCGGTTGGCCTGCCGGAGAACATGGGCCACCCGACCTGGCGCCTCAGTCTCTCTGGTGGCCGGCCCGAGTGCTTAAGCCACCTAAACAGAAAAGGTGGCCCGGGAGGTGGCTCCCCCACATGGAGACCCACTGGGAAAGAGGAGACCCAAGGAGGGGGAACCACAACATCGTCAGGCTGAGGAGGGAGAGGGACCCCGATGGTGTATGGCTGGGAAGGAGAGGGGACCATAACGGCATCTGGCTGGAAAGGAGAGGGGACCATGACGGCATCTGGCAGTGGAGGAAGCCGGACCTTGGATGGGAATCTGGACCCTCGGAGATCTCTGATGGTGTTAGGTCATCTCCGGTGACCCTGGGAGAAGGCTCAGAGACAGAGAGAGAAGAGGGGTCAGGGTCACCAGCAGCGGCAGAACCCAGTGAGGGGATCACAGATGCAGCGGGCGGCTGCACCTGGCCCTCCCCACCAAGAGTCAGGCAAGATTGCTCTAAAACTGAAAGTAGGAAGACAAAAGAGAGCACTTGCATGAGCTCAAGCTCCACTGCCATTCAGGACTCGGACGATCCAGGCGATGATGGTGATTCGGGCTCGGCCTCAGATTCTGCTGTGGAAGCCTCCACAGCAGGCATGATGGTAGTAGCAGTCCTGGTCATCTAACCTGCACTTATATAGCGCTTTTCTAGTCACAAAGACCACTCAAAGCGCTTTCATTAATACTAACCCTCTATTCTAAGGGCCTATAGGAAACAGATATCTAGGGACAATTTAGAACAGCCAATTAACCTAACATGCCAGTTAGGTTAATTAGTTAGGTTAGATGCCTTGCCATCTCCAGCAAGGTAACCCACGCAGGTGGTTCGCTCGGTGTGGATTCTGGAGGTGATTTCTCAGGTCGCACTGGATCCAGAGAAGCTGAAGCCAGGGGGCACTCTCTCATCGGTGCAGGCTTCGGTTCAGTCTCAGTACTCCCCCTCTGTCCATCACGTGGCTGCGGGACTGGGACCAGGTCCTCCAGAGCCGTAGGTTCCTCCATCGTCCGATGGCTCAGTTTCGGGACCGGCGGAAACTCAGCGGTGATAGGAGGAGACACAGAGAGGGCATATGAGGAATTAATAGTTGCAGTAGGTGGTGAGGGCTCAGAGGACTGCCTGAGCTGAACCTCACCACCGGGAATCAGGCAAAGCATATTTTCATAAAATGAAGAGGAATGAAATGGTACTTGCCTGGATTCCTGTGGCACGCTGTTCTCTGCTGCAACCGGAGCTGGTTTGACCCTCTTGGTGGTTTCCATAGAAGAGGGCCACCAAGGGGAACCTTATGGAGCCACCTCTGCCCCCACAGCCACGGGCAGAGCCGAAGAAGAAACAGCTGGCCTCTCAACAGCGGGAAAAAATGACGAGGCGAAGCAGAATGCAGCAGCTGCAGCAGGAGAAGGAGCTGACCGAACAGCTGAGGAGAAAGCACACGGGAGATGCACTGCTGCGGGGATTCTTTAGTCTCGACGGGGAAGATTGGCTGGCTGAGAGGCGGGAGTAACCCTACGGTGGTCCGAAGCTGGGTTTCGGTGCTGTGGAGTAGACAGAGCCGGTGGGGCAGGAACTGGCGCACAGTAGGCGACGCAGGGTGTCCTTCACGGAGCGCGCTTTCGTGTGGACGTCGAGCTTGCAGGATGTGGCGAGGAGAAGGCTGGAGGCAGAGGTGGTAGAGGAGGAAGGGAGAAACTCAGCATCTGGGGATGGAAGGGCATGCTAGGTCTGAGCTCCAGCTAATTGGCAACTCCACCCCAGCACATCATCGCATCCTCATGGGACGAGCAGCTTCGGGCATCAGCTGCCATGTCCTCTGTAACGGCCACACACTTTAGCTCGTCACGACTCCACCTTCTCATCCTTACTGCTTCACCCACTGGAGACATGATTGCTACCCCAAACAGGTGAGTGAAACAAAAGGAAAAAATGCACCAACACAACAGTTGAGTCTTCTGTCACTGGCTGGGTTATTCTGTCATATACGCCTCTTTGAGGTGGAGAGATAGACTCATGCGCTGGATTGTGCTGGTACATTTAATAATAAAAGAAACATAAAGTCCCAAAAACTGTGCTGACAGACAAAAATGCAAACAAGGAAAAACTTACAGGCTGGCGTCCCTGGGCCAAATTCACCCAGTGGATGCGGGAGTAGAACAAGAGGATAAGCAATGACTTAACGTCAGGAGACACACTCACATACACAATAACCCAGCAAACATGAGTTGTAGGAGCAGTGCTTAAATAGGCACAGAAGATGAGCTGCAGGTGTGAACCACAGGCGAGCCATGACCTAATTACCAAACTGCCACAGCTGAGCTGGCAGAGAAGCAAGCAGGGGCAGCTGGTGAGGAGAGTCTGGTGAAAGAGAGGAAGGACTCTGTCACTACCCAAACAAATATACAAAAAATAACCACAAAATAATGACAACAGACAATCAAACTTGGAAATAAAGTGAGGATCTGAACTCAGAGAAAACCTGAGTTCAGATGCATGACACAAAGCAAGTTATATTTAACAAAGTGGAATGACACACGGAATAAGTATTGAACACGCTTCAGGAAATTAATTTAATATTTAGTAGAAAAGTCTTTCTTGGTAATAACTTCTAGATGCCTCCTGTATGGAGAAACTAGGCACAGACATTGCTCAGGAATGATTTTAACCCATTATTCAACATAAATTACTGGAGTGGTGGCCTAGTTGACAGAGCATCCGCCATACAGCCAGGAAGTCGTGGGTTCAAGTCCCGGACGGGTCACACCAAAGATCATATAAAAATGGTACTTCCTGCCTTCTAGCTTGGTGCTCAGCATAATAGAATGGGGGAAAGAGAAGTAGTTTGTGATGGCACCTTGCATGGCAGCGACCCCTCTGATTCTACATATGATTAACATTGTAGATAGGAGAAACATAATTTCGTTCTACTGTACATGATGACTGAACGACAATAGAGATGTCTTGTTCTTCAAATCTTGAAGGTTCCATGGGTATCTTCAATGAACTCTGATCTTCAGTTTATTCCATAGACTCCATAGACTGACTGGGTCATTCTAGCAGCTTTATTTTCCTTCTCTGGAGCCAGTTGAGAGTTTCCTTGGCTGTGTGTTTGGGATCATTGTCTTGTTGAAATGTCCACCCTTGTTTCATCTTCAGCATCCTGGCAGATGGCAACAGGTTCTTATCAAGGATGTCCCTGTACATTTGTCCATTCATCTTTCCTTTAATTATATGAAGTCTGCCTGTACCATGTCCTGAAAAACACCCCCCCCCCACACACCCTGATGGGATGTGCAATGCCATTTTTCCTCCAAACATGCTGCATGTTGTGACATCCAAAAAGTAAAATTTTGGTTTCATCTGACCAGACTATATTCTCCCAGTATTTTACTGGCTTGCCCAAATTTTGTGCAGCAAACTTTAAATGAGCTTCAATATGCTTTTTCTTCAGCAATGGAATCTTGTGAGGTGAACGGGCATAGAGCCCATGTCGGTTGAGTGCATTACTTATGGTTTTCTTTGAAACAGCAGTACCTGCTAACTCCAGGTCTTTCTAGAGCTCTCCACAAGTGGTCTTTGGCTTTTTGATAACTCTTCTGATAATTCTTTTGACTCCTCTGTCAGAAATCTTGCGAGGAGCTTCTGATCATGTCCAGTTTATCTTAAAATGATGCCCTTTCGACTTCCGAAAAATGGCTCCAACAGTGCTGACTGGGACACTCAGCAGTTTAGAAATGTGCCTGTAAGCAGTGCCATCATTATGTTTTGCAACAATAAGGTTGCAAAGGTCTAGAGAGAGCTCTTTGCTTCTACCCATCATGAGTTCTTTGTAATAGGACAAGCTGATATTCACAGACCTTTTTAAAGGCTATCAGTCAGGATTTTACCAGCTGAAATTAATTTGTACTGATTGGGAATGGTATTGCTTCCTAAATTCTGATGGATTTCAGCTGGTTTCTTGTCTTTCTATGCCTTTTTGCACCTCTTTTTTTTCTTCATATGTTCAACACTTATTTCCTTTGTCAATCCATCATCATCATCATCATAGCAGTCTGTTGTGGGCGACAATGACTGTTTCATTTAGGTCTGATCAGATTCCTCCTCACAGCTCTGTCCTTAGCCTTCCACTGCCAGGAACTCCTGTCTATGTCCAACTTCTTCAAGTTTCTTTTTACAGTGTCTTTAAATCTGAGCCTTGGTCTACCCTGATTGTGTTTGCCCTCGCATAACTGTGAGTAGAGTAACTGTCAAGGGAGATGCTGGTGGTCCGTCATCTCAACATGTCCAAGCCATCTCAGGTTCATCTGTATTAGCATGTCCTCCATTGATGGTAGATCAGCTCGTTTCAACACTTCTATGTTGGTTATCTTGTCTTTCCATGAGATGTTCATTATGCTCGAAGGTGTCTCATCATGTACGCATGGAGTTTCTTCACCTGCACTCTGTAGACAGTCCAAGTTTCAGCACCGTATAATAGAGCAGCCAGTACTGTCGCTCTGTACACTTTGCATTTCACATGGATGGACACATGTCGATTGTTCCACAGTCTCTGCCTCAAGTTTCCAAACACAGCGCTCGCTCTTCCCATTCTGAGAGATAGTTCATCCTCCATCCTAGCATTCTCTGAAACAGTACTCCCTAGGTGCTTGAAAGTCTTGCACTTGACTAGTGGCTCTGTACCAATGCTGATCTCTTCTGTTAGTGATGTTGATAATTGGAACTTTGGTGGTTGATAAAGGCACTCTGTCTTCTTGATGTTGATTTGGAGGCTGAATTGGTTAGCTGCTCTTACAAATTTCTCCACTAAAGATTGTATATCTTCCACGCTGTGTGCAACTAGAGCACTGTCGTCAGCAAAGAGCATTTCTCTTACTACCTTTATCGATGTCTTACTCTTGGCTTTAAACTGTGCCACATTGAACAAGTCTGCTTCTTTCCTTGTTTGAATGTATACTCCTTCTGAAGTGTCTTTGAAGGCCACCTCAAGCATGGCTGCTAGATATAGCGAGAAGAGTGTAGGTGCCAGCATACACCCTTGTTTCACCCTGTTGCTTACTGAAAAGTCTTTAGATACTGAACCACTCTGTTACGACACGAGCGCTGGGTTCTGATCGCGCTCGGGCTAAGTTCAACTCGCTGCCGGCCTTGACAGCTGTGGGTTGTATTCTGGTCTCACCGGACTCTTATTGTGAAGGTGCTCGGTGGGGCTTCCGCCTGTCAAGGCTGGTCAGCTTTGTGTCATTACTGCTCGTTAGTGTTCGCCTTCATAAAGCGAGCACTAGCGACAGTAATGTTGCAGGAGTATTGTCAACATCTCGTCAGACTTTGTCTAAGCCTCGTTAAGTATTGTCAACGTTCCTTGTCAGTGCATCGTTTGACCTTCATATCAGATTCGTTATCCCTTGTCATGTCACAGTTTAGCTCGTAGTGGCTGGGGGCAGCCCTGCGAGCCCAAGTATTGATTTATGTGTGTTTGTGTCGAGAACGGCTCACAGTCTTGTCCTGTCTTGTCTTGTGTGTGTTAACAAACCATCATCGCAAAACTCACTGGTGGACTCTTGACGTCTTATGACATACTGTCATAAGACATACTTATGAGTATACTGTCGCATGACAGTATACTCCTGCCAGGACGTCTGAATGGAGACGCCACACCGAGACGCCTTTTCACCGTGAGTTTGTGCCTTAATTAGACTGTTGTTCTTCCCTGACTGGGTGTCTATTGCTGGGAGAATGCCACCATCCAGGGGCCGTGGTCGGTGCCTGGGCAGAAAGCTAGCGGAGGCTCTGGAGTATGTGGACAGTACTCTATTCACTGCTACGCTGTACGACACTCCCAGCGACATACGCTGGCACCTGGACTGCGCTGAGGATCTCCTGGACAAGCTTCCCCTTGACTATGACGATCACCCGGAGGTGATTATGAGGAGGGAAGAACTCGCTACGCAGCGCGAGATACTTCATGGGCTGGAGGAGGAAGAGAGCAGGAAGCAGAGGAGGAGGCATCCTCGCTCCCCGCGTTAGAGTCCCGTTCCCGTCCCGGAGCTGGTCCAGGAGTGCGCGCCGTCTGGGGGCCGACGACGACGTCAGCGCAATGGCCCAGGTCACCCTCAGCAGAATCCCTGGCTGGACCTGCTGCCGGCGAAGTCCGTCAGCGAACCGCTGAGAGCGGCCCCACCTCGTCCATCCAGGGGGCCCTCTGTCGCCATCCAGCGGGGAGAAGGAGGAACAACGTCCCCTACAGCAGGAACCATCTTTTCCTGGGAGAAAGGCAAGTGCATGATAATTTGTTACGTCTTGATTATAATCTGCCTTGTCTGACTCCTGGGGGCGGAGTTCGGGGTTCGCAGCCCCCCGAGCTTCCTCCACCTGCTGTAGAAAAAATTACTAAACCTGCTGCCTCTGTATTCCCCCCTGTCGAGCGGTCCGTGATGCCAGGCCAATGTCGTCGGATGAAGAGGGGGTCTGCACGGCTGGAAAGCCTGGATCCGGCCCTGCAGCCACATCGTGGACAGAGGAGAAGAGCGGACTGCGGCCCGGAGCCTGAGCCGACGAAGAAGCGTCCCCGGGTCTCCTCGCCGGAGCGGTCCGAGCCAGTGGGTCGAGGGTCCCCTGCCCCCACGTCATACGGGTCATCGGCGTGGACAGCAGCGTGGGAAGAACCTCAGGCTGCAAATGACATCCTGCCAGCTGCGGAGCCCGACGCAGCTGAGTTTGAGTCTGCTGACGAGAGTCGCCGCCCTGAACCTGGATCGTCGGAGTCCTGGGTGGCAACAGAACCCGAGTGCAGGCAAGTGCTCCCTCTTTTGTCTCTGTCCCCTGTGTTAGAGCATTTTTGCCTGCCTCTCGGGGAGGCGAGTGAGGAGCAGCCGTCTGCTGCGCCCGAGCTCGTCTCCCTGGGTTCTGTTGCTACCGGTGATTCTGATCCCGGTTTTCTTGTTTCTGAGCCTTCTTGCAGTGTCACCGGCGTGGAACGAGTCGGAGTCACTGGGTTGGAGGTCCCAGGTTAGGGGGTGGAGATCGTCTGCAGAGCTGCACCGACCCAGTCGGGGTCCGTCGTGGAGGCTGCTGTGGCCCAATCTGGGTCCAATGTGGGTGCATCGGATGCCCAATCAGGGTCTGCCACGGGTGCGGGTCTGGCCCAATCGGGGTCCAACGTGGGTGCACCGGAGGCCCAATCGGGATCCACCGCGGGTGCGGTTCTGACCCAATCGGGGTCCGACGTGGGTGCACCGGAGGCCCAATCGGGGTTCACTGCGGGTGCGGTTCCGGCCCAATCGGGGCCTGACGTGGGTTCAGCTGGGACCCAATCGGGGTCCAGCGGAGGTGCAGCGCCAGCGTGGTCCGCAGACGGGGGAGGAGCTGCAGACCTTTCACCGCCAAACGGATTACAGGCTCATCCTGGTCATCTGTCCCCTCTACTGAGTCACCGCCCCTGTGCATCATCGCCGGGGGCCGTGGGGGCTCCTGTTCGCTCGCCCCGGCTCTCCCGAGTTTTGTCCTCATCAGGGAGGCTGCCGCGGGCTGTTTTTCCCCAGGACTGGTGGCTGAGGGACACGGGTCAGCCGCCGGAGGAACTGTTTCGCCGGTTCGGTGCCTCGGGTCAGCCACCCAACGTGTTGTGTGTGTCTTCGGGCAACCTGGTTCGACCACCGGAGGAGCGGACGTGCTGGGCATTGGACTCTGGTGAGCCGCCTGGCCATGTTCCGCCTCTTGTGACCACCCGCCGGCTGTTGGACGCGGGGAGACCACCTGAACTGTTCCTGTGGCGCTTGGTCTCCGCCGGTCAGCATAAACTGTCGGGGTGGGTGGGTAGTGGTTTTTCTGGGTTAATCCGTCACGGTGATTGTTCTGACTGTTGTTTTTTTTTTCTTGTCCTTGCTGTTCTGTGTATTTTGTGTTTTGGGTTATGGGTTATGTCTTGCAGTTGCCCTAGCATGTGTTATGTGGCCTTGTTTTTCCTCTGTATTTTGTCCGATTTTTTTGGAATATTTGGTATGTTGTCTTAGTCTCGTGTTTAGTATTTCTGATCCGGTAGTTCTGGTTTTTTGTTCTTCCCCATGTGCATTTTCTTGATTTAATCTGAGTAGTTTTTCTGGTCATTGTCCTGTTTGTCGTTTTTTCTCGTCTCTGTTTTGTCTTTGGGTTTGGTCTCTCTCCCTCTGCTCCTACCCCCGGCCACCCACCCTGGGGGGTGGGGGGGCAGGGTGGTCCTTGGGGCATTCTGAGCCCGCCCGTGGAGGGAGGGTACTGTTACGACTCGAGCGCTGGGTTCTGATCGCGCTCGGGCTAAGTTCAACTCGCTGCCGGCCTTGACAGCTGTGGGTTGTATTCTGGTCTCACCGGGCTCTTATTGTGAAGGTGTTCGGTGGTTTGTTATCCCTTGTCATGCACAGTTTAGCTCGTAGTGGCTGGGGGCAGCCCTGCGAGCCCAAGTATTGATTTATGTGTGTTTGTGCCGAGAACGGCTCACAGTCTTGTCCTGTCTTGTCTTGTGTGTGTTAATAAACCATCATCGCAAAACTCACTGGTGGACTCTTGGCGTCTTATGGTGATCTGCGAGGATCACCGCATGATACACTCATTGCTATGTTTGCTTGCATACCTGTATGGAGTGCCTCGATCAGGCTGACAAACTTCTCTGTACAACCATATTTCATGAGTACCTGCCAAAGTCCTTGTCATGAAACAGTATTGAAGGCTTTACTGAATTCTATGAAGACTACATAAAGTGGCATGTTCTGTTCGATACACTTTTCTTGAACCTGTTTCAAGCAGAAAATCATGTCCATTGTGCTTCTTCCACTTCTAAAGCCGCACTGGGTTTCCGATAGTACATCCTGGGAGATGTGTTCACTGAGTCTGTTAAGTAGTACACATGAGAGAATCTTACCAAGAGTGGCTAGTAGTGATATACCTCGGTAATTTCCACAATCTTTCCTGTCATCTTTCTTGAACAAAGGCACAATACTTGCATCCTTCCAGTCTTGAGGTACTTTCTGGGCATCCCATATCTCTTGGATGAGCTTGTGCAGGCAGTTGGTCAGCTGAACACCACCAAATTTCCACACTTCTGCTGGAATTCCATCCGTTCCTGGAGCATTACCATCCTGTGTTGTCCTAATAGCTGCCATTAGTTCATTAGAATTTGGTGGTTCATCCAGACTTGATACAGCTGGTCGCTGCACTAGAGCTTCTTTAGCCTCTTCAGTGAGATCTCCAGGGTTGTTTAGTAGTTGGTCAAAGTGGTCTGCAAATCTGTAATCTGCAAATCGGGCTGCACGGTGGCGCAGTGGTTTAGCACTGCGGCAGCACAGTTTACCCTCGGCCGGGGGATCGCGGGGATCATGAGATCGTGGGTTCGATCCCAGCCCCCGACCAACAGTGAGCTGTGTGGAGTTTGCATGTTCTCCCCGTGTTGCGTGGGTTTACTCCGGGATTTCTCTGGTTTCCTCCCGCATACCAAAAAACATGTAGGTTTAGGGCACTCGCGCACGCAGTGACCGGCAGCCGGTGGCTTGTCACCAGACTGCAAACCAAATCTACCTACGGGTACAAATAAGTAACAAAAAAAAAAAAATCTGTCCAGGATCTTGTCTTTCTCCTTCAAAACCGTTTCACCATCCATAGCCTTTAGTTGGATCAATCCTCTTGGTTTAGGGCCATAAATTTCTCTCAAACCTGTGAAGAATTTTTTCATGTCCTTCCTGTCTGCTGCAGTTTGAAGTTTCTCCGCTTTTTCATCCCACCAGTTGGACTTCATCTCTCTGGTGTACTTCTGTTGCTCACTCTGAGCCTTTGAGTATTTCATCTTCTTCAACTTTGTGTTACACTGTAGGTTTTCCTGCCTAGCTGTATTCCTCGCTTCTAGTAGTTTCTTCAGGTGTTCATCATGCTCATCAAACCAATCTTGATGTTTCCTCTCAGGGTAGCCTAATACATCACTCGCAGTCTGATACACCGTATCCTTCAGTGTTGCTCATTTCTCTTCTATGTCATTCTCTGAGTTGTTGCTGTCCCAGTGTTTCAAGTTTTCATCCATTTCCTGTGTAAGTTCTTCCTGCTTCTTTTGGCCTTTCAGTGCACTAGTGTTTAGCTTCCGTGGTGGCTTCGCACCCGTCCTGCAGTGCTGTTTTTGTCTGCAAATCCTTAATCTAGATCTCAGCATAACATGATCAGTACCACAGTCCGCGCCTCTCATTGCTCTGGTGTCCAATACATCCCTTATGTCTCTCTGCCTGACTATGGTGTAGTCTAATAAGTGCCAGTGCTTGGATCTTGGGTGCATCCATGTCTTCTTGTGTGTGTCCTTGTGCTTAACTAGAGTGTTGGTTATCACAAGGTTGTTCTCTAAACATAGTGCAAGTAAAAGTTCTCCATTAGCATTGCACTTGCCTACTCCATGACTGCCTAGCACTCCTTTCCATTTCTCAATGTCTGAACAAACTCTGGCATTAAAATCTTCAACGAGTATCAGCCTGTCATCAGTCAGTACACGCCTGATAGTCTCACGTAAATCACTGTAAATCACATAAATCACCTCCTCTGTGTTGGTCATTGTTGGGGCATATGGAGTTTTTGCGTAGGCTCGTAAAATTCACGTGACTCGCTGGGGTAAACATAAACACGCCGTAGGTGCCGCCATCTTGGATGGCAAGAGCAGCAGTTGCACTGTGACAACCCAGGCATAACTTGTACTGTTTAGCGATCAGAATGAGTGAGGAGAAAACACAGTCACAATCTGACATAATAACATCCTATCATCCTCTTCAACAACTGACACTATGGTCTCTGACACTGTGTCTGCGATGTCTGTGTCATATTCAGTGGAGTCATTGTCAGCAGTCATAACAGCAGACAAGTGTTTTTAATCTTGCTCCCGTGCGCTCCTCTGGTGTGCCGAAATGCCTCAGTTGAACGGAGGTGGTGGGTGTGGGGTAACAGCTGGAGCAATTAGCAGAACAATGACTGCCAGTAATCTGCTCAGCGGGGATGATTTGGGGGCAAACGATGAGATGATATCTTTCAAAGACGAAGGGGAGCAGGAGGAAAAAATATCGGAAAACGTGTCAGCGGAAAGGGATGTGGATGATGTGAAGTCTTGGCTGGTGAACGAGTTGGAAAACAACAGCAGCTCCTCACTCGGAGGTGAGTGAAGCGCGCTGCGTGGTTTTTTTTTTTTTTTTAAAGGCTCCACGGCGCACCGCGTTAAAACGTACCTGATTTTATGCACATGTACAATAGTTTTCTCCCCTTTCATGTGTGCATCGTAGCAAGCAGAGAGGCGCCCCCAAACCACAAAGTTTTTTTTTTTTTTTTTGTTACTTATTTGTACCCGTAGGTAGATTTGGTTTGCAGTCTGGTGACAAGCCACCGGCCGCTGCGTGCGCGAGCGCCCTAAACCTACATGTTTTTGGTATGCGGGAGGAAACCGGAGAAATCCCGGAGTAAACCCACGCAACACGGGGAGAACATGCAAACTCCACACAGCTCACTGTTGGTCGGGGGCTGGGATCGAGCCCACGGTCGCACGATCCCCGCGATCCCCCGGCCGAGGGTAAAACTGTCAGTGAAGGTAATTATTCAAAAATCCAACTTTTTTTTTTTTTTTTTGTTGCATTTCACACCGGCCATTTAATTCCCCGCTTATCCCCTTATCAGGGGGAACAACAGGAGTACACCATTTTGCGGAGTTTGTAGATACACGTGAGCTATGTGGTTTGTTTCACCCTGCTGCTGCCGTTTCTTGCCATCCAATATGGCGGCACACTCTAACGGGCCAGTGCGGCACGCCCCCTGACGTCATATGCAAAAACTCCATACACTGATGAGTGTGGCATACATCTTCCGCTATAGTGGGAGTATCATAGTCATTATCCTGTTGTTGATTGGCACCGGTTCCTCATCAAGCATTGCGGCTATCTCCTTTCTAACTGCAAAGCCCACTCCTGTTTCTCTCCTTTCTTGAGTTGATCTCCCACTCCAAAAGAAGATGTACCCATGGTCTTCCAAGCTGTCATATCCAGGTAATCTTGTTTCACTAGAGCAGCTATGTCTACATTGTACCTGTTCAGTTCCAGGGCCACAAGCGCGGTCTGTCTTTCTGGGCTCTGTGATGTTGTTCTGTCCAACAGAGTATGTACATTCCATTCTGCTACACACAAGGCTGCTGTTTTCCTCTTCTTTTGTCTTCCTGCTCCTAGCTTACTGCCTGTCGGAGTGTGAACAGATCAGTGCAGACCTTGTAAGCCCGGGCAATGTCCGAGCCAGTATGAGTTGCTTTCTGATTGACCATTTCATGAAACTGTTTGCAAAGTATTTGAGTACTGTTAGCTTTTGCTGGACTAGCAGCACTTTCTTGGCAGATAAAGGTATTATCAGTGGCAAGGACAAGCCAAGACAAACTGACTCCAGTATCTGTTGCAGTGACTGACCAGATGATAGGTTTGTTTATCTCTGCTCTTTGTGTAGTGCATGTCACAATGCACTGACTGGCACAGTCCACCACAGACCTTGCGACAGATGTGTTTATCTGCCAGGATGTCCAGTCTCACCCTGTGTAACTGGGAGTGGTCCACCACAGACCTGTGGCAGATATTGTTTTTAGTTCTGCCAGGATGCCCTGTTTCATCCTCCATGCCCTCGGAAGGGCGGGAATGCCGGTTAAGTCACAGACAGCCCGACCCATGAGACAGGTACCACCGGTTTTCATGGTTATCTGGTAGCAAGCAAGCCAATGCCTGACCTGACACACACACAAAAAAAAGGATGTAAGTCTCAGTTAAAAGCTGCCAATTTCTGACCAGAAAAAAGTGGAATTTTAAAAGCTGCCAATTTCTGACCAAAAAAAGTGGAATTTTATGGGTAAGAAGCTGCAACTTTGCACCGTGGGCTGCACCGTGGGCTGCACGGTGGCGCAGTGGTTTAGCACTGTGGCAGCACAGTTTTACCCTTGGCCGGGGGATCGCGGGGATCATGAGATCGTGGGTTCGATCCCAGCCCCCGACCAACAGTGAGCTGTGTGGAGTTTGCATGTTCTCCCCGTGTTGCGTGGGTTTACTCCGGGATTTCTCCGGTTTCCTCCCGCATACCAAAAAAAAAACAAAACATGTAGGTTTAGGGTGCTCGCGCACGCAGCGACCAGCAGCCGGTGGCTTGTCACCAGACTGCAAACCAAATCTACCTACGGGTACAAATAAGTAACAAAAAAAAAAAAAAAAAAAACTTTAGTAAAAAGACAAAAGAAGGTGTAAATTTCCAATTGTTTACAACCTAAAACGCTGCAGATATAAGATTTGAGTAAAATGCTGCAAGTTTAAGCTTCTTTTTTTTTTAACTGCAAATTCAAGAGTACGAAAAGTTCTAAATTCATGAGGAAAAAGCTGGAAAATTATGAATAATAAAAACCTGCAAATTTTCAATTAAGAAGCTGCACATTTCTGAGTAGAATGGCTCTAACGCTGCAGGAAAATCCTGCAAATTTATGAAAAAATCCTCATATTTACAAAAGAATGTTTCTAATTTACATGGAAAAAGGATGTGATAAATTGGCATGTGTTGACCATTTTTTTAAAAGACAGCCGTGAAGAGGAAGTAAGTAAGTGGTTTGTTTGGAGGTGTTAAATCCTGCAGATCTGCATTAATCAGCAGGGAAAAGGCACAAAGGCACATATACACAGGAAAACTACCACAAAAATATCTACAGTATAATTTTCATACAAAAATTTCATGATTTGAGCCACTAACCTTTCTCATCAAAAACGAAAAGCTCTCAGCTGCAAACTTGCGGATGTGTTCCTTCTTGTGTGCCAACAGTGTGCTGTACAGACTGTGGGGAACAAATATATGTTAATTTCTATATAAACAAGAAAATTTATATTTCCTGAAGAAAATGCAGTATGAATGCTGTAAGCTGAAAATGTTTCCCTGAAATTCTTAAAAAAAAAGCAAGGTAGCTAAAAGAATAGAATAGAATAGGCTTTATCATTGTACAGTACTACAGTACAACCAAACTGTGGGTGTTACTGCGCAGTAAGGTAAGAGAGAGGGATTAGATAAAATATGGTTACAGAACACACGGCTGCCATAAAAATAAAATAAAAAACAAGAATGGCCCAGGATTACAGAAATATACACAGGCATGATAGTGGCTGCACAGGTGGAACTATGTACATAAGAGTGCAGAACACATAATTGAACACACAATTGAGTAGAATGGCCCAAGGATTATGGAAAATATACACAATAGTGGTTTCACGGGTGGGTCAATGGACATGACAGTGAGGAGTGCAAAGACAGGTGAGGTACTGTGATAATTAAAAGGTCCTCAGTACTGAGCATGTGAGCATTTGTGTGTATGTGTGTGTGTGTGGGGGGGGGGGGGCTCTGACTGTTTGTAGTTTGGATGGCTCAGGGGAAGAAACTGTTTGTCAGTCTGGAGGTGTGGGAACTGATTGATCTGAACCGTCGTCCAGAGGGAAGCAGGTCAAACAGGCTTTGAGTGGGATGTGAGAGGTCTCCTGTGATGGCCTTGATCCTTCTGAGACCGGAGGGTCTGGAGATGGTCTGGAGGGAGGACAGAGGGCTGCCTATGATTTTTTTGGGCGGTGTTGATGACCCTCTGCACAGCCTTCCTGTTCTCGGCCGTGGAGCCGGCGTACCACACACCCAGACAGTAGGTGAGCACACGCTCCACTGAGCAGCGATAGAAGGCCAGCAGCAGCTTTTGGTCCAGGTTGTTCTTCCTCCGGACACGGAGGAAGTGCAGCCGCTGCTGGGCTTTCTTCATCAGGGCCTTGGTGTTGACAGTCCAGGAGAGGTCAGAGGAGATGTGGGTGCCCAGGAACCTGAAAGCGGGGATGTTTTACACACGGTCGCCATTTATGGGGGGTTGAATAAAAGTTGAATAATTAGCGTAAAACTAAATAGCTGATCTGTTAGCTTAAAAGAGGAAATGGCTGAAAATTGCCAAAAAGTTAGCTTAAAAGATAAAATATCTTGAAAAATATTAAACTTATATTTAGCATGTTTTCATTAACACTGATAATCGATAGATTAAAAGCACAACATTAGCATAAAAGTGGAATTAGGTTACATGAAAGCACAGGTGTCACGCTCATTCCATGGAGGCCAAGACCCTGCATGCTTCACCTCTACCCAGTGTCCTCAACAGGTGATCTCATAGAATTTCTTCCCACTGATTGCTGATCAGTGAAAACACCTGCTGAAGACACTGGGTGGAAGCAAAACCCGCAGGGTCCCGGGCCTCCACGGAATGAGCTTGACACCCCTGCATTAAAGTTAGCTTAAAATACTCACTTAAAAGCTAAACTGGTTTAAAGTTTTTCCATGTTTTTTTGTATACTTTATTAATCCCAGAGGGAAATTCAGGGCATCCATCTGGATGAGGCAGCCATGATGCGGCACCACCATGCCTTCAGCTTGAACAAAGTTAGCTTAAAAATGCTAATTAAAATCTTAAAGCTTAAAAAAAATACTAGTTTAAAAATACAGTTTCCTAACATTACACAATGTTAGCATGAAAGGAAACAGGCAAAGGCTGAAGAAAGTCAAATCTTTATTTAGCATTTTTATATTAACACTTGTAAATGCTAGCTTAGAAATCTGGTTTAAATCTGTACAACTTTAGTATAAAAGTTTAAACAGGTTATGTGTAAAGACAATTAGCTTTAAGTGTACAGTGTTAGCATAAAAGCTGACATAAGGGACGTTCCGATTGCCCAATAGTGTACTTCGAAGTGTGCTGCAAAGGGTATTTTGCCATATTAAGTGAGATTTCAAACCGAAGAGAGTGAAATGTTCAGTTCAAAGGGAGCTGGGAACTGCGTAGGGAAAAAGTGAACAAACGTGCATCACTTCACTGGAAATTGACAAGATTACTCATAAGTCATTGTACCTCAAATATGAGGAAAACAAACCGTTATTGCTAACGCTATTACGTTATTAATGTTGTATGCTAAAAAAAATGCTAGCTTAAAAGCTAAAATGTCATAACCGTACACAATGTTAGCATGAAAGAGAAATAGCTTAAAGTTGAAAAAAAATTTGCTTAAGAATGCCAAAAAAAACTTGCATCTTAAAAATGCTAAAAGCTACAATGGCTTAAAGCTAAAAAGTATCAGCCTAAAAGTTGATGGAAATGCAACAAAAAAAAAAAAAGGCCTCCAAAGAGCACAGTTCTCCTGAAAAGGCTCCAGTGTGTTGCCATGGTAATCACAGCTCACCTGTAGATGGTGGTCATGTCCTTCACCATGAGCCTCCACAGATACTTGTAGAGGTAGGAGAGGCAGGTGAAGGCCCACTCCAGCAGCTCGGTGTCCTTGGTGTTCAGCAGCGAAGTGATGAGGACGAAGAAGTCGGGAAGTGGGGGTAGAAGTCGGTCTGCATGTTTCTGGCCAGCTGCATCACCAGGTCGAGCAGAGGTTACTGTAACTTGTTTTGGGAACACAGTTGCCTTGATTTCTTTGTATATATGAATTACTTAGGTTGTTACTGATATCTGGTGAAAATCTCAGATCAAAGGCTCCACTGTAGCCCGTGTATTTTTGCCTACATATGCTTAAGCATTAAGGGGATGCTGGAGATTGCATGTGTGGATTGACTTCACGTCCTGAATGGAACAATATGTCTGGACCACCTGCAGTTAACAACAAGAGGACGGAGGTACAGCGGCAAGGGGCTGAAAGGACTTCCCGATCTCCTGGGAGACAGGTGGAGGACTGAGAGACCGGAGGGGGAGTTAATGTCAATAGGGGGTTTTGACAGGGATATGTGATTCTCCCTTTGTGTGAGAGGTATAAATGTGAAGGTCTGATGCAGCTCTTCCTCTTTTGTCCTTGAGAGAAGGCTGGGGATGAAGTGCTTGAATAAAACCTGAATTAAGAACCAATTCAGCTTCGTTATTTCATGCTCCCCACATTGGTGACCAGTGACGTGTGAGAATGCCTGGAAATGCTCTCCACGATCAGGACTCATTGGAGTCTGCCCTAGCGAGCGCCATCTCCGTCAAACTGCCGGAATTCTGGCAGGACAACCCAGACTTGTGGTTCCTCCAGGCGGAGGCTCAGTTCACGCTCGCAGGCATAACGGCAGATGACACTAAGTTCTACCACGTCATCGCTAGACTCGACAACCGCACAGCTCGATGCGTGCGGAGCTTGGTACAGCAGCCACCCGCCGAAGACAAATACGGCAGATTGAAAGCTGCCCTCACCAAGTGTTTCACGCCCTCACCCGAAGAGAGGGCTAGGAGGCTCCTGGCTATGCTCAACCAAGGAGATTACAGGCCAGTCGCCCTGATGGAAGACATGCTGCAGCTGAGGGGGTCAGACGACGACGATTTCCTCTTTAAGTACATCTTCCTGACTAACCTCCCGACGCATATGAGAGGAACGCTGTCCAGCATGCGTTGTGACACCCAGCAGGATTTCCGTGACCTGGCCCAAGAGGCGTAGAGGCTCCTCAGCTCCTGCGGTGAGCAGGCGACCGCGACGGCGACCCGAGACAGCGACGAGCCGGAGACAGCCGAGCCGAACCTACCAACAATGGCAGCGGCGCGGCCCCGACGCGGCAGAGGTGATGGCCCAGCGGCAGAGGCGCTGCCCCGACGCAGCGGAGGAGAGGATCTCTGCTTTTATCATTGGCGGTTCGCAGAGAGGGCTCACAGGTGTGTGCCACCGTGCAACTTCAAGAAGTCGGGAAACAGCAGGACCGAGAATCGTTAGCAGCTTCGGCTCTCGGCGAAAGAAATAAGCTGCTATACATCACAGATATGAGCTCCGGGCGGCAGTTCCTTATAGACACCGGAGCCCAAGTGAGTTTCATCACCCCAACCTATGCTGAACGGGTGGCTGGCCCCCGTGGAAACGGGGCAACGGCGGCGAACGGCTCGAGCATCAACACCTACGGGGAAAGGACTTTGTCTCTGTCCTTACATGGCCGCACTTATGAATGGACTTTTGTCATAGCGGCGGTGAGTTTCAACATGTTAGGTGCTGATTTTCTGTGCTCACATGGTTTGTTAGTTGACCTTGCCAATAGGCGGCTGGTAAATGCACTCTCTTTTTACTCTATTCCCTGTGCAGCTCGAGTGTCCCCGCCACCAGTGCAGACCAACGTCGCCACAGCAGGTGGTAAGTTTAACACAATACTCACCCAGTTTCCAGCACTCACGGTTCCCACATTCTCGGCAACAGTTGCGAAACACGGGGTGGAGCATTTTATCACTACAACTGGCCCCCCCGTCTTTGCGAAAGCTCGGCGCCTGGATGCTGGTAAACTCTCCATGGCGCGCGAGGAGTTCGCCAGCCTAGAGAGGCTGGGCATTATTCGCCGTTCGAAAAGCCCATGGGCTTCGCCGCTGCATATGGTCCCGAAAGCCAACGGCTCCTGGAGACCTTGCGGCGATTACCGCAGGCTAAACAATGCCACGGCACACGATCGCTACCCCATCCCACCATCCAGGATTTTTCGGTGCATTTAGCGGGGGCGTGCATTTTTTCTAAAATAGACCTGGTTCGCGGCTACCATCAGGTTCCAGTCCAGCCGGAGGACATTCCTAAAACGGCGGTTATAACCCCTTTTGGACTTCTTGAGTTTTTGCGCATGCCGTTTGGCCTTAAAGGCGCCGCACAAACATTTCAACGCATGATGGATACCGTGTTACGTGATCTTCCATTCGTGTTCGTTTACCTCGACGACATTTTGGTCGCCAGTACTTCAGAGGAAGAACACGAAAAACACCTCACTGCGGTTTTTCGGAGGTTGAGAGAGCACGGCTTAATAATTAATCCAGCCAAGTGCCAGTTTGGCGTTGCGCAGATCGATTTTTTGGGCCACCGCGTGTCCCCAGAAGGGGCAGTTCTGCTGCCGGATAAGGTGCGCGCAGTAGCAGATTTTCCCCGACCACAAACGGTCAAATCATTGCAGAAATTTTTAGGAATGGTAAATTTTTATAACCGTTTCCTACCCCACGCAGCGCAGCTCATGCAGCCATTATACGCCGCGCTCAGAAAGCAAAAACCCTCCAATACAATCGAGTGGTCCCCGGAGCGGGAGCGCGCGTTCCCGGAGGTAAAAAAAAGCCTTGGCTGAAGCCGCGCTTCTAGCTCATCCGGACCGATCGGCCCGCATCGCGCTAACTACCGACACATCAGATTTGGCCATAGGGGCAGTTATAGAGCAGCACGTTGCCGGTGTTTGGCAGCTGGTAGCATTCTTCAGCAAATCCTTGAGTGAAGCTGAGCGGAAATACAGCACGTTTGACAGGGAACTGTTAGCGCTCCATTTGGCCATCCGCCATTTCCAGTTCTGGCTGGAAGGTCGGCGTTTCACCGCTTTTGTTGACCATAAGCCACTCACTTTCGCGATGTCCAAAATTTCAGATCCGTGGTCGGGCCGGCAGCAGAGGCAGCTGGCCACAATTTTGGAATTTACCACTGATATTCAGCACGTAGCGGGTAAACTCAACATAGTAGCAGACTGCCTCTCTCGCGCGGCCACAGCACCGGCGCGCGCAGAGGCAGATTACACTGCAGCAGCCGCGAAGCAAAATAGCAGTGCGGAAGCGCAGGCGGCCCCAGTTCACGTGGGGATAGATTACGCAGCCATGGCAGCGGAGCAGGGCAGAGATGCGGACGTGCGCGCGCTCCAGTCTGGACCAACAGGGTTAAGGCTGGAGAGCAGGTGTTTGCAAACCGGTATGCCCCCCCTAATCTGCGATGTGTCAACCGGGCGGCCACGCCCGGTAATTCCGGCCGCGTGGCGCCGCCGCGTTTTTGACTCGTTCACTCCCTGGCACACCCAGGGGTGCGCGCTTCTGTGAAAATGGTAGCGGAGAAGTTTGTTTGGCCGAGCCTGCGCAAGCACGTGAAAGAGTGGGCGAGGACCTGCATGGCTTATCAGCGGGCCAAAATTCATAAGCACACAAGAGCCCCTTTAGAACCGTTCCACATTCTGGCCAAAAGATTCGATCACGTGCACGTCGACCTTGTGGGCCCCCTACTGTCGTCGCAGGGGTTCACACATCTTTTGACAATGGTGGACCGAAACACATGTTGGCCGGAAGTGGTCCCACTGACATCGACCACGGCCGCAGAGGTGGCTCGCGTTTTTTTGACGGCCTGGGTAGCGCGTTTCGGGGTCCCGTCGGATATTACGTCCGACAGAGGGCCTCAATTTGTCTCTGAGCTGTGGTCAGCGATGGCCAGCAGCTTAGGAGCGAAAATTCACTGCACTGCCGCTTATCACCCTCAGGCTAACGGTTTGTGCGAGCGTTTTCATAGGTCTTTGAAGGCAGCCCTCAGAGCGTCGCTTACGGATGCAGATTGGGTAAACAAACTACCATGGGTTTTATTAGGGTTGCGTTCTGCGCCTAAGGAGGATTTAAATGCCTCCCCAGCGGAGTTAGTTTTCGCTCAACCTCTCAGGCTGCCCGGTGAGTTTCTACCAGAGCATCCGGAACCGGGACGCCTCCCGGCTCTTGGACCACCGATCGGCACGGGAGCGGACATGCTCCTGGGCCCGGTTCATCACACTTTTCTGCGTGTTTTTGTTCCCAAAGCTTTAAAAAATGCTGAGTTTGTTTTTGTCAGGCACGAGGCTCTAAGACCAACCCTCCGACCGCCATATGATGGGCCATATAGGGTGCTGGAGACAGGTGATAAGCATTTTGTGCTAGATTTGGGAGACAGAAAAGAGACAGTCAGTATTGACAGACTAAAGCCTGCTTTTGTGATGAACGATGAGTCTGTACGGGTAGCGAGGGCACCTCGACGCGGCAGACCCCCCCCAGGGAACGCGTCCCGGAGCCCCCGCAGGGAGCAAATAACCACTCTCTTCCTCAGTCAGCAGATTCTTTGCAGGACGACGCCGCAGGGACTCCGAGACCTGCTTACAGCAGATTCGGAAGACGGTTGAAGCCCAGACGGCGTACAGACTGACTGTTTGGTGTTTGATGTTTGATGTTTGATGTTTGATGTGATCATGTGGTATGGACTATGCTATTGATGTTATCAGTGGTTTTTGATGTGGTCATGTGGTATAGACTGTGCTGTTGATATTAACATGTCCTCTTAATTTTAATATATTGTCCATTCTGGCTGCACGGTGGCACAGTGGTTTAGCACTGTGGCAGCATGAGATCGTGGGTTAGATCCCAGCCCCCGACCAACAGTGAGCTGTGTGGAGTTTGCATGTTCTCCCCGTGTTGCGCGGGTTTACTCCGGGATTTCTCCGGTTTCCTCCCGCACACCAAAAACATGTAGGTTTAGGGCGCTCGCGCACGCAGCGACCAGCAGCCGGTGGCTTGTCACCAGACTGCAAACCAAGTCTACCTACGGGTACAAATAAGTAACAAAAAAAAAAAAAAAAAAAAAAAATTCTTCGACGTTTGGGGGGGGGGGGGGGGTTATGTAGCCCATGTATTTTTGCCTACATATGCTTAAGCATTAAGGGGATGCTGGAGAGTGCATGTGTGGATTGACTTCACGTCCTGAATGGAACAATATGTCTGGACCACCTGCGGTTAACAACAAGAGGACGGAGGTACGGCGGCAAGGGGCTGAAAGGACTTCCCGACCTCCTGGGAGACAGGTGGAGGACTGAGAGACCGGAGGGGGAGTTAATATCAATAGGGGGTTTTGACAGGGATATGTGATTCTCCCTTTGTGTGAGAGGTATAAATGTGAAGGTCTGATGCAGCTCTTCCTCTTTTGTCCTTGAGAGAAGGCTGGGGATGAAGTGCTTGAATAAAACCTGAATTAAGAACCAATTCAGCTTCGTTATTTCACGCTCCCCACATCCACCAGAAATGTGTTTAATGAAAAAAATGTTGACGTGTTCAATACTTATTTTCCCTGCTGTATGTGGGAAGTCTAATCAAAAGCTTTGTCAAATAGGAAAGCTATAGGAAAGTTTTCAGCTTTTTCTAAAAGGTGGAAAGTGTCTGCTATTAACTGGTCCCATAAGAGAGGAGCCTGATAACTGAATGTTGTACCTCCCATAGCACTTTTAGAGACCCTAGGGATTACTAGAAGTTCTGCATTCTGAGAATGCAATATTCTGTTTGGGAAAAAAAAGGTACAATCAAGTTTTTTAGGTAATGTGTGGGTAGATTATGTACAGTTTTTTTTATGTCAGAAGGGGGATTTTAAATTGACAAGTTTACCTTTCATGTTCGATCACTGCTCTTATACTCAGTAGTCACCATCTACCACTTTTCACTGATTGTACAGTCTGCATTATCTGCAATTAATGAGTCCTGGGCAAGGAGTTGGGCACGGAGTTTTTTTTTTTGAAAACATAGCACTGTATTGTGTCCAATGCCATAACCTCCAGTATCCATGAGTGGGCCACTGTAGAATTGCTGCCTCCCACAGATTTAATGTAGCATGTATAATAGCAATCCTAGTAGAATAAGATGCATGGCTGCTCTTTCTTCACTATGTCTATCAGTGCTCGAGTATATCCTCCAGGGAGTGACCATGGCAACAACTGGAAGACACAACAAAGAGCTTCTCCTGCCACTACTCATCTAAATTTCATTCTGTATCAAAATTTCCAATATGGGAATAATCTATATGATGTAAACCTTTCACCAAAATTACAACAGAATATGGTGTAAAAGAAAGAGAAAGTCAGGTGATTCTAACCACTTTTTAAAATTTATGCAACAAGAGAATTCCTCCATCCATCCTTCCACCCATCCATCCATCCATCTTCTACCACTTAATCCTTTTTGGGTCACCGGTGGGGGGGCTGGACCCTTTCCCACCGTCTTTTGGGCGAGAGGCAGGGCACACCCTGGACAGATCACCAGTTAATCACAGGGCCGACACAGAGAGACAGACAACCATTCATTCTCACATTCATACCTAATAATAATAATAATAATGGATTGCATTTATATAGCACCTTTCAAGATACCTAAAGTGCCTTACAGTGAGTCCATTATTCATTTACTCCACAGACAGACAATGGTAGTGGTAAGATTCTTCTGTAGCCACAGCTGCCCTGGGGTAGACTGAAGGAAACGAGGCAGCCAATCAGCGCCAACGGCCTCTCTGACCACTATCGAACATTTATACACATTCATACCCAGTGTCATGGACACTGGAGGCAAGGTGGATAAAGTGGCTTGCCCAGGGACACAACTGCAGGATGACTGGGGAGAGTGGGATTCAAACCACCAACCCTCTGGTTATTGGACAACCCGCTCTACCTCCTGAGCCCTGATGCCCACATTTTCCCTCCTCCGCTCCATTTTTGCTGAACACCAAGCTGGACAGCAGGAAATTCCACTTTTTTATATTGTCACGGTGGCCCTCATGAGCCACCATAAGACGCCAGTAGTCACCAGTGAGTTGCAGTGATGTTTTATTAAGAAGTGCAGGAACAGAGAGTAACACACATGACAGTGCGGGTAGGACAATAACAGGGTAACTCAAACAGCGTCTGAGCCGGGGAACGCCCGATGCGTCAGACGATGAGACGGTAGGAACACAGACGGAGAATAACAAACGGTATCATAACAGACGGTATCTCAACAGACCGTATAATAACAGGTGTCATACAGAACGTACCTTAACCGAACGTATCCAAACAAGTAGTTTAGCAGGGAAGTATAACAGAGACTGCTGCATCGGGGAGCATTCAGCGCCTGCTTTTAACCCCGGTCACTAATGACCCCGAATGCAGCACAGCTGTTGACTCTGACAGCAGGGAGCTCCACCGGACGCTGTCACAATAAGAGCCCGGGGAGCTAGAAGGAATCCTCTGCTGTCAAAGCCTGGAAATGATATAAGATCCGAGTGCGGACGGAACCAGCACTCGGGTTGTAACATATATGGTCTTTGGCATGACCTGGCTTGGACTTGAATCCCGACCTCCCAGTTGTGGGGCGGATGCACTACCTCTAGACTACCACTTTGTACAATTTAGGAATCCACCAGTTGATGCCAATTAACCTAACCTGCATGTTTTTGGCCTGTAGGAGGAAACCTGAGTACCCGGAGTAAACCCATACTGTCATGATCCGGTGAGCTCACACCCCCTCCTTGTTGCTGCACCATGCACTTGGTCCATCCTTGTTGATAATCATGACACATACAGACATGGGGAGAACATGCAACAAGAGAATCATACTTGAAAAATCAATAAATCGTGCTCTCTAATATGACTCACTTCATTGTAAATTTGTTAAAACAAGTCTTTGTGAAGCAGTCATTATTTGGTGAATTTACAATTTTTACCTCCGCCAAGGAGGTTATGTTTTCATTGGCGTTGGTTTGTCTGTCTGTCTGTTTGTTAGCAACATAACTCAAAAAGGTATGGACTGATTTTCATGAAATTTTCACAGATTGCCAGAAATGGGGTATCCTACAGATGATTAGATTTTGGTGGTGATCCGGATCACCGTCCAGAAGAAAACCACCATTACGGAAAATGCAATTTTCGTGAATAACTACTGAACCACTAATCCTATCATTCAATATATAAGATGGCGGCAGCGCGCACGGACGCAGCGGCCCCTCTTGGCATCAGAGAGTGTGAGAATTTTGAGTGTTTTGATCTTCCCAGACGTACATTCTGTAAAACTTACAACCATGAGACCTTATTAAACATCAAGGTACTGCACGCTGCAAGAATCGCGGCGATCGGTTGTGACTTGGACATTCTACGCCAGCATGGAATTCTGGCGGAGTCCCCACTGGAAGCTACCCGAGAGAGGAGGAGGCGTAAGCGGAGCGAACGCAAGCAAAAGCAAGGAAAAAGGGCCGGGATCCATGATAGGCTAAAGGCTAACCCCTCCAGACCAGCGGTACCATCACTCATTATCCTCTAACGTCCGCTCCCTCGAAAACAAGCTGGACGAGTTGCGTCTGCTGAGAGAAACCCGGAGAGAGTGGAGAGACTGCTGTGTGTTTATTTTCACGGAGACATGGCTCCACGGCAACATTCCTGATGAGGCCATTCAACTGGAAGATATGGCGATGTTCCGTGCCGACAGAGAAACGGCGAGCTCCGGTAAGAGCTGGGGGGGTGGGCTATGCATCTATGTTAACAAGAACCGGTGTGTCAATGCCACGTTAGTGTCTAAACACTGCTATCCGTTGGTGGAGTTCCTTATTGTAAATTGTCGGCCACATTATTTGCCGAGGGAATTCAGCAACGTGTTTGTAGCTGGTGTTTACATAGCGCCAAGCCCTAATGCTAAAGCTAATGCTAAAAAGGCACTCGAGGTACTGCACAATGCGATTAGTGAAATCCAAACTTCACACCTGGACAGTTTTGTGGTGGTTGCGGGGGATTTTAACCACACCAGCCTAAAGACTGTGCTCCCCAAGTTTAAACAATGTGTAGACTTTAAGACCAGAGGAGAGAATATGTTGGACTTAGTGTACACAAACACAGATGCATTTAAGGCGATACCCCGCCCCCATCTTGGCCTTTCTGATCACATGTCCGTGATGCTGCTGCCTGCCTACAAACCTTTATTGAAGTGCAGCAGGCCAGCAGTGAAACAAATTAGAATTTGGCCAGAGAGTGCAACCTCTTCACTGAAAGACTGTTTTCTGCACACAGACTGGGAGGTCTTCAAAATAGCAGCCTCCCAGGAAGACAAGACAGATGTGGAGGAGTATGCTGATACAGTCACCAGCTAGATCGCGAAGTGCACAGAGGATGTCACTACAGTGAAGACCATCACTATGCGGAGTAACCATAAGCCCTGGATGACTGCAGAGGTGCGCTCGCTGCTTACAGCTAGAGATGCAGCCTTCAGAGCGAAGGACAGGATCGCCCTCCGCTCAGCCAGGTCTGCGCTCTCAAAGGGAATTAAGGCAGCAAAGCGCGCCTATGCGGAGAAAATCCAGGGACACCTCTGTGACACTAGGAACACCAAGCAGATGTGGCAGGGAGTTCGGACACTGACGGGCTATAAGTCTAGGCAGGGGGTCGATGATGACAACGCTTCGCTTCCAGACAGGCTTAACGACTTCTTTGCACGTTTTGAAGCATCAAACTCGACAATCAGAGGGAGGGCTGGCCCACCCCCACCATCGGTCGGACCAGCTTTTACCATCAACACAGCGGACACACGGAGGACCCTAACCAGAGTCAACCCACGCAAAGCTGCAGGTCCGGACAACATTCCAGGACGTGTTCTTCCTGCGGCAGCTGAGGAAGCTCAAGCTACCCACCAAGATGTTAGTGCAGTTCTACACAGCCATCATCGAGTCCATCCTCACCACCTCCATAACCGTGTGGTACGCAGGAGCCACTGCCAGGGACAGACTAAGGCTGCAGCGCGTCGTGCGCACTGCTGAGAAGGTGATCGGCTGCAAGCTCCCATCTCTCCAGGATCTGTACATCTCCAGGACCCGGAGGCGTGCTGGCCGGATCATAGCCGATCCCTCACACCCTGGTCACGTACTGTTTGCCCCCCTCCCCTCAGGTAGAAGACTTCGGTCCATCCAGACTAAAACCTCCCGTCACATGAACAGCTTCTTCCCCTCTGCCATCAGACTGCTGAACACTAAGTGACTTATTGACTCTCGTGCACTATGTACAGCAGCTCAACCAGACTCATGTCAATCATCACTGTTTTTCTTCCTGCATTACCGACTGCACTATATAGTTCTCCACAGTATCTGCTGCTCGCTAATATATTTTAACTGCTGACCAGTATCACTTACTCTTATTCTACACTTTATTGCTTGTATAGTTTATTTCTTTTATTTTATCATGTTTAATGTTGCAGCATTGCACCGAGACAAATTCCTAGTTTGTGTACTACATGAACAATGGCAATAAACCTGATTCTGATTCTGATTCTGATTCTGCTCCGAGACTGCGCGAGCGAGTTGGGGGATGTCCTGACTGACATTTATAACATCTCCCTGAGTCAGGCCATCATTCCCAGATGCTTCAAGACCTCTATCATTGTACCGGTGGCAAAGAAACCAGTTGTGTCCTGTTTGAATGACTATCGTCCTGTTGCACTGACACCAATTGTGATGAAATGTTTTGAACGGCTTGTCAAACCACACATTACAGCCTGCCTCCCTGCATCACACAACCCGCTCCAGTTTGCATATCGTTCAAACCGCTCCACGGAGGATGCTATAGTCACCACCCTACACTCTGTCATCACCCACCTGGACCAGAAAGACACCTACGCCAGACTCCTGTACATTGATTTCAGTTCAGCATTCAACACCATTATTCCCCAGAGACTGATGGAGAAATTACTCCTTCTCGGTCTGAACACTGCCACATGTCTCTGGATCCTGGATTTCCTGACTGAGAGACCTCAGTCTGTCCGGGTTGGAAACAACATCTCCAACTCTGTCACGCTGGGCACCAGATCCCCTCAAGGCTGTATACTCAGTCCACTGTTGTTTACACTTCTAACACATGACTGTGTATCCAGACACGAGGGGAACCAGATTATTAAGTTTGCAGATGACACCATGGTGGTGGGACTTATTCAGAGGGATGAGGAATCAATGTACAGGGAAGAAGTGAGAGACCTGGAGGGCTGGTGCAGGGAGAACAATCTGGTGCTCAACGTGGACAAAATGAAGGAGATGATTATCGACTTCCGGCGGTCACAGCCTGAGCGCGTCCCCCTCAGTATCGGCGGCCGTTTAGTGGAGAGAGTGGAGAACATCAAGTTCCTTGGAGTGCAGATCTCGCAGGACCTGACCTGGAGCAAGAATTCCTTGGGGATCAGGAAGCGGGCTCAGCAGAGACTGCACTTCTTGAGGAAACTCAAACAGGCCTCTCTTCCCATCTGCATCCTCAGGACCTTCTACAGAGGTGTGGTGGAGAGTGTTCTGACGTACTGCATTGCTACATGGTACTCCAGCTGCAGTATGTCAGACAAAAAAGCCTGCAGAGGATAGACAAGGGGGCTGAGAGGGTAATTGGAGTCTCCCTCCCCTCTGTCCAAGAACTTTTTCAGAACCGTTGTAGGAGCAGGGCACTGAACATTGTCAAGGACCGTTCTCACCCTTTGCATAAACACTTTGAACTTCTTCCATCTGGTAAACAATTCTGGAGCATCAGAGGCAGAACCACCAGACTGATCAACAGCTTCCTTCCACAAGCTGTCAGGATGCTGAACAGTTGACCCGGAATCTCTCATACACACTACTGCACCTACGGACATTTTGTATATTATTTGTATATTATAGTTAGTTGTTTTTTTTTTTTTCCCCAAGTATGTCTCAGGGATGTGTGAATGGTTGGGGATTGGGGGGTGAAGCTATGTGTGAGTGTGTCTTAAATCATGCTGCTTCTATTTATATGGATGCCGAGAGAAACGCAATTTCATCTTGCCTGCACTACAGTTGTATGTACAGCAATATGACAATGAAGTTTGATTTGATTTGATTTGATTTGATTGTCAATCCAATTGCTAGTCATATGTTTTCATGGTCAAGGAATCTGAAAACGTACACACAAACACTGTATGGGGGGAACTGTGGCGCTTGGCGGAGGTCTGCCTGAGTGCTTTTCTAGTAAATCATTTAATCTACTGAGCTGTTTACTAATCGAGCAATTATTTATCCATAGTTGTGTTTTTGAAAAGGGTGCCGTGAGAGATTACTCGGGGTGCCATGGGAAATTGTTGAATTTTACTTAATTAGTCAAAAAAATTACAAAAAATTTGCCTTTGTTGTGTGTTGGTGTCTGTAGTGCCTTTTCCCTGTCCATGAGTCGCAGAATGATTGCAATTCTTCTTCTTTTGTTTGATGAAAAACTCACCCCACAGAGAAGAGGGGCCACCCCCACAACCTCTGAATCCACTCTACGCTCCGCAAAAATCCCCCCAAAAAGCTGCCGTGTGTGAGCCCACAAGACCATCTGGAGGGGCACACCCAGGGATTGACATTAACACCCGCGGGTAAAGCAGCCACTCTCACTAGCCACTTTGGCGGGTTGAGGTTTTCTAAAGCAACATCTAAATACAAACAATAAGCCTATCTCAGTGTGAGACTACAAAACTACAGCCGTGGACAAAATTGTTGGTACCCCTCTGTTAATGAAAGAAAAACCACAATGGTCACAGAAATAACTTGAATCTGACAAAAGTGGTAATAAATAAAAATTCTATGAAAATTAACCAATGAAAATCAGACAATGCTTTTGAATTGTGGTTCAACAGAATTATTTTAAAAAACAAGCTCATGAAATAGGCCTGGACAAAAATGATGGTACCCCTAGAAAAGATTGAAAATAATGTGACCATAGGGACATGTTCAACCAAGATGTGTCCTCTAATTAACATCACAGGTGTCTACAAACTTGTAATCAGTCAGTCGGCCTATTTAAAGGGTGAAAAGTAGTCACTGTGCTGTTTGGTGACATGGTGTGTACCACACTAAACATGGACCAGAGGAAGCAAAGGAGAGAGTTGTCTCAGGAGATTAGAAAGAAAATTATAGACAAGCATGTTAAAGGTAAAGGCTATAAGACCATCTCCATGCAGCTTGATGTTCCTGTGACTACAGCTGCACATATTATTCAGAAATTTAAGCTCCACGGGACTGTAGCCAACCTCCCTGGACGTGGCCGCAGGAGGAGACGGATAATGCGAATGGTAACAAAAGAGCCCAGAACAACCTCTAAACACATTCATAGTGAACTCCAAGGTCAAGGTACATCAGTGTCAGATCGCACCATCCGTCATTGTTTGAGCCAAAGTGGACTTCATGGGAGACGACCAAGGACGACACCACTGTTGAAAACAAATTATCAAAAAGCCAGACTGGAATTTGACAAACTACGTGTTGACAAGCCACAAAGCTTCTGGGAGAATGTCCTATGGACAGACGAGACAAAACTGGAACTTTTCGGCAAGGCACATCAGCTCTATGTTCACAGATGCAAAAATGAAGCATACCAAGAAAAGAACACTGTCCCTACTGTGAAACATGGAGGAGGTTCTGTTATGTTCTGGGGCTGCTTTGCTGCATCTGGCACAGGGAGTCTTGAATCTGTGTAGGGTACAATGAAATCTCAAGACTATCAAGGTATTCTAGAGAGAAATGTGCTGCCCAGTGTCAGACAGCTTGGTCTCAGTCGCAGGTCATGCGTCTTGCAACAGGATAATGACCCAAAACACACAGCTAAAAACACCCAAGAATGGCTAAGAGCCAAACATTGGACTATTCTAAAGTGGCCTTCTATGAGCCCTGATCTAAATCCTATTGAACATCTGTGAAAGGAGCTGAAACATGCCGTCTGGAGAATGTACCCTTCAAACCTGAGACAACTGGAGCAGTTTGCTCATGAGGAATGGGCCAAAATACCTACTGAGAGGTGCAGAAGTCTCACTGACAGCTACAGAAATCATTTGATTGCAGTGATTGCCTCAAAAGGTTGTGCAACAAAATATTAAGTTAAGGATGCCATCATTTTTGTCCAGGCCTGTTTCATGAGTTTGTTTTTTAAAATAATTCTGTTGAACCACAATTCAAAAGCATTGTCTGTTTTTCATTGGTTAATTTTCCATAGAATTTTTATTTATTACCACTTTTGTCAGATTCAAGTTATTTCTGTGACCCTTGTGGGTTTTTCTTTCATTAACAGAGGGGTACCAACAATTTTGCCCACGGCTGTACAACTCACATAAGCACTGTCTGCACACACATTCTCATTCGTCCAACTATCGCTGTGGGCATGGTGTGATGATGGGATTTGCTGTGATATGCGGCATGATGACACAGCTGGCTGGTGATGTCATCATGCTGGCATATATATGGGAGAGTCCGCCATTAAATTAAAATTAAATTAAATTAAATCACCCTTTATTGTCATTCAACCATACAACCAATCATGTACAGTAGAACGAAATTGTGCTTTATCCTATCTACAGTGTCAATCACACACACCCCATGTGTAGAATCAGAAGGGCGCTGCCATGCAAGGCGCCGCCACAGATTTCCCTCCTCCATTCCATTATTACTGAGCACCAAGCTGGACGGCAGGAAGTTCCACTTTTTTTATATGGTCTTCGGCATGACCTGGCCCGGATTTGAACCCCAGCCTCCCGGGTGTGGGGCGGATGCTCTACCAACTGAGGAGCCACCACTCTGGTGGTGGCTCCTCAGTTGGTACAGGGCTCTCTTGCCCAGGCAACTCGGTACAGTACAGTGAATGTAATGCCATGTACATAGTTCTGCAATAAAGCCCAGTTCCAGTGCAGCACACTCATCCGTCTCTTTACTGCCAGGTTTGTGGACATAATACGTGGTCTGACTCAACTTCCAGTGGGTACACAGGGCAGCTCCAGGGCAGGCTGGAGTAGAGGAGAAACTGCGGATGCTGTACTCCACAGGTCAGTTCATTTTCTGGCCAGAAACAGTGACAATTGACAGCAGACCAGCCAGCAGAATGCACCTGTCCCCGCTCTCAACGATTAGATCACCAGGAGAATTCCAACTGATCCTCCTTTGTCCCAGCACTAGTAGCTGATAAACTGCCCTCTCCCCCCACATAAGCTCCTACATTTGTGCTTAAATATGATTATTTTTAGAGCAAGAAGTTCCCATTTACTCCAGTATGATAAAGATAAAAAGTGACTAAACTTTGATATGTTGCTGTAAAGAGCAAATGAAGTTTCTTGTGACGTGAAGTTTTGTTTATCTGTAATTATCTATGATTTTTGTGATATGCAACTTTTTCATGGAAGTAAAACCTCTAATTATGTAATTTGAATGTGCTGGTCCAGGGGTGAGAAACGTGTGGCCCATGGACCAAAAACAGCCTGCCGGGGGTTCAAGTTTTTCTCTGAATTTACAGCTTTCTTTCTAGTAAATTTCTGACTTTTTCTACTGATTAGAACTGCTCATGTACATTTGAGATATTTTTCTCCTTAAGATGACACTCTTTTTCCTCATCATTTTTTTTTTTTTAATCTGGTGAAAACAGGTAGTGTTGATTTAGATTAAGTCCATCAGCAGCTACTAATGACATCGTGCAGCCCTGAATGGGTGTCCCAGGGGTCATTTTCAACCTCTATCAAGGGCCAAGGGGTAGGAAGGCAAAGGGGAAAGGGTAGGGATACAAATGAGAACTGGGATGGACCCAAATCTACCTGTACTTCACGCTCATATTGCAAATATTTTTTTACACTGTTTTACAGCATTTACTGTTGTTAATAAATAATTCAAAGTGTTTCTCTTTCTATTTTTATGTACATATGTATAAGGGTCATTTACGTTTAAAATTATTGTAAATTTAATTCATGTAAAATTTAGCATGCAATACTCAAATTTGATCATATTAAACATAATTTTCCAACCACAAAATTGTGGTTAGTGAAAAAGTTGAGTGGCTAGTAGCTTTGGAAAATCACTAGCTACAGTGGCCGGTGAGCAAAAAAGTTAATGTCAAGCCCTGGGCACACCAGCCGGGAAAATGTCACCACCTCCTCCAGAAACTGCATCCCGATGTCGGCTGCCCTCAGCAACAAACAATCAGTGGACAAAACTGTCACAGTACTCTGCTGGTCCATCCCAAGTTGCATTTTCAAACTAATTTATTCTCCTGGTAATGGCAGAATGCCAATGATGATTTGAATGTTGTCATGCCACGTTTCACACGGAGTATAAAGAAATTACAACGTGAGCACAGCAGGACCGCTTGTGGCTGAGTTTCCTGACAGCTGCCTAATTCCAGAAAGTTTGGAAGAATAAATAGAAAACTTAAATCCAAAGCTCCAGTGGGGTTAACATTTTGGACTGAAGCCAAATGAGCAAGGAGAGCCCAGTAATGTCAGTGAATCAGTATGTGGCCTATATTTGAAAACAGTTGTTAACAAAAACTGAAAATACATTAAAGACATAACCATCCCACTCAATTTGGGATCAAAACTGTATTCAGACATGCACTCCCTTCATTTCTTCACAGGTATAAAGGAGCCTTTGATCAACAATACAGACATAAACATGACAAAAAGTTATTGTCTGCCAAAGTTTGTTGTCATTACAGGCCCAATTTCAAGACTAAGTTTTCATTAGATATGCTACAATAGGCTACAAGGTGTCATTTTATAACATTTTGGGTTGATGGGGTGTGATAGGATATTTTCAGGTTTCATTGAGTATTCTATATGATTTTAATGCTGTATTATTCTATTTTATATTATAATTGTATCTGGTGCATATAATGAGCCAATGTCTGATTATCTGTGTTTTTCCATTGTCTTAGAGCTTGAAAAGAATGTCTGTTTCTCAGTGTAAGATTAGGCTGAGCAAGATTGTAAATAATGACGAAGGTTTTTTATCATACCAAGCTGTTCTGTTCTGTATGCCTGAAGTTAGGGTGACTTAGCTTGACCAGGCATGTAAAGATCATAGCAGAATGTTCAGTGCTGTCCATAGATTAGAAGCAGTCTTGGGGAAAGATGGCTCCAGCCGTATTTTAGGTTTAGATAAGGTCAGGGATGCCTGCCCAGGGTATAAGGAGCAACATCCTTGAACACATGTTAGGGAGTTGGTGTGAGCAAGCTCTGAGGCACGTTATGCTGTGACAGATTGCCTCCTTTTTCTGATCAGAAAGAGAATAAATGGCTCAGAACTTGGAAACTGCCTATTGATTATTGATTAAGTCTCAATCAATTCATTTTTGATCTAACAGGTGCCACAGGACTTTTTTTTTAACATAAAAGGGTGCTGTGGCTCAAAAAGGTTGAAAAACACAGATGAGGATTATGTGTAGCTGTTTGAACAATTGTCATTTTGTGTTGAACCAATAATCTCAATAGAATGAATGGATTAAAGAACTCTCCTACAAGGGCTTTTAGGTTTCTTTCAAACAAACTGATTTCTTCATAAGTCATTCTTTGGTTTGCAAAATTAAGATTTTCTTTTTTTTTTTTTTTGGAGGGGGGTGGGGTCTTTCAGCGGCTCATTTTGGAGTTGCCACAGCATATCATCCCCTTATATCGTGATGAGCCACATGTTGATTTAGCAAGGATTTTTACTCCGGATGCACTTCCTGATGCACCCCTCTCCATTTACAGTGCATCCGGAAAGTATTCACAGCATTTCACCTTTTTCCACATTTTGCTATGTTACAGCCTGATTTCAAAATGGATTAAAATCCTTTTTGTTCAAAATTCTACACACAATACCCCATAATGACAATGTTGTGGTGCACATATGTAGTTTCACGGGCTCACATGTATATGACTGTTCATATGATCTCATGTATATTCCTGTGTGCTTATTTTGGCTTCACGTCTGAAGAGGAACAAAAGGTCTGGACCTCCTAGGGATAAGAGGAGGATGGGAGAGTTGGCCTTTTGATATGCAAAGAGATGGACATGAATGATTTCCTGACCACCCAGGTTTGGGGTGGAAGCGAGAGGAACTGCAGGGGGGATGCATTGTGTTTGGGATTTAAAGACAATGGGATTTTGTACTTTGATGTCAGGGGTATAAGACTGGCAGATGTTGGAGTTTTTCCTTCTTCTGCTTTTGAATGTTGGAGAGTGTGTTGTGAATAAAATGGAACCTGAGAAATAACTCTGCCTCATCCTTTCCACACAATCTCCACACTGGTGACCTTAAGACGTATTATGGCCGGAGACGATTCTCCTGCACCGGACTCATCAGGAGCCAGCCAAGCTAATGCAGCTACCGCAGTCCAGCTTCCGGACTTCTGGCAGAACAGTCCGTGCTCCTGGTTTAACGCAGTCGAGGCACAGTTCCATCTTCGGAAGGTTTCAGCAGACGCCACGAAATTCTACCATGTAGTTGCAAAGCTGGACAACCACACAGCCCAGCCTGTAGAGAGCCTGATCAACCACCCGCCTGACGACGACAAGTACGGCACTTTGAAGGCTGCTCTCATCCGTTTTTTCACCCCCTCGCTGGGAGAGCGAGCAGAGAAGCTCCTGGCGTTGACTAAGTGTGAGGTCGACAGACCTGCAGACCTGATGGCGAAGATGCTGAGTTTGAGAGACGCCGAAGATGATGGCTTTATTTTCGCCCACCTTTTCCTCAGGACACTACCGCCAGCGGTGAGAGTTACCCTGGCCAGTTCACAGCTGCTGGCCCACCGAGACTACCACGAGCTGGGCCAGGAGGCGCAACGACTCGTCGACGCCCATAGACGACACACGGCCACGACCGCAGCAGCGGAGCTGGGCGCAACATCCGGAGATGGCAGGGGGCCAGAGGCTGCAGCACCAGACTCACCGACGATGGCAGCGACGGGGGCCAGGAGGTGCGGAGCGGACGATGTCCTTTGCTTTTACCATCGCCTTTTCGCCGAGAGGGCACGCAAGTGCATTCCACCGTGCCAATTCAAGCGCTCGGGAAACGCCAAGACCGGGAGTCGGTAGCAGCTGCGGCTCTCGGTGAGGAGAACAAGCTGCTCTACGCGATCGGGGAGGCACTTCCTCGTGGACACAGGCTCACAGCTGAGTTTCATCACACCTTCCTACGCTGACCAGCTGGCGTCTTCTAGTGGCCCTGTGGTGTCAGCAGCGAATGGCTCAGCGATTAAGACCTTCGGAGAGAAGACCCTGTCTCTGTCGTTACACGGCCGCACATTCGAGTGTACTTTCGTCATAGCGGCAGTCAATTTCAACATGTTAGGTGCTGATTTTTTGTGCTCACATGGTTTGTTGGTCAATCTTGCTAACAGACGCCTGGTTAATACACTCTCTTTTTCTTCTATTCCCTGTACAGCGCGAGTGGCCCCGCCAACAGCACAAGCCAACGTCACAGCTGCAGGTGGTAAGTTCCACACACTCCTCACTCAGTTTCCAGCACTCACGGTGCCAACGTTTTTGGCGACCGTGGCTAAACACGGGGTGGAGCATTTTATTACTACCACCGGACCGCCCGTTTTTGCAAAAGCTCGGCGCTTGGATTCAGCTAAGCTGGCCATAGCACGCGAGGAGTTCGCCAACCTGGAAAAATTGGGCATCATCTGACATTCAAAGAGCCCTTGGGCTTCACCGCTTCACATGGTCCCTAAAACTGATGGCTCGTGGCGGCTGTGCGGTGATTTTCGCAGGCTGAACAATGCTACAGCACACGACCACTACCCAATCCCACATATCCAGGATTTTTCAGTTCATTTGGCAGGGACGTGCATTTTTTCTAAGATAGACCTGGTACGCGGTTATCATCAGGTCCCAGTCTGCGCCGAGGACATACCCAAAACAGCGGTAATAACTCCTTTCGGGCTTTTTGAGTTTTTGCGCATGCCGTTTGGGCTTAAAGGCGCAGCGCAGACTTTCCAACGCATGATGGACGCGGTGTTGCGCGATCTCCCTTTCGTGTTCGTCTACCTGGACGACATTTTGGTAGCCAGTGCGTCCGAGGACGAACACGAAAACCACCTCATGGCAGTTTTCCGGAGGTTAGCGGAGCACGGGCTAATAATCAACCCAGCAAAGTGTCAGTTCGGGGTGGCGCAGATTGATGTTTTGGGGCATCGCGTCTCTCCCGAAGGAGCAATTCCTCTGCCTGACAAGGTGCACGTGGTGGCAAATTTTCCCCAGCCACAAACGGTCAAAGCGTTACAGAAGTTTTTGGGAATGGTGAATTTTTATAACCGTTTCCTCCCCCGCGCGGCGCAGCTCATGCAACCATTGTACGCTGCACTTAAAAAACAAAAACCCGCAAATAAAATCGAATGGTCTCCCGAGCGGGAGCGCGCATTCTCTGAAGTCAAAACAGCCTTGGCAAACGCTGCGTTGTTAGCGCATCCAGTCCCAACGGCCCGCATGGCGCTCACTACTGACGCGTCAGATGTGGCCATAGGAGCGGTTGTGGAACAGTATGTGGCTGGAGCCTGGCAGCTGCTTGCATTTTTCAGCAAGACTTTGCGCGATAGTGAGCGAAAATACAGCGCATTCAACAGGGAGTTGTTAGCTCTCCATTTGGCTATTCGTCACTTCCAGTTTTGGCTGGAGGGACGCCGTTTCACCGCGTTCGTTGACCACAAGCCACTGACTTTTGCGATGGCCAAGATTTCGGAACCTTGGTCGGGCCGGCAGCAGAGACAGCTGGCCGCAATTTCGGAGTTCACTACCGATATCCAGCATGTAGTGGGTAAACTTAACGTAGTGGCAGACTGCCTCTCGTGTGCCGTGGCTGCTCCAGCCCGAGTAGAGGTAGATTTCGCAGCTGTTGCCGCAGACCAGGGTAGCGGCGCAGAAGTGCGCGCGGCCCCAGTCCGCCTAGGGATAGATTACGCAGCCATGGCCGTGGAGCAGGGTGGCGACGCGGACGTGCACGCGCTCCAGTCTGGACCAACAGGGTTAAGGCTGGAGGACAGGGTGCTGCAAGACGGTATGCCCCCCCTAATCTGCGATGTTTCCACCGGGCGACCCCGTCCGGTGGTTCCGGCCTCGTGGCGCCGCCGCTTTTTTGACTCGATCCATTCGCTGGCGCACCCGGGGCTGCGCGCTTTGGTCAAAATGGTGGGGGAGAAATTTGTATGGCCGGGCCTGCGCAAGCAAGTTAGAGAGTGAGCGGCAGCCTGCATGTCCTGTCAGCAGGCCAAAGTGCATAGACACACGAGAGCTCCTTTGGAGCCGTTTCATATTCCAGCTAAAAGGTTTGATCATGTCCATGTGGACCTCGTAGGCCCCCTACCGCCCTCGCAGGGGTGCACACATCTTCTGACAATGGTTGACCGCACCACGCGCTGGCCAGAAGTGGTTCCCCTGTCATCAGCCACAGCCGAGGAGGTGGCACGTGCTTTTTTAACTGCATGGGTAGCACGTTTTGGAGTTTCGTCGGATATTACGTCTGACAGAGGCCCACAATTTGTTTCCGAACTTTGGTCAGCGATGGCCCGCAGCCTGGGGGCAATGATCCACCGCACGACCGCGTATCACCCGCAGGCTAACGGGTCATGCGAACGTTTTCACAGGTCGCTGAAGGCGGCTCTCACAGCGTCGCTTACGGATGCAAATTGGGTTGACAAACTACCATGGGTTCTATTGGGGTTGCGTTCTGCACCTAAAGAGGATTTAGACGCCTCCCCAGCGGAGCTAGTGTTTGCACAGCCACTTCAGCTGCCTGGAGAATTTCTCCCTGACAACCCAGCGCCAGAGTTCTCCTCGGCTCAGCGGTTGCAGAATAACATGGACCCGAGTGTCCTACCAGGCCCCGTTCACCACAGTTTTCCGCGTGTTTTTGTGCCTAAAGCTTTAAAAAATGCGGAGTTTGTTTTTGTCAGACATGATGCCCACCGCACAGCTCTGCGACCGCCTTACAATGGACCATTTAGAGTGCTAGAAAGAGGTGATAAGCATTTTTTGCTAGATTTGGGGGGCAGAAAGGAGATGATTGGCATAGACAGACTCAAGCCCGCTTTTGTGATGGCTGATGAAACTGTGCAGTTGGCGAGGGCCCCGCGATGGGGTAGACCCCCTAGGGAGCATTCCCCAGTACACCCACAGAGATTGACTAACAGTTTTGATCCCCAGATAGCAGCTCCACAGCAGGAGGATGCCGCGGAAGAGGTTAAGCCCGCCTGCAGCAGATACGGCAGACGGTTGAGACCAAGACAGCATGTGGACTGATGTGTGGCAATTTTATTATGACATGCAATCTGTGTTAGTTTGTTCCATCTTAGACGTTTGGGGGGGGGGGGTTATATGTGGTGCACATATGTAGTTTCACGGGCTCACATGTATATGACTGTTCATATGCTCTCATGTATATTCCTGTGTGCTTATTTTGGCTTCACGTCTGAAGAGGAACAAAAGGTCTGGACCTCCTAGGGATAAGAGGAGGATGGGAGAGTTGGCCTTTTGATATGCAAAGAGATGGACATGAATGATTTCCTGACCACCCAGGTTTGGGGTGGAAGCGAGAGGAACTGCAGGGGGGATGCATTGTGTTTGGGATTTAAAGACAATGGGATTTTGTACTTTGATGTCAGGGGTATAAGACTGGCAGATGTTGGGAGTTTTTCCTTCTTCTGCTTTTGAATGTTGGAGAGTGTGTTGTGAATAAAATGGAACCTGAGAAATAACTCTGCCGCATCCTTTCCACACAATCTCCACAATGGGATTTTTTTTTCTTTTAATTTTTGCAAATTTATTAAGAATAAAGCATGGTGGTGGCAGCATCATGCTGTAGGGATGTTTTTTTTCAGTGGAAGGAACTGGGATACTAGTCAGGATAGAGGAAAAGATAAATGCAGCCATATACAGAGACATCCTGGATGAAGACCTGCTCCAGAGCGCTCTTGACCTCAGACTGGGGCCACGGTTCATCTTTCAGCAGGACAACGACCCTAAGCACACAGCCAAGATATCAAAGGAGGCTGCACGGTGGCGCAGTGGTTTAGCACTGTGGCAGCACAGTTTACCTTCGGCCGGGGGATCGCGGGGATCGTGGGTTCGATCCCAGCCCCCGACCAACAGTGAGCTGTGTGGAGTTTGCATGTTCTCCCCGTGTTGCGTGGGTTTACTCCGGGATTTCTCCGGTTTCCTCCCGCATACCAAAAACATGTAGGTTTAGGGCGCTCGCGCACGCAGCGACCAGCAGCCGGTGGCTTGTCACCAGATTGCAAACCAAATCTACCTACGGGTACAAATAAGTAACAAAAAAAAAAAAAAAAAAAAAAAAAAAAAAAAAAAGGAGTGGCTTCAGGACAACTCTGTGAATGTCCTTGAGTGGCCCAGCCAGAGCCCAGACTTGAATCCAATTGAACATATCTGGAGAGATCTGAAAATGGCTGTGCACCGACACTTCCCATCCAACCTGATGGAGCTTGAGAGGTGCTGCAAAGAGGAATGGGCAAAACTGCCCAAAGATAGGTGTGCCAAGCTTGTGGCATCATATTCAAAAAGACTTGAGGCTGTAATTGCTGCCAAAGGTGCATCAACAAAGTATTGAGCAAAGGATGTGAATACTTATGTACATGTGATTTCTGTTTTTTTATTTTTTATTAATTTGCAAAAATCTCATAACATAACAAAATGTGGAAAAAGTGGAGCACTGTGAATACTTTCCAGATGCACTGTATCCAGTCTTGGGACCAGCACAGGGGGTACACTGGCTTATGAACCCCCTGTGGCCAGGTAACAGATTTTCTTTCCCCCATTCTATTATGTTAAACAAAGCACCAAGCTAGGAGGCAGGGAGTACCTTTTTTTCAAAAAAAATTAAGAATACACACTTAATATTATTACTGTGTTCATTAATTTGCATTGCTTGTGTATTCATGTAAAAATATTAAACCTTTTCCCAGCATTCACTGCCACAGACTCCTCTTAACTTCATCAGTGAATGACTCAGAGTGTATCACCTCTTCACATGCTTTTCCTTTTCTCTATCAATCATTATTGCCAGTTATTGTTTTCTGCAACGATTTTCCACTTAGCACTTTGTGTTTACTAATTAATCTTGCATTCTGCCACTGCAGCACTTTGGATGGGCAGAATAGAAGGAGGGAATGCAGAAAAAGAGAGAGGTAATGATTTGCAGCCACTGCCTAGAAGACGCTGACGAGGGAAAGTGGGCATTAGGTGAAGTCGAGGTATTTGATTTGTCTGTGTCAACAGACTCGCAACCTGACAAACACTCACAGAAACACAAGCATGCACTGATATGAAGGAATGCACAAATAAACATACCTGTAGGGGACACAAGCAAGCAAATGCTCAGACACTTTGAAGAAATAAAAGTAAGAGCCATTTTCTATTTTCCTGATGTGCTGATCCCAAGACTACTCACCCATCATTCGTAGGAGCAGTGAGCACAGTGACTTGGGTTAGATGATACATACGGTATTGAGTACATACAAATATCCCATGATGAGATGTTCATTATAAAAAATGGTAAAATCTCAACTGAATCCAAAGAACGAGGTGTGGAGGGAGTGAGAGGCTGAAATTAGCAATTAATGATATATTGAGGCAAAAAGTTAAAATTTTCTTCAAATTGTCTGACTTTAACGGGATCTACTACTGTGTAAGTGTTCGAGATGCATCCAGGTTGTCATATTGATAGAATAGCCAGCTCATGTGCAGGGTGCCACACCAGAGAAAACACTCACGACACAGAGAAGCAACGTTCAAACAATTTATTAATTTCAAAATGTGAAACACTGTTAAGGACAACGTCACTCGCCAGAGGAAGACTCAGCCTGTGAGGAGAGATAAGAATAAATTAATAAGAGAAGGGAGGATGGGAAGTGGAAAGGCAAATATGTCACTTACAGTACGTGAGGAGAGCAGAGAGCCTGACAGAGAGACCCAGCAGGAATAGATGAACCAGCAGGATGAAGCTGGCAGGTAGTAGAAGAAGGAAGGAGCTGGGTGGTGTCTGACTGGATGGAGACAGGTAGCTGAGGTGGAGTAAGGATGATGGAGCACGTAAGCGCACAACAATCCCCGAAGACGCACCTCACCGATGGCAGCAACCTGGGAAGGAGAAAAAAGAGAGGAATAAGACATAAATCCTCTGAACAATAAGGTTAGTTCGCGTGATTGTGTTGTAGGCAGTATACCCAATGAGTCAGCGCTGAAGCCTCCGCTTGATGGTCCTTTTATGCACTGGCGAGGAAGGAGCGGAAGGTGCGTCTAATAACACAGGCGTACAGATTGCCTGAGGAGTCGGGGAATCCCTGACAGGAAGGAAGGGGTGTGTGCTCACCTGAACGTGACAGTTGCCAGCGCGGCGCCTCCTGGCAGTCTACTTGGTTTCTCAAGATGGGCCTGGTGAAAGGCCCGGACCATCCCTTCGTCGTGGAAAGAGGACTTAGGGGTCACAACCGTTCTTCAGGGTCATAGCCCTTCCAGTGGACTAAATATTGGAGACCTCGGCCTCGGTGGCGAACGTCCAGAATTCTCTGGACAGTGTAGGTGGTCAGGTTGTCAAGGATCCGAGGAGGAGGAGGCGGCCTGGGGGGGAATAGAGAGGACTGGCGGAGAGGGGCTTGATCTTAGAGAAGTGAAATGTCGGGTGGATACGGAGAGTCCGTGGGAGCTATAGGTGGACCGTGGCGTCATTAATGATCTTGATGATGGGGTACGGACCCAAGAAGTGAGGTGATAATTTCTTATAGTCTGTCTTCAAGGTTATCTGGTCCGCTGATAGCCAGACGCACTGCCCGACCACGTACTTGGGAGCAGGGGTCAGCTTCCAGTCCGCATGCTGTCGGTTGTGCTCCGTTGAGTGGAGGAGGGCGGCTCGGGTGGCTCTCCAGAGCCGGCGACAGCGGCGTGCATGAGCCCCCATGGACGGCACAGCGATCTCCCTCTCCACCATGGACAATGGGGTGGAGGGTATCCCATGGAGGTCTCAATGAGTGTGAAACCCATGGCAGCGGAGACAGCCGAGTTATGAGCGCAATCCACCCAGGTCAGATATGTGCTCCAGGTTGAGGGGTTGTTTGCTGCTACGCTTCTGAGGACAGCCTCCAGACTGGTTGGTATGCTCAGCCTGCCCGTTGCTCTGTGGGTTGTATCAAGATGTGAGGCTGACTGAAGTACCCAGGGATCAGCAGAAGGATTTCCAAACCTGTGATGTGAATTGTGGGCCCCGGTCAGACACAATGTCCAGGGGGATGCCGTGAAGACGAATGACGTGAGAGGTGAGAAGGTTAGTGGTTTCCGATGAGGAGGGTAGCTTGGGGAGGGGTACCAAATGGATCGCTTTGGAGAAGGAAGGAGGGGGCGTGCACTCACCTTCTTCTTCTTCTTCTTTTAGATTTGATTGGCGGTTGGCAACAAGCTTACAGGTGCATTACTGCCACTGACTTGATTCTTCGTATAAGGAGTTCTTATAGGAAGTTCTGAACAACTCCTTACGTGTGAAAAAAAATATCTGTCCTTGGACTGTGTCCTCAGAGGAGTTGACCTGAACATGACACAGGTATTTATAGAGGGAGCTGAGGAGAGACACTAGTCATGAAGTTCATTCACTGTAACCAGGCTTTCTGTATTACCTTGATCCTGAATGAAGGATTTCTAAGCCCAGCCAGGGAACGGAGGGTGTCATGCTTGGTGACCACAGAATCTCATCTCTGTTGTTTGCAAATGATGTTGTCCTGATGGCTTCATCCAGTAATGATCTACAGGTCTTACTGGGACAGTTTGCCGCTGAGTGTGAAGCAGCTGGGATGAGAATCAGTACCTCCAAGTCCAAGTCCATGGTCCTCAGCCGGAAAAAGGTGGAATGTCCTCTCCGGGTTGGGGACAAGCTCCTGCGCCAAGTGGAGGAGTTTAAGTATCTTGGGGTCTTATTCATGAGTGAGGGGAGAATGGAGCAAGAGATTGACAGACGGGTCAGAGCAACATCTGCAGTGATGTGGATGTTTTACTGGTCTGTTGTGGTGAAGAGGGAGCTGAGCTCAAAGCCGTCAAAGCCATCTCTGTTGTCATTCAGTCCATACAGCCAATCATGTACGATAGAACGGAATTGCATTTCTCCTATTGACAATGTTAATCACATGTAGAAACAGAGGGGTCACTGCCATGCAAGGCGCCGCCACAAAAAACTCCTCCTTCCCCCATCCTATTAAAGTAGAACTGAACTGAACGGCATTGAACGGCACTGGGTGATAGTACATAGAATTATAAAGGTAATTTATCATTGGCACCCTCTCCACAAATCCCGGAATCTTGGAGAAAATCGCGATTTTGAATTTCATGCCCTGAAAAATCAGACAAATCCGCCGAAGTGCAGCCGGAGTTCCGCGTGACGTCACGAGTGTGACACAGTCCTCCATGTTTACCATTGCGAACACGTCGACACTGGTTGTTTTTGGTGCATTTTGTCGTGATAGTCGACTACAAAACACTTCCAACACCTGGGAAGATCTGTTCAGTGGCCAAGGAAAGCTGTCATGGCGACGAAAGAAAAGAAAGGGGGAGGAAAAGCGACCGGGAAGCGATGCGTTTCTAGATATACAGTGATCCCTCACTTATCGCGTTTAATGGGGACCAGAACCGACCGCGAAAAGTGAAAAACCGCGAAGTAGCGTCACCCCCCCCCCCCCCAAGGGCATCACAAGCACTATTTTGCACAAAAAGGCACAAGAGAACAGCGAAAAGTGCCACTAAGCAACACGAGCGATAAAGAACAATGAATGCGGTCTTCCTTTGCTGGGTAAAACGTCTCGGCCAATCAGCTTGCGAGGTAAAACGTCTCGGCCAATCAGCTTGCGAGATTCCCGAGCGGTGAAAAGGTATTCAGAGGTATTCAGAGGTATTCAGGTTGATATCTGATGTTCTAATGTAGTCCTACATTAGAACATCAGGTATCAACACGGAGAGCCCGCACAACTCAAAATCTACCTCTCTGACCACCGCTCCACTCCTCTCCGCCCACCTCTTCACCGCTCGGGAATCTCGCAAGCTGATTGGCTGAGACGTTTTACCTCGCAAGCTGATTGGCCGAGACGTTTTACCTCGCAAGCTGATTGGCCGAGACGTTTTACCCAGCTTCGCTCCCTGCCGAGCACCTATACCCAGCGAAGGAAGACCGCATTCATTGTTCTTTATCGCTCGTGTTGCTTAGTGGCACTTTTCGCTGTTCTCTTGTGCCTTTTTGTGCAAAATAGTGCTTGTGACGCCCTTGGGGGGGGGGGGGGGGTGACGCTACTTCGCGGTTTTTCACTTTTCGCGGTCGGTTCTGGTCCCCATTAAACGCGATAAGTGAGGGATCACTGTAATAAGTTGGAAAAATGCTGATGGTTTTTTTCCCCTTTCTTTTTTATTGTTAATTTTCCTTATCCTGACACCCCAAACATGCCAAAGTAAAGACTCACCATTCTGTATTCAATAAGCGACTCTCCTCCCCATCACTGCTGCGGTCTGAGTCGGTGCCGGAATCCCCCGAAAATTCTGGCTCTAATCTGTACGGTTCGATGCCTCCCTCGCTCTCTTCCTGTTCACTTGACACTCCTGCATCCTCCTCTGTCTTGTCACCGATCCTGAATGCCTCTTCACTCTGAAAACTCTGGTGTTCTTGACTGCTGGAACTGCTATCATCTGCCATTGTTGTTTTGATAAGGGTCACACTCGTGACGTCACGCAGCGTCATCTGCACTACTTCCGGTTTGTTTGGCACTTCCAGCCAGAGGCAAAAGTTTATCGGCTTATAGCTTGGCCATCGCACGGCCTAAAAATTTCTTTTATGTGTTGAAAAATACAATAGGTAATAAGGAATTAATCTGCTATTCTACTTTTTTGGCAAAAAGGTGAGTTCAGTTCTACTTTAAGCTGAGCACCAATCTAGAAGGCGGGAAGTACCATTTTTATATGGTCTTTGGTATGACCCTGTCGTGGGACAGATGGTCTATCAACTAGGCCACCACTCCGGTAACTCTAAGGCAAAGCTGTTGATTTACCAGTCAATCTACATTCCTACCCTCACCTATGGTCGTGAGCTTTGGGTAATGACTGAACGAACAAGATCGCAGATACAAGCGGCTGAAATGAGCTTTCTTCGTAGGATTGCTGGACTCACCCTCAGAGATAGGGTGAGGAGCTCAGTCATCCGGGAGAGGCGCAGAGTAGAACTGCTGCTCCTCCACATTGAAAGGAGCCAGTTGAGGTGGTATGGGCATCTGATCAGGATGCCTCCTGGACGCCTCCCACTTGAGGTGTTTCAGGCACGTCCATCTGGGAGGAGACCCCGGGGCAGGCCCATTACTCGCTGGAGAGACTATTAGGCCTTTTCCACTAGTATTGCTTTGGCCTTACTTACTTCTACTCTACTTGCTTTCTCGCCCTTTCCACTGTACCCAGCACGGTTTAACCGACACTATTTTCATGCCTGTTCGAGGGCAGGGTACAACTGCGCTTAAGTGAGTCGAGATGTGACGTCAATAGACTGCTAGCCACTGATTGGTCAGGGCATAACGTCACAAAAGCGCCCGTTTTCAGTGGAATCTTTACGACCGCCATTTGCAATATTTCACGGACTAACTCGGTCACGGAGTAAATACGATATTAATACAGACAGCGTTGTAGGTTTTGCGGAAATCTACACCGTGGTCCAACGAAGAGGTGCGGGGTTTTCTCTGCTTGGTGGCAGATACACAGTGAGAGGAGTGACCCGGACTGATACAGATGGCAGCCCAGCATAATAGAACCGGACTACGGACAAGCTGAAGACGAACGTGAGAGAACCATCGATGGTGAGTGATTAGTAATAATGTGCATCTGTTCGCTTATTTATCCTGTTGGTGGTAAGCTCACTTTTTTTGAGCCATACAGCGCTGTTCTGTGCTGGCTAACTCATTTTAGCTAGTAGCTAGCTAGTACCAACTGCTGATTCGCACTTGTTTTCTCCTAAATATTCGCTTGTGAGAGCAAAACGATGAAATATGTTAATCCTGGTTAAAATCCTCGTTTGTGTACGTGCTGCACTTTGGTGATGCGCATTAAATTGTGTGCAATTTAATGCTAGAATGTGTTTCCACATGCCAGGGGTTAGCCTCCCTGTTTATAGTGGATACTGGTGAAATGGACCACAGTAGCCGAAATCTCAACAATATAAAAGTGCTTTTTCAAACCAGTGATTTATGAAGTCATTCATATAATTTTCTAAAGCGTCAGAATAGACCCACACACCTATTCTGTGGATTTTCCATAAAAGGTGCTGGAACAGTATTGTGCTGTTCCACCATAAATCCCTGGATTGATAATGTACTTGTACCTGTACAGAGTGGCTCCTGAGGTGCTTGTCAAGGAAACAAAGCATTTTTGTCACATCCCACCACTGACTTTCACAAGTGTATTTCCCTAATACAGGTACATCTACAGGTACATCTCCAAAAATTAGAATGTCATGAAAAAATTCAATGTTTTTTGACACTCATTTCAGAAAGAGAAGTCCATATATTATATCGATTCATTACACAGACAGTGATATATTTCAAGCATTTATTTATTTTAATTTGATTGATGATGATGATTATGGCTTACAGCCCTTGAAAACCCCAAATTCAATTTGGCAAAAAATTAGAATATTACATAAACTTTAAAAAATAGTTTTTAAATAGAAATGTTGGCCGCTGAGGTGTTGGTTAACATGGGCTGTAGCCATAATCATCAATATTAAAATAAAAACTTTCAATATATCACTGTCCCTGTAATGAATCTATATATGGGTTTCGCTTTCTGAAATGAGTGATAAAAATATTGAACTTTTTCATGATATTCTAATTTTTGAGATGTGCCTGTATAAGTGTTGAACTTGCTTGAAACTAACCACCATCCATTTCTGTCGTTTGTCTAGGCAGGAGGAAATCAGCCGCTCCACAACAGACCTCGCCACTGTGGAAAGTACTGAAATCCTTTGCTTTTATAGGTAAAGTGTCAAAACCAAAGTAGCACAATTTCCACTTAATATAAAAGGGACTGAACTGAGATTTATTTGATTGTGTGAGTATTAATTACAGAATAATTGAAAAAGAATGGTGCATCAACTGTAAAATTAATAACTTGTTAATGTATTTATTTTTTTGTCAGATCACTTGTGTAATCCTTTGTGGGTTATGTTCATAACTGTATCTTTTGGGGAATGGCAGTTGTTCAGTCATCAATATAATTTAGTTTATATGTGTAGTTTATAGTCTATCATCAATAAACTCATGCAGTAACAGAACACATTACAAATATTTGAGACCCATTGTAGTGCTTCCTTTTATATTTTAGCAATGCTAGTACAAAACACCGCCCACACTTGAAGCCAGGGCAAGAAGAGACACTTTTACATTCAAGACAAATTTTTATTGATAAAAACTCCATATTTTGACTGAGCGACTCCACACTCGGTGATGCACAGCTTCAGTTAAAGTACTATATTCCATTCAAGTGAATGTATTAATTCATTCTGATTGCTGAGGCCACTGTAAAAACAGATGATTTTAAATGTAATGCAGCCCTTGTAAAATCGACTTTACATCAGTGCAGCTACATGAAAATTGTGGTTAAATACAACAACGAAGTACTTTATTGTCACATTGGAATTGGAATCGCTCCTGTTTTGTTTTTCTTTAGAATTCTTGGATGGAATATGGTGGGCAATATAAGCTGCAGCTTCAGCCATCACCCATTTCAGATAACTTATGTTGAACTGTATAATCAGAGGAGTTATTGTTTAATTTGAACTTATTAGATTTTTTTCCCTTTTGTTATATTATTCTATTTTCTTTTAATCTATCCGAAATAAAGATTCATTCATTCACATTCCACCACTGGCTTTTAGCAACAAGTGTATTTCCCAAATATGTTTTAAACTTCCTTTATTTAACCACTACCCATTTCTGTCTTTTGTCTAGGCAAGAGGTAAACGATCGATCCACCCCAAACTGGACCTTGCGTCACTATTTACAGAGATGCAGGCCTAAGATTTGCTGATCTGAGACCAGTGTGAGCTGCACATCCCAGCTGCTGAGTGACCCAGTCTTACAGTTTGATTTTTGCACATTCTGAACAATCTGGAATTTGCTGCTGATTGTAATAAACAATTTAGTGACTTATGTGTTTGCATCATGATTTCTATTTTTGTCTGTTAATACACTGGTGGGAAAAGAGTCAATAGTACAAACCATTAATGGGTGACCTTGAAAATAATGGCTTATTTTTAAGAAAAGTAACCAAAACAATTATTTGATTAACTGAAGACTGTATTGTTGGAATGTGCCACCGCAGAAGACCCTGCATACTTTAGTGACAGTACCAGTATATGGAGGAATTCTGGGTCATATTAGCATCTGCTCTTCATCATAATGGGCTTGGGCAGGGCTGTCCAATCATGTGCCATGGAGGGCCAAGACCCTACAGGCTTTAACTCCAACCAGTGTCTTCAACAGCAGATTCCACTGAACTTCTTCCACTGACTGCAGATCAGTGAGAACACCTGCTGAAGAGACTGGGTAGAAGAGAACCTGCAGGGTCTTGGCCCTCCATGACACATGATTGGACACCTGTGGGTTAGAGTTTAATGGGATTTAACATTTTAACATAAACTGCTTTATGGGTCATAATCCTGTTGACAGACTTACACCAAACTAAAAGTGATTTCTCAAACTGCTGGATTGTTCTTAGACAGTTTTTCCAATCTGTCAGTATTAAATTTATGTCACATGGTGGTAACCTTCACATATAAAAAAGAGACATCTGCAAAAACTTCACAGGTTTATTGTCAGTGCAATACTACATGAATGCATGTATAGTACATTGTTGATGCAGAGAATATATATTTCTACAGTACATGTATCTAGTAAATCAAGCATTTTCCATGTAACTTTGTGACTGCATTATTTTAATTGCTTTTAATCCTAGATCAAGTTTGTTTTGGCCTAAAATGCATCATAACTGTCAAATATATCTTATTATACCTAACTCAGTACTGTTTACTTTTTGAATATATATTTTGTGGCTAATATAGTTATTAACATGGCGATCAAGTTGTGGCAGCTGATCATTTTTTGCTATGACACCATCTCAGACTCAGTGCAGCTGGAGCAGGTACGTCCATGATGTCTCAACAGTCTCTCCATGATTTTCACACAGATCAGAGCAATTTTTTTCCCCACAATATTTTTATTGAACCTTTTTTTTTTTTTACAAACATAGCACACACAGTCAGACACTAACACAAAAGTTATTTAAAAACTAAAAAGAACAATAACAACAAAAAAGGGTAATTAAAAACAACAACAACAACCATTAACAAAAACAAGTCAACAACAATGCTCCTCTGTTTAGTCTAGGTAATCTATTACATAAGAATACATAATATACATTCACCATTTTTGGAATTTGCAAGGTCCACACATATATTCACCTTCTTCAGAAGTTATGTTTCATTTCTTTACATAATCAATGAAAGGTCTCCATATATTCTCAAACACATTTTCCTTTGATTTCAGTATATATGTTATTCTTTCTAGTGAAAGGTTGGTAACATCTGTCTTAACCACTGAGTCACATCTGGTCTATGAGTTTTTCCACAGTAATGCAATACATTTTTTGGCATTAAGCAAACTGAGGTCTATGAATGTTCTTTCACTCTTTTTAAAGTTTTGTTTTTCTGGACACAGACCCAACAAAAACAGTTTAGGGTTCAATGTGATTTGTTTTGAAATTATTTTTTTCAATTGTTAACCTCACCTGTTCCCAAAACATTCTGATTTTTCTACATTCCCATAAACAGTGAAATAGGGTTGCTTTACTTAGATCAGAACAATTTTTTGCACAGGAAATAAACCAGACATTCTTAAGCTCTACAACCACTGATCATTTGTGAAGCTGTGTTGACATCAGTGACAGGCTGTGCTGAACGCCAGACTGACCGTTTGAAGCGGTAATTTTCCCACAACAGAGCCATCTGAAACACACACAGCGTACATATTTTAGTACCTAACAGCGATAACTTGCAGAGATTACAGTGTAGTACGACATACTTATAGCAAACTAGCATTAGCAACATTAGCTTACCGTCATATATGACCTAGTTTGTATCCTCACGTCTTCAGCTCTCCCAGAAGCTGCAGAACTATTCCAGAGTGTTTCGTCTCACTGCCTGGTGGTCCTTTTTGGCATTTACAGTGAAAAAAGCCACAGACCGAGGAGTCGCCTTATAGAGCCGCCATGTTATGTTTTGCTTGGGTCGCGTGTTTTACGTCACGGGAGTGTGGCGCCGCCTTGCTGTAAAAAAAATCCCGCCCACCACAGCTTAACCCCGCTTTAGCCGGCTGCTATGGAGACACAACCGCGGCCGAACCGAGTAGTAACGAAACGAAACGAGGCGAGCCGAACTGGACTAGTGGAAAAGACCCTTATGTCTCCCAGCTGGTCTGGGAACGCCTTGGTATCCTCTTTGAAGAGGTGGAGCAGGTGGCCGGGGAGAGGGAAGTCTGGGCTTCTCTGCTTGAATTGCTGCCTCCGCGACCTGGACCTCCGGAAAATCAGTAGAAGATGGTGGCAGGCTTCTCCGGTGACTTGCCAGTGTGGTAGTAGAGTCCAGCAAAGGTGAGCTTGATTTACTGAGTGAGGAACAGTGCCTTGGGGAGAAGTGTGGGAGAGGATTTGGTGCACGTTGGTAAGTCAACTTACTTGAAGGGGTCGAGAGTGAAAGTTGGGATCAGGATCCACTGTTCCACTGAGGAGAGAATCCACTCTGCCAAGGAAGTCCTGAGGATGATATAGGAGAAGTAGTTAGGTGAGGATAGGTTGGTTGCTTACGGCTGTGTGGTAGGAAGGCATTCAGACTTTGAGGCTGCACACTGGATGTCTGATCCTGAGGCAGCAGGTAGCGAGTCTGATGACCTCCTGCAGTCTGCAGCGTAAGAGTCCAATTTAAGAAGTGGGGCTGATTGCTGGCAGGTGAGGAGCTCATCTGTGGAGAATGAATAATAAGGAGGAGGGGAAAACAGTGTGCAGCCTGGATTACTGCAGCTCTGATTTAAAGCCCGTCACTTTAAGAAACATGCTTCAACTATTCAACTCCGCCCTCCCTCTTATGTCAGTTAGCCATTAGCTCAGTAGCTTCTAGCCTCCTTCTAGCTTCGATGAGCAGCACTGGTTCACTGATCCACAGTCGATTGTGTATCTCATGTCATTCTGGCCCACCTCCCAGCAACCTCACCGGGATACCACAACAAATTGCCAGCACCGTGCGCCAGGTGACCCACCGATTGCTGCAACCTGTGGCTGGTGGCTGAGCTGAGCTTCTGAGCCATGGGATCTCAAAGTGCAGTGTCTTGCTCCGCGAGACTCTGCTCCTCTCCCACGGCCAGTTGGGGGATGTGCCATCACAAAGTGGCTCGCCTACGTTGTCTGTGAGAGTAGAGCAGAGTCACGTGGAGCCCCGGAGAATGGTGGGGGAGCTCGGGGGAGAAGCCTTGGGTCGGCTGTGGAATCATGGCGAAACCCCTGGAAAATGGGTCGGAGCGACACACGGTACTGTATATTGTGGACTGTGAACTGGTGAACCAAGTGGTAACAGGGATTGTTATTAGGGTGACTACGATCTGAAGAAAATAACAAAATAAGCCACACTTGGTTCAAGTTTGCTGAGACCAATGTTAGCGTGGGAGATAATGGTTCAGGGGCTAATAGGCTACCTTTACCATCCTTTGCATCTACATGACAGAGGGCTAGGTGGGCCAATAATAGAGTAGTGGGTGGGTTTCAAGGATGGCAGTGGGTTGGCTTTTTCTAATCATGATGTTAATGATGTAGACAGAATAATCAAAAACATTTCTGGCATTTCTGGGAGAGAAAAATGAGATAAAGGCTGCGTGTGTTTTTTCAGAGAATTGACTGTTTTGAAAATTTTTTGATAATTAGGTGACCAGTAGACTCATTTCAGACAATTAAAACCTACAAACACACCATCTTTCAGTCAATGACCCCTTTAAAAACTAAATTTCAAGATACTAACAGATTGGTGAATCCCACACGTTCACATAAATTGATCGTACATCCCATTTACGAACAAATCTGTTAGAACTAGTGGTTCTTGCATGAGGCCTAATGACTGATGGGCTATGAGAATAAATTAGAGAAAAAATGGTCGGCAACACTCCTGGTGTTGATCATGGATGGTGTGCATGTGTGTGTCCTCACATGTTGTTGAATGCAGTGCTATCCTGCTATTGTCCCTGTGACAGGTCAAAGCACTTGTGGGGTCAAGTACCACTTGTGTGTGTCATCCATCTTTTTGTTGTGTGTGTGTCTTCTAATCTGTGATTGTATACGCCTGCTTTCTGTTGCCACATGCAGGTGGGAGTAAATTGCATGCATTTATTTTGAGTTTTGACTGTTAGTGTCATTATTTTTTGATCTGTTGTGTGTGTGTGTAAGCATGTACGTATGTGAGTGTGCCACGTGTGCAGGTATATTCTGAAGGATGACAGGGATCAATAGTGCATTAAGCATCATCACAGCTGATTCCCTTGGATAAAGACAGAGGCCCAGAGATGCACGGAAGATATGGAAAGAGAGACAGTCATGGCACAAAAAGGAAGCAAAGAAAAATCAAGGTTTCTTTTTATTTAATAGAAAAGACTAAGGGAGAAGAAGAAATCCCTAAGGGTAGTATTTGAAGGAGTGGTGCATGTTGACAAACATGGAGATTTTTGGATTTGCCAACTTTTCGGCAAAAATCAAGCTTGTATCTCATGGAATGGCAAATGCTGAGGAACGTTCAAGAATACTGTGCTTTTCGGGTTTCATCAGTGTTTGTAAAAAGTTGCAAAACACTCCACACACAGTCTTTAAAGTCACCAACAGTTTTGTCACAAAGAGTCTTAAACAGTTGCTAATGTTCACTACTTGGCTAAACAAAAAGAGCCTTAGTGACACACGTTACAAGCATTTGTGGAAAAATACATTCACCAAAAAAAAAAATAAAAAAAAAAAATTGGAACATTTTCAAAAACTTCTAGCTACAAGAAAAACTGTTTGGGATCTTGAAAATTGTTTGCAAATCTTGTACAAACCCTGATGAAACCTCAGCATTCACCGCTCCGTGAGATATGGGGGTATAACAAAGAAGGAAAGATAATCAGAGAGGCATAAAGCTCAACATGAAGGAAGATGTTGGAGAATTTAGGTTTGAAGAGCAATGAGGAGCAACACAACACATGTATGGTTTCTGGAAAGAAGTGTCATGCATGAAGAATTTTATATCAGCTCTTCACTGTCTCATTGTGGCTTTTAATAAATTTAGTTTAGTTTATCGGTTTATTTGCTAGGGACCATGTACAGAAAAAAAACAAAACATTAAACACAGTGTAAAGATGCTCTGTACCACATTATAGCATTCTCACCAATTTCCATCTGTAGTTCCTGAGGCAGGCAAGAAGATATTAAAAGAAAAACAGCACATATATAAAGCTATTCAGGTCAGGTTTCAGAAACTGTTGTCCCTGAAACAAGAAGCACACATAAAAACAATTTAAGAGTACAATTTCAAATCCCATTTAAGGGAAAGCGTCAATGCTGGTAGGCTTGATTATTTAAAATCCATTTTTTATTCTCTGTGGAAAAGTCTCTGTAATTTCTTCTGATCTTCGAAGCTGTGGGGAGCTTGTTCCATTCCGTTATAGCTTTGTATGAGAATGCTTATTGTCCAAAAGTAGTTTTACATAGAGGGATGCAACAATGCCACCTAGAAGAAGTCCTTGTTATTCTGGTATTTTGTTCAGAAGTTAGGTAAACAAAATTCTTAAGAGGTGGGGGTGCAGAACCATGGATAATTTTAGAAGCCAACCATATATTTGCATACATGATCATGTTTTCAGAGCTTAACATCTTGTGTTTGGTAAGTATACCACAATGGTGATACTGTTGTGTCTTCTTATCCAGAATTTAGATGGATTGTTTATACAGGGATTCCAAAGGTTTCAGAGTCATACTATTGGCTTGTGACCAGCACGAGATGCAATAGGAGAAATGTGTCAAAATCATGGCATTTAGAAAGGTTTTTGATCCTTTTAGAGTAAGTGAGTTTATGATGCATCAAAAGTTTGCAAGGTTATATTTCAGGGTGTGGCTCATGTGTTTTATGTGTTTTTTAAAGCTGAGTGTGGGCTGTAATGTAATGACCAAATACTTAAACTCTGTTACATTTTCTATATTTGCTCCCTTTACAGTTATACTCAGTACGTATGATTTTGTTTGTTGGTAAAATGCATGGTAGCTGTTTTCCCTACCTTCAGAGTGAGGCATGATTGATTAAGCCATTTTGACACTTTCTCCATTGCTATCATTAACTTATCAGTCACTTGTTTGTTTAGCATCCTTCCCATCTGTGTAGATGACTGCGTCATTTGGATACATCTGAATTTTCATGTCATTTTCACATACTGATGTCAAATCATTAATATACAAAGTAAACAGTAGTGGGCCTAAAACTGAACCTTGTGGTACTCCCATGGTGCATGCCTTTGATTGGGATACAGTATTGTTTTTGCACACACACTGGGAGTGACTAGATAGATAAGATTTTAACCAGCTAAGGGTATTCGTGGACAGTTTATACCCTGATAGTTTAGAAAGAAGGACTGAGTGACTGACCATATCAAAGGCTTTACATAAGTCTAAAAAGATGGCTTCTACTACCCCCCCCCGTACAAATTTTCTTTAATCGTTTCAATAATGTAACAGCATGCAGTCTCCATTGAGTGGTTCGGCCTGAAATCAAACTGCATGGGATGCAGCAGCTGGGCAGATTCAAGATGTTCTACCAGTTGGTCTACTACCACATTTTCAATAAATAAAATAAAATAAATAAATACTGAACACTTCTTTTCACATACTGGCCAACAGAAATAGCTGTCTATCAAAAGGACTGAAACAACACTACAACCCTCAGCATCAATGTATACTGTATCTGCTATAGCTCTTTTAAATCTCTTTCCTTGTATTGATTTAAACTCTTAAACTTGTGGTACTTTTTTCCCAGTTAAAATAATCCTATTTCAGAACTGCCTACATGTGCCTATGCTTCAACTACAATGAATACATTTTTGAGCTCCATTTATACATTTCCTTACACAGATGGGTGCATAATAGTGTGCCACAATGCAAAACCATTTGTATAGCAGGAAAATAAACTGCTTAAATTGTAAATTGCAAGGTGTGTAGCACATGTAGGGATCTGTTTAATGGATCTGGAGAAACTTTGGAAGTAAACTAATTGTAGACTGCCAAAACCAAATATTTAATAATCACATTTAAAGCATGAGTGCACTTTAATGTCTTAATTTTATGTCTGGTTAAGAATGACACACAGCAGAGCAGTGAAGGAGAATAGGAGGGAGTCGGTGAAGCAAAACAGAGCAGTTAAAAAGAAAAAGGAAGTAAGTGCACACAGGCAATAATGTTTTTTTTTTCTTTATATATATATATATATATATATAAATACAATGGCAAGCTCTAATCCCCCTGCATAAATTAGCTGAAAAAATGTTGAAAAGACAGCTTTTTCCACCATCTAAAAAAAAATGTCTGGATTCAGGTTGTTGAAAAGACATCTTCAAATAGAAGTCTCTGTATGTACTAAAAGGTGAAGAATGAAAAGCTGGCTTTTCCTGGTTGTTAAAATATGTCATATGGACACTTATAACCAAGCTTTGTTACACCAACATCATTCATTTTCAAACAGTAGGGGTTTATCGCAGCATCTCTGGACAAGAGGCAGAGTATTTCCTTGACCAATCACCAGTCTACCACAGCACCTTGTATTCCCAGGTGGTCTCCCATCCAATCCAAATCCTCCTTAGCTTTGAGATCAGTTGGTGTCTGGGGACACCTGGAGCCTGAGGTATAAACATCAATAAAGAGACACAACACAAAGAAAATTTGCAAAACACACTTGGATTCAACCAGTGCTTTTAAAGTGTATAGTACAATAGCACTAACTCTGGTTTCAAATTGTTCCAGATAGTACAGGTTCATCTCAATAAATTAGAATGTCATTGAAAAGTTGATTTATTTATTTTAGTAATTCAATTCAAAAAATGAAACTTCTATATTATATAAATTCGTTACACACAGAGTGATATACTGTATTTCAAGTGTTTATTTCTTTTAATTTTGATGATTATGGAATATAGCTGTCATCACCCGCAGCTCACGGGCTTCCACCTCAGCTGCGCGCACACCTGCTCCTCGTTAGTGCGCAGCTATTTATTCCATCCTGCCCTGAGCTGCAGCCTGGAGCCGTCTGTCTCCCTGCGTACTCAACTCAGCAACATCCTTTTCTTCAGGCCTGCTGACGACTCTCCTGGACACGTAAGCTGTCTGTATTGCCTTACCTTTTCCTGTTCAGACTTCCCCTGTGCACAGGTGGATCCCTTGGCAGTGGACTCACTCCCCCTCGTCACGCTGCTCCTGTACCTCGCTGGATCATCCCGGACGCACAGCAGGACGCTGTCTCCCAGGCTTGGGACCTTGCCAACGCCAGCCACCGAGCCGCTACAAGTAAGCACAGAACATTCTCACTCTCCCGTGTGGTTGCCCAGCTAACCCCTGCTCTCCTCTCATTATAGGGTTGCCTGGCTGTACGGCGTACTGCTCTGTCCTGACCTGCATCCTCCACCCACATCACACTTGCATCTCACATACATGCATCCATACATGAACACTGCTGTAAATAAAGCTTTCAAATCTGCCTGAGCCTGCGTGCGTGTTTCCTGGGCCGAACAATATGTCAGTACGGCTCCAGCAAAGCGGCCCAGCGGACAGCGGGCTCGCACGCCGTTTTTCCACCCTCGAGGCTTGGGTGGATATGATAGCTCATCAGCAGCAGGTGATATTAAACCAACTGACCTTAATCACTAACCGGTTAGACCGCCTGGACCCTCCGCGGGCTTTCCCTCCGGGTCCTCTTGGCGTTGTGGCTCCAGTTGCCTCCACAGCTGGCCAGCCTAGCTCGGGAGCGCCAACCCGTCTCACACCTATTCCAACCCCTGCTCGCTTCAACGGGAAACTCGGTGGAGCGAAGGGGTTTATCCTGCAGTGTGAATCAGTGTTCCTGCGCGTTCCCGGGGATTTTGCCTCAGACCATAGCCGAATCGGGTACATGGCTAACCTTCTCGAGGGGCGAGCGTTAGCTTGGGCTTACGCTGTAATGACGAAGCCCAGCTACGCAAACCTCTCGTATGACCGGTTCGTGCGGGACTTCTTAGAAGTCTTTGATCATTCCCGTCTCGACAGCGTCCTCGCTGATCGGCTCCTTAGTCTCCAACAGGGAAGCCGGTCAGCGGCGGAATATGCGGTCGACTTCCGGTTGACAGCGGATGAGGTAGGCTGGGGAGAGGCTTCTCTCTGCAGCATTTTCCTCCGTAGCCTCAATTCTGGTCTGAGAGATGAACTAGCTGGTCGGGATCTCCCAGAGTGACTCTCTGAGTTGATCTCGCTCACAATTAGCCTGGACAACAGGCTACGTGAGCGGGCTGCGGAGTGGAAGTCTGTCAACCGCTCGCGCGGAGCTTCCCTCCGCCCAGCTCAGTCGTGCCCCCTGGCGTTACCGGCTCCAGAGTCCGTCGATGAACCAGAGGCCATGGCCATCGGGCGCACTAGGCTCCCCCTAGTGGAGAGACAACGCCGGTGGGAACGGGGTCTCTGCATGTATTGTGGAGATGACCGGCATCCCGTGGAGCTGTGCCCGGTGAAGCCAAACGGGGAGGTCCGCGAGTCACTGTAGGGGGCCTCGCGGACTCTAACCGACCAAATCCCCTATCTTCATGCACACTGCCCATACGTTTCTGCCACAACTCCACCGGGCATTCCACTCACGCACTGGTGGATTCTGGGGCAGAGCAGAATTTTATTTCTAAGAGCCTGGCAACCCATTTGGGCATACCCTGCCAACTGCTGCCTACCCCCCTGAACTTGGTGACGCTCTCACACTCCTCTCTGGGTACAGTTACACACCGCACTAAGCCAATTCCCATCATCGTCTCCGGCAACCACCGGGAGGATCTGACCCTCTACGTCCTGCCCTCCTTGTCGGACCATGTCATTCTGGGTTACCCCTGGCTGCGGCTGCATAACCCTGTCCTGGACTGGAGAACTGGCAGTGCCCTGTCCTGGAGCACCTTCTGCCTGGGCACCTGCCTCCAGTCGGTGGCTTGTGCTCCATCCTCTCCTCCGCCGGCTCCAGTCTCTGAGGCCCCGGACCTGACTCTAGTGCCGCAGGAGTTCCATGACTTGGGGGCAGCATTCAGTAAGTCCAGAGCCTTGTCCCTTCCGCCGCATTGACCATACGACTGTGCGATTAACATCCGCCCGGGGGCCCCCCTGCCGTCTGGCCGCCTATACAGTCTCTCTGCACCGGAACGCGAGGCGATGGACACCTACATTAAGGAGTCACTCAGCGCTGGGATCATCCGCCCCTCCTCGTCCCCGCTTGGCGTGGGTTTCTTCTTCGTGGGTAAGAAGGATGGGTCCCTACGCCCCTGTATCGACTTCAGAGCGCTTAACGACACCACGATAAAGGACCGCTACACACTGCCGCTCATGGACAGTGCTTTCCACTCCCTCCAGGGGGCGACCTGGTTCACCAAGCTTGACCTCCGCAACGCCCACCATCTCGTTAGGATCCAGGAGGGAGACGAGTGGAAGACGGCCTTTAGGACACCCAGCGGCCACTTCGAATATCTCGTGATGCCGTTCAGGCTCACCAACGCACCTGCCGTCTTCCAGCGCCTCATAAACGACGTTCTGTGGGACTTCCTGGGAGTTTTCATCTTCGTTTATCTCGACGACATACTCATCTTCTCCAGATCACGGGAGGAGCACCAGGCCCATGTGAGGCGGGTACTGCAACGTCTGCTGGAGAATTGCTTGTTTATAAAGGCCAAGAAGTGTGAATTCTACGCCCAGACCACCTCCTTCCTGGGGTTTGTGATCTCCCATAATCAGATCCTCCCCGACCCCGCTAAGGTTAAAGCAGTGGTCGAGTGGCACACGCCTAACTCCAGGAAGCAGGTGCAGCAATTCATTGGGTTCGCGAACTTCTACCGGCGCTTTGTTCCCAACTACAGCGCCATCGTCTCCCCCCTGACCCGCCTCACATCATCGAAAGTGCCCTTTCAGTGGTCTGAGGAAGCGGCCACCGCCTTCAAGACTCTCCAGGCAGAGTTCTCGTCCTCCCGGGTCCTGACCCAGGTTGATCCCGCACTTCAGTGTTTGGTGGAGGTCGACGCGTCCGACACAGGGGTGGGAGCGGTGCTCTCCCAGCGATCACCGGTGGATGGTGTCAAGCGGCCCTGCGCCTTTTTTTCCAGGAAGCTATCAGCGGCAGAGCGCAACTATGACGTCGGTGACAGGGAGCTCCTCGTGGTCAAACTCGCACTACAGGAGTGGCGTCACTGGTAAGAGGGGGCAGCCCAGCCCTTTGTGGTCTGGACGGACCATAAAAACCTCAAGTACTTGAGGTCAGCGAGGCGCCTGAATGCCCACCAGGCGCGCTGGTCCCTTTTTTTTACTCGCTTCAACTTTACCATCACGTACCGTCCAGGCTCGAAAAATGGGTTGCCCGACGCCCTGTCCCGACAATTCGCCCCAGAAGGTCCGGAGAAGTCCGAGCATACCATCCTGCCCGATTCGTGCGTCGTGGGGGTGATTGAATGGTCCATCAAGGGCAAGATTCTGAAGGCCCAGGAGGCGGAGCTGGATCCTGGCGGGGGGCCGGAGAGGAGGCTTTATGTTCCTTCGGCGGTTCGGGGTGAAGTGATCCACTGGGCCCATACCTCCAAACTCTCCTGTCACCCAGGCATCACCCGCTTGGTGAGTTGGCTGCAACGCTCGTTTTGGTGGCCGGGTCTCCAGAAGGACATTACCAACTATGTCCGGGCCTGTCCCCAGTGCGCTACCGGCAAGTCCCAGAACTCTCCACCTGCGGGTCTACTCCAGCCCCTGCCGGTCCCGGGCAGGCCCTGGTCACACATCGCCCTTGACTTCGTCACCGGACTCCCTGTCTCTAACACCTATGACACGGTTCTGACTATTGTGGACAGGTTCTCCAAAGCCGCTCATTTTGTGCCTCTTCGGGGTCTCCCTTCGGCGCGTGAGACGGCCGATCTCCTGGTCCAGCATGTCGTCAGGCTGCATGGGATCCCGCTGGATGTGGTCTCGGACCGAGGTCCGCAGTTTGTCTCCCAGGTTTTGAGAAGCTTCTGCAGCGCCTTGGGGGCTACTGTCAGTCTCTCCTCTGGTTACCACCCCCAGTCTAACGGGCAGTGCGAGCGCACGAACCAGGAGTTGGAGGCCACCCTGCGCTGCGTAACATCCTCTAATCCTTCGTCCTAGAGCTCCTTCCTGACCTGGGTGGAATACGCCCATAACTCGGCCCGGTCCACTGCTATTGGGGTGTCGCCTTTTGAAGCATCCTTGGGGTACGACCCCCCTGTTTTTCCTGAGCAGGAAGGTGAGCTGGCCGCCCCTTCCATCCAGGCGCACATCAGGCGCTGCCGGAGTGTGTGGACCAAGACCAGGGATGCGCTTTTACGCACAGCGGCGCGCAACAGCTCCACCGCCAATTGCCACAGAAGGCCGGCTCCTGCCTACCAGGTGGGTCAGCGGGTTTGGCTCTCATCCCAGGACATCAGCCTGAAAGGTGAGAAGAAGAAGTTGGCACCGAGGTTCCTCGGCCCCTTCACTATTTCCAAAATCATCAACCCGGTGGCTGTGCGTTTGGCCCTCCCCCCCTCCCTTCGTGTGTGTCCCACCTTCCACGTTTCAAAGATCAAGCCTGTCCTTTCCAATTCACTCTGCCCTCCTCCTAGGTCTCCTCCTGCACCTAGGATGATCGACGGTGACCCGGCGTGGGGTGTTACTGCCATCCTGGACTCCCGGCGTCGGGGTCGTGGGCTGCAATATCTGGTGGATTGGGAAGGTTATGGTCTGGAGTGGAGATCCTGGGTGCGCTCTTCATGAGTGTTGGATCGAGACCTCATCGCGGAGTTCCACCGGACACACCCAGGTAAGCCAGCGCCAGGAGGCGCTGGTGGTGGGGGGGGAGTACTGTCATCACCCGCAGCTCACGGGCTTCCACCTCAGCTGCACGCACACCTGCTCCTCGTTAGTGCGCAGCTATTTATTCCATCCTGCCCTGAGCTGCAGCCTGGAGCCGTCTGTCTCCCTGCGTACTCAACTCAGCAACATCCTTTTCTTCAGGCCTGCTGACGACTCTCCTGGACATGTAAGCTGTCTGTATTGCCTTACCTTCTCCTGTTCAGACTTCCCCTGTGCACAGGTGGATCCCTTGGCGGCGGACTCAATCCCGCTTGTCACGCTGCTCCTCTACCTCACTGCATCATCCCGGACACACAGCAGGACGCTGTCTCCCAGGCTTGGGACCTTGCCAACGCCAGCTACCGTGCCGCTACAAGTAAGCACAGAACATTCTCACTCTCCCGTGTGGTTGCCCAGCTAACCCCTGCTCTCCTCTCATTATAGGGTTGTCTGGCTGTACGGCGTACTGCTCTGTCCTGACCTGCATCCTCCACCCACATCACACTCGCATCTCACATACACGCATCCATACACGAACACTGCTGTAAATAAAGCTTTCAAATCTGCCTGAGCCTGCGTGCGTGTTTCCTGGGCCGAACAATATGTCAATAGCTCATGAAAACCCCAAATTCAATTTCTTTAAAAAAAAAAAATAGAATGTTACATAAAATTAATTTTGAAAAATTATCTTTAATAGAAATGCTGGCCAACTGAAATATATGTATATGTACACACTCAGTACTTGGTTGGAGCTCCTTTTGCATGAATTACTGCATCAATGTGGCGTGGCATGAAGGAGCTCAGCCTGTGTCACTGCTGAGGTGTTATGGAGGCCCAGGATGGTTTGCTAGCGGCCTTCAGCTCATCTGCACTGTTGGGTTTGGTGTTTCTCATCTTCCTCTTGACAATAAGCCATTTATGGCTGGAGAGTTTGATGGCCAATCAAGCACAGTAATACCATGGTCATTAAAGCAGGTATTGGCACTTTTGGCAGTGTGGGCAGAGCATAGGCAAGGGCAGAGGGAAGCAGGAAGTGCTCTAAAATTTCCTGGTAGATGACTGTGCTGACTTTGGACTTGATAACATACAGTGAAAAAAAAACAAAAAAAACAAACAGATGACCTCTTTTCAGATGAAAGTAAATGTTGCATTTCATTTGGAAATCAAGGTCCCACAGTATGGAAGAAGAGAAAAGAGGTAAAGAATTCAAATTGCTTAAGGTCCAGTGTGAAGTTTCAACAGTCAGAGATAATTTGAGGAGCCATGTTATCTGTTGGTGTTGGTCCATGTTTTATCAAGTCCAAAGTCAGCGCAGCCATCTACCAGGAAATTTTAGAGCGCTTCATGTTTCCCTCTGCTGACAAGCTTTACGGAGATGCTGATTTCATTTTCCTGCAGGACTTTGCACCTGCCCACACTGCCAAAAGTAAAAGAAACAAACATATATATCGCTTTGTGTGTAATGAATCTATATAATATAGGAGTTTCATTTTTTGAAGTGAATTACTGAGATAAATCAACATTTCAATCACATTTACGTTTATTGAGATGCACTTGTATTTAACAATCACTATGCCAAATATCAAACTTAAAAAAAAGCTGTTAAAAAGGTGTAAAGACTTTTGAGCAATAGACATCCACCACGATCACTAAATGCCGAAAACTATTTTGATGATAAATTTGGACCAAATCCTGTGGACTACACAGCCCAACTATTGGACTATATTTTGTTATTATCATTAGGCACAGCTCAATTTTCAGCACTTATTTTTGGGTTAAATATGGTCTGTATTAGTATTTTCAGCATCTGTTTTTGGGTTAAATTAAGGCTTGGACTGATGGACTTGATTTAACCCTAAACACAACCTCTAAATTACGGCTTGTGCTTGGGGGGGAAGGGGGAAGGGGGATTGGTTTGGTAGGATTGGCCTAGCTGTCTGAATCAGCAAATTCAGAACTCTTATTGGTACACTGCAGTTTCATGTGTAGCCATTATAGCTACTTGTTCCAATAAATATAATATGTATAATAAAGTATAAAAAATAGGAAATGGACATGTCCCTTCTGGCCAGAAAGGATCTTAAAAGCACACAGTTATTTCAAGTATAAAATGAAAATGCTCAGATACAATACACACAATCACCCTGTAACAATATATCAACCATACAGAGTGGCGACTGACAGAAATAGGACCATATGTCCAATGTAGCAGAATCTGACAGCGGAGCAGCAGCCAGCTGTTTGGCTGTGGAATTATCTAGGTTAAGATGTTTAGTCCTATTTTCTCCTCTAAGCTCTGTTCTGAAGAGACCAATGACAGCTCTCTTCTGTTTTCCTTCCATCACACAACCACTGCAGCCTCACAATTTTACTCAAAACCATTTAGCTAATGTAAGTTGATGACTTGTGGTTGTCATAAGGGATGCAGGAGCTGGAAAAAAGTTGTTAGAAATGGTTGGTGAAAAAGAATGGAATAAATACTGTTCAGAAAATAAAGTTTGTCACTATGCATGTAGTTACTTAAAGAATAGATATCAGTATGTATGTGTTGGTAACAAAAACTCACAGTTACTGAAGGTTACTTGTGGAGTCCCACAGGGTTCAGTTTTGGGGCCATTGTTATTCAATATGTATATAAATGATATATGTAAAATTTCAGAAAAAATAGATTTAATATTGTCTGCCGATGACACTAATTTATTATGCAGTGGAAGCAATTTGGAACAACTTTTGGATACACTCGGAAAGGAATTAGGAAAGCTTAAACTGTGGTTTGATTCAAACAAATTAACGCTCAATTTAAGTAAGTCAAAATTTATAGTTTTTAACAACCATCACAACAACTTAGTATCTAAACTCAGTGTAAATGGTGTAGAGATTGAATGGGCATCCGAAACTAAATTTCTTGGAGTAATAATTGATAATAAACTGTGTTGGAAGTCACATATTAATTACACTACCATTCAAAAGTTTGGGGTCACTTAGAAATTTCCTTATTTTTGAAAGAAAAGCACTTTTTTTCAATGAAGATAATTTTAAACTAATCAGAAATACACTCTATACATTGCTAATGTGGTAAATGTCACCATGGGATGACGCCGGGCCTGGCGTTCAGACCATGCCCCCTTCTCATCTCTGCCTCTCATTGGGCTGCGTCTCAGCAGGCTCCCAGCTGTCAGTGTTACGGGACGGCTGGGGCCAATTAATCCTCATCAGCTGGGGCGCTGCCATTGAGGATAAAGAGGAGCAGCCTCGATCACTCGGGGCTGCGACATAAGCACTGCTAGGCTGGAGCCCCTTCGTCTGGTGCCAGCCCTTGCCTCATCTTCAGCATAACTCGTAAGTGTTTCCCGTAAGGAGTTTTGTGCCTTGGTACCCCCATGTCCGGTGCTAGCCCACTACTTGCCTTACTGTATCACTTGGGAGTACCACCTTGTATGAGTGCCCTGTGTATTGGAGTCCTTTGCCCAGTGCCAGCTCTCTACTCGTCTGGCTGCTTAACCTGTGAGTTTTACCCGCTGTGAGCTTTCTTGTTGTGTACCCCTACGCCCGGTGCCAACGGTTTACTCTGTCGCCGTACTGCTCAGGAGTGTTATTGTGTATGAGCATCTGTGCTTTCCTCATCCCTCACCCTTACCTCCAATAAAACATCACAACTCACCGGCTCCTCAGAGCCACACGTAACAGTAAATGACTATTCTAGCTGCAAATGTCTGGTTTTTGGTGCAATATCTACATAGGTGTATAGAGGCCCATTTCCAGCAACTATCACTCCAGTGATCTAATGGTACAATGTGTTTGCTCATTGTGTCAGAAGGCTAATGGATGATTAGAAAACCCTTGTGCAATCATGTTAGGTCTGCAATGCTGTAATTGCTGCAAATGGAGGATTCTTTGACGAAAGCAAAGTTTGAAGGAAAAAATTATTATTTCAAATACAAATCATTATTTCTAACCTTGTCAATGTCTTGACTATATTTTCTATTCATTTTACAACTCATGGTGGTAAATAAGTGTGACTTTTCATGGAAAACACAAAATAATTGTCTGGGTGACCCCAAACTTTTGAACAGTAGTGTATATTAAAGGTAAAATATCTAAATCAATTGCAATACTACACAGAGTGAAATATTTGCTGAATCAACCCACACTATACAGTATACTTTGTATCATTCATTAATACTCCCATACATGACATATTGTACTGAAGTATGGGGAAATACATATAAAACAAACATATATCCACTCTTTATGCTTCAGAAGAGAGCTATTAGAATAATAAATAAAGCTGCTTACAGGGAACCAACAAACCCACTTTTTCTTAAATTAAAAGCTCTCAAGTTGAAAGATCTGGTTGACTTTAAAACTGCAGTAATAATGTTTAAAGTGAAGAATCTATCACTGCCCGCAAATATCCAAAAGTTGTTCCAAATAAGGGAGAAACAATATCATTTCAGAGGAACATGTATATTTCAAAAACCTTCAGTGAGAACTACCACCAAGAAACACTGTGTCTCAGTGCAAGGAGTTAGATTGTGGAACACTTTTGGACCTGAATTAAAATCATGTACAACGCTTGGACAATTTAAACAAAAACTAAAGGAAGAAATACTCCAAACATATATACAAGATGACATGTAAAATCACATAAGGATTGTCATATCCTGTCTGTGTTGTGTTGTTGTTGCTTAGTTTTTTTTGTCACATTTTATCTTAGCTTTGTTCTGAATTGTAATCGCTCTTGTTTTGTTTTTCTTTTGAATTCTTGGATGGAATATGGGTGGGCAATATAAGCTGCGGCTTCAGCCATCACCCATTTCGGATAACTTATGTTGAACTGTATAATCAGAGGAGTTATTGTCTAATTTGACCTTGTTGGATTTTCTTTCCTCCTTTGTTATATTATTCTGTTTCTTTTTTTAATCTTTACTTTTAATCTATCCGAAATAAAGATTCATTAATCATTCATTCATTCATTCATTCATGCATGAAGGCCATCTTGAAGAAAAGTTTTAAAGGTCCCCGTTCACTAAAAAATTGTGTTTTTGTAGGTTTTAACCTTCTGAAATGTGTTTATTGGTCATGTGATTATTGAGGCAATATGAAAACACTCACTTCTCTTAAAAAACACAGTCTTTATATAGAGTCTGTCTGTGAAGAGCCATAAAGCTTATTCTTACAGATAAAACTGTATGGCTGAGATGTCCTAAAATGCCTAAACATTTAAAATCTAATACCACCATGGCAGTGGAGAGAACCAGTCAGATCAAATTTATATCATATGCAGCCACAGAGCACGTACATCAGATGAGTATGATCACATCAAAATGGGGCTGCACGGTGGCGCAGTGGTTTAGCACTGCGGCAGCACAGTTTACCCTCGGCCGGGGGGTCGCAGGGATCATGAGATCGTGGGTTCGATCCCAGCCCCCGACCAACAGTGAGCTGTGTGGAGTTTGCATGTTCTCCCCGTGTTGCGTGGGTTTACTCTGGGATTTCTCCGGTTTCCTCCCGCATACCAAAAAAACATGTAGGTTTAGGGCGCTCGCGCACGCAGCGACCGGCAGCCGGTGGCTTGTCACCAGACTGCAAACCAAATCTACCTACGAGTACAAATAAGTAACAAAAAAAAAAAAAGGCACACAACTGGAAACCCATATTCTTTGTATCTGGAGTGTGGACCCATTGGCCTGTGCTTCCCATACCATGTGGAAGCTGGGAGCTGTTTCACTCATGTGTCCTCCCGATTCTTGAGCTGCATGTCTGCCTATGCTGAATTATAGGTCACATCCAGTAGCATTATATTTTAATTTTATAAACGTTAGATCTTAACTATGCTCTTCATCCAGTCGAATTTGGCACATCTCATTTCCTCGTTTTGTATACATAGCATTCCATGAATAGTCAAACTTCTAGCCATGCTGCAGATTACACCTCTTCACTTGTGACTGGTTTTGCCACTCATGTCAATCACAAACCTTTCACCCTATCAGGTTAGGGCACGTCTATTCAATTAGTGGCCTGTGGGCCACATGTGGCCCAGAACCAACCTCTGAGTGGCCCAGGCCCAGTCTGTGGTCCAACCAGAGAAGCAAAGGCCAACACATTTCACAGAATTGTCGAAATCCATTAATTACTACAGACCATAAATGCAACATTCTGCATAGCCTAGCAACCGTCAACCAACGCTGCAGTGCATTTGTTTTGAAGCGTGGGATCTACGACTGTGGCTAACAGTGCTAGTGGCAAGATACCAAGTCTACACCAAACGCGAACGGGTGGTGCAAATGCATACAAAATCAATGAAAAGAGGCAAGCACACGTGAAATCATGCATTCGCATCTGAGGGATAGCACTAGCTTTGAGATTCTGCCGTCATTGGAGTAAAAGTATCAACATTGGAGAGTAAACTAGTTTGAAAATGAGACTGACACTCACCTGGAGAAAGAAAGACTGGGAGCTGTTCAGATGAATTGGGATGTCATTATTTACCCACAGACTCATGCCAAGGATGTGCTAACAAGGTTAGCAGGCTAGCAATGTAAACACCTATCATCTTGTGAAGTTTTGGAGGCAGTGACAACTTTTTCAGGTCAGCCCCCCGTCGGATAATATAAACCTAAGCATGACATTATTTTGGGAATTTCAACAACAGGTGTAACACAACTGCAGAAGTTATAAAGGCAACTTCGCCTGTCTGCAACTCACTCAAATGGTGAATTCATGTCTATACTTGTGTTTACATCGAGCTGTAATGTAATTGTAACAAGCGAAAAAGTCGCTCATTCACATTTGGTGTGAAAGCATCTTAAAATATGTCATTGTCAACTCTGAAGGATAAAATTGATAATGAAAATTGTTGGTTTAACCCTGTCTGGACTGCTATATGTGTTAAATGGAATGTATAGTTATAAAAAGAGGTTCCTACTCACACATGTGGTGATTTAAAACAAAACAAACCACAACAGTGGATGTGCAATGTTTGTTAATGTTATCAACCTTTTCTTGGGGGTTTGTGCACTGAAGTGTTTGACAGTTCATTTTTTATTGTTTGACAGTTCATTTTTTATTTAGCTAAACGGAGTTTGCATGTTTTCTCCGTGTCTGCCTGGGTTTACTCCGGGATTTCTCCGGTTTCCTCCCACATGCCAAAAACATGCAAGTTAGGTTAATTGGCATCAAACTGGGGATTCTAAATTGTCCTTAGGTATGACTGTAAGAGTGAATGGTTGTCTGTCTCTCTGTGTTGGCCCTGCGACGGACTGGCGATCTGTCCAGGGTGTTCCCTGCCTCTCGCCCAAAGATGCTGGGATAGACTCCCCCCCGCAAACCGAAAAGGATTAAGCAGAAGAAAAGATGGATGGATGGATGGATGGATGGATGGATGGATGGATGGATAAATGCACTTTGTGATGTGCCAAGGTCAGTTATGACCAGGATGTAGTATATTTTATTTCAAAAAGGAAACAAATGTCAATGCTACTAACTGCACATTGAGTTTTATGCAATTTGAGATATGCCTCAGTAAGATCTGACCAAAATGGTTGTTTACAGAATTTTTTTTCATTCTATTTATTTAATTGTTGCTCAAGAGGAAAAATATTTCTACAGCTTCAAGTTCTGCTCAACCCCAGCACTGTTATTGTGTTTTTATGCACTTTTGATGTGCCTTTGTCATGTGCCAAGCACACATTTAAAACCAAGACAATGAATAAAAAGTGCATATTTTTCATCATATTGATCTATGTTGGCTTGAAATTTGTCATATTCAACAGATCGCTGAACATGTGCGGCCCAGTAACATGTCTTGATTTCAAATTGTGGCCCAACTGATTTTGTAAATGAATAGTCCTGGGTTAAGGGCCCATCAGCAACAACAAAGAGGCTTGAAACTGTTTTCTTAGAGACCTCACAGAGGGGCTTTCTAGAGCTCATGTGAAACGGCACAGAATTTTTTTTTTATTTGTTTATCAAAATACAGATATACAGTAGGGAAAATAAGTATTAAACACATCAACATTTTTCTCATTAAACATATTTCTGATGGAGCCATTGACCTCAGATTCTCACCGGATATCAGTATCAACCCAAGTATTCCATACATACAAAGAAATCAAGTCAACTGTGTTCACAAAACCAGTTATATTTAATAAAGTGGAATGACGGGGGAAAAGTACTGAGCACATGAAGAAAAAGAGGTGCAAAGAAGCATAGAAAGCCAAGAAATCAGCTGAAACCAATCAGAATTTAGGAAGCCATCCCATCTCCCATCAGTGCAAATTAATTTCAACCGGTTAAGTCCTGACTGATAGCCTTTAAAAAGGTCTGTGAATATCTGACTTTCACACCACAAAGAACTTATGATGGGTAGAAGCAAAGAGCTCTCTCTAGACCTTTGCAAGCTTATTACTGCAAAACATAATGATGCCACTGGTTGAAGGCGCATTTCTAAACTTCTGAATTTTCCAGCGAGCACTGTTGAAGCCATCATTCGGAAGTGGAAAGAACATCATTTTACCACAAACTGGCCATGACCAGGAGCTCCTTGCAACCTTTCTGACAGAGGAGTCAAAAGAATTATCAGAAAAGTTATCAAAAAGCCAAAGACCACTCATGAAGAGCTCCAGAAAGACCTGGCGTTAGCAGGTACTACTGTTTCAAAGAAAACAATAAGTAATGCGCTAACCGACATGGGCTGTATGCCCACTCACCTTGCAAGACTCCATTGCTGAAGTAAAAGCATGTTGAAGCTCTTTTAAAGTTTGCTGCACAACATTTGGGTAAGCCAGTAAAATACTGGGATAATATAGTCTGGTCAGATGAGACCAAAATTGAACTTTTTGGATACCACAACACACAGCATGTTTGGAGGAGAAATGGCACTGCACATCAGTCCAAAAACACCATACCAACAGTGAAGTTTGGAGGTAGGAGCATCATGGTGTTGGGGTGTTTTTCAGCACATGGTACAGGTAGACTTCATGTAATTGAAGGAAAGCTGAATGGACAAATGTACAGAGACATCCTTGATAAGAACCTGTTGCCATCTGCCAAGATGCTGAAGATGAAACAAGGGTGGATATTTCAGCAACACAATGATCCCAAACACACAGCCAAGGAAACTCTCAATTGGCTTCAGAAAAGGAAAATAAAGCTGCTAGAATGGCCCAGTCAGTCACCTGGCCTGATTCCAATTGAAAATCTATGAAACGAACTGAAGATCAGAGTTCATCAAAGATTGAAAATTCCAAGGAATTTTCAAGATTTGAAGACAGTTTGTGTGGAAGAATGCGCTAAAATCACTCCTGAGCAATGCCTGCACATAGTTTCTCCATACAGAAGGCATCTGGAAGCTGTTATTACCAACAAAGGCTTTTCTGCTAAATATTAAATGAATTTCACCAAGTGTGTTCAATACTTGATCAGTCCACCAAGGTCTCCGCCTTTGACCGCCACCTAATCCACATAGCACCGGACCCCCACCGGACCGAAAGAACGAGATCGCGGATACAAGCGGCTGAAATGAGCTTTCTCCGTAGGATTGCTGGACTCACTCTCAGAGATAGGGTGAGGGACTCAGTCATCCGGAAGAGGCTCAGAGTAGAACCGCTGCTCCTCCACATTGAAAGGAGTCAGTTGAGGTGGTATGGGCATCTGATTAGGATGCCTCCTGGACACCTCCCACTTGAGGTGTTTTGGGCACATCCCACTGGGAGGAGACCCCGGGGCAGACCCAGGACTCGGTGGAGAGACTCTCCTTGGTATCCTCTCTGAAGAGCTGGAGCAGGTGGCGGGGGAGAGTGAAGTCTGGGCTTCTCTGCTTGAACTGCTGCCTCTGTGACCCGGACCTCTGGAAAAGCGGTAGAAGATGGATGGATGGATGGATGGATGGTGTTCAATACTTATTCCTTGTGTCATTCCACTTTATTAAATACAGTATAACTTTTTTTGTGAACACAGTTGCCTTGATTTCTTTGTATGTATTGATTACTTGGGTTGTTACAGATATCTGGTGAAAATCTCAGGTCAGTGACTCCATCAGAAATATGTTTAATGAGAAAAATGTTGATGTGCTCAATACTTATTATACTTATTTTTTCTTGATGTCAGAATTTGAAAGTAATCCATGAAAAAGGTAATAAATGGAACCCTTAAATCCAGCTTTGTCAGACTCTTGGTTGCTTTATTATTATTATTATTATTCATTCATTCATTCATTCATTCATCTTCTTCCGCTTAATCCTTTTCGGGTCACGGGGGGGCTGGAGCCTATCCCAGCATCTTTGGGCGAGAGGTAGGGTACACCCTAATAGTAATAATAATAATAATAATAATAATAATAATAATAATCCATCCATCCATCTTCTACCACTTTTCCGGAGGTCCGGGTCACGGAGGCAGCAGTTCAAGCAGAGAAGCCCAGACTTCTCTCTCCCCAGCCACCTGCTCCAGCTCTTCAGAGGGGATACCAAGGCATTCCCAGACCAGCTGGGAGACATAGTCTCTCCACCGAGTCCTGGGTCTGCCCCGGGGTCTCCTCCCAGTGGGACGTGCCTGAAACACCTCAAGTGGGAGGCGTCCAGGAGGCATCCTAATCAGATGCCCATACCACCTCAACTGACTCCTTTCAATGTGGAGGAGCAGCGGTTCTACTCTGAGCCTCTCCCGGATGACTGAGCTCCTCACCCTATCTCTGAGAGTGAGTCCAGCAATCCTACGGAGAAAGCTCATTTCAGCCACTTGTATCCGCGATCTCGTTCTTTCGGTCATTACCCAAAGCTCGTGACCATAGGTGAGAGTAGGAACGTAGATTGAGTGGTAAATCGACAGCTTTGCCTTAGAACTAAGCTCCCTCTTCACCACAACAGACCGGTACAACGTCCGCATCACTGCAGATGCTGCTCCAATCCGCCTGTCGATCTCTCGCTCCATTCTCCCCTCACTCGTGAACAAGACCCCAAGACATTTAAACTCCTCCACTTGGGGCAGGAGCCTGTCCCCAACCCAGAGAGGACAATCCACCTTTTTCCGGCTGAGGACCATGGACTCGGACTTGGAGGTGCTGATTCTCATCCCAGCCGCTTCACACTCAGTGGAAAACCGTCCCAGCAAGAGCTGTAGGTCATTGCTGGATGAAGCCAACAGGACAACATCATCTGCAAACAACAGAGATGAGATCCTGTGGTCACCAAGCATGACACCCTCCATTCCCTGGCTGCGCCTAGAAATCTTGTCCATAAAAATTATGAACAGGATCGGTGACAAAGGGCAGCCCTGGAGGAGTCCAATTCTCACTGGGAATGACTCCGACCGAGTGTTGGCAATACGAACCAAACTCTCACAACGGTCGTACAGAGACCGAATAGCTCGTAACAACAAGCCCAATACCCCATACTCCCGAAGCACCCCCCACAAAAATCCACGAGGGACGCGGTCAAATGCCTTCTCCAAGTCCACAAAGCACATGTAAACTGGTTGGGCAAACTCCCACGAACCCTCGAGAATTCTCGAGAGGGTAAAGAGCTGGTCCGATGTGCCACGGCCAGGACGAAAACCACATTGCTCCTCCTGAATCCGAGGTTCGACCAACGGCCGGACTCTCCTCTCCAGTACCTTGGCATAGACCTTCCCAGGGAGGCTGAGGAGTGTGATCCCTCTAAAGTTGGAGCACACCCTCCGGTCCCCTTTGTTAAAGGGAGGAACCACCACCCCGGTTTGCCATGCCAAAGGCACTGCCCCCGACCTCCACGCAATGTTGCAGAGGCGTGTCAACCATGAAACCCAACAACAACCAGGGCCTTGAGGTACTCGGGGCAAATCTCGTCCACCCCTGGGGCCTGGCCACCAAGGAGATTTTTAACCACCTTGGCGACCTCAGCCCCTGTGATAGGCGAGTCATCCCCCTCGTCCCCAAACCCTGCTTCCTCTGTGGAAGGCATATCAGTGGGATTGAGGAGATCCTCGAAGTATTCCTTCCACCGCCCGACGATGTCCCCAGTCGAAGTCAACAGTGTCCCATCCGCACCATACACAGTGTGGACGGGGAGCTGCTTTCCCCTCCTGAGCCGCCGGACAGTTTGCCAGAATCTCTTTGAGGCCGACTGAAAGTCTTGTTCCATGGCCTCACCGAACTCCTCCCATACCCGGGTTTTTGCTTCAGCAACCACCCGAACTGCACTCCGCTTGGCCTGCCGGTACACCTCAGCTGCTTCGGGAGTCCCACAAGCCAACCAAGCTTGATAGGACTCCTTCTTCAGCTTAATGGCCCCCCTCACCACTGGTGTCCACCACTTGGTTCGGGGGTTGCCACCACGAGATGCACCGACCACCTTGCGGCCGCAGCTCTGGGCAGCCGCTTCAACAACAGAGGTGGAGAACATGGCCCATTCAGACTCCATGTCTCCAGACTCCCTCGGAATGTGGTTGAAGTTCTTCCGGAGGTGGGAGTTGAAGACCTCCCAGACAGGGGCCTCAGCCAGACGCTCCCAGCACACCCTCACTATACGTTTGGGTCTTCTATTACCAACAAAGGCTTTTCTGCTAAATATTAAATGAATTTCACCAAGTGTGTTCAATACTTGATCAGTCCACCAAGGTCTCCGCCTTTGACCGCCACCTAATCCATATAGCTTATAATAATAATAATGATAATAATAATAATAATAAATTATTATTATTATTATTATTATTATTATTATTTTACAATATAGGGAAACCTTTTGGGCTTTTTGTTTCCGCTACATATGATCTTGTATTCGCCCACTGTTGTCTCACCATCCTGTGTTGACCTGACTTCCTGAAGACCAGCAATGAAGACATTGAGAAGCGAGCTTGGAGGCAAGAAGCTGAGGGTGGCTGATCACATTTAGGGTCAGGATGTTTCAGGTGGCGATGCGAATGGGGTTTCTGATAATGTCAATGTAGGGCAACTGCACTAGTGGGGGATCAGGGGAAGCCCTCTCTCGCAGGTTTGGGGGAGTCCCGTCATTACGCCTGCCAGTGTGCCACCGAGGATGAGGTTGATGCCATGCCCATGAGGGCCCGGCCTTAGTATGATTGGCATTCGTAACGGTGGGTTTTTATAGGACAGAGCTGCTAACCCTGCCCCAACCCTCCTCACTTTTTCATCCAGGCTTGGAGCATACAGCACTGTTTCTGATTTTTGATTTTTGATTTTGATTTTGTGTGCTTTATTGATCCCAAGAAGGGAAATTCAGGGCATCCACCTGAATGGATGAAGCAGCCATGGTACGGCGCTATCCCTTCACCACTGACACACACATTCACACCTAGGGCCACTTTAGAGTCTCCAATTTACCTAACCTGCTTGGTTTGGGCCTGTGGGAGGAAACTGGAGAAATCCCGGAGTAAACCCACGCAGACACGGGGAGAACATGCAAACTCCGCACAGATCACTGTTGGTCAGGGGCTGGGATCAAACCTGGGATCCCATGGCCAAGGGTGAGTTGCTGTGCTGCCACAGTGCTAACCACTGCTTCACCGCACTGCCTGTTTTGGCTACCTTTCCATCTTTGTGACCTACTCCCCCACGAACGTTGCCACCAACCAAGCCAAGGGTGCATTCTACACACAGCTGCTCGACGAGCTATGCCGCATTTCTGTTATCACCACATCACCATTATCCTAGGGCACATGAACGCCACCATGGGCCCCGACAGGAGCGGCTTGGAACACATCATCAGACCGCTCCCATCTGACGTCACCAGCAACAATGGTAACCGCATGCTGGAGGTGTGTGCCACACACAATCTGAAGATCCTGGGCATCTGGTTTCAGCATCATCAAATCCACCGCACCACCTGGTACTGAAACACCGGTGCTACATCCAAAATCATTGACCACACCCTGGTCAGTGGGCACTGGAGAAGTGCCAGTGACTGCCGTGTCTACCGCAGTGCTGAGCTGGGGCAGACCGACCATCGACTCCTTGCCGCCACTGTCCGCCTGCACAGCCACCGCAATGCCCCTCCTGGCCCTGCCCATTGCCGCCCCCGGACAACTAGAAGCTGTACACCACTCAGTTTGCCCACTGCTACTTTATCAAGGTCACAAACTGCTTTGCTGCCCTTGACCACACAGAGAGTCTTGAGGATGCCTGGGAGGAGATTACCACCACTCTCACTCTCCTTTTTTTCCCCCCTTGTCCTGTCAGGCACCTAGGCAAGCAGAACAGGGATCTGTCACCCTTATTGTGCCAAAACAGATTTACTTTGCCAAGAGGAGCTTATACAGTACCTAACTATGTATTGTATATTGTTGTAAACTCCTCCTGTAATAACTTTTAATACTTTATTTATTTATTATTTATTATTTTACCCATGGAAGACCTGACAGGATGGGGAAGAGGGAAAGGAAGTGTGTGAAGGGGGAAGAAAAGGGAGAGGAACAGACATAAAGACAAACAAACAACTAAAACAAACAGAAGACAAACTGCTTCTTCCACTGAAGATGTCTCAACATGAGACTGGTTTCCACACCTGTTAAAGGAGAGACACTTGTGCGTGTACATCTGCATGTCTATATACGAAAGCATGCGCAAAATAAGTGTGTGCATGTGAGTGGTTTGTCAGGAAACATACGAAGCCGGGGGACCGGTTGCAGCAGTTCTTCCCCCGTGAACCCCGAGCAGAAAAGGCAGGGCCAACAACCCCCACAGGCCACAAACGTCTGAGGTCAGCAAGCCCCAGGAAAGCCAGGTATCCACCCCCGGAGGGACGATCGAGGGAGGCCAGGTGGCCAGGTGGCCAGTGAGGCAAGCCCACACCCCCGGACCCGCCAGCCCCCTACCCCCCCAGCGGGGCCAATGCCTGCCCCTGGGTCCCAGGCGCTAGGGGGCCAACAACCCCACCACCCCCCGGGCCAGAGACCACACAGTGCCCCCCCCCCCCAGCACCACTGCTGCACAACCCGGGGACCCCCATGCCCAAAGAAGTCCCCCCTGCCCAGTGGAGCCCACATTGCCGAGAGGCACTACCCTCCTTAATCCAGCACCTCCTGACTCGCAGACACACCCCTCCCAGCATCTTCACACCCACATGCTCCCATGCGCACCCATTTGCATTCCCTCACTCTCACTCACCCGAACCTACCCATTCTCTCTCACTGCTGCACCCGTTAAATCTTACCCCTCATTCACCCTTGTTTCTTAAGGCAGCTGCAAAGAAGGTGCAGCGAGCCTGAATGCCCACCAGTGCCCGGCAGCGGCCAGGGGGACCGCCAGTGCAGGCCACAGAAGCAGACCCCCACCCCAGGTGCCAACTCGAGCGACTGATCAGCAGACCACCACAGGCACCCTGAGATGTCACCCAACATGCAAAGCGCCACACAAAACCAACCCACCATCACCACCTCCATTCATCACCCCTTCACTCTCACTTGCTCTCATTTTCAGTCCCGCTCTCATTCCCTTGGTTGTATCTATACTTTCAGTAGCACCCAGGGATTTGGACAACATGACTGGTCCCACGCTCCCCATTGGGCCCCCAAGCCCCCAGCAGGATGAGGGCAACAGAGGTGGGAGAAGACCCCCCCCCCCCGCACAAAACATGGTGGGTGTATGTTGGTTATATGATGTGATTGTGTGTAAATATGTGGACTACCAAAGTGCAATTAAAATTGGGGGGATGGTGATTGGAGCACCGCTAGCCACTGCGATGGGCAGCGGGCCCCCATCCCCCCAAGCCCTCTGTGTCTAAAATGCAATTGAAATTGAGGTGAGGGCAGCCCCATGCATGATAAGTCATGCATAAGTTATTTCTTGATTTCCAATTCGTGAGGATAGTTTTCTTTGTGATGCATAAGGTGGTGGGAACCATGTGTGACATCCTTGCATCTGTATTTATTTCACTTAAATCACCTAATATGCAAAGTGTGGGTGAGGATGGAACACTATACCCAAGCCATGCCGACAAGTCCTCACATGCCTTCTGCCAGAACTTTTGAACCGGTGCACAGGACCACATAGCATGCATATAGCTATCCGGGATGTTGCTGGTGCAGTGAGAGCAGATATCTGTGTGACTAAGGCCCATTTTGAACATCCTTTGTCCTGTGTAATGAAATCTATGTAGAACTTTATACTGCATAAGTTGTAAGTTAGAGTTTTTAATCATCTTAAAAGTGTTAAAAACATATAAACATATTTGTGTCCAGAAGCTTTCCTCCTTATTGATCAATAGGTCTGTCTCCCATTTTGATATTGGAAGAGATATGGACTCATCCAGTTTTGATAATAGTCCGTATATTTTCAATATCAATTTAGGGGAACAACAATTTAGAAACTCTGTCACTTTAACTGGTACCTCTAAAGCTGTCTGATTAAGATTGAATCTTGCTTTTATTAGAACCACCACTCTCACTCTGGCTGCCACAAATGTCCTTGGTGATCACCGCCAGAGGATTAAACCATAGATCTCTGATGCCTCCCTGGAGCTGGTCGATCGATGTCCTAAAGCCAGACTCCAGGGGAAGAACGATTACAACAATCTGGATATAGAGAGATGCTGCAGCCTCTGGCACAATGAATCTGCTTGGCTCCACCATATCGCTGACAAGGCCAACAACAGCTTCCAAGCAAGCAAATTTCCATTCTGCCTATCAGTTTAGCAAGGAGCTGTGCCAAGCTAGCAAGAAACAGCAGTTGTCGTCCCCCTTGCTAGCTGCCGATGGCATAAGCCTCATCATGGATCAGATGACCAAACTCCAACGATGGTGAGAGCACTACATGAGCGTCCTCTGTAAGCCCCCTCCTCCCACCTCGGATAAGCTGCAGCAGTATGCCGATGCCGGTGTTGAAGACAACTCAATCAGCCTAGCCCTGCCCTCAATCAGTGAGTTGTCAGATACTGTCAAGAAGCTCCCCTCTGGGCGATCCCCCGGCGCTGACGGAGTTACGGCAGAGATGATAAAAGCCACCCTCACCTCTGTCATCCAACGACTGGAACATCTGTGCCACTTCATCTGGGCAGAACAACGCGTCCCTGGGAGTGCAGGGATGGGGTCATTCTGTCCTTCTATAAGAACAAGGGTAACTGTTGCAGCACAGCCAGCTATCGTTTCATCATGCTGCTGTCCATCCCCAGCAAGGTAATCACCACTGTTATCCTGAGCCCCATCCGCCCCCTGCTCCTCACCAAGCGCCGCCACTAGCAGGCCAGCTTCACCCCTCGTCGATCCACAGCGGACTGCATCCTTGCCTTGAGTGTTCTGGAACAGCAATGGAGGGAGTACTGCCAACCTCTATATACGGCCTACGTTGACCTCAAAGCTGCCTTCAACTCCCTAGACAAGAACGCCCTCTGGCAACTCCTTTGTGGCATTGGGGTCCTGTCCAAGTACGTCAACATTCTCCAGGATCTCTACACCAACACCACATGCAGGGTACGCCCCAAGGGTGGCATGTCAGACCCTTTTGTCACCACCTCTGGACTCCGGCAGGGATGCGTTGCCGCACCAAACCTCTTCAATGTTGCGGTTGACTACTGGGTCAAGAACGTGACGGAATGCTGCCCCAATCTCAGAGTTGACTTCCACTCCCACTTCACAGACCTGTGCTATGCGGATGACGTGGTGCTTTTCGGCACACATATAGACATAATCGCTGAGGCACTGGAGCTGCTTGCAGAGGAAGAATCACCACTGGGCCTTACCATCAACTGGGCAAAGATAAAGACCCAGTCACTGTCAGACTTCTTGCCACCACCACCACAAGTCATCACCATCAAAAATGAGCCGATGAGACTGTCAACGACTTTGTCTACCTCAGATCTAAGATCACCAGCTCCTGCTCATCAGACAAATAGATTGATTAGTCGCTGCTTGTAGCTGTCTCACAGTGCTTTCGGACGCCTCCAGAGAGTCTGGCAGAGCAGGAAGATCTGCACGACCACAAAGTTGTGAATCTTTAACACCTGTGTGATCCCCATCCTCCTTTTCAGGTCCGAGACCTGGACCCTCTCCACCACAACCAACCACCATCTGGATACATTCCACTGGACCTGCCTCCATAACATCCTGGGCATCCGATGGTTCCACCAAACCACAGTGAGGTCTACAGGAGGGCTGGCTGTCCTCTCCCCATCTCCACCGTCATCAGAAGCGGGAGGCTGCGGCTCCTCGGCCACCTGGCCAGGCTGGAAGACAAGACACCGGCCAAGCAGGCCCTCTCTGCCAGCGCTCGTCCACCCCCCAGAGTTGGCATCGCCCCTAAGGTTGGCCCAGACTGTTCTGGATGACCCAGTTTACAAGACCTCTTGCTGACGTCATCACCCTAGCCCAAGATCTCCCTGCCTTCAGACGATTGGCCACAACAGTCACTTAAGTGCCAGGTGAAGATTAAGTTAAGTTAAGTTTTGGGCTTTTCCCTCTTTTTTCAATCTTTCAGAGTAAGATGCAGGATTTTTTATATTATTTTAAACAGTGACATTCACAATGACCCACTAAATGGAACAAGACTACGATCATGTGCAAATGACTGTGCTCGTATGTTAGCATTGTCAGCATAGACTCTGAAGTGTAGCCACTCTAGAATTTTTTGCTCCATCATTGCAATGATCTCAGTGTCTGTCCCTTACACTCACTGGCACATATGATTCATGCAAATTATACTGTAGAGGGTGTGGGTGTTATATTTTTAATGTGTACATATTCTTAAAAAAAACTTTTTCTTGAGTGAGGTCGATGGCATTTAAAGATGCACTAACAGAATTTCATTAGTGAAATATTACATGTGACAATTTCTCAATCCATTTGTTGTTCGGGCTTGTTTTAAAATAGTTTTGTCTAGGTTTTTTGATCTAAAATTGTCATTGGTTTCATGGAAAAGTGTGCCTGAAGTTACATCCTGGTTTTGTGGCTTTGCCAAGACCAAACAAATAAGAGTGTGACACCAATGACCATTTTGCTACAGCTGTGTTCCACACAACAAACAATTTTCTTTAACTATGAGACTTTTGCTTCAGGGTAACATTCAGTGCATGCTCACAAATGTACGCTAGGCCCCTTATTTTTGTTCCAAAATGAACTGAAGCCCAGTAAACAGAGGATAAATTTGTTGTTTGTGTTTAGGTGTCAATAACTAAAATTACAGTTATTATCTCAGGAATGTCCTGCTTCACAGACACGCTAAATACCAGGAATACTCCAGTCAAATATAACATGGTATATCTTGAATAAAACATCACAGCACAACACCTTTGCCTACAAAGACAAGTGTATGCAAATATACACAAGCAGATATGATATAGGGACGTGAATATTACAGTAGGTTTCAGGAGTGGTGGGGGTGGAGCACGGACTATATAGCTGTAGGGGAATATGGAAGGCTCTGTGAGGCCATTTCCATTGCGGTGTAAAGAGCAGCACCATCTGTGGCTGGCTTTCTAATGAGCAGTTTAATAGGCTTGGAACCATGTGGCTTCCTTTATATTTCTCCACGTGTGTGTGTGTGCCTGTCGCACGCACAGATGTTGACACCAGGTCTGGCATGGCAAACATCAGTTTCTAGGTGCATCTCATGCAAATTTCTAATATTCTTTACCCTCCCACACACGTGCGCGTGCACACAAACACATATACACACACCACCACCACCACCACCACCTCTCGCTCTTGGCTTTATTTATACCATTGTGGCTCCATCCCTTCACAGGGCATTACTTTGACTCATGATGATTGCCTCGAAACTAAAATGTAATTATTTACATTATTGGGGACTTGCTTTTTCCCGTCTAGAAGGTGGTGTAGCATCATTTTTGTGTAAACAGATTTATGGTTGTACAACATGAGTTATGCAAATATGCACAAACAGATATGAGCAGATGTTGTCACCCCTTGGGGTGCAGACAGCATCAGAATGATGCCCTGATAATTGTTTTATAGGACCTGGAGTGCAGCTCTCACATCATAATGTTATGTTCGTGCTAATGTCCTCTGATATGGTGCAATTAAAAAGACAGCCGTTGTCCCGGTCTTTGTGATTGCAAAGACCTCTGGTTATTGCACAGTGCCAATTTATTGGTGTTATTAAATTGCATAGGGGTTTCATATCGGCCCATATGGGCTATAAACTAACTTCATGGCTCAAAGGTGCTGAGCGCTTCTGTGTTACTGATTTTTACAGAAATCTAAATATTGCTTCATGTTGCAGCATTGAAATAGAGTTGACATGAGCAATAGACATGTTACTGTGTAGCTTTGCATAAAATCTGATATCAGATGCTGAGTCTTAAGTTACAAAATATTAATTGCAAAAAAAATCAAAGTGTTTCAATTCAATTCAACTTTATTTATATAGCGCCATTTCACAACAACAGTCATCTCATAGCACTGTCAACTGTAGGGGGAACCCCCACAGTTGCAGAAAAACCCCAGCAATCAGGCGATCCCCTGTGAGCAAGCACTTGGCGACGGTGGAGAGGAAAAACTCCCTTTTAACAGGAAGAAACCTCCAGCAGAACCAGGCTCAGGGAGGGGCAGTCATCTGCTGCGGCTGGCTGGGGGGTGAGGGGATAGAGAAGAAGAAAAGAACAGACATGTAGAGAGCAAACAGCACGATGGGGACTCAATCTATGGGAGAGAACAAACAAATGTTAATGACCAGCAAAAAAAATATTTCATTGAGAGTGAGAAAAGGAGTGAGGCCCAGTGCATTACTGGAGGTCCCCCGGCTGACTAAACCTATTAGCAGCATAACTAAGGGAGGGTTCAGAAACACATGATCCCTCCCTAATTGTAGGCTATATCAAAAAGGTAGGTTTTAGCCCTATTCTTAAAAACAGAGATCGAGTCTGACTCCCGAATCCAGATTGGCAGCTGATTCCACAGGAGAGGAGCTTGATAACTGAAGGCTCTGCCTCCCATTGTACTTTTGGAGATTCTAGGTATTACAAGTAATCCTGCATTTTGGGAGCGTAGTGCTCTGTTAGGATAATACGGTAGTATCAGATCTTTTAAATAAAAAGGAGCCTGATTGTTTAGAGCTTTGTAAGTAAGAAGAAGGATTTTAAACTTAATTCTAAACTCTATGGGAAGCCAATGAAGGGAGGCCAGAACCGGAGAGATATGATCTCTCTTTCTAGTACCTGTTAAAACTCTTGCTGCAGCATTTTGGATCAGCTGAAGACTTTTTAAAGATGTTTTAGGACAGCCTGATAATAAAGAATTACAATAATCTAATCTCGAGCTAACAAAAGCGTGGATCAGTTTCTCAGCATCACTCTGAGACAAGATGCTCCTAATCTTGGCAATATTACGTAAATGATAGAAGGTAGTCTTAGAAACAAATTTAATATGTGAATTGAAGGACAAATCCTGATCAAAAATAACTCCAAGGTTCCTCACAGAGCTATTAAGAGAAAGAGTAAAGTGTTTGGGTTGAAGCAACTTGTATTTTCCATCATATAAATATTGTTGGATATTATATCTATAAAATATAGTAGTTGGGTGTACCAGCATGGCGATGCCTGGGTGTAGTGGGAGGTGGCGCCCCGCCTCCTGGGGTGGCATCACCTGGAGCATAAGAAGCCACAGCGGTAGACATCTTGTCTCTTCGCTGTGGACTCTCAGGCAAAGCGTAGTCACTTCTGTGTTCCTGTTCGTGTTCTAATAAAACATAAAACGTCACCTCGATTCCTCTTCAATTCAAGACGTAACATTTGGCGATGAAGATATTCAGCATGGAAAAGGCAGCTACCGCTTTTCAACCATTCCTAGAGGCTCTGGGTGAGCCGCCCGTTCCATGGGCCAGGTGGTATGCGGCCTTCAAAAATTATTTAATTGCTCTAGACCTTGCGACCTTGAAAAGTTGCGTGCAAGAGCAATTGTGGTCCACAAGTTGGGTATGAAGGGCTAGATGATCCTGAGCACACTTGGAGGGGGTGACACATTCGACGATGTGGTGAGGCTCATGGTGGGCTATTTTCATGCCCCTGAAAACACCATAATGAGGCGGAATCAGTTCAGACAGCGACGCCAGCGACCGGGGGAATCAGTACAGCAGTTTGTGGCGGACCTTCAGCAGCTGGCAGGTGAGTACAGATTCGGGGCCTTGGAGGAGGAGATGATCCGTGACCAACTAGTGGAGCATGTGGCGTATTCCTCTGCGAGGGTCCGGCAGCTGACTCATGCTGGTGAGCTAACATTATTAGCAGTCATGGAGCTAGCCCAACAATGCGAGGCAGCAGAGAAGATTACGAGGAATCTCGGTGACATAGAAACCCTGCCCAGGAACGATACGCAGTGGAAGAGACTGACCTTGGATCCGGATGATGGCAGCAATGATGAATACACTGCCGTCGTGAAGATTAGGTCCGCCCCGGGGATGCTGAAGTGCTACGGTTGCGGATCCAGCAGGCACCGCTATAAAGCGAGGGAGTGCCCGGAGAAGGGGAAGCGTTGTGGAAAGTGTGGGTTGTTCCACCACTTCGCCAGAGTCTGCCGAAATTTTGAACAGGAAGACCAGATGCCAGGGAAAGGGGCTTCATCTAAGAAGACACCTACTGTGGTCCACACAGTTTTGCCCAGCACTGACGGGCACATTTTGCGCAATATCGTGCTGGACAGAGTGCCGGTCCCGCTGTTGGTGGATAAGGGGTTGGCGACTTCCATTTTAAATTGGTTGATGGTCATTTCCTGTTATGATTATGGAAATAACCCCCTGGACATTGTGGGCTCAGTATGGCTCTCGGTGAGGTACAAGTCGGCTTCAATGGGCACAGCTGAGTTCATGGTGTCTTGTGAAGGAAACAACCTAATGGACTGTGATTTGTTCGATAGGCCTGGCTTTTCTATTGCCTGCATTGTCGTGAGGAGTGGTCCGGTGGTGGGCTATAGGACCGGCCCTACTACGTGGGAAAAGGCGAAGAATTGTGGGACTCAGGCTGGCCCAGACCAAGTGAGGCAGGGCCCCACCAGCACAGTGGAACGTCAGTACGGCGGATGTCCCATGCCAGTGTTCGCGGTACCCTGGACGAGGGATCCGAACAGCACGGTTGGACACCCGTAGAGGCAGAAGGAATTAACGAGCAGGCGCAGCGTGGTTCCAGTGGCCGGCCGAGTGCCACTGTCGAGCCTGGCACTGACGTGTGCCGACTTGACGCTAGAAATGAAAACGATCGGGGTGAGACCATGTGGCACAAGCCCTGTGTGTTCCAAAAATAAAGACAAGGGACAGAGCTCGGGCCGGATCGGCTGGACCTTACGACACCGAGGGGGAACCAGGTCATGATGCCGTGGGCCGCATAAGCCAGTGAGTACTCCCTTGGGCGTGGGCGATAATGTGCGCCCTAGATTTGAGTCTCAGCTTGGGTGGGTCCGCAAGTCAAGGAAACAGCAAGACGACCAGGGTGAACTGTGGGTGGTTCGGACTTGTGAGGATGGTTACCTTGAGCTGACTGATGGGTCCAGACGGCACCCGAATGAGCTGCGGCATTTGGAGGAGAAGAAACATCAGTGCAGCCCATCTCCGGTAAAGAAGAGGTGGAGACACTCTGGCAGTGGGACGGACGCTCCACAGGGGAGCCACCGGGAGACCCGTAGTGGGACTTTTCTCTAGGTTTGAGGGGCTAATGGTGTGTCTTATTGTAATGTGTCTTTAATTTTATACTGCTAATGTTATTGGTCTGATGTAAAAAAAAGAGTAATGACCACCATTTTGTGTGCTAAATACCCCATTTGAGTGTGTATTGGTTTAAGTTTCAGTGATCTGCGAATGTTTAATTTAAACAGTGTGTGTGGTGAATAGGGTTACATTGAAGTGTAAAGATTTAATGAAAATAGTAAGTGTGAGTGGAGTGTGAGTGTGCCAGCACTATTAAAATGTCTGCCCATGTTGTGGGGTGGGAGTGTTGGGGTGTGGAGTCTCGGGACCGCCATGGTGTTTGTGTACAGTTTTTTTTAACAGTTTATAGTTCTAATGTCTATATTGTATATGTTTAATTGGGATTAATTTATTTTTGTGTGTGGCCCTTTTATGTTCATTGACTGTTTTATCCTAATGGCGGAGTGGTCCGCTGGGCCGGTGTGGTGTGAGTGGATAGATCTGTATATTCCTGTATTTAGTGTGTGAGTCGGGTGTAAATTTTGGGAGGGCCCATTTAGTGTGTCTGCAATTTTTCAAAGGAGGGGGGGATGTTGGATATTATATCTATAAAATATAGTAGTTGGGTGTACCAGCATGGCAGTGCTTTTAAGTCCGCTGTACGACATTGTAATGTTGGCAAGTTATTGGTATTAGGTACTAAAATATGTATTCTCTGTGTGTGTGTTTCAGATGGCTCTCTTGTGGCAAAAATATCGTTTCAAACTGTAGGTCTGAATGTTCAACACAGTGATGTCACCCCAGCTTCACGAATGCGAAGTGGTTACAGAATTGCAGAATGTCTGTAGGAATGTTTAGCTTCCTGTGCAACAAATTGCTCTGATCTGTGTCAAAATCATGGAGAGACTGTTTGAGACGTCATGGAATTTACCTGCTCCAGCCAGTGGTATTGTGGCAAAACATAATCAGCTGCCAAACTTGATCGCCAGGTGCCATATTGTAGTATATGAGCCGTAAAATATATATTTCAACAGGTAAACAGTACTGAATTAGGTAAAATAAGATGTATTTAACAATTATAATGCATTTTAAGCCAAAACAAATGGATCTAGGATTAAAAGCAATTAAAATAATGCAGTCACAAGGCTACATGGAGAAATACATGGATTAACTGGATATATATCATATTGAGCATTGCTGACTACATGTAGATACTGTATAAATATATATTCTCTGTGTGGGCTATATTAATCATATATTCCCTAACCTACAAATGGTGAAGCATGTGGGAATGTTTGGTGATTACATATGTAAGGCGACTTCACACCTCAGAAAGGACAAAGACTCTCAACCACCAGTGAAGAACAAAGACATTCCCAGACACTGCGGTGGAGACCGGAGGAGCTGCCCTCACCCCCCAGGGCCATGAGGAGGAGTACGGAGACAATGGGGGGATTGAGATAATGAGGGATGTCAGCCTTTGATATGCATGTCTTTTGTTATGTGCAAGTATAAGTTCACAGAGCCGGAGGTATTCGGTCTCTTTTCTTTCTTCTGCTTCTGCACTTAGATGAGACTTGTTAGAGGAGCTGATAATAAACTTTGGTTTATATATCACACCGCCTCGTTCTTCCAAGCTCTTCTACACTGGTGACCTCTGACGCGAGTATGGACCTGAGGCGTTCCCCCGCGATTGACTCATCTGTGGTGACCCAGGCAGACGCCGGCGCCCACGCAGACAGGGGAACAGATGGACGACGTTCCCCCCCGGCAGAAGTGATAGAGAGGGCTCAACCGAGCACCAGCGCTGCTGAGAGAGCCGAGGCAAGGCATTCTCACCCTGCGGACACAGCAGTGATGGTCTACACAAATGCCGTCGCTGTCAAGCTGCCGGACTTCTGGCAGGAAGACCCCGCCTCGTGGTTTCAACAAGCTGAAGCCCAGTTTACACTGGCGGGCATCACGGCGATACGAAGTTCTATCACATCGTCGGCAAACTCGACGCCACCACTTCGAGGTGTGTGCGGAGCATAATCCGGTAGCCGCCGGCCCAAGACAAATATGAAATACTGAAAGCAACCATCGTGGCAAATTACGTCCCCTCAGCCGAAGAGAGAGCCAAGAGGATCCTGGCGGTCTACGGCCACAGAGGATGCAGACCTAAAGCCCTCATGGAGGACTTGCTGCAGCTTAAAGAAGAGGACAATGACAACTTCCTCTTCCAATTCGTATTCCTCAGCACGCTGCCGCCACACATGAGAGGAGCGCTCGCCAACATGCGATGCAACACCCAGCAAGACTTCTGCGTGCTGGCCAATGAAGCTCAACGACTCGTCAACGCCTGCAGGGAACAGACACCCACAGCAGCATCCGCAGACCTCAACGCTGATGCCCAGAGCCACGGCGAGCCTCAACCCACGGAGCAGATCCAGCCCGCGGTGACAGCGACACGGCCAAAACGTAACAGACGGAGCGATGTTTGTTATTACCACCACCGTTTCGCCGAGAAGGCTCACAAATGTGTTCCCCCCTGCAAATTTAAACGCCAAAGCCGAGAGCCGTTAATGGCAGCGGTTCTCGGCGAGAAGAGTAAGCTGTTATATGTGACGGACGGACACACCGGCAAGCAGTTCCTTATTGACACAGGAGCTCAACTGAGTTTCGTCATGCCCTCCCAAGCAGATCGAGCCATGGGCACCCGGGGCAACGGAGCGGTGGCAGCCAACGGCTCCAGCATTGACACTTTCGGCGAAAAGAGCCTGCACCTCCACATCCACGGCCGCAACTACAGATGGACATTTGTTGTAGCGGCGGTGAGTTTTAACTTGTTGGGTGCAGACTTTTTGTGTGCACACGGGTTATTAGTTGATCTAGCGAATAGACGCTTGGTTAATGCACTGTCCTTTGCTTCTATTCCCTGCTCAGCCCGAGTTTCTCCACCACCTGTGCAGGCCAGTGTCACCACAGCAGGAGGTAAGTTTGAGCAACTCCTCACCCAATTTCCAGCACTCACAATTCCCAAATTCTCAGCCACTGTGGCTAAACACGGGGTTGAACACTTTATTCCCACAACGGGCCCACCCGTATTTGCCAAAGCTCGCCGCTTAGACGCGGCCAAACTCACCATAGCTCGGGACGAGTTTACTACCCTTGAAAAATTAGGCGTTGTTAGACGCTCGAAGAGCCCCTGGGCCTCGCCACTTCACATGGTTCCGAAATCCGACGGTTCTTGGAGACCGTGCGGAGATTACCGCAGATTAAACAATGCGACAGTGGATGACCGCTACCCAATTCCTCACATTCAGGATTTTTCACTGCATCTGGCGGGTGCGTGCATTTTTTCAAAAATAGACCTGGTCCGCGGTTATCATCAAGTCCCAGTTCGAGCAGAGGACATTCCTAAAACAGCGGTAATAACCCCTTTCGGCCTTTTTTAATTTTTGCGGATGCCTTTCGGCCTCAAAGGCGCTGCTCAAACTTTTCAGCGGATGATGGACGCAGTATTACGCGACCTTCCTTTTGTTTTCGTCTACCTCGACGACATGCTAGTAGCCAGCTCGTCTGAGGAAGAACACGAGCAGCACCTCACTACGGTTTTTCAGAGACTAGAAGAGCACGGGTTAATAATCAATCCAGCCAAATGCAAATTCGGCGTGTCGCAAATTGATTTTTTAGGACACAGAGTTTCTCCGAAAGGGGCAGTTCCACTTCCAGACAAAGTTCACGCAATAAAAAGTTTCCCACGGCCACAAACGGTCAAATCGCTGCAAGAATTTTTAGGGATGGTTAATTTTTACAACCGTTTCCTCCCCCACGCAGCTCAGCTCATGCAGCCCTTATATGACGCGCTCAGAAAACTGAAAGCTTCCAACGCGGTCGAATGGACCCCGGAGCGCGAACGCACCTTCACGGAAGTAAAGAGCGCTCTAGCTAATGCCACATTGTTAGTTCACCCCGATCCCTCGGCCTGCATTGCACTAACCACAGACGCTTCAGACCTAGCTATAGGGGCAGTTGTAGAACAACATGTCAGCGGGATCTGGCAACCTTTGGCATTCTTCAGCAAAACGCTAAACCAAACTGAGCGTAAGTACAGCACTTTTGACAGGGAGCTGCTAGCACTTCATTTATCCATCCGCCACTTCCAGTTCTGGTTAGAAGGGCGGAGTTTCATGGCTTTTGTAGACCACAAACCGCTCACCTTTGCGATGGCTAAAATCTCAGAACCATGGTCAGGCAGGCAACAAAGACACCTGGCTGCGATTTCAGAGTTCACCACAGACATTCGACATGTGGCAGGCAAACTTAACGTGGTAGCAGACTGCCTCTCTCGTGCTGTGACATCGCCAGAGCACGAGGAGACAGATTATACTACCTCAGCCGCAGAACTCTTCACTAACGCAGACACATACGCAGCACCTATCCATGCAGGGATAGATTATGCAGCCATGGCAGAGGAACAAAGCAGTGACGCGGACGTGCGCGCACTCCTGTCTGGACCAACAGGGTTAAGGCTGGAGGAAAGGGGTTTACGCGACGGCGTGCCCCCCCCTAATATGCGATATTTCAACCGGCCGACCTCGCCCGTTAGTCCCAGCCACATGGCGCCGCCGTATTTTCAACTTAATTCACTCCCTCGCGCACCCAGGTGTGCGCACCTCGGTTAAAATGGTCGCCGAAAAGTTTGTGTGGCCGGGCCTGCGCAAAAACGTAAAAGAATAGGCAAAAACTTGCATTTCTTGTCAGCGCGACAAAATTCACAAACACACAAAAGCCCCTCTGGAGCCTTTTCCAATCCCTGCTAGAAGGTTCGACCACGTTCATGTCGACCTCGTGGGGCCACTACCTTCCTCCCAAGGTTTCACACACCTGTTAACAATGATAGACCGCACCACACGCTGGCCAGAGGCAGTCCCTCTGGCGTCAACTACAGCGGAGGAAGTCGCTCGCGTTTTTTTGACAAACTGGGTGGCACGTTTCGGCGTCCCATCGGACATCACGTCCAATAGAGGACCTCAATTTGTCTCGGAGCTTTGGTCAGCCATGTCCAGCAGCTTAGGGGCAACAATTCACCGCACCACCGCTTATCACCCTCAGGCTAATGGGTTATGTGAGCGTTTTCACAGGTCTTTAAAAGCCGCCCTCAGAGCCTCACTAACGGATACAAATTGGGTAAATAAACTTCCCTGGGTTTTATTGGGGTTGTGTGCTGCGCCTAAAGAGGATCTAGACGCCTCTCCAGCAGAATTAGTTTTTGCACAACCTCTCAGGCTCCCGGGTGAATTTTTACCAGAGAACCCAGAGCCAGGGCATCTTCCAGCCTCGAGGTTTTTAGGCAGCAACGGACCGGACTCTCTCCCCGGACCGGCACATCACTCTTTTCCACGGGTTTTTGTCCCCCAAGCTCTAAAAAACGCTGAATTTGTTTTTGTTAGGCATGAAGCTTTAAAACCAACTTTCCGCCCACCATACGATGGGCCATTCAGAGTGCTGGAACCTGGTGATAAACACTTTGTGCTTGATTTTGGGGATAGAAAAGAAACAGTCAGCATTGACAGACTCAAACCTGCCTTCTTGTTGAGAGACGAGCCTGCACAGTTGGCGAGAGCACCTCGGCGGGGTAGACCCCCCAAGAGAAAAGACTCAGCCCCCCTGCAGGGAACAAATAATCACTCTCCTCCCCAAGCTGCAGATTCCTTACAGGAAGGTCCCAGCAGGACGCCTAAGCGGACCCACAGCAGATTCGGGAGAAGATTAAAACCCAGACAGCACAGGGACTGATGCAAACTACTCAACAGTTGTTCACTAATTGTGCTGTAACAGTTTAGGACTGACTTGTGATTTTACTATGCTGTTATGATTACCACTGAACTCTCTTAGGAGCATGGCTGCTGGAAAGTTTCTTCTGTGGCAAGAGGTATAGCAGTTAGTATGTCATAGTAATTATCTTAAACTGTGAATTTTTCTATTGTCCTTTTCTTAGTCGTTTGGGGGGTGGGGCTGTGGGCTATATTAATCATATATTCCATAACCTACATATGTTGAAACATGTGGGAATGTTTGGTGATTACATATGTAAGGCGACTTCACACCTCAGAAAGGACAAAGACTCTCAACCGCCAGTGAAGAACAAAGACGTTCCCAGACACTGCGGTGGAGACCGGAGATGCTGCCCTCACCCCCCAGGGCCATGAGGAGGAGTACGGAGACAATGGGGGGGATTAAGATAATGAGGGATGTCAGCCTTTGATATGCATGTCTTTTGTTATGTGCAAGTATAAGTTCACTGAGCCGGAGGTATTCGGTCTCTTTACTTGCTTCTGCTTCTGCACTTAGATGAGACTTGTTAGAGGAGCTGATAATAAACTTTGGTTTATATATCACACCGCCTCGTTCTTCCAAGCTCTTCTACACTCTGCATCAACAGTGAACTATACATGTGTTCATGTAGTATTGCCCTGGGAATTTTGACAATAAACTTTTGTACATTTTGCAGATCTGTCTTGACTTATGTGTTGTTACCACCAAGTGACAAAAATTAAATACAGAGACTGGAAAAGCTGTCTAAGAACAATCCAGCAGTTTGAGAAATCACTTTTGGTTTGGTGTAAGTCTGCCAACAGAATTATGAACCATAAAGCAGTTTGTGTTAAAATGTTAAATCCCATTAAACCCAAACTCAGGGGTGTCCAATCATGTGCCATGGAGGGCCACGACCCTACAGGTTCTCTCTTCTATCTCATTATTAGGAAATACAGATGCTAATATGGCCCAGAATTCCTCCATATACTGGTACTATCACAAAAGTGTGCAGTGTCTTCTGCACTGGCACATCCAACAATACAGTCTTCAGCAAATAATTGTTTTGGTTACTTTTTCTTAAAAATGAGCCATTATTTTCAACGTCACTGATAAATGGTTTGCACTTTTGACTCTTTTCCCACCAGTGTCTTAACAGACAAAATAGAAAATCATGATGCAAACACATAAGTCACTAAATTGTTTATTACAATCAGTAGCACATTCAAGATTATTTAGAATGTGCAAAATTCAAAGTGTAAAAAAAAAAAAGAAATTAGAATGGATCACACACACCGACCACGCTGCCTCATTGAGCAGCAACTGGATCTGCCCCTCGCAATGGTCCTGGTTCAGCAGATCTTCAGCCTGCATCTCTGTAAATAGTGAGGCAAGGTCCGGTTTGGGTGGATCGTTTTCCTCTTGCTTAGATGAAAGACAGAAATGGGTGGTGGATAATTAAAGCAAGTTTAAAACATATTTGAGAAATAACACTGTTTTCAGTAAAAGTTTTGCCACTGCTGTGTTGCCCTGGTTTCAAGTGTGGGTGGTGTTTTGTGCTTGTATTGCGAAAATATAAAAGGAAGCAATACAATGGGTCTCAAATATTGGTGATGTGTTCTTTTACTGGATGAGTTTAAAGATGAAATACTACAAACTACACATAAACTAAATTCTAATGGTGGCTGAACAACTCCCATTCAACTCAAATATCATACAATTTAAAATAAATGACTAGCTTTGAGCCTCCTTCTAAGTCAGATGAGTGGCGCTGGTTCACTGATCCACAGTTGATGGTGTATCTCGTGCAAGTCCGGCCCATCTCCTAATAATTTTGCCATGATTCCACAACAAATTGCTAGCACCGAGTGCCAGGCAGCCCCCCAATCGTCGCAACCGACCTGACCTGGATCTGAGGATGCTAGTCGAGCCACGGGATCTCAAAGGGCAGTGTCTCGCTCTACAGGACTCCGCTCTGCTCCCATGACCAGCTGGGGGATGCCCCGTCACAAGGAAGCTCCCCTACACTGCAGCAGAGTCACACGGAGCCCCGGAGGACTGTGGAGGAGCTGGCTGTGACAGCCAGCAGCCTCAGGTCCCAGATCGGTTGCCATGGTCAGCAGGCTGATGTTGGTGAGTTGCTGTGGAATCACGACGAAATTACTGGGAGATGGGCTGGAGTAATGTGAAATGTATTGTTGACTGTGGATTGGTAAACCAGGTGGTAACAGGGATGGTTATTAGAGTGACTAAGATCTGAAGAAAATAACAATATAAGCCATGCTTGGAGTGAGCCTCCTGGCACCAATTTTAGCTGGGGGGCTAATAGCTCAGGGCCTAATAGGCTACCTTTTGCACCCCTTCCATCTACATGACAGACAGCTACGTACATGGGCCAATAATAGAGCAGTGAGAGGGTCTCAAGGACGGCGGTGGGTTGGCTTTTCCTAATCATGATGTTTACGATTTACCCGCAAGAGTCAAAAACATTTCTGGCATTTCTGGGAGAGAAAAAGAACATAAAGGCTCTGTGTGCTTTTTTATTTTTTTTATTTTTTTTTTTAAAGAGAATTGACTGTTTTTATATTTTTTGGATAATTACATGACCAATAGGCACATTTCAGACAGTTCAGTCAATGACTCCTTTAATAAGTTGAATTAGGTCTTTGCCTGAACTTCACCTTATGTTACTCTGTTACTGGAGCAGCTAAAGATGATTTGCAATGGTAATGGAACACCAAGCTCTTTAAAATGAGAAAATGTTCAAAAAATGAAGAACTTAAGAATAAGAAGAATATTTTTTAATAATTCATTTTGCAGTTTTGATTATGGTTTGTTTACATGTATGAGCACAGTAAGACGGTAGTGAAGTGCGCTGTAGAAGTGACAGGTGGATTAAAGGTTGTCACGCCGCGCTGCTCATCAGCGGCGCCAGCTGCACACACACCTGCACATCATCAGCGGTGAGGGATTTAAGCCGCCTCGCCCTGGGCTTCGGCCTGAAGCCGTCAGACTTCACTACGGATTGCTGTGAGTTCCCTCTCATACTCAGCAAGCATAGCGGTAAGAAGTCCTTACCTTTTCTTCTCCAAGTCTGCTCCCCTGTGCACAGGTGGATTTCCCGGCGGCGGACTATTCCTCCCCATCGCCTATTCCTCGCTGCTGCACCGGGCTCTCCAGGTGGCTGTCTACCGGACCTCGTTCCTTGCTGTGCCAGTCATCTGCCCTTTCCAAGTAAGCTCCTCTCCTACTTGCATATCTCCTGTGTTGGTGTGTGCCCGTCACCCTTCTCCCTGTGCTTCTCCCATAGGGTTGTCCGGCTGTACGGTCTCCTGCCTCTGTGCCCGAAGCAGACGCCACCACCAACACATTCACATCTCGCAGACACTCATTCATACACCCTTGTTGTCAATAAAGCTATTTGAGCTACTCTGAGCCTGTGTGTGTGTCTCCTGAGCCGTGCATTATGTCAGTACGGCTTCAGCAGAGCGGCTCGGCAGACGGCGGGCTCGGCAGACGGCGGGCTTGCACACCGGCTTACCACTCTCGAGGCTCGAGTGGACCAAATAGCTTATCAGCAACAGGTGATACTCAACCAATTGATCAACATCACCAACCGATTGGACCGCTTGGACCCCCCAACAGCCGTTCCCCCCGGCTCGTCAGGGTGGCGCGGCTCCTGCTGCTCCAGCGGCCGTCCAGCAGGCTCCGGGAGCACCGACTCGGCTCACGCCCATTCCAACCCCCGCCCGCTTTAGCGGTAAGCTCGGCGGAGCGCGGGGGTACATAATGCAGTGTGAGTCCGTGTTCCACCGTGTGCCCGGAGACTTTCCTTCAGATCATAGCCGAATTGGTTATATTGGGAATCTCCTAGAGGGGCGAGCACTAACCTGGACTTACGCCGTAATGGCGAGGCCCAGTTATGCCACCCTCACTTATGACCAATTCGTGAGACGCTTCCTGGAGGTCTTTGATCACTCTCGTACCGAGACAGTCCAGGTCGATCGGCTTCTCAGTCTCCAGCAGGGAAGCCGGTCGGCAGCGGACTATGCGATCGACTTCCGGGTAGCGGCGGAGGAATTGGGCTGGGATGAACGCTCATTCTGCGGCCTTTTCCTCCGCAGTCTCAACAATGATCTGAAGGATGAACTGGCTGGGCGGGATATCCCGGAGACTCTAGCGGAGCTAACATCTTTAGCGATCAGTTTGGATAACAGGCTGCGCGAGCGCTCCTCGGGACGGAAGTCGTCTTCTTCTCGCCCTCGTGGAGCCTCGTCGCGCCAGTTCCAAGCTCGCCCCCTGGCGACGCCGCCACCATCGCGCCCCGAGGAGTCGGAGCCGATGGTGACGGGCTGGACAAAGCTCTCCCCGGCGGAGAGACAACACCGCCGTGAGTTGAATCTCTGCATGTATTGCGGGGACAGTCAACACACGGTAGAGTTTTGTCCACAGAAGCCAAACGGCGGGGTCCGCGAGTCACTGTAGGGGGCCCTCGCGGACATCAATCGGTTAAGTCCCCTCGCCCAATTGAAGCTGCCCGTCCGATTTTGTCACAACTCCACTGGGCATCTCACTCACGCACTGGTGGATTCGGGTGCGGAGGGCAGTTTTATTTCACAAAGCCTGGCAACCCGATTGGGCATCCGCTGCCGGGCATTAAAAACCCCTATCTTCCTGGTCAACCTCTCCCGTGTCTCCTTGGGGAGAGTAACACACCAGACCGTCCCCATTCCGGTTATCATCTCTGGAAACCACCGGGAGGAGATAACCTTCTACGTCCTGCCCAACTCTGTGTCGCCCGTCATCCTGGGGTATCCCTGGCTACGCCTCCACAACCCCGTTTTGGATTGGAAGTCCGCCGGGGTGTCGGCATGGAGCACATTCTGCATGAGCACCTGTTTACAGTCCGCTGCCTGCTCTCCGTCCTCTTCCCCATCATCTACGGACGCTGCGCCCCCGGACCTGTCCCTGGTGCCATCGGAATTTCACGACCTGGGTATGGTATTCAGCAAGTCCAAGGCGATGTCTCTTCCTCCACATAGACCCTATGACTGTGCTATAAACATCCGCCAGGGGGCACCCTTACCCTCTGGGCGACTCTACAGCCTGTCGGCGCCGGAGAAGGAGACCATGAACGTTTATCTCAAGGAGTCGCTGAGTGCTGGGATAATCCGTCCCTCGTCATCACCTGTGGGGGCAGGATTCTTCTTCGTGGGCAAGAAGGACGGTTCCCTCCGTCCTTGCATCAACTATCGCGCCCTAAACGACATCACGGAGAAGGATCGCTATACCCTGCCCCTCATGGACACCGCCTTCCACTCCCTCCAGGGGGCGACTTGGTTCACCAAGCTGGATCTACGCAGCGCATACCACCTCGTCTGGATCCGGGAGGGAGATGAGCGGAAGACAGCCTTCCGTACCCCGAACAGCCACTTTGAGTACCTTGTGATGCCGTTCAGGTTGACCAACGCTCCAGCCATCTTTCGGCGCCTCATAAATGACGTCCTCCGGGATTTCATTGGCCTTTTTGTGTTCGTCTACCTGGATGACATTCTCATCTTCTCCAAATCCAGGGACGAGCACCGGGTCCATGTGAGGCGGGTCCTTCAAAGACTGTTGGAGAATCGGTTGTATGTGAAGGCCGAGAAATGCGAGTTCTACGCTAAGACAACATCCTTCCTCGGGTTCATCATCTCCCACGACCAGGTGCTTCCGGACCCAGTGAAGGTGAAGGCGGTGGTGGAATGGCCCACACCTGCATCAAGAAAACAGGTGCAGCAATTCATCGGGTTTGCAAATTTCTACCGCCGCTTTGTCCCTAACTTTGGCACCATCGTCGGCCCGTTGACCCGCCTCATGTCCCCTAAGGTCCCGTTCCGGTGGACCGAAGAGGCCGCGGCTGCTTTTCAGGTGCTGAAGGCGGAGTTCTCCTCCTCCCGGGTCCTTAGCCAAGTCAACCCTGCGCTGCAGTGCATCGTGGAAGTGGACGCTTCGGACACAGGAGTGGGGGCGGTTCTATCCCAGCGGTCGCCAGAAGATGGAGTCAAACGGCCCTGCGCCTTCTTCTCCCGGCGCTTGTCCCCGGTGGAACGGAATTATGACGTGGGGGACAGACAGCTCCTTGCCATCAAGCTCACGCTGCAGGAGTGGCGCCACTGGCTAGAGGGGGCGGACCTGCCGTTCGTGGTCCTGACGGACCACAAGAACTTGGAGTACCTGAGATCTGCCAAGCGTCTGAACGCCCGCCAGGCACGTTGGTCCTTGTTCTTTGCCAGGTTCCGATTCAACATCACCTTCAGGCCTGGCTCCAAGAACGGCCTGCCCGACGCCCTCTCTAGGCAATTCGCCCCTGAGGAGTCGGAGGACATGGTCCACACCATCCTACCCAGGTCGTGCGTCGTGGGAGCCGTCACCTGGGACATTGAAAGCAAGATCCGGAAGGCGCAGGAAGTGGAACCTGACCCTGGCGGCGGACCGGAGGGGAGGCTCTTCGTGCCATCCACGGTTCGGGGGGAGGTCATCCACTGGTTGCACACATCCAAGCTCACCTGCCACCCTGGCTCCTCCCGGATGATTGACCTCCTCCAGCGGTCCTTCTGGTGGCCGGGCCTGCGGAGGGACGCTGCCCGCTACGTCCGGGCCTGCCCAGTGTGTGCCACCAGCAAATCAGGTAATGCCCCTCCAGCGGGTTTGCTCCAGCCTCTGCCCGTCCCTGGCAGGCCCTGGTCGCATATCGCCCTGGATTTCGTCACCGGACTCCCAGTCTCAAACACCTTCGACACCGTCCTGACCATCGTGGACCGCTTCTCCAAGGCGGCACACTTCGTCCCCCTACGAGGTCTCCCAACTGCCCTGTAGACGGCGGACCTCCTAATCCAGCACGTGGTCAGGCTGCATGGGATTCCGGTGGACGTGGTCTCAGACCGGGGGCCCCAATTTTCTTCAGAGGTTTGGAGGTCGTTCTGCAATGCCCTGGGAGCCAAGGTGAGCCTCTCCTCCGGCCATCACCCCCAAACCAACGGGCAGTGTGAGCGGACCAACCAGGAGCTGGAGGCTGTGCTCCGCTGCGTCACGGCGTCAAAACCAACGTCCTGGAGTAACCACCTCACCTGGGTTGAATACGCCCACAACACCGCTCGCTCTTCTGCTACAGGGATGTCCCCCTTTAAGGCGTCCCTGGGTTACGACCCCCCGCTGTTCCCGGCGCAGGAGAGTGAGGTAACTGTCCCCTCAGTACGGGCGCATCTCAGGCAGTTCCGCTCCATCTGGGCGTCAGCGCGCAGTGCGCTTTTACGCACGGCGGAGCTTAACAGAGCCGTGGCGGACCGGCACAGAAGACCTGCCCCGACGTACAGAGTTGGTCAGCAAGTCTATGTGTCGACCCAGGACGTGATTTTAAAGGGCGAGAGAAGGAAGCTGGCACAGCGTTTTATGGGCCCATACCCCATCACCAGGATCATCAACCCGGTGGCTGTGCGTGTAGCTATTCCCCCCTCCCTCTGCATCCACCCCACCTTCCACGTGTCCAAGGTGAAGCTGGCAGTCTCCGACCCCCTTTGCCCTCCTCCTGCTGCGCAACCCACGCCCCGGATGATTGATGGCCATCCTGCCTGGCCTGTCTCCTCCATCCTGGACTCCCGGCGCCGGGGTCATGGGTTGCAGTACTTGATGGACTGGGAGGGCTATGGGCCTGAACATCGGCAGTGGGTACCCTCGTCGTTTGTGTTAGACCCATCGCTCATTGCTGAATTCCACCGAGCGCACCCAGAGAAACCATCGCCAGGAGGCGCTGCTAGAGGGGGGAGTACTGTCACGCCGCGCCGCTCATCAGCGGCGCCAGCTGCACGCACACCTGCACATCATCAGCGGCGAGGGATTTAAGCCGCCTCGCCCTGGGCTTCGGCCTGAAGCCGTCAGACTTCACTACGGATTGCTGTGAGTTCCCTCTCATACTCAGCAAGCATAGCGGTAAGAAGTCCTTACCTTTTCTTCTCCAAGTCTGCTCCCCTGTGCACAGGTGGATTTCCCGGCGGCGGACTATTCCTCCCCATCGCCTATTCCTCGCTGCTGCACCGGGCTCTCCAGGTGGCTGTCTACCGGACCTCGTTCCTTGCTGTGCCAGTCATCTGCCCTTTCCAAGTAAGCTCCTCTCCTACTTGCATATCTCCTGTGTTGGTGTGTGCCCGTCACCCTTCTCCCTGTGCTTCTCCCATAGGGTTGTCCGGCTGTACGGTCTCCTGCCTCTGTGCCCGAAGCAGACGCCACCACCAACACATTCACATCTCGCAGACACTCATTCATACACCCTTGTTGTCAATAAAGCTATTTGAGCTACTCTGAGCCTGTGTGTGTGTCTCCTGAGCCGTGCATTATGTCAAAGGTGGGTGTGGGATTACATCAGGGATCAGCTTTGAGCCCCTTCTTGTTTGCTACAGTGATGGACAAGCTGACAGACGAGGTCAGGCAGGAGTCTCCGTGAGATGCTGGCCTGTCAACCTGCTGTTAACCTGCTGTCAGCTCCTGTCAGTTGGTGGATTTCTGTGTTTTGGTGTTCGGTTTTTGACTACTGTTCTGGCTTCTGATAACTGAATTTGGATTACAGATTGGGAAAACAGGAGTGGAGTTGAGCGTCCCGCCACTCAGCTAGCTAAACAGCTGTGCAGTTAGCTGTTTCGTCAACATAAATCGTCCGGGCTCATGGGTCCTAAGAAAGCTCAGCAGGCTGAGGAGGTGGACGATATTAAAAGATCGCTCGACTTCTTGGCTGAAGAGGTTTCTGCTGTTAAGATGCAGCAAAAAAACATTCTACGCCTGCTCGAGGAGGTGAAAGTGCTGCGGATCCAGAACGCTGAGAAGGACAAGAGGCTGGTGTATCTGGAAAGCAGAGTGGCTGACCTGGAACAATACACTGTGGTGAACGACGTGATCATCACAGGGCTCCACATTAAACCCCGATCATATGCTCGAGCGGTGGCCGCGGACAGCAGAGGGGAACTCAGTGAGCTGGAAGCTGAATCCACTGAGCAACAGGTGGCGGCCTTCCTGCAGTCCAAAGGAATCCAGCTGGAGTGTAACACCACTGAGGCCTGCCACCCTGTGCCCAGGAAAAACAACACTGACAAACCAGCTGTCATCATGAGATTTGTCAACAGAAAACACAAGACTGTGCTGCTAAAACAAGGTAGGAAACTGAAAGGAATGAACATTTACATAAACGAGCACCTTACAAAAGAAAACGCAGGAATAGCCAGAAAAGAAAGATACCTGAGAAAGCAAAAAAAAAAGATTCAAAACATCTGGACAACAAACTGTAAAATATACATCAAATTAAATGGATCACCTGAAGAAGCCAAAGTTATTAACATCCGAAATATTATGGAACTGGACAAATATCAATGAACAGCATGAATTGGAGTCGACAGCAACAAGAGACAATTGTTGGACACTGAAGGATCACACTCATCTGCATCAGGACATATAACTACATGAAACAAAAGATCAACAAACAGGAACAACAGGAACTGAAAGTTTTTGAATATACGGATCACAACCCACAGGACGTAGAATATAACATAGACCCTGACAATAATTTATTTACCTCCATCAATAATAACTGTAGTTACTACATGGATGAACAGTGTAACACAATGGTCACATCTGATTTTAATATATCAGTGATCCACTTCAACAGCAGAAGTCTCTATGCCAACTTTAATAACATTAAACATTATTTACATCAGTTTAAAGAACCGTGGCAATATCAGAGACGTGGCTCAGTGAAGAAAAAGGAGTGGACTTTACAATGGATGGCTATGAATTATAATATATGAATAGAAAAGTGAAAAAAGGAGAAGGAGCTGCAATTTATGTTGACAAGAACTTGCAATACAAGGTTGTTGAAAATTTGTCAGTGACTGTGGATGATTTATTTGAATGTATTAGAATAGAAATCTGTTTGGACAATATGAAGAATACAGTAGTGAGCTGTGTATATAGAACACCTGGATCAAAGATTGACTTATTTAAGGACTGGATAGAAAAAATGTATGCAAAACTAACTCATGAAGTTATGGTCATCTGTGGGGATTTCAATATAGATCTTATGACCTCAAAACAACATAGTATAAGAGAAGAATTTATCAACACAATGTACAGTATGGGCTTACATCCAACAATCACCAGACCTAACAGAATCACGTCACACAGTGCCACACTAACAGATAACATATTCACAAATATTATGGAAAATAATATCATGAGTGGGCTTTCACTAAATGATATCAGTGACCACCTGCTGATTTTTGTTGTCTGTCAATGTGATTATAGAAAGAAAAAGTATACCAAAAATATCAAATATAAAAGAATAACAACTGAAGAATCTATGTATTTACTGGCAAAGGAATTATTAGTACAAGACTAGGAGATAATTTGTGACGAAAAAGATATAAATAAAGCATATGATGAATTTTTACAAATATTTCAATCATTGTGCAACAAAAACTGTCCTATAAAACAATACAGTGATGGACAACAAAACAAAAATATTCCTTGGGTCACCAAGGGGTTACTAAATGCATGTAAAAAGAATACATTATATAAACAATTTATTAAGTGTAGAACAGTAGAGGCCGAGATCAAATATAAAAGATATAAAAACAATCTAACTAATATAATGAGGACTTGTAAGAAAGAATACTACAACAGAATATTAGAGGATAATAAAATAACTTAAGAGGATTATGGCAAGTGCTAAATGGGATTATTAGTAACCGATCAAAGAATGCTAACACAACATAACAAAAATTATTTTTTTGTAAGTTGTCTGTTTTTTCAACTGATTTAAGACAATTTTGCACCGCTGAACCCAAAAATGACTTCCGTTTCTCTCGATCAGGCCAGGTTTTTATGCTAAGTTGTAAGCAGTTGTACAGTTGTACTGTAAATTGAATAGTAGACACTGATAAAGGTAAGTACATGTAAAATGAATGTTATGTCATCATTGTTCAAAATTCAGAGAATTTTAAGAAATAAAAAAGAATTTTGCATCATATAAAGCAAAAATACCGGTACATGTAAACAAAAACGTAAACAACATTTGGCCATAGTTCAAAAAGTTGACCTGATTGAGCAAAGCCAATGTAATTTTTGGATTCAGTACATCAAAATTGTCCTAAATCAGCTAAAAAAAAAAAAAAAACTTAGACAATAAATTTGGTGTTGACCAGTGTAATTATCCAGAATATTTTATTGAAAATGACAATTTAATAAATAATATGGAGGATGTGGTTAGTGGTTTTAATAAATTTTTTGTAAACCGTCCAGAATTGGCAAAAACAATAGTGACACAAGAAACCAATGATGGTGGGCCTGAAAATGAAATAGAAGATAAAAATCCAGACACAATCTTTTTGGGTGCAGCAACTGAAAAGGAAATTATCGAGACTGTAAGTAAATTTAAGAACAAAAAAATCAACTGACTGGAATGAAACTGACATGAGAATAGTGAAAAAAGTAATTGAAGGAATTGTTAAACCACTCACCCACATCTGTAACCTGTCATTTCAAACTGGTAAATTTCCAAACAAAATGAAAATAGCAAAAGTAATGCCACTGTACAAAACAGGAGACAGTCATCATTTCACATATTACAGGCCGGTGTCTTTAGTCTCACAATTCTCCATAATACTTGAAAAAATTTTCACTAGAAGACTGGATAATTTCATTGAAAAACACAACCTCCTTACAGACAGTCAGTATGGTTTTAGAGTGGACAAATCTACATTTTTGGCACTGATTGTGATTGAACTCATAGAAGAAATCATTAGTTGTATAGATTAAAAAAAGTTTGCTGTAGGAGTATTTATAGATTTAAAGAAAGCTTTTGACACCAATGATCACAGAATTCTACTGAGGAAATTGGAAAGGTATGAGATAAGAGGGGTCGGACTGCGTTAGGTGGAAAGTTACTTATGTAACAGACAACAATTTGTACAAATAGGTGAGCATAAATCACCCTTCATGGACATCACTTGCGGTGTGCCCCAGGGGTCAGTTTTGGGACCCAAACTCTTTATCTTATATATAATGCCTCCTGAGCCTCCTTAGCTCACTGAGTTATGTAGGCAATTCCTTGCAGGAGGGGACCGAGACTGCTCCCTTGGGGCAGTACACCTGGGAGGTGGTAACTGCGATGAACAGGCCTCCTGTTGGTCGCAGGCTAAGTTCCTGCAAGGGCCCGAGTTTTCCAGTGATATATCTAACTAACTACTACTAACTAACCTGCACTTATATAGCGCTTTTCTAGTCACAAAGACCACTCAAAGCGTTTTCATTAATACTAACCCTCTATTCTAAGGGCCTATAGGAAACAGATATCTAGGGACAATTTAGAACAGCCAATTAACCTAACATTCCTCCCCTACCATATATCTGGTAGGGGAGGAGCTGGAGCCCCCTGGAGGTGCACTGTGCTGGGCCCACCGGCGTGTGGACAAATCCCGACAGCCACCAACTCTGCCCCACTGCCTTGTGGGTAAGCCTCTTTAGGCAAGGCTAAGGGAGTCAACCCTGACAGAAAATCATGCTTCGGGAAGGACAGTCTCGGAAGCCTTGGACAGCATCTGCCCTAGGACCTTGGCCTATAACCAGGAACGTGGCACGTCACCACGCTGAGGCAGTCCCCAACCAATAACCGGGCTCTGGCATTGCGTTGCAGCTCGTCGGTGTTGCCAGTCGTCTTGGATCTCTTCTTGCCACTGGGCTTCAGCGCTGGCGGGTCAAGATGGTGGTGTCGGTGGATTGCGCAGCCCATCTTCATCTTCATCTTCATCTTCTACCGCTTTTCCGGAGGTCCGGGTTGCGGAGGCAGCAGTTCAAGCAGAGAAGCCCAGACTTCCCTCTCCCCAGCCACCTGCTCCAGCTCTTCAGAGGGGATACCAAGGCGTTCCCAGACTAGCTGGGAGACATAGTCTCTCCACCAAGTCCTGGGTCTGCCCCGGGGTCTCCTCCCAGTGGGACGTGCCTGAAACACCTCAAGTGGGAGACGTCCAGGAGGCATCCTAATCAGATGCCCATACCACCTCAACTGACTCCTTTCAATGTGGAGGAGCAGCGGTTCTACTCTGAGCCTCTCCCGGATGACTGAGCTCCTCACCCTATCTCTGAGGGTGAGTCCAGAGAGAGAGAGAGAGAGATTGCGCAGCCCCCTCGTCACCTTAATCCCTTCACCGTGCAGGATCCCTCTCTCCATTTCCTACCCTCTCTTTCAAAGTCCAGCGGCGACTGGTAGGCCGGCAACGTGGGCAGGCTTTTGGATGAAGCTGGAAGCCCCTAGCCTGCCTCCAGCATGTTTGGCGGTGCAGTCAAAATGGCCGTTGTGGTAGTAGATTGAAGCGGCACTCCCTTCGTGTCCTACCTTTATGACTGGGCAGTCCTCTCTAGGATTCACACTGCCCACCTCAATCTGAGGAAGGGCCTAGAAAAGGTGGCCCAAACATTGCCCGCTTCACCCCACCCTGAGTGGGTAGCTACGCCCACTAAGGCATCCCTTTTTGCAGTCAAAATTACAGAAAGTCTACAAAATTCAGAGCCCTGAAGGTCGCTACGTGGAATGTCCGGACCCTGTTGGATTCCAAGACCAACACCAATAGTGACCGCCCACGTCATCGTACCGCCCTCATTGAGTCTGAGCTCAGCAGTTATGACATCGACATCGCCGAGCTCAGCAAAGCACGTCTCCATAGTGAGGACTTGCTCCAAGAGGTTGGCGCGGGCTACATGTTCTTCTGGAGAGGCTTGCCAGAGGACTCCAATAGGATGCATGGCGTGGGCTTTGCCATTAAATCCTCCCTTCTCCGTCAGTGTCCCGAGTCCCCAACCAGTATCAGCAAGCGACTTATGACGCCGCGCATCCTGCTAGCCTCCAAAAGGTATGTAACCATCACCAGTGCCTATGCCCCCATGCTTCCCTCAGCAGACGACATGAAGGATGCTTTCTATGATGCGCTCACCCGCTGCATCAGTTCTGTCCCCCGTGCTGACAAGATCCTTCTGCTGGGTGACTTCAATGCGAGGGCTGGAAACAATTACGCCGTCTGGGGCAGTATCATCGGGAAGCATGGCGTCGGGAATGCCAATGAGAACAGCCTCTGCCTCCTCAATTTCTGCACGGAACATGACCTCATCATCACTAACACCATGTTCCAGTTGCCTGACAAACTCAAGACCTCGTGGATGCATCCACGGTCAAAGCACTGGCACTTGATCAACTACGTCATCACCAGGAAACAAGATCGTCAAGACATCATCATCACCAGAGAACCTCAGGGGTGCCAAATGCTGGACTGACGACCGCCTAATTTGGTCCCTCCTGCGCATATGAGTACGTCCCCCAGTCCGCAAGTGTCCAGGTGCGAAACACATCAATTGCACCCCCTTTGCAGACCCACAGAAGCTGTCTGAGCTTCGCGGTGCTCTTGCTGCCACACTTGACGCCATTCCAGACAATCCTGATGACACTTCTCGCGAAGCTATCACTGAGGAGTGGAACTCCATCGTCCCTGCCCTCCTCGAGACCACCACTAGTGTGTTCAGTGTCTCCAGTCGAAAACACCAAGACTGGTTTGACAACAACGCTCATATGATCTGCGAGCTAATTAAGCAGAAGAACAATGCGCACCAAGTGGTGATCGGCAATCCATCCCGCCCCATCCTGCGTGAGAGGTTCTCATGCCTCCGTTCCACTGTCCAGGCAGTTCTTCGTCGAATGGAGAATGACTGGTGGCTGAAGAAGGCTACCAAAATCCAGGGCTTCACCGATGCGCATAATTTTCACCAGTTTTATGACACCATCAAGACCATCTATGGTCCACCCCGCAGCTCCAATGTGCCCCTCCATTCCTTTGATGGCTTCTCACTCATCAAAGACACTCAGGGCATCCTTGCACGATGGGTTGAACATCTCAGCGAGCTGCTCAACAGGATCATCCCATTTGATGCTACCTTCATAGAGGGTCTCCCTTCTCTTCCCCTGATGCTCAAGCTTGACAATTCTCCATCGTTTATCGAAGTCCATAAAGTCTGCAGAAGCCTCAAGAACAACAAGGCTTCTGGCCCGGAATGCTCTCCTGGGGGAGATATTCAAGTACGGAGGATACTGTGTGACACGTCGTCTCCACCGCTCTTTCAGCAAAGTCTGGCTCGTGGAGACCCTGCCCCTGCAGTGGAAAGATGCCAACATCGTTACAGTCTACAAAAGGAAAGGAGATAAAACAGCATGCTGCAACTACCGCGGCATCTCGCTTCTTGCAGTTGCTGGTAAGGTCCTTGCTCGTGTCCTCCTTGCCAGACTCCTTAATTCTGTTGCGGAAGTCATTCTCCCTGAATCCTTCCGGAAGGATCGTAGTACCACCAACATGATCTTCACTGCTTATCTTCTCCAGGAGAAGTGCAGGGAACAACACCTGGACCTCTTCATGGCCTTTGTCAATCTCACCAAGGCCTTTGACACCATGAACCGAGATCTTGTCTGGGTCATTCTAACCAAGTGTGGCTTTCCCCCCAAGTTCACCGCCATCCTGAGAGACTTCCACATGAATATGTTTGCACGTGCTGTAGCTGGAGGTGTGGTCTCTGAGCCCTTTGCGGTCAATGTAGGAGTCAAGCAAGAATGCGTCCTGGCACCCGTCATCTTTAACATCTACTTGGCAGCCATTACCTTCCTCTCTCGACACAGGCTCGACTTAGCCAACGGTATCTCTATTAGATACCGGTTAGATGGCAGCATGTTCAACCTCCCTAGGCTACTCGCTAAGACCAAGACCAGTACTACCACAGTATTTGATCTCTAGTATGCAGATGATGCTACCTTTCCTTCACTAACTGCGCAGGGTCTACAATGTATCCTTAACATCATGGATGCTTCGCATAGCAATGTCAGCCTAGTCATCAATGCACAAAAGACCGAGGTCCTTTACCAACCTTCATCAGGTGCGCCTTAGACCGAGCATAACTTCCTGGTTGGAGAAAAGCCCATCCTGAAAGTGGATCACTTCACTTACCTGGGCGGCATCCTGTCCTCCTCATGCTCGCTCAGTGATGAAATTCAGAGCCGCATCTGGCAGGCCACCTCGGCGTTTGGCAGGGTCAGTGCTAGGGTATTCCTGAATAGGAATCTCTCCCTGAGAACTAAGATTGCGGTTTACTCGGCTGTCTGCATCTCCATCCTGCTTTATGGCAGTGAGGCCTGGACCCTGTACAGGGCAGACGTCTGGAGCCTTGAGGTATTCCACATCAGATGTCTCCAGCGGATCCTTGGCGTCACGTGGAAGGACCAAGTACCACATGTCCAGATCCTGCAGAGAGTTAACCACTGTAGTATCGAGGCACTTGTGGTGCAACGCCAGCTTCGCTACGTCGGTCATGTCATTCGGATGCCGGGAAACCGCCTCCCCCACCAGATCCTCTACGGTGAGCTCACTGCCGGACAGCGCTCTCAAGGAGGGCAGAAGAAGTGATTCAAGGACCACCTCCATGCCGTCCTGAAGAAGTGCAATGTCCGACCTTCCGATCTGGAGACCGTTGCCACTTCCAGGACACTTTGGTGCACAACCTGCCCCCAGGCTGTCAACATTTTTGAAAGTGACCGTACCCGCGCCCATGAGGAGCGCCGCCAGTGCAGGCGCAAGCGTCAGGAGTGTCAACCTACCCCACCTGGTGATAACATTCCTTGCCCCACTTGTGGACGGAGGTGTGCCTCCGAATTCGGCCTTCGCTCCCATCTGCGAAGTGATAGGCGGTGCAACACCACTTCATAGTTTTTATCTTTACCCTAGGAGAGATGGATGTCATCATCGACCACCGATGGACTTCCATAACTAACTAACAATCTTATATATAAATGACATATGCCAAGTATCAAAAATTCAGAAATTTGTTTTGTTTGCGGATGACACAAATATCCTTTGCACTGGTGAGAATTTTCAGCAGGTTTTAGAGGTGGTCACAACAGAAATGAAAAGGTTAATGCAGTGGTTCAACAAAAATAAATGATCTCTAAATCTGAAAAAAAAAACAAAGATTATGTTGTTTGGAAATTATAAAATAAATCATGAAATAATGGTAATGATAGATGATACCAGAATTGAAATAGTACAGGAAAATAAGTTTCTGGGGATGACGCTAGACAATAAAATCTGCTGGAAACCTCATATTAGTCACATCTGGGCCAAGTTGGCAAAATGTTTAGGGATACTGGGAAAGATAAAACACATTTTGGACTATAAATCATTATTCTTACTGTACAATTAATTGTTTTCACCATATATTAACTACTGTGTAGAGGTCTGGGCAAACACCTACAAGACCAACCTACAGCCAATATGCACCTTACAAAAAAAAGCTATAAGGATAATAAGTAATGTAGGATATAGAGACCATACCAACTCGTTGTTTTTAAAGTCACGTGCCATAAAGTTCATGGATTTAGTTAAATTTAAGACAGCACAAGTAATGTACAAGGCCGTTAATAACACTGGTCAACACCAAATTTATTGTCTAAGTTTTTTTTTTAGCTGCTTTAGGACAATTTTGATGTGCTGAATCCAAAAATCACATTGGTTTTGCTCAATCAGGTCAACTTTTTGAACTATGGCCACATGTTTTTTTTTATGTTTTTGTTTACATGTATGGGTATTTTCGCTTTATATGATGCAACATTCTTTTTTATTTCTTGAAATTCTCTGAATTTTGAACAATGATGACGTAACATTCAATCTACATGTACTTACTTTTATCAATGTCTACTATTCAATTTATAGTACAACTGTACAACTGCTGTACAACTGCTTACAACTTAGCATAAAAACCTGATCCGATCGAGAGAAACAGATGTCATTTCAGATTCAGTGGTGCAAAATTGTCTTAAATCAGTTGAAAAAACACAGACAACTTACAAAAAAATTATTTTTGTTATGTTGTGTATTCAACTCCCAACTAATATACAAAAAATATTCAAAAAAAGAGACAATGATTATAATTTGAGAGGAGACTTAAACTTTACAAAACCTAAGGTACAAACAACAAAGTATGTGCCTATCTGTCTGTGGGGTGGATTTGTGGAACAGTCTGGAGCTGGAACTAAAACTATGTACAAACAGAAATCAATTCAAAAATAGGTATAAACATTATTTTCTAAAAGGATATATGTTAGAGGTGTAATATTAATATGTTAAAAGCACTAAACTCACTCTGGGATGCTATGGTATGGTAGGTGGGACAGTACTGCGTATATCTGTGTTTGGGGCTGGTTATAGATGTATGGACTGTATGTATGTAGGGATGGATGGGTGTCAATGTTGATATGTATAAAATATAGTTAATTGTCTTCTTGGGGTTCTTAATTGAGGTAATATGTATATATTTCACATGGGTTGTATTTAGGGAAAAGAGGAGTTGGAGAAAATAAGTGTTCACTTCTTCCTTCTCCCTTTTGAGCACTGTACACAGTCACTTTTATTGCACTTGTCATTTGTTTTGTTTTTGCGTTTTTGTTCAAAATAAAGTATCTATCTATCTATCTATCAATGTTTGCACACAACATTTTGAATGACAGTGTAATGACAATAGGGAGCAGGTGGAAGAGAACTTGGAGAGGTGGAGGTATGCACCAAGAGAAAAGGAATGAAAGTCAGTAGAAACAAGACAGAATACATGTGGGCAAGTGAGATGGAGGCAGGTGTAATGGTGAAGATAGAGGAAGATAGAGGTAATGAAGGTGAATGAGTTTATATAAATAGGGTCACCCATCCAAAACAATAGAAAATGCACAAGTGATTTGGACATGTGAAAAGATGGAATAGTGGATATATTAGACAAAGGATGTTCAACATGGAGCTGCCAGGCAGAAGGAAAAGAGGAACGCCATAGAGGAGATTCATTGATGTAGTGAAGGAGGACATGGAGAGAGGGTTGGTTTTACAGACGAAGATGTAAGGGATAGGGTGAGATTGTGGCAGATAATCGACTGTAGCAACCCCTAAAGGGAGCAGCTGAAAGAAGTAGGAGCTAATATTTATTTCCTGCAGATTACTCAGCCATTGAAGCATTTGCACTTTTCATAGCAGTAACATTTCCCACCATTTCTAGAAATAACTCATTGATACAGTATGTATGAATAGCATAAGAGATAAGAACAAAGGCCAGTTAAAAAAAAAGCTGCCAATTTGAGGAAAAAAAAAAACTCACAAACTAACAAGTAACTCACAATTCAAGCAAATTTTTAGCTGATACTTTCTTACTCTTGAGCCCATATCTCATGGACTGGCAAATGCTGAGGAACAAATGTTGCAATTGTTGGGGTTTCATCAGGATTTGTAAAAGGTTGCACAATAGTTCAGCAACAGTTTTTCTTGTCACAGAAACAGTTTTCCACCATAAAACCGTCCGTGAAACTGTTGTGCAACCTTTTACAAACCCTGACGAAACCTTAACGATCACAACGTTCCTCAGCATTCTCCACTCCGTGAGACACTACCCTTACTCATGTAAATATTTTAGGAACTCCTTTTACTTCTAGTTGAGCAATTGATGTCATAAGGTAATGCTACTTTTACTCAAGTAAACTTCTGGATAGTCCACCCACTTCTGCATATTTGTATTCGTAATTGGTGAACTGATGCGTCCCATTGGTCGATAGCCTCACTTCAAATAAAGCAGACATTATTTAAGGCTAAATCTATCCCTTTGCCCTTTTACCCATCATTAAGAATCAAACTTTATCAAGCTCTCTCCTAATCATAAAGGTACACCGAACTTTATATGTGTATTTTATATGACTCCTTTTCTTCAAAAATTTGATATTTTTACCATATAATGCATGCATTTTCAAAGGCAGCCTGCCCACATTTTTAGCTCAACCCCTTACTGTTTGTAATCAATCAGCTGAAAAAAATTTACATATAGGCAACACTCTAGGCTGGTGAATCTTCCTAATTACTGCTTTCCCATTGTTTCTGTAATGAATTCTGTTTATTAGCATCTACAAAGAAGCTCCATGCTGTCACAAGGCGCTGTGTAAAACCATTTAATAAACTGGTTCCAACAATTAGCGCAAGGTTGGTTTTACCCCTCACTAGAGGCTTCTGTTAGCAGCATCAATTTGGTGTAATTAATTGTGTGATTCTTCTTTTTCCACTTTTAGTGTTCCTTTCATTTGTGTTTCGCTGACTGTAGCAATGTAGAAAAGCCACAGAATAAGCCAAAAATATTTCAAAGTTACACATTTTACTGGACCAAAAATACAAATTCTTCTTCCTTGTGCTTATATATGTTTTATTGCTTTTGTTTCTTTAATGCTTTATAGTAATCCTCTGTTTCCAAGCTGAATCCTAAGGGTTAGACTGTAAACTGTATTTACATTCTCACCTCTTTCTTCTGGCTCTCTCCCAGAGTTCATCTTCAAAATGTAACACAATGCTTGATACATGATCCCAGGAGTCAAAGTCCTGTGAGGGAGAATTAAGACAAAAGGAGGGTGCAGTGGCAGAGATGGATCAATGGAAAACAGGGGCACAAAGGAGATGGGGGTTGGGGTTGTTATGGGGTTTGTAGGCCTGCTAATGGGGAAGGTCCGGAGGGAAACAGGGTTAATGTGATTTTTTTCCTTACAGTGGGAATTCTGATAGTGCCCCATTTCATCTCTATGGCAATAATTTATTTTAAATACACACAGACAATATTATGGCTGTCACATCGGGCAGATTAATAGGAAAAATAGGGATCGTCTCTTTAAAGGACCTCAGGTTGACATGCTCAATCAAGGCCTTTTGAAGGTGTGGATGGATGCCTGTACGTGTGCAGGCGTGTCAGAAGCATCACACAAGTCGACACTGGAAGGTTGCATCCCTCTTGCGCTGTTCATCCATCCAAGTGTTTCTGTGGCTCAAGCTACAGGAGGATCTGTTTGCATCAGCATTTGCTTGTCTTGCCTCAACACATTGTGGCGACAGGGCAATGCAAGTGCTGCGCAATGCACAGTGTAAACACATGTGGAAAGGAGGGGAAAAAACGTGTCAATAGACCGCAATCGTTCTCCCGGAGAACGAAGAAGGGATTGAGCGGGTGATGAAATCTGCAGTTCACTCCTGAAGCGCTCACATGACAAGTTTAATGCAAATGTAATCAAATGGGGGCTGAAGTCACCAATTTTTTGTCAACATCTGCACACGCGCTCACTGGAGGGAGAAAAAAATAAGGAAGAATCCAAGGAAGGTTTGGGGATTTTTTTTTTTGTTCCTCTCTTTAGATTCACTTTCAAGTTGTGAGCACCTACATAAAGAAGGTGCAAACTAATCAGACTTTTTTTTTTTTTTTTTTTTTTTGTTACTTTTTGTACCCATAGGTAGATTTGGTTTGCAGTCTGGTGACAAGCCACCGGCTGCCGGTCGCTGCGTGCGCGAGCGCCCTAAACCTACATGTTTTTGGTATGCGGGAGGAAACCGGAGAAATCCCGGAGTAAACCCACGCAACACGGGGAGAACATGCAAACTCCACACAGCTCACTGTTGGTCGGGGGCTGGGATCGAACCCACGATCTCACGATCCCTGCGATCCCCCGGCCGAGGGTAAACTGTGCTGCCACAGTGCTAAACCACTGCGCCACCGTGCAGCCCACGACTGGGCTGCACGGCTTTACTAAAATTAGACTTTACTAAAATTAGATGAAATGTTTTAGAAAATACACAGAATTTTTAAAATTGTGATCAAAAATTGGTATAATTCATTTAAAGAAAAAAAATTGTATTCATAATATTTTTACAATTTTTTTTTTTAAAAGAATACATCTTTTAAAAAGAATGTCCCAACAAAGTGTTTAGAAAGGTGCAGAATTAAAGCCTTTATATTCTTCAAAAAAAATAATATATTTATGAAAAGGGTCCAATGCAATCATAATATTTACATCTGAGCAGTTATCCGGTCCCTACATGACCACTGCAAGAGTGTGGTTCGTACTGCCAACACCCAGTCAAACTCATTTCCAGTGAGAGTTGGATTCTACCAGGGCTGCCCTTTGTCACGATCCTGTTCATAATTTTTCTAGGAACAGCCAAAGATCGGAGGGTGTCATGCTTGGTGACCACATGATCTCATATCTGCTGTTTGCAGATGATGTTGTCCTGTTGGCTTCTTTGACCAATGGCCTTCAAGCCTTGTTGCGACGGTTTGCTACTGAGTGTGAAGTGGCTGGGATGAGAATCAGCACCTCCAAGTCCTCTGAGTCCATGGTCCTCATCCAGAAAAAGGTGGATTGTCCTCTCCGGGTTGGGGACAAGTTCCTGCCCCACGTGGAGGAGTTTAAGCATCTCGGGGTCTTATTCACGAGTGAGGGGAGAATGGAGTGAGAGACTGACAGTAGATTGGAGCAGCATCTGCAGTGATGCGGACGTTGTACTGGTCTGTTCGGTGAAGAGGGAGCTAAGCTCTAAAGCAAAGCTATTGATTTACTGGTCAATCTACGTTCCTACCCTCACCTATGGTCATGAGCTTTGGGTAATGACCAAAAGAATGAGATTGCGGATACAAGTGGCTGAAATGAGCTTTCTCCGTAGGATTGCTGGACTCACTCTCAGAGATAGGGTGAGGAGCTCAGTCATCCGGGAGAGGCTCAGAGTAGAACAGCTGCTCCTCCACATCGAAAGGAGCCAGTTGAGGTGGTTTGGGCATCTGATCAGGATGCCTCCTGGATGCTTCCCACTTGAGGTGTTTCAGAGACCCTGGGGAAGACCCAGGACACACCGGACAGACTATGTGTCCCAGCTAGCCTAGGAACGTCTTGGTATCCTCTCTGAAGAGCTGGAGCAGGTGGTCGGGGAGAGGGAAGTCTGAGCTTCTCCGCTTGAGCTGCTGCCTCCATGATCCAGACTTCCGGAAAAGCAGTAGAAAATGGATGGATGGATGGATGGATGGACAGTTGGATGATGAGACTACGGTCACAACCAATAGCATAAGGTTGATGTCATGTTTCGTTGCCTCATATTAACTTTATACCACAAAAGACTCACAATCACCAAAGAACTGAGATTGTGGAATAGCCTGCACTGCATGCTGATGTTTGTCTCTATCAACCAGTTGGAGCAAGAGTAAGTATGACACCTACTGGCCAGGAGGTCAGAATGTTGTCTTTATCACCTTTAACGATCATCATTAATAGATTGCATTTATTGTTGTACACTTCATGGGTAGAACCTTAAGATGTGGTGCAACAGTACGCGTACAGACGTAATCGGTGTACATCTGACATGGTGGTAGCTGTTGTACATCAAGCCTTAACCCACCTAGAGGGCAAAGATGTGTATGTCAGGCTCCTCTTCCTGGACTTCAGCTTGGCCTTCAATACGATCATCCCAGAGACTCTAGTGAACAAGCTGGAACTGCTGGGACTCATACCATCACTGTGTAACTGGGTGAAGGACTTCCTTACCAACAGAATACAGACTGTATAGATCCACGGTCATTCCTCTTCACCACTCACCATCAACACCAGCTCTCCTCAGGGGTGTGTTCTCAGCCCCCTACTGTACACGCTGCTGCCACATGACTGCTCAGCCACACAACCGAGCTATCATATCATTAGGTATGTGGATGACATGGATGTGGTGGGACTAATCTCCCACAACGACAAGGTAATATACAGACCAGAGGTACATCTGGAGAGTTTGTGCAGAGATAACAACCTCTTCATAAATGTGGCGAAGACTAAAGAGTTAATTGTGGTTTTTACGAAGAACAGCCTTTCTCCTCCCCCACTTTACATCGTGGGTACAACAGTTGAGCTGGTGCCCAGCATTAAGTACCTGGGCCGCAGCTGGTTGACCAATACAGCCAGCATCCTGAAGAAGGCCCATTAACGCCTCTACTTTCTGATGAGACTTAAAGATATACTCCGTCGGCTCTAAAACCACCTCAAAATCCAATGTGTTTTGGCCAAAATAGTACAGTGGATATAAAAAGTCTCCACACCCCAGTTCAAATGCCAGGTTTTTGTGATGTAAAAGAACGAGACCAAGATAAATCATTTCAAAACTTTTTCCACCATTAATGTGACCTATAACATGTACAACCCAATTGAACGACAAACTGAAATCTTTTAAGGGGAAAAAAAATAAAATAAATAAAAATCTTAAAATAACCTGGTTGCATAAAGAGGCACACTCTTAAACGAATACTTTCTTGCAGCACCTTTGGCTTTTATTACAGCACCCAGTCTTTTTGGGTAGGAGTCTAGCAACGTAGCACATCTTGATGAGGCAATATTTGCCCACTCTTCTTTGCAAAACCCCTCCATATCTGTCAAATTGTGAGGGCATCTCCTGTGCAAACCCTGCTATGAACACTTCTGGCGGACAGGTAAGGAGGACTCTTAATGCAGGTAGTTCTGAAGCGTGACATGATTTATTAACAAAGAACACTAAGAACCAAACGTGCAGCATGGGGGCACGAAATAATGCAGACAGGAAAGTACTCAGGGAACAATAAACTTGGGATACACAGGGACCGGCAGGGAATATAGAGGACAACGCCACAAGAAAACAAATTCAGACTGACATATATATATATATATATAGGGAACAGATAATAGACTTAACATAAGACAGCTGGGATTAATTAGGAGCCAAATGATAACACACAGGGGACAGAAACAGACTATGGTGAAACAGGGAAACAACAAAGCAGTTTTCACAAGGGGGCTGACTAGAAATAAAGGATAAATAGAGCACCACTAAATAAATAACCAAAGAAGTCAAAAGTAACAAAAGGCATGGATATGGTTGGAAGCCAAGTACAGAACATGACACAGCCCTCTTCAGATCACTCCACAGATGTTCGATCGGATTCAGGTCTGGACTCTGGCTAGGCCATTCCAAAGCCTTAATCTTCTTCTGGTGAAGTCATTCTTTTGTTGATTTGGATGTGTGCTTTGGGTCATTGTCATGCTGAAAGATGAAGTTCCTCTTCATCTTCAGCTTTCTAGCAGAAGCCTGAAGGTTTTGTGTTAACACTGACTGGTATTTGGAACTGCCCATAATTCTCTCCACCTTGACTATGGCCCCAGTTCCAGCTGAAGAAAAACAGCCCCAAAGCATGATGCTGCCACCACCATGCTTCACTGTAGGTATGGTGTGCTTTTGATGATGAGCAATGTTTCACTTCCGCCCTCAAAAGAGAGCAGACACTTTTCTTACTGTCTGGCTCCCAGCTTGCTATCGTCTGTCTGCGTGTCTTTACTGCTGATTTATCCAACGAAATTATGGATTTAATAAGCTGGGCTTTGAACGCAATTGACACTGTTTTTTCAACGAGGAAATCTGGCCCGGGGGAGCCGATCTGTCCCGCAGGAACTGCTGCTGCGGGTTATTTAAAGGACACAAGCAATTGGAAACTCTTGTGCCTGTGTGATCTTTCTATTGAAGATATTGAAGATGTATATCTTTTCGGAGCAATGGTCATCGGAATTCTACTGATTGGATTTGGGATTGTTCTGGTGTACCGCAAATTGAAGAAGATGGATAGAGCTTATCAAAAAGCGGACCCGGCGAAGCTCACCCATCAAATTGACCAACTGGGCAGGACTCTGACAGCGGCCAATGGAAAACTGTACAGGAAAATGGATTACATCACGATCACGCTGAGAGCTGTCCACGAATCGATTTCAACGCCTGGCCATGAAGGAATTGGAGCACTGAATCCGTAAGAGAATAGAAAGTTTTTTCTCTGAAGTCAGTGCTATTCGACCTGTTTTTTTCGGCGCCCTCAGCACTCAGTCCTCCAGATAATCAACAGTATATTTGTTTTCATAACACTGGCGGGCAGCATCTGACTCTCAAGGACAGCTGGCTGGCAAAACTATTCCATCTGCCGTGCTCAAGGACACGTGCCTTTGCTTCAGACTGTAGTCATAACATCTGCTGAGGAAGAGACTATTGTTGTCCTCCAAACTGATTTGCCACTGATTGCACCCAACTCACACATACTGATCCACTATACTGACTGTTGAAGATATACACTCACTGCTCTCTTTGTGTCATTGTGTGGATTCTATTGTCTGCTAATTGTGCATTGAGAGTTTTTTTCTTGTAATCATAATATTGGTCATATATGAACTTTATTCTGATAAACAATGCTTTTTTCTCTCTCCTACTGTGTCCACCCCCCCTTCCCCCCACTGCTTTCTGTTCCCCTCCTGCTGACAGGCGCCTCCACGGCTCGCCGCGTCATTGAGAATGTCATTTATGACGTTTTCAGTGTCAAGTCAAATTCCTCGTATATTTACCTGTTATTTACTTGTAAATGTGCTTGGCAATAAACTTATTCTGATTCTGATTCTGATTCTGAGTGTTGTGTTAAAATATACCTTTTGAAATTATGACGAAATAGTTCAACCTTGGTTTCATTGGACTATAACACATTTTCCCACATGTGTTTGGGAGATTTCAAATGTGTTTTTGCAAAATGTAGCCGGGCTTGGATGTTTTTCTTTGTAATATGAGACTTCTGTCTTGCCACCCTACCCCATAGCCCAGACATATGAAGAAGACAGGAAAATGTTGTTGCATGTACTAAACAGCCAGAACTTGCCAGAAATTCCTGCAGCTCCTTCAGTGTTGCTGCCGACCTCTTGGCAGCCTCCCTGACCAGTTTTCTTCTCATCTTTTCATCAATTTTGGAGGGACGTGCAGTTCTTGGTAATGTCACTGTTGTGCCATATTTTCTCCACTTGATGATGACTGTCTTCATTGTGTTCCATGGTATACTTAATGCCTTGGAAATTCTTTTGTACCCTTCACCTGACTGATACCTTTGAACAATGAGGTCCCTCTGATGCAATGGAAGCTCTCTGCGTACTATGTCTTGTGACTACAATGTCAGGAAAAGCCTACTAGAACAGCTGAAGTGTATTTGGGGTTAATCAGAGGCACTTTAAACGGTGGCAGGTGTGTGCTGTCGCTCATTGAACATGAGTTGAATGCAATTGGTTAATTCTGAACACAGCAACTTCCTCAGTTATAAGAGGGTATGCATATTTATGCAACCAGGTTATTGTCAGTTTTTTATTTTTTTTTTAATTTTTTCCCCTTAAAAAAATTTCAGTTTGTTTTTCAATTGGGTTTTAGAGGTTATAAATCACATTAATGGGGGGAAATTTTGAAATGACTTATCTTGGTACCATTTTTTTACATCACAAAGACCTGGCATTTGAACAGGGTTGTGTTGACTTTTTATATCCACTGTATATTGTGGCTTTTTAATACACAAAAAACTTTGAATGCCTAAGAATGGCTTGGAAAGAGTTTTTATGTCTTTGTCTTACTTGCGTATGCGTGAATCTATGAATATTCTAATTAGCTCCACAGATTACTCCTGCCCACCAGTAGCTGGAAGAAGATGATGACATTGTACAAGGCTCCGAGAAGGTGATCTAACTTGAGGAATTACCATCATAGGTGAACCCACGGAAGAGTCACAGCTGGGCATGGCATGGAGGTTGGAACTTCCAACCTGAAAGGCTCCCCACCGGTCTCTGGTTTCCCACTCATTGCTGATTGCCTCGCTGGGGGCTGGTGAGCAGTTCACCTCGATCCGGTGCGCCAGCCGACTCGCCTCCAAGGCGCTCCTCGGCTTCCTTCCTTCGGAGCTGACCTCGCTTCGAGCTGCTCTGAGGCAAACTGTCGCCGGCCCTCAGTGAGGTGATCTGCAGTGAGTGAGTAACCAGGGATCGCTCCTTCGAGGGAAGAGGGAGGAGCTGAGGTGTGCTCAGTCAGTTCCTTCGAAGCGTTCTCCTCGGCTCACTCCGGGGAGAGGTGAGCCAGCTGGCGGGATGCACCGGCGGGTGTTCCCAGCAAGGTGAGGGGAGCCCTCCAGCCAGGCAGCAACTGCCTGTCTGCTCCACGGAGAGTGATCCTTCCGCAGGTTTACCTATGACAATACTCGCTCGGCCGTTGCGCCACACACATGAGGGCCATGTTTCCCAGCATGCAGGCTGCAAGCCCCTGTACTTTCTGGTATTTTAGCAGGGACACTGAGGTTTTTCCAAATAAAATTAATTATTGCTGTTGTATTTTAATGTCTGTGGGTAAGACATGTAATTTAAAAGAGGATTTTTTTGCTCACACAGGCAAAAACTGAATACATACGCAGTGCTGAAAAGTTCATAGTGGTCAAATCTGACCAAATGTTTATTTTTCAACATAGTCTCCCCTTTGGTCCACACACTTCTTCCATCAGTGTTGCAGTGCTTGGATCCCTGCCTGCAGTCGAAAAACAAACCATATTTGGTCAGATTTGACAACTATGAACTTTTCAGCCTATGAACTTTTAACCCCCCCACCGTATAATCTGCCATCTTAACCAACTTGTAAAAAGCTGAGCTCCTTGGCTCCTCCCTCTTCCCCCGAGAAAGCTTCTCACCCTATCTCTGAGGGTGAGGCCAGCAATCCTACGGAGAAAGCTCATTTCAGCCGCTTGTATCCGCAATCTAATTCTTTTGGTCATTACCCAAAGCTCGTGACCACAGGTGAGGGTAGGAACGTAGATTGACTGGAAAATCGACAGCTTTGCCTTAGAGCTCAGCAGCTTCTTCACCACAACAGACCAGTACAACGTCCGCATCACTGCAGATGCTGCTCCGATCTACTGTCATTCTCTCGCTCCATTCTCCCTTCACTCATGAATAAGACCTAAAGATACTTAAACTCCTCCACTTGGGGCAGGAGTCTGCTCCCAACCCGGAGAGGACAATGCACCTTTTTCTGGATGAAGCCAGCAGGACAACATCATCTGTAAACAACAGAGATGAGATCCTGTGGTCACCAAGCATGACACCCTCCATTCCCTGGCTGCGCCTAAAAATCCTGTCCATAAAAATTATGAACAGGATCGGTGACAAAGGGCAGCCCTGGCAGAGTCCAACTCTCACTGGGAATGAGTCCGATCGAGTGTTGGAAATACAAACCAAACTCTCACAATGGTAGTACAGAGACCGAATAGCTTGTAACAACAAGCCCGATACCCCATACTCCTGAAGCACCCCCCACAAAAAACCATGAGGGACATGGTCGAATGCCTTCTCCAAGTCCACAAAACACATGTAAACTGGTTGGGCAAACTCCCACAAACCCTCAAGGATTCTCGAGAGGGTAAAGAGCTGGTCCGATGTGCCACAGCCAGGACAAAAACCACATTGCTCCTCCTGAATCCGAGGTTTGACCAACAGCCGGACTCTCCTCTCCAGTACCTTGGCATAGACCTTCCCAGGGAGGCTGAGGAGTGTGATGCCTCTAATGTTGGAGCACACCCTCCAGTCCCCTTTTTTGAAGAGAGGAACCACCACCCTGGTTTGCCATGCCAAAGGCACTGCCCCCGACCTCCACGCAATGTTGCAGAGGCATGTCAACCATGACAGCCCTACAACATTCAGGGCCTTGAGGTACTCAGGGCGAATCTCGTCCACCCCCGGGGCCCAGCCACCAAAGAGATTTTTAACCACCTTGGCGACCTCAGCCCCTGTGATAGGCGAGTCATCCCCCTCGTCCACAAGCCCTGCTTCCTCTGTGGAAGTCATATCAGTGGGATTGAGGAGATCCTCCTTCCACCTCCTGACGGTATCCCCAGTCGAAGTCAGCAGCGCCCCATCTGCACCATACACAGTGTGAACAAGAAGCTGCTTCCCCCTCCTGAGCCGCCGGACAGTTTGCCAGAATCTCTTTGAGGCCAACCGAAAGTCTTGTTCCATGGCCTCACCGAACTCCTCCCATACCCGAGTTTTTGCTTCAGCAACCACCCGAGCTGCTCTCTGCTTGGCCTGCCGGTACACCTCAGCTGCTTCGGGAGTCCCACAAGCCAACCAAGTTTGATAGGACTCCTTCTTCAGCTTCATGGCCCCCTTCACCACTGGTGTCCACCACTTGGTTCAGGGATTGCCACCACGAGATGCCCTGACAACCTTGCGGCCGCAGCTCTGGGTCACTGCTTCACAATGGAGGTGGAGACCACGGCCTATTCAGACTCCATATCTCCAGACTCCCTCAGAATGTGGTTGAAGTTCTTCCGGAGGCGGGAGTTGAAGACCTCCCGGACAGGGGCCCCAGCCAGATGTTCCAAGCACACCCTCACTATATGTTTGTCTACCAGGTCTGAATGGCATCCTCCCCTGCCATTGGATCCAACTCACCACCAAGTAGTGATCAGTTGACAGCTCTGCACCTCTCTTTACCTGAGAGTCCAAGACATACGGTCGCAGGTCTGATGACAAGATAACAAAATCGATCATTGACCTGTGACCTAGGGTGTCCTGGTGCCAAGTGCACATATGGACACCCATATGCTTGAACATGGTGTTCGTTATGGACAAACTGTGGTTAACATAGAAGTTCAATAACTGAACACCACTGGGGTTCAGATCGGGCAGGCCGTTCCTCCCAATCACCCTCTTCCAGGTTTTACTGTCATTGCCCACGTGTGCATTGAAGTCCCCCAGTAGGACAATGGAGTCTCCAAGAGGAGCACTCTCCAGCACCCCAGTCAGAGACTCCAAAAAGGGTGGGTACTCTGAACCATCATTTGGTGCGTAGGCACAAATGATGGTCAGGACCCGTTTCCCAACCCGAAGGTGCAGGGAAACAACCCTTTCGTCCACCGGGGAAAACTCCAATATAGAGGCAGCAAGGTGGAGGGATACAAGAATACCAACCCCTGCCCATTGCTTCTCACCGAGGGCAACTCCAGAGTAGGCCAAGCTCCATCCCCTCTCCAGGAGACTGGTTCCGAAACCGGAGCTGTGTGTTGAGGTGAGGCCGACTATATCTAGCCAGTATCTCTCAACCTCATGCACCAGCTCAGTCTCCTTCCCTACCAGAGAGGTGACATTCCACGTCCCAAAAGCCAGTTTAGGAAGCTCGGGATCAGACTGCCAAGGTCTCCGCCTTTGACCGCCACCCGATCCACATAGCACCGGACCCCCATGAGCCCTCCTGCAGGCGGTGAGCCCTCTGGAGGGCGGACTCACATTACTCCTTCGGGCTGAGCCCGGCCGGGTCCCATGGGTGGAAACCCGGCCACCAGACGCTAGTCATCAAGCTCCTCACCCAGGCCTTGCTCCAAGGTGGGGCCCTGATAACCCCATATCGGGCGGGGTACACTGAATCCTTGTTCTAGTATTTATCATGAGAGTCTGTTGGATTGTTCTTAGTCTGACCTTTCACCCAGGACCAGTTTGTCTTTGGTGACCCTACCAGAGGCAAATTGCCCCGGACAACATAGCTCCGAGGATCACTGGGGCACACAAACCCACCACCACGATAAGGTGATGATCCATGAGGGGAGATTCAGTTCAATTCAACTTTATTTACATAGCCTCATTTCACAACAACAATCATCTCATAGCAATGAGATGCGAGGTGGAGAGTGTTCTGACCCAGTCTATTACAGTCTGGTATGGCAGCTGCTCTGCATTGGATAAGAAAGCATTGCAGCTGATTGTCGATACAGCCAGGAAGATCACAGGCTGTAGTTTTCCATCCATCAGTCACATTTACACCAGGAGCTGTAGAAGGAGGGCCTCTGGGATCATGATGGACCACACCCACCCTTCATCTGGACTCTTTGCCCCTCTGCCCTCTGGGAAAAGACTGTGTAGCATGAGGGCCAGAACCTTTCAGATGAGGTCCAGCCTTTTGCCTGAGGCTATCCGACTTATGAACACTTCATGAACATGTCTACTAGTATACACAGACTCTGTATATTGCTACTAAGTGCAATTACTTGTTTGAAGTGCAGTTTTTTTAATAGTAGTTTTTATTTATATTATTTTATTCTATTTATTTAGCATGTTCTTCCTGGGCCTTTAGTACCAATTTTGTTCTTTCATGTGTGAATGTTGGAATGACAAATAAAGCACCTTGAACCATGGAAGAGCAAAGAAAACCTTTTTTTCTTGTTTTCTTTCTGACTATATTTTTAAAGTTTTTGTTGTAGCTCTGCCTTTTTAAACCCATATAAGGACATACAAACAGTACAGTTGAATCATTTTCATAAGACTGATATAGTAATAGAGAAAACACAAGTATTGTGAAGTACAAAGTTCATTAACCAGAGCATCAACGACAGAGTTGCTCATTCTGCCCTGAATAATGAGCGGTGTGGTGGCGCAGTGGTTAGCACTGCACCAGCACAGCAGCTCACCCTTGGCCATGGGATCCCTGGTTCGATCCCAGCCCCTGACCAACAGTGATCTGTGTGGAGTTTGCATGTTCTCCCAGTATCTGCGTGGGTTTACTCAGGGATTTCTCCGGTTTCCTCCCACAGGCCAAAAACATGCAAGTTAGGTTAATTGGAGACTCTAAAGTGGCCCTAGGTGTGAATGTGTGTGTGAATGGTTAAGGGATAGCGCCGTACTGTGGCTGCTTCATCCATCCAGGTGGATGCCCTCAATTTCCCCTCTGGGGATCAATAAAGTATACAAAATCAAAAAAAAAATCAAAATAAATCACCTTGAGAGGTCTCAGATTTTCTGACTGTTGACCTTGAGTACAGCCTAGATACAGACCCACTTGAGGATCATTGTGCATGAGTTTGCAGAACATTAGGGCAATTGCCGAGGAGTAGCGATTTTCATGAAATCGTAAATGCCCAAATTTCCTGACCTTTGACAATGACCATGACTTTAAGCTCAACCTGGATCCAGACCTGCCTGAGGAACATTGTGAGTGAATTTGGTAAGCATTGGGACAATTACCTAGCAAGAGTAGTGATTCCCATGAAATATGGACAGACGAATGCGATATCATCGTATTACCTCCTTTTGGCTTGACTAGAATGAGCTAAAAATTACCATCTTACTATGCAGGCACAGATTATAACATGCTAAAAATGCAGACTGATTACAAATCTTCATGATAATTGTATGGTGTAATTTAATTTTGTATAAATTTTGTTATACAGATAATGATTTTCTTGCTATTTTGTATCCAATTAAAAAGACAACAGTGGTAACAGCTCGCCTACACAAACTTGTTTTTTTTTTTTTTATTGAAATGTGTAAAACCTTGAATTTGATTGTTTATTCTCCATAGACTTTCTCTCTTCTGCTGAATGGCAGATCTGTTAGAAAGTGTCACTGACAGGATTTCAGGGTTTTTATTTACTCTGCTGGTTTACTCACACTGTGTGTCTATCCGTGTGAAATGCAAATTGTACAGAGCGACAGTACTGGCTACTCTATTGTACGGTGCTGAAACTTGGACTGTCTACAGAGTGCAGGTGAAGAAACTCCACGCGTACATGATGAGACACCTTTGAGCCATAATGAACATCTCATGGAAAAACAAGATCACCAACATAGAAGTGTTGAAGCGAGCTGGTCTACCATCAATGGAGGACATGCTAATACAGATGAACCTGAGTTGGCTCAGACATGTTGAGAGGATGGACCACCAGCATCTCCCTTGGCAGTTACTCTACTCACAGTTATGCGAGGGCAAACACAATCAGGGTAGACCAAAGCTCAGATTTAAAGACACTGTAAAAAGAAACTTGAAGAAGTTGGACATAGACAGGAGTTCCTGTCTATGCAGGACGTGCACAGACAGTTCTCCAGACTGAACCCGCGCAAGGCCCCCGGTCCGGACGGCGTGTCTCCCTCCACCCTGAGACACTGTGCGAAAGAGCTGGCTCCTGTCTTCACAGACATTTTTAACACCTCCCTTAAGCTATGCCATATGCCGACCTGCCTCAAATCCTCCACCATCATCCCTGTCCCCAAGAAGCCACGGATCACTGGACTTAACGACTACAGACCTGTAGCGCTCACCTCTGGTAGTCATGAAGTCCTTTGAGCGCCTGGTCCTGCCCCACCTCAAGTCCATCACCACTCCCCTCCTGGACCCGCTGCAGTTTGCCTACCGTGCCAACAGGTCTGTGGACGACGCAGTCAACCTGGCCCTCCACTCCATCCTGCAGCACCTAGACTCCCCGGGAACCTATGTCAGGATCCTGTTTGTGGACTTCAGCTCTGCATTCAACACCATCCGCCCCGCTCTGCTCCAGGACAAGCTGTCCCTGCTCGGCGTGCCTGACTCCCTCTGCAGGTGGATCACCGACTTCCTGATGGACCGGAGGCAGCATGTGCGGCTGGGGAAGACTGTCTCAGACTCTGTCAGCATCAGCACCGGATCACCCCAGGGCTGTGTACTTTCCCCCCTACTCTTCTCCCTTTATACCAACTCCTGCACCTCCAGCCACCAGTCTGTTAAGCTAATCAAGTTTGCGGACGACACCACCCTCATCGGGCTCATCTCCAACGGCGACGAGTCCGTCTACAGGAGAGAGGTGGCCCAGCTGGCGTCCTGGTGCAGCCACAACAACCTGCAGCTGAACGCTCTGAAGACAGTGGAGATGATTGTGGACTTCAGGAAAGTCACAACCCCTCTGCCCCCCCTCACCCTCACAGGCTCTCCCATCACCACTGCAGATTCCTTCCGCTTCTTGGGCACCACCATCACCTGGGACCTCGAATGGGAGCCGACCATCAGCTCCCTCATCAAAAAGGCCCAGCAGAGGATGTTCTTCCTGCGGCAGCTGAGGAAGCTCAAGCTTCCCACCAAGATGTTAGTGCAGTTCTACACAGCCATCATCGAGTCCATCCTCACCACCTCCATAACCGTGTGGTACGCAGGAGCCACTGCCAGGGACAGACTAAGGCTGCAGCGCGTCGTGCGCACTGCTGAGAAGGCGATCGGCTGCAAGCTCCCATCTCTTCAGGACCTGTACATCTCCAGGACCCGGAGGCGTGCAGGCCGGATCATAGCCGATCCTTCACACCCTGGTTACGTACTGTTTGCCCCCCTCCCCTCAGGTAGAAGACTTTGGTCCATTCAGACTAAAACCTCCCGGCACATGAACAGCTTCTTCCCCTCTGCCATCAGACTGCTGAACACTAAGTGACTTATTGACTCTCGTGCACTATGTACAGCAGCTCAACCAGACTCATGTCAATCATCACTGTTTCTGTTGCATTACCGACTGCACTATGTAGTACTCCACAATATCTGCTGCTCACTAATATATTTAAAAACTGCTTTGACTAGTATTACTCATTCTTATTCTACACTTATTGCATGTATAGTTTTTTTTATTTCTTTTATCTTATCATGTTTAATGTTGCAGCATTGCACCGAGACAAATTCCTAGTTTGTGTACTACATGAACAATGGCAATAAATCTGATTCTGATTCTGATTCTGTCAGTGGAAGGCAAAGGACAGAGCTGTGTGGAGGAATCTGATCAGACCTAAATGAAACAGTCATTGTCGCCCACAACAGACTGCTATGATGATGATGATGATGATGATGATGGTAGACACCTACTGTTTGTTTTTATGAGTAGAAACTTGCCCAACATGTCAGTAATTTTAAACTAACCCCCTATAAATGTTCACTTCCGCCCTTATACTGTACATCTAAATGAGAGATCATAAGTCAAAGTCACTTTGTTATATGAAGCATGATTAGGCAGAATATATCATTTCTAGTGGTGTTGGATGATTAAAAATTTTAATCGCGATTAATCTTTTGGAAAGTTGAGTTAATTGTGACTAATAATGTGTTAATCGTGGGGTTTTTTTCCATAAAGATACAATGTACCTTAAGTTGTAATTTTTCAAATTTGTCAGACTGTTATGAACATGGGAGTGGACAAATATGCTTGCTGTCTTCACCTGCAGGTTTATTAAAGCTCTCAACATACCCAGAATGACAAAAACTATCCAGAGTATTCTCCAAAAAATTCTCAAAAGTAGACTGCATGTGCAAACAATGGAATGCCAGGGCTCATTAACGTCACTGCAACACAACTCAGCATCCAACCAGTCAGCAGCCCCAAATGGAGCTTGCTCTTTCCCTCATAGCAAACATCCACAACTTTTAAGCAGATCAACACAAAACCATAGACCTTGTGTGTCATAACAGACACAATTTCCCTTTTAGCAGAAAAATTGCAAACAAAAACAACCAACTATCTCGTCCGTGATGACACCTCACCATGCTGCAAAAAATGGTGGGAGAGTGAATGGAATACTCCAATATGTAAAATCACATAAGAATTATCATATTCAGTCTGTGTTGTGCTGTTGCTTAGTTTGATTTTTTTGTCTCGTTTTGCCTTAGCTTTGTTCTGAATTGTAATCGCTCTTGTTTTGTTTTTTTCTTTTGAATTCTTGGATGGAATATGGGTGGGCAATATAAGCTGCGGCTTCAGCCATCACCCATTTTGGATAACTTATGTTGAACTGTATAATCAGAGGAGTTATTGTTTAATTTGACCTTGTTAGATTTTTTCCCCTTTGTTATACTATTCTGTTCCTTTCTTTTTAATCTTTACTTTTAATCTATCTGAAATAAAAGATTCATTGATTCATTCACAACCAGCTGGGTCTCCTCCGGTAATTGCCTTTCCCGCGCTTCGCCCAGGTGTTCCCAATCTGTCTTGCCAGCAATGCTTGTCCTTAAGAAGCCCTTTGCCAGTCAAGCATTGCTGGACTATTATATTGTCTGTCTGTTTCGTGCCACCGTTCACTGTGGTCTGCTCTCTGCACGTCCCGTCGTGTGAGTCTCGAAGTGAACCTTGTCATCTTTTTGTAAGTCTGCTTTGTTTTTGTACTGTTTGTCTTGTGGCCACTGTACACTGTGGTCTGCCCGCTCCACGCTTGTCGTTGTGTAGCTTTAGTGTACCCTGTACCGTTTTTGTATGTCTATATTTTGGAACTGTTTGCCCTTTTTGTTAATAAATGTGTTGTGGTGTAACCCTGCGTCTAAATCCATCCCTCTTCCTCACTCCTCGGTGCGCTGCGTAAAAGTGCACGGGGAGGGAGGTGACAATTTCCATGGCTGTAATCCAACTTGTTTGACTTCGCAATGTCTGCATGGCGCGCACAGTGTCTGTGGCCAGAGCGGCCTTAGTACGGAGAGCCACTTGGCCAAAAAGTACTGTTTGTGCTTTCTGCCATTAGCTGCTGTTAACGCACACATCACAAAATTTGTTGCCTTTAACGGGGGCAAACTGTTAATGGGTGATTAATGTGATAACGCCTACACCACTAATCATTTCATATGCATAGTATAGTGACTACTCTTTCTTCTACTAGAGTAATTAATGTCTTAAGATATAATGATACTTTTACTGGTTTTGCCCACGTTTTAATATGAGGGCTATGACACAGTGTGTAAATATTCTGGTCTATTATACACACTGAGCTAAAACCAAATAGCATGAACACTAATTACCAAATATTTTGGGGGGATAAAACAACAGAGACAGTATGCGATACTTATAACAAACACTGTAAGTGTATCGTGAGCGCAGCCCTGTGTGTGTTCACTGCTCCCTTGGGACTGGCTTTAATCAATGCCAATCACAAACAAATTAGCCTCGCCTTAATGCACCACCTCACTGGACTAACCTCTGACTACACAAGTTATTTCTCCCAGCCATGCACATCAACATCAGAGACATCCCACATGGAAACATTTCATGAGACCACCACCCCTCTAGGTATGGTAAAGTGTAGTTACAGTGTATATGTGTGCATCGTAAGAGGCTGCATAAGATACAGCCATTCATTTTACTGCATGCAGAAAAGACGAAAATAGCAAATGAAAAAATGATACATGGAAATTACTGTAATTTATAGGCATTATTGTGAAATGAATGAACATGAGACCTTACTCAAACACAAAACACCCTATATGGTCATTTTTATGGGTAATGTTTAAGATGTATTTGTACATTTTGACATTATGGAGCCTCAACTGGTCATGCAAACGGTAGCATAAAATAGTTGAGGGTAAGAGTTGCAATGTGCTTTAAATAGACCCTTGCAGTTTCCAACTTACCTAAAAATGTGTGTTTCGTGTGAAAATGGAAGTGCATTGTACAGTCGAAAGTAAGTCACAAACAAGGAAAAAGACAGCAGTTCTAACTGGAAAAGCACTCAGACAGCACATACTTCCACCAAGGCTCCTTCCAACCCTCCCTCCATCTATCCACACCTCCCTGCCTACATCCCTCCTTACACTTAAAGATAGGGCCTTGGTGGGGGTATGCGCTCATGGATCACCTCCAAAATTTAATGGATTCATCTGTAGTCCAAGGGCCACTTCTGGTGAAAATTTCATCAAAATCCATCCAGTAGTTTTTGGTAATCCTGCTAAACCATTGCTAGAAGATTGAGCGTTGGTGGAGGTATGCACTCGTGAAGCACCTCCGAAATTTAATTGGTTCATGTAAAGCCCAAGAGTGAAAGTGAAAATTTCATAAAAGTCTTCTAGTTGTTTTCAATTCAGTTCAATTCAATTCAAACAACTTTATTCATCCCTCAAGGGGCAATTGATTTAAAAAGCAATTTGTACATTGATGCACCAAGTTGTGCAAACACAATAGATAATACAGGGAGAAACTAAAAGTCACATCTAACCAACCATTAGCGAGAGTGCTATAATAAATAGCACTATAAAAAATACAACAATAAGATAAGTAGTTTTTAATAATCTTGCTAACACATTGTGAGAAGATAGAGCCTTGGCGGAGGTATGCGCTCTCGGATCATCACCAAAATCTAATGGACTCTGTAGTCGAAGGACCACCTCTGGTGAAAAGTTTATCAAAATCCATTCAGTAATTTTTGTGTAATCCTGCTAACAGACAAACAAACCTCCTTGGCTGAGGTAAAAAGAAAAGATGGGGATGTGAATATGGGAGTCCAGGGTGGAGGTGTAACTTTTAAACCCGTGCGCCTTCCTGTGGGGATATAAGTGGTTTTAAAACAGGGAAACACTTCAACATGGCACATATGGGAATCTTTAGAGAATGGGAACACAGTGGATTTTTACATACAGTACCTTACAAAAAAGCTTGTATGTATGCATTGTACCACATTTGATCCATACAGCTTACAGCAGCCTGTATGGGAGTATCTGTGCAGGAGATGTTTAAGCAGTTGAGAACAGGGATTACATGAATTTACAGTGGCTTACACAAGGACCACAGAAGAAACTAATTGCAGAGAGAATGGCAGCAGACACAATCGTGTGTCTGCTGCCATTGTCATGTATGCCCATGCTTTATGTTCATTTTTGTTCTCTGTGTCACCATGGGAAGAGACGCCGGGTCGGCGCTCGGACCATGCCCCTTCTCATCCCTGCCTCTCATTGGGCAGCGTCTCAGCAGGCTCCCAGCTGTCAGTGTTACGGGACGGCTGGGGCCAATTAATCCTCATCAGCTGGGGCGCTGCTAATGAGGATAAAAAGGAGCAGCCTCGATCACTCGGGGCTGCGACTTAAAGCACTACAGGCTGAAACCCCTACGTCCGGCGTCAGCCCTCTACTCCGCTTGCAGTATTCTTGTGAGAGTTCCCCACTGTGAGTATTCATGCCTTGGTATCCTTATGGCCGGTGCCAGCCCGTTACTCCTGTGCCGTACTACTCGTGAGTGTAACTCTGTATATGAATAGCTGTGCTTTCGGTCTGCAAGACCGTGTTCCTTATCCTGTGTTCCTTATCCCTTGTTCCTAACCCCTTATTTATAATAAAACATCTCAACTCACTGGCTCGCCCTTGGCTCTCATTGTGTGGCTCCCCAGAGCCACACGTAACAGTAAGTCGCAGCCAGACGAGTTGCCGGCGGCCGTGAGTTTGTGGACTTGTACCTTCCTGTCCGGGTGTCAGCGTTGTTAGCATGCCGTCTCCCAGGAGTCATGTCCGACGCCAGGGCGACGAGCTGAGGTCCATCCCGGGGGCTGTCGACAGGACGCTCTTCACCCTGCACGATGCCTCCAACTCGAGACGCTGGCATCTGGGCCATGCTGAGAATCTCCTGGATGGTCACCTTCGCTCTTCATTCCATCTCGAGGGCTGTGCCAGGATTGACGCCATAGCTGCACAGCGAGAGAAGCTCCGCGGGTTGGAAGGAAATCCCGGCAGGAAGACGAAGCGGATGAGATGTCGCCCCCCGCTTCAGGATCCCGTTCCTGCCTCCATTCCAGCCCGGGAGTTCGCGTCACCCAGAGGGATTCCCCCGTTCTGCACAACGTCACTCGGGATTCCCCCGACGGAGCTGCAGCTGACAGCTGTTAAAGTCCGGGACCGAGTGGCTGTTGCGAGCTCCGCTGTGCATCCATTTACCACCATCAGACATCTGGTGGCGGCGGTGAGATTGGTGGAGAGGAGTCCAGGGCTATGTAGCCTTCTCGAGTTCAACGCCTTCCTCGCCTCGGTCTCTGCTCAGGAGCGGCGATTGCTGGGTTCCCCCCTCGCTTCGTCCCCTGGGAATAGCCGTCATCACATTGCCAAGTCATCTCAGCATGAACCCCGTCCGGGTCCAGTTCCGGACTGTCGCCAGGACCTTTCCCCCCACGTAGCTGTCACCTCTTCGTCTCGTCAGCGTGGAGATTTCACAGCCTCGTTCCCTGAGCCTCGTTCCCCCGCTGTCACTCCAGGGCATTCGGGCTGGCTCATCCTGGCTGTCACCCCCTCCTCCTCGACGCGCTTCCCAACTGCTGTGTGTGCCTGGAATCCCGGCCTGGTGAGCCCTCTCCTGGAGACTACGCGAGCGGCCCCCAGACGACTTCCCAGGGGGTCGTCCGTTATCGCCCGGCAGGGAGAGGAAGAAGCAATGTCCACCACAGCAGGCGCTACCCAACCTCCAGGAGGCAGGCAAGTCCCAGTTTATTTACATCAGTTTAGTGATTTGCTCTGTTTTACTCCTGGAGGTGGAGTTCGGGATTCGCAGCTCCCTTAACTCCCACCACCTGCTGTAACCTGTGTCCTTAATCCTGCATCCTCTGTGTCTCTCTCTGCCGAGCGGTCCCCGGCCCCGGGTCAACGTCGTGGGACCAGGAGAGCGCCTGCGGTTCTGGTTCCGCAGCTGCATTGTGGACGGAGGAGGAAGACTGACTGCTACGTGGAGTCTGCGCCGATGACTTAGCATCCCCGAGTCTCCACGGAGGAGCGGTTCGGTCCAGCGGGACGAGATTCTTCTGCCTTAGCGCCATGTGGATCGTCGGCTTGGTTACCTGAGCTGGAGGAATCTCAAGCTGCGCTGACCATCGTGCTGGCTGCGGGGCCCGACGCAGCTGAATGGGAGCCTGACAATGACCTCCTGACGACGGATCCTGGATCTTCGCAGTCCTGGACGGCGTCAGAACCCGAGATCAGGCGAGTGCTCTCCTTTCTTTTCTCCCTTCATATCTTTGAGCACTTTAGCCTGTCTCTAGGGGGGATGAGCCGGGTGCAGCCGCCCGCTGCGTCCGAGCTCGTCTCGCCGGGTTCTGGCGCTGCCGGTGATCCTGATCCCAGTTCTGTTTTCATTCCTGAGCCTTCTTCCAGCGTCACCGGCGAGGAGTTGCCGTTCCTCGTGGTGCTGGAGGGTCCAGGTTCAACGTTGGAGGTCGGTTCTGGTGCGGTGCCGACCCAGTCGGGGTCCATCGTGGGTGCTGCTCCAGCGGTGTTCGACGTGGGTTCACCCGAGACCCAATCGGGGTCCGACGTGGGTGCTGCTCCAGCGGTGTCCAACGTGGGTTCGCCTAAGGCCCAATCGGGGTCCGACGTGGGTGCTGCACCAGTGTTGTCCAGGTCCGGTGAGGAGGTGGCCGTTTCCCTGCGGCCTGACGTTCGTCGCCCTCGTCATCGGCTCTCCCCTGAGCCTCTTCCACCGGGACCCGCCTTGACCCTTGGCCTGTCTCAACGGTCCTGGTGGTTGAGTGATGCGGGTCGGCTGCCCGACCCACAAGACTTCCAGTTCGGCAATCTGGTCCAACCCCCCGACGAACTGTGTTTGCTTCTGGGTGGCCTGGCTCGGCTACCGGTGGACTGGTTTCCTGAGACCTGGGTCTGGAGTTGGCCGTCCGAACATTTCCCTTTCCCCGGTTCGCCAACTGGACAATGGGCGGGGAGACCTCCGGAGCTATCCCGGCCATTTTGGACTCTGCCTGCCATATTCCTTGGGTGTCGCTTACCTTTTGTTGTTATTAAGGTCACTCGGATGTAATTTTTTTGTCCTTTTGGTGAATACATATTTATAGTGCTGTGTATTGTGTTTTTTACTGTCCGTACTCAGCATTTCTCTTCATTTTTGTCTTGTTCTTAGCTTTGTCTGTGCGTTATGGAGTTATGTGTTTTGTTCTCCTCTCAATCGTACTCCGTAATTGCCCATTTGTTCTCGTTGCCTTCACTCCTCTAGGTGACTCTATTTATATATATATATATACTGTATATATACTGTATATATATATATATATATATATATATATATATATATATATATATATATATATATATATGGCGCTGTGTATTGTGTTTTTTTTTTCCTTTATTATCCGTACTCAGCATTTTTCATCATTCTTGTCCTGTTCTTAGTCCTGTCTGTGCATTATGGAGTAGTGTGTTTGTTCCCTTTATCCATACTCTGTAATTGCTTTATTCATTCCTGTCACCCTTTTTTTGGTGGATTTTGTTTCTCTTCCTTTGCCCCGATCTGCTCGTCATTTGTGTATTTTTGAGTAGTGGGTTTTTATCTGTTCCCGTGCTCAGTATTTTCCCCATCTGTGCCCTGTTTTTTTTTGCCTTGTGCGATGTAGAGTATTGTATTTGGGTTTTTTTTTCTCTCTCTGCCCTGTTACTCTATATTGGTCCATTGGTTTTTTGTCTTTCCCTCTGCTTCTCTCCCTCCGGTCCTGCCTCCCTTCCGCCCACCCTAGGTGGGGTGGGGGGGGCTGGGATGTTCCTGGTCGTTCGGAGCCCGACCGTGAGGGGGAGGCTCTGTCACCATGGGATGAGACGCCGGGTCGACGCTCAGACCATGCCCCTTCTCATCCCTGCCTCTCATTGGGCAGCGTCTCAGCAGGCTCCCAGCTGTCAGTGTTACGGGATGGCTGGGGCCAATTAATCCTCATCAGCTGGGGCGCTGCTAATGAGGATAAAAAGGAGCAGCCTCGATCACTCGGGGCTGCGACTTAAAGCACTACAGGCTGAAACCCCTACGTCCGGCATCAGCCCTCTACTCCGCTTGCAGTATTCTTGTGAGAGTTCCCCGCTGTGAGTATTCATGCCTTGGTATCCTTATGTCCGGTGCCAGCTCGTTACTCCTGTGCCGTACTACTCGTGAGTGTAACCCTGTATATGAGTAGCTGTGCTTTCGGTCTGCAAGACCGTGTTCCTTATCCCGTGTTCCTTATCCCTTGTTCCTAACCCCTTATTTATAATAAAACATCTCAACTCACTGGCTCGCCCTTGGCTCTCATTGTGTGGCTCCCCAGAGCCACACGTAACACTCTGTGTTTTCCCCTGTTTTGGTTTATTATCATTACTTGCATTTTGTATTCCCCTGGGTACTCTGTTATTGTCTTCTGTGTTCCCCCGGTCTGTTGTGCCATCTCCTGTTTGTCTTTATTGTCATTATTGTGGTCTTTGTGTTTCCCTGCCCTTGTTTCTGTCCTATGTCTGGTTCTGGGTCTTGTGTGTTTGTTTGTTTATCTGTTGTTATCAATCCTTCCTGTGTTCTGTACCTATAGCTACTTTCCCTCATGTGTTGCTGTTTAACCCTGATTGTCCCCCACCTGTCTTGCATTCAAATGATTGTTAGTTCCCCTATATTTGTCAGTTGTTGTCTCTGTGTCCTCGTGGCGTCATACCAGGCACTTCCCTCCGGCTCCTGTGTTCCTAGTTTGTGTTCATTATTAGTGAGTTTAGCCTCCCAGGGTGCTGTTTGTGTTTCAGCCCCTGTGCTGCCATTATTTTGTATTTTAAAGACCAGCTGCAATGGCTTAAACTCCCTCTGAAATGTAATATTTATGCCTCAAAATTTTGCATGTCAATGTTTTAGCAAAAAAAACAACTTAGATCAGCCTTAAAAGTCCTGTTTAGAAACGCCATTCCTAGTGCTCATTAGAATAGAATAGAACAGAATAGAATAGAACAGAATAGTCTTTATTGTCATTGTACAGTTGTACAGCACAACGGAATTGTGGGTGCTCCACCAGGTTACTGCACAATAAAGTGAGAAGAATTTGAAAATAAAACAGTTATAGGGCACACAGTTAACCATCTGACTGAAGTATAAATAAAATTTAAAAAAAAATAACAAATAGCCCTTTGGTATATGCACAGGTACAGTGGTGGCTTTGTGGGTGGAACTATGTATATAAGCGTGTGGAGTGCAGACGACATAATAGAGTAAAATGGCCCAAGGATTATGGAAAATATGTACAGTAGTGATTTCACGGATGGGTCAATATACATGAAAGTGAGGAGTGCAAGGACAGGTGAGTTATAGTGATAATTAAACGTCCTCAGTTCTGTGCATGTGAGCGTTCAGAGAGAGGGGGGTGGGGCCTCTGACTGTTTGCAGTTCGGATAGCCCAGGGGAAGAAACTGTTTGTCAGTCTGGAGGTGTGGGACCTGATCGATCTGAACCGTCATCCAGAGGGAAGCAGGTCGAACAGGTGGTGGACGGGATATGAGAGGTCTCCTGTGATAGCTTTCATCCTTCTGAGACAGGAGGCTCTGGAGATGTCTTCCAGGGAGGGCAGAGGGCTGCCGATAATTTTTTGGGTAGTGTTGATGACCCTCTGTACAGCCCTCCTGTTCTCAGCCGTAGATCCAGCATAGCACACTCCCAGACAGTAGGTGAGCATGCTCTCCACTAAGCAGCGATCGAAGGCCAGCAGCAGCTTCTGGTTGAGGTTGTGCTTCCTCAGGACATGAAGAAAGTGCAGCTACTGTTGGGCTTTCTTCACCAGGGTCTTTGTGTTGACAGTCCAGGAGAGGTCAGAGGAGATGTGGGTCAGAGTCAGTCATTAGCTATGCGCTTCTGGCTAGAGGGCGCCCACCTTCCCCCCTCTCTAGCATGGCAGCTCCTTCCTCATGTGTACCGGAGGCTCAGGTATTTGTCATGAGTGCTTAAGCCTGTGCCAGCAAAGAAGGATCCCCTGGTTCTGGCGCCTCTACCTCCATGCCGAGCTCCAACACCCACACCTTCTCGCTCCACTCCAGCCCTACAGCCACTCCCTGGGGTGGAGGAGAGCTCACTGTCAGCGCCAAGGCCTGAGCTGACAAGGAAGCGTTCCCTGGCTTCGGCGCCTCTCTGTTCATACTGAGCTCTGGCTTCTTCATGTCCTCACTGCTCTTCCGCTTCCACTTCAGCCCCGCAGAGTTTTTCAGCCCCAGAGATTCTCCAACCTTGGCTCCCACGGCAGCTGCAGTGCCAGCTCTCACATCTGCTACACTAGTTCCCTTGTCTGCCGCTGCGCCTTAGACTGTCTCATCCGCTGTTCTGCCAGTGTCTCCAGAGGCAGTCATGTCTGCTCCTCCAGTGTCTTCAGGGGTCATCATCGCCTCACCAGCAGCAGAGTTACCAAGGTCCTCACCGGCAGTGGAGCAGGAGCTAAGACAAGGTATGTTTTTTAGTATTTTTTACATCCGTACTTAAAGAGTCTTGCCTTACTCCTGGCAGGGGAATCCAGTTGCAGCTCTTATCTGCTTCTGGCCTACCTCCGCCAATTCATCGGAGGAGTCCACTCCACCTGGTTCATCTGAGCAATCTATTCCACCTAGTTTGTCAGAGCAGTCCACTCCACCCAGTTCACTTGAGCAGTCCGCTCCACTTGGTTCGCCCAAGCAGTCCGCTTCACCTGGTTTGCCTGAGCAGTCCAGTCCACCATGGCTGTCCAAGCAGTCTTCTCTACCCTTGTCGCCATCTGAGCAGTCCACTCCACCTTCGCCACCCGAGGATGCAGCGTTTCAGCTGTTGTCACCCGAGCTCAGCACTCCTGCTACGCCTGATGTGCACACTATTGCTGTGCCATGCTCCTCCTTTTGGTGGCCTTTGGACTTTGATAGGCCTCCCAACGCATCGTGTTCTTCCATCCAGTGGCCCGAGGACTTTGGTAGGCCACCCGACACACTGTTTTGTCCCTTGGCCCTGTAGCCTGCTTCAGCCCACCTGGCCTATTGCCTCCACCACCATGCCTGGGCAGATAATCTTTGTATTTTGAAGGCATCTGGAATCCGACCTTGAGGTGGGGAAGAGGCTGTCATGTTCTGGGCATGATGACCATGCCCACACTTTATGTTCATTTTTATTCTCTATTTCCCCCTGTTTTGGTTTATTATTATTACTTGCATTATAAGATAAGGCAAGTCTTTATTAATCCCACAATGGGGAAATTCCAGGATTACAGCAGCAAAGGGATAGCAGCACTTCGAGCAATAGTAAATAAGATAATAAATAAGATAATAAGATAAGAACTGGTTAGGAAAAGCAATAAATGTATATATACACAGTACATACACAGTGCAGGAGCATTGCAGCTAGATGCTATAGACAGCGTTACGGTTTGTTAAATTACCCTGTAGAATATGAATATGCACCCAGACAGTATATTTTGCATTTTAGTCAACAGTGTTGTTGCGACCCTCAATAATGATTGTTATTGTCCTAGTTGTGTATTGGAGGAGACGATCTCTATTATGCAGAGATGTTAAGTGTAGTACATTTAATACGACCTCTACAGGCAGCCCTGGTTAGGTTATAAAATCTAACAGCTGTAGGTAGGAAGGACCTGTGAAACCTCTCCGTTGTGCACCTAGGATGGCACAGCCTATTGCTAAATGAGCTCCTCAATGCGTTCAGCGTGTGCCGCATGGGGTGGGCCTCAGACTTTAACAGAGATGACAGCTTAGCCACCATCCTCCTCTCTCCTATCTCCTCCACTGGGTCGACACATTACCCCAGGACAGAGCTAGTTTTTTTGATGACCCTGTTCAGTCTCTTCTGGTCAGCTGCTGTGATGCCACTGTCCCAGCAGACCATTGCAAATGTGATGGCTGGTGCCACCACCAAATCATAGAAGGTCTTCAAGAGTGCCTCCTGTACTCCAAAAGACCTGAGTCTCCTCAGGAGGAACAGCCCGCCACTGCCCCTTCTTGTAGAGCGTGATGGTGTTGTATGACCAGTCCAGTTTATTGTTCAGATGAACACCCAGGAACTTGTAAGATGTCACCATCTCAGTGTCTGTTCCCTGGATGTTTACCAGTGCTGTGGGGGGTTGTCCTTGCCTGTATTCCTTCTGTATTCCCCTGGGTACTCTGTTATTGTCTTTTGTGTTCCCCCGTCTGTTGTGTCATCCCCTGTTTACCTTTATTGTCATTATTGTGGCCTTTGTGTTTCCTTGCTCTTGTTTTTGTCCTTTGTCTGGTTCTGGGTCTTGTGTGTATATTTGTTTACTTTTTGTTGGTAGTCCCTTGTGTGTTCTGTACCTATAGCCAGTTTCCCTCATGTGTTACTGTTTAGCCCTGATTGTCTCCCACCTATCTTGCATTCTAGTGATTTTTAGTTCCCCTGTACAGTATTTGTCAGTCGTTCTCTGTGTCCTTGTGGTGTCACACCAGATATTTCTCTCTTGCTCCTGTGGTCCTAGTCTGTGTTCATTTTTAGTGAGTTTAGCCTTCCATGGCTCTTTTTAGGCCCCTTTCCATTAGTACCTACTCAGCCTGACTCGTCTCGCCGCTACTCAGCTCAACATGGTGTGGTTAGTTTTCCATTACAACTGAGTACCACCTCAAAGTGGGTGGGTTCTTTACGGCAAGGCGGCCCAACACTCCCATCACATCATTTGTATGTGACACAAGCAAAACATAAGATGGAGGATATTGAGGCGATGCTGCTTGCTCTATATGGCTTTTTTTCAGAGTAAAGGCAAAAAAGGAGAGCCAGAGAAGGCTACAGTTGGTGAGATGAAACACTCTGGAAAAGTACTGGAGAGTTTAGGAAGCCATAGAGCAGTATAAAGCCAAAGACGTGAGGATACGAACTAGATCAAGTGAGGGTAAGCTAATGATTCCTAATGCTAGTTTGCTACAGTCATTAATAAGTCCCCTCTACTACACTGTAGTCATGGCAAATTATCGCTATTAGGTTTTAAAACATGTATGCTCTGTGTGTGTGTGTTTAGGATAGCTTTCTTGTGGCAAAATTATCGAGCATCCCAGTGGTGGGATGTCACGCTCCCGGCTTCACGAACGCACAATGGTTGCAGAACTTCAGAATTTAGCTTCCTGTACAACAAATTGCTCTGATCTGTGTGAAAATCATGGAAAGACTGTTGTGATGTCATGGGATGTACCTGCTCCAGCAGCACTCAAGCCTGTGGTGGTGTCATGGCAAAAAGTGATCAGCTGCCAAAAATTGATCTCCAAGTGCCATATTGTACTGTAGTTATGGGGTTATATTAGCCATAAAATACCGTAAAACGGGGCTATAAGGGACGGCGGGGTAATAAGGGACACTTTTTTTTTCGAATTTTCCTTAAATATAACGGCGACAAATTTCTTAAAACTAATATCTATCTACAGGAAAGACAATAACAACACAACTCAGCGTCCTGCTCAAAATAAAAAAAGCAGAATTACATTTAAAACATTTCCCAGAAAAGTGTCCCTTATTACCCCGCCGTCCCTTATAGCCCCGTTTTACGGTATATATTTCAACAGGTAAACAGTACTGAGTTAGGGATAATAAGATATATTTAACAATTATGATGCATTTTTAACCCCCAAAAACTTGATTTAGGATTAAAAGTAATTAAAATAATGCAGTCACAAGGTTACATAGAGAAATAATAATAATAATAATAATAATAATAATAATAATAATAATAATAATAATGCGATGGACTGGCGATCCGTCCAGGGTGTACCCTGACTGTCGCCCAAAGATGCTGGGATAGGCTCCAGCCCGCCCCCCCGCCCCCCGCGACCCAAAAGGATTAAGCGGTAGAAGATGGATGGATAATAATAATAATAATAATAATAAATGGATTTACTGGATATATACATGTAGATACTGTATAAATAAATGCTCTCTCCATCAACAATGTCATGTACTCATTTAGTATTGCACTAGGAATTTTAACAATAAATTTTTGTACCTTTTGCAGATTTGTCTCCACTTTTGTTTGTTTTATTTGTGAAGGTTACCAAGTGACATAAATTAAATGCTTAAAGATTGGAAAAGCTATCTAAATAATCCAACGGTTTGAGAAATCACTTTTGGTTTGGTGTAAGTCTGTCAACAGAGTTATGAACCATAAAGCAGTTTGTGTTAAAATATGTTAAATCCCATTTAACCCTAATCCATTATTAGGAAATACAGATGCTAATATGGCACAGAATTTCTCAATATACCGGTACTATCACTAAAGTGTGCAGTGTCTTCTGCACTGGAACATCCAACAATACAGTCTTCAGTCAATAAAATAATTGTTTTTGGTTACTTTTTCTTAAAAATGATCCATTATTTTCAGCGTCACTGATAAATGATGGATTTGTACTGTTGACTCTTTTCCCACCGGTGTCTTAACAGACAAAATAGAAAATGATGCAGACAAATCCATCCATCCATCCATCTTCTACCGCTTTTCCGGAGGTTCGGGTCGCAGAGGCAGCAGTTCAAGCAGAGAAGCCCAGACTTCCCTCTCCCCAGCCACCTGCTCCAGCTTTTCAGAGAGGATACCAAGACGTTCCCAGACCAGCTGGGACGACATAGTCTTTCCACCGAGTCCTGGGTCTGCCCTGGGGTCTCCTCCCAGTGGGACGTGTCTGAAACACCTCAAGTGGGAGGCGTCCAGGAGGCATCCTAATCAGATGCCCATACCACCTCAGCTGACTCCTTTCAATGTGGAGGAGCAGCGGTTCTACTCGGAGCCTCTCCCGGATGACTGAGCTCCTCATCCAATCTCTGAGGGTGAGTCCAGCAATCCTATGGAGAAAGCTCATTTCAGCCGCTTGTATCCGCGATCTTGTTCTTTCGGTCATTACCCAAAGCTCATGACCATAGGTGAGAGTAGGAACGTAGATTGACTGGTAAATTGACAGCTTTGCCTTAGAACTAAGCTCCCTCTTCACCACAACAGACCGGCTGCTCCAATCCATCTGTCAATCTCTCACTCCATTTTCCCCTCACTCGTGAACAAGACCCCAAGATACTTAAACTCCTCCACTTGGGGCAGGAGCCTGTCCCCAACCCAAAGAGGACAATCCACCTTTTTTCCGGCTGAGGACCATGGACTCGGACTTGGAGGTGCTGATTCTCATCCCAGCTGCTTCACACTCAGTGGCAAACCGTCCCAGCAAGAGCTGTAGGTCATTGCTGGATAAAGCCAACAGGACAACATCATCTGCAAACAACAAAGATGAGATCCTGTGGTCACCAAGCATGACACCTTCCGTTCCCTGGCTGCACCTAGAAATCCTGTCCATAAAAATTATGAACAGGATTGGTGACAAAGGGCAGCCCTGGCGGAGTCCAACTCTCACTGGGAATGAGTCCGACCGAGTGTTGGCAATACGAACCAAATTCTCACAATGGTTGTACAGAGACTGAATAGCTCGTAACAGCAAGCCCGATACCCCATACTCCCGAAGCACCCCCCACAAAAAACCACGAGGGACACGGTCAAATGCTTTCACCAAGTCCACAAAACGCATGTAAACTGGTTGGGCAAACTCCCACGAACCCTCAAAAATTCTCGAGAGGGTAAAGAGCTGGTCCGATGTGCCACGACCAGGACCAAAAGCCAGTTTAGAAAGCTTGGGATCAGTCCGCCAAGGTCTCCACCTTTGACCGCCACCTAATCCACATAGCACCGGACCCCCATGATCCCCCCTGCAGGTGGTGAGCCCACTGGAGGGCGGACCCATGTAACTCCTTCAGGCTGAGCCCGGCCAGGTCCCATGGGTGGAAACCCGGCCACCAGACGCTAGCCTTCGAGCCCCTCCCCCAGGCCTGGCTCCAGGGTGGGGCCCCGGTAGCCCCTTACCAGGCGGGGTACACTGAATCCTTGATATAGAATTTATCATGAGAGTCTGTTGGATCGTCCTTAGACTGGCCCTTCACCCAGGACCAGTTTGTCTTGGGTGACCCTATCAGAGGCAAATTGCCCCGGACAACATAGCTCCTGGGATCACTGGGGAACGCAAACTCCCCCACCACGATAAGGTGACGATCCATGAGGGGGTGATGCAGACACATAAGTCACTAAATTGTTATGTAGACACATAAGTCACTAAATTGTTTATTACAATCAGCAACAAAATCCAGATTATTTAGAATGTGCAAAATTCAAACTCTAAAGTGTAAAAAAACTTAGAATTTTCTGAATTTACTTACATTAATGGGTGTCATATTGGAGCCACTAATTTAGGCTCAGTGGGTTACATTTATGCAGGGCAGACCACCTACAGTCTACTGTCTTAAGATAAGATAAGCCTTTATTAGTCCCACAATGGGGAAATTCCAGGATTGCAACAGCACAGGGATAGCAACACTCCGAGCAATAATTAAGAAGATACGGAAGATATAAATAAGAGCAGTGGATATACGTACATACACATCAATATATAAATATATATACAAAGTGCGGAGCATTGTAGCGAGATGGAATAAACAGCATAACCGTCTACTTAGTTATCCTACATAGTATGAATATGTACCCATACATATTGTCACCCTCCGTAGCGACCGATACTGTCCTAGTTGTATATACTGGAGGGGATCATTGTGTAAGTCTATTGCGTCTTTTGCATTCAGTACTATTAGGTCGTCACATCTTGTTGCCTGCAGGAGATTTATAGACAGCCCTAGATGCTGATTGATGAGCACAGAGCTAAGAAGCAAAAAAGAAGGCCCACTTTTGCCTGACTTACTTCCAGTATGTGTGTACAGCTTTTTAGCCTATGCAAACTGTGTTCATGTTTTACAAAGGGTTGTTTTATGTCTGTGTTGAGTGCAATTACAGCATCCTATATGACATAACGCCCATTGTTATGGGCCAAATCAATCACCTATCATCATTGTCCACCCAAGTACAGGATGGAGAGAAATCACTTATTGGGTGGCAATGCAAGTGAGAACATGGACCTTTAAAATGAACCAGTACACCTCATGCAGAAACTTTGTTTATGCTTTTAAGAAAGATGATTTTTCACATAAATTGGGCTTTTTATCAGTATAATCTACTAACATGGAGTCCTACTCAATAGTTTTAACCCTTACCACGTGAAAACACAAATTTTTCCTTTAAAAAAGACATTCACTCTACTTTTTCCACATGCTGACACAGTTCTCAAAGATCTTAATGAAATGTCTGTGGCATGCATTGGTCAAAATGCCCCTGTTTACTGTAACACTATTTTGACCCATCTTTTGCAGCTTTCTTCAGAACGTCTCACTTCACTGCATGCCTCTTTCAATGCTCAGGAGCCCCAGATCACTCCATCCACCCTCTTTTGTCACATAAATCAGTTATTGATGCCATATTGCTAATGTTAGTTGGCCAGCTTCTAGCTCTGAAAATGAGCATAGTCTGAGCCAAATAATTAAAATTGTCTGAAGGAATTAATGAAATAAAGTCTGACCAAAGGGATGGGTGGTGAAACCCAACTGGTGATGTCCAAATGGGGATTTGAACTTGCAATCTCCTACACCAGAGTTTGGCATCCTATTTGTGTCACTAAGAGAGTTGACCCACTTGGCAAGCAAAGCAGGAATGCTTCTACTGATTCCATTACATATTCTTCCTCCAGATTTTGACATTGTCCAATTGTTAGAGGTGCATTTAAACTTTAGGGATGTCCACCTTCTTACTATGTCACCACCAGCAGTCCTACCAGCAATACCTGTTATGGTGGGGGCCAAGCACCACTTGTGAGACCGACACACTGGTGGCATCTGAGGAATAGGACCAACACGCCACCACAAAGTCCCACCAACCAGTGTAAAATCACGACCAAGGGGTCAGGCAGTGAAGCCCAACTGATGACGTCCAAATGGGGGTTTGACCTTGCACCCTCCCACACCAGAGCATGGCATCTGATTTGAGTCACCAAGACGGTCGACCCACTTGGCAAGCCAAATGCAAATGCTTTTATTGATTCTGTTACAAAAGCATTACTGGTGGACGGGAATGTATGGTTTCAGTGGTTGACTGGATATGATACGGTTGAGCGATTAACCATATAGAACTGAAAACCACCATTCAGGATGCAAGCCAACTTAATTTTGTTCATTTTGGGGTTTTTTTTGGTTTTCCCTTATCCCTGATGTGTGTGTGTGTGTGTGTGTGTGTGTGTGTGTGTGTGTGTGTGTGTGTGAATACAGAGTTTTTCATGTACTTCCCGCTTTAAGATTGGCCCATGGAGTTACGTGGGCAGGCATGTACCTCTGCACCCCGGAAGCAGCACACTTTTAGCACTGTTTGAAAGCAGTAAAACACTGTAGAAAAAGTAAAACGGCTTGTAATTAAAAGAAATGTGGTCTCTGTCAACAGTAGTATGTGATGATTGACTCTTTATTTCATCTGAAGATGACAAAAAAAAACGAGCGAATTGTATGGAAACTAACATGTAGATGCATGAAGCTAAGTTGCTGTTAGCCTCTGACTGCTACCTGCATCATCGCAAGTTTTTTTTTTTTTTTTTTTTCCCCGCCAGGATGGAAAATCATAATAGATGAGCTAAGGACACCATCACAAGTCATGTGACCCACACGGTATGTAAACACACTGACTTCAGCACTGATTAATGTTTGTGTGTGAAACGAGAATAGACCTGTTCTATTATGCTCTTTTACTACACACTGCAGTGACAGGATACCACTCATCTATCCATCTTCTTATGCTTAATCCTTTTCAGGTCGCGGGGAACCTGGAGCCTATCCCAGCATCTCTGGGCGAGAGGCAGGGTACACCCTGCCTTGTGTAATATTGCTTAATTATGAGCCTTGTAAGTGAACTATAAGGGAGAAGAAAGGAGGTTAAAAAACCTGAAAGGGTCAATAGATCGTGATGCTGATTTACAGTCATACTGCCCAGGCCTAGGATATGACCTGTCCCTAGAGTACAATAAACACAGACATAAACGTGAATGAGTGGATGGGAAGCTGCTGCAGCAGCTAAAGCTAGAAAATAATATCTAAAAAAACATGCATACATGGTCAGATGTTTGTAGATGACCAAGGATGTGGATAGAATTTATAGAAAATAGCAATCAAACCCAGCTGTAGTTAACATTAGGTGGCCTGTCTTGTCTGTCTCTCCTCGCAGAGGCGAGCTCTAATTCAGTTAGAGAGACTAGCACTAACTGCCTTACCATGCTAATACTTACAGTCCGATCTACAGACTATCGCACTGAAAATATAACAAAATAACTCAGAAGAATGCAAATATATTATACTGTAGACTAGATCTGTAGAACTGTAGATTAGTGAACCAGGTGGAAATGGGTGTCTAGCTGGATGACTGGAATTTAAAGAAAATGACAATAAATACCACATTCAGTCAGTTAACACCATATTAGTACTGTTAGCTCTGCAGCTAATGCCATGGGTGCAGATACTGTGGGTGGAGACTTGATTGATATCACAGCCAATAGCATGGTGATGGATTGTAACTGAAGACTTGATTAAGGCCTCATCAGAGTCCCTCCTCTTGGCAAAGTAAATCTGTTTTGGCACAGTAAGGGTGACAGATCTCTGTTCTGCTTACCTAGCATCCTGACATTACAAAGGGGGAAAAAAGAGTCCCTCCAAGTTTGCATTCTGTAGATTGTGTTGTGCTGTTCATACACAGCAATATTCAGAGTGGTTTTTGAGCCACTGCAGCTGCCGCTCAACAGCTGCATTTCACGCATGCACAGTGAAAATAATCTGCAGTTCGCATGCCCATACTGTCAACGGCAGCCAAGAGCCACCAAACTGATTTGAACAGCTGCAAACCAAACACAAAAGAAGAGCATAGTGATGGACATTTTAGATAGCGGAAGTGATGGAGGTACGTGAATACAATGACAATCAAGACAAACAGGAGCTTTTGCTGTTTAGTGGTTGAGGAAGAGAACAGACGGGCAAAAAGACGGACATATGTTCTCCAAGTTTTGTTGGATTGCTTAGTACTTTCCCCTGGCGGGAGTTTCTGAGCTAATGCACAGTTCACTGCTACAATTTGCATACTTGTATGTGCATTCACTTTTTTGAGGTTGCATGCGCTCGGTCAGCGCTCACCCTCTGCATAGGGTTTGCACACAAATGTGTCCACTGGCTGCACTCACTCGTGTACCAACATGTTTTTGCCACTATGATTTGGGCTTTATGTGTTAATAAGTTATGGAAATATTAGCCAGAAGTTATACATGCTTCTGCTCATTCTACAAAAATGTCAGATATAAATATCTCTAACTGAAGAGAAATTTTTAATATTTTTACTGTAATCATGACCCAAGAAAACATTTTAGAATGTTAATCTTTAAAGCCATCACTGAAAGAGGACCTACAGAAAAAGTTCCTGCAACCAGGAAGGCTGACCCAACACAACCTGCTAAATCCTGCAGCGACAAATTGTCTAATTGTGGCTCTATTTTCCCAGCAGATGCACCAACAAGGAGGCAGATCAGCTGGACCACTCTGTTTTCAGCCCTTTCACTACCACTGACGCTGTAATGAAGAGCTGCAAATGCAGAGCAGTAAGAGCGTTAAACATTCAGTCACACCCCTCAAATCTCATTAAATCTCATTGACTGCAGTGTTAACACATGCAGACACACACAGCCCGTTCATCACAGAACAGTGGAATTGACCACTACTATTTATCCAGCTAACACCATCACTCGGGACCAAATAACATTTTAAATCACAGTCATTTGACCAGCCCAGTCTCACTAAAAATGTAATTAATGAAGGTTTTCCACGCCTCAAAAAATGTGCAAATAAAAAAAAAAAAACGCACATGGATGTTTTACAAATGGAGTCCATGCCTTCACTGCACATGTGCAAATGCAAACAAGAAAAAAAAGCACTGTCCTCACCATGCATGAGCAGAACAACACTTGTTTTAGGCAGTCTTCCAACACTCATTCAGTTGGTGGGTGGGGGATGGCAGTTGGTTATTTGTGGTTTCAAGCAATGAGACCAATAAGCTATGAGTTTGAGTCTCATGCTGATCTGTGCATGACTCTTTTTTTGGTTTGTTTTTTTCTTAATTTGTTTTTCACTCCACTTCCCCATTGTGGGACTAATAAAGGCTTATCTTACCTTATCTTTACTTATCTTAACGGTTAAGGTTAGGTTTAGGTGTCATCGTCTCTTGTAGTGGTAAGGGTTAGGAAAAAATGTTTTGGTGAGGTGTCACTTCTGATGGTTATGGGGTTGCACGGTGGCGCAGTGGTTAGCACTGCGGCAGCACAGTTTACCCTCGGCCGGGGGATCGCGGGGATCATGAGATCGTGGGTTCGATCCCTGCCCCCGGCCAACAGTGATCTGTGTGGAGTTTGCATGTTCTCCCCGTGTCTGCGTGGGTTTACCCCGGGATTTCTCCGGTTTCCTCCCACATGCCAAAAACATGCAGGTTAGGTTAATTAGAGACTCTAAATTGGCCCTTTGTGTGAATGTGTGTGTGAATGGTTAAAAGGGATGGCGCCGTATTGTGGCTGCTTCATCCATCCAGGTGGTGGATGACCCTTAATTTCTGTAAAGCGTCTTTGAGTGTCTATGATAAAGCGCTATATAAATCTGATTGATTGATTGATATGGAGAATGAACGAAAAAAGAAAGAGAAAATGACATGTTTCTTATAGCTGTAAACGCCACCTATCCACTGCATGTAAAAAATGTTTTCTCCCTGTCTATGCACATTTTCTCAGAGTGAAAAAAAAACCATTTGTTTCTTTTTTGGTGACTGGACTGCATTTCAGGTTCAGGTTCAGGTTACTTTATTTGTACCGGTAGGTAGATTTGTTTTGCAGTCAGGTGGCATCCATATTTACAAACCACAATTACATTCAACATGAACACAAACACAGGCACACATGTAGCTGACTATAAACATGATAAAAGTACTCAAGGCTCCACCAATCAGGACATAAGACAAAGAGATAAGAGAAAAAAACAAACAAACAAACAAAAAAACAAGGAGATAAGAGAGAAGGGTCATATTAAAAAGTTAGACTAGTTAAAGAGGTTAAAAACTCAAAAGTCTAAAACCCAATAAAAGATTTAGAACCCAAATAAAAAAAACCTACAAAAATAAGTAAATATAAAATAAAATTAATAAATAGGTAACTAAATTATGTGCAATATATTGTTACATCTTGTTCAACTCTTTAACAGCAACAGGAACAAAGCTGTTTTTGTAGCGCTGGGTTTTACTTTTTGGGACAGCAAACCTCCGTCTGGAGGGAAGAAGCTGAAAGTGGCAGTGCAAAGGGTGGGAGTCATCATTTAAATCCATCCAACCGATGATCCTGAAGGACAAGCTGCTGCGCGCAGGGGTGGACCAGCACCTGTCATCATGGATCCTGGACTACCTCACGAACCGGCCTCAGTTTGTGAGAACCCGGGACTGTGTGTCCGACACAATCATCGGTAGCATGGGGGCCCCCCAGGGAACGGTGTTGGCTCCCTTCCTGTTCACTCTTTATACTGCGGACTTCTCACACAACACAACACACTGCCATCTACAGAAGTTCTCTGATGACTCTGCGATCGTTGGCCTCATCTCCAATGGAGATGAAGCTGAGTACAGAGGGCTTATCCAGGACTTTGTGGACTGGTGCCATCGGAACTGCCTCCAGATCAACGCGAGGAAAACTAAGGAGCTGGTGGTGGACTGCCGCAGGCAAGGACAACCCCTCACAGCACCAGTAAATATACAGGGAACAGACATCGAGATGGTAACATTCTACAAGTACCTGGGTGTTCATCTGAACAATAAACTAGACTGGTCACACAATACTGACGCACTCTACAAGAAGGGACAGCGCAGGCTGTTCCTACTGAGGAGACTCAGGTCTTTTGGTGTACAAGGGGCGCTGCTGAAGACATTCTATGACACGGTGGTGGCATCAGCCATCACTTTTGGAGTGGTCTGCTGGGGCAGTGGCATTACCGTAGCCGATAGGAAGAGACTGAACAAACTGATCAAGAAAGCTAGCTCTATCCTGGGGCAGCGCCTTGACCCGGTGGAGGAGATAAGAGAGAGAAGGACGGTGGCTAAACTGTCATCTCTGCTGGAGTCCGAGTTCCACCCTATGCAGGACATACTGAATGCACTGAGGAGCTCATTTAGCAGCAGACTACATCATCCCAGGTGCACAACCGAGAGGTTTCGCAGGTCCTTCCTACCAACGGCTGTCAGACTATACAACCTAAGCAGGGCTGCTCGCAGAGATAGCAAAAAGACGAAACAACCTAATAGTTTTGAATGCAAAAGATGCAATAGACTTACACAATGGTCCCCTCCGGCATACAACTAGGAAAATACCGGTCGCTATGGAGGGTGAGAATATGTATGGGCACATAATCATACCATGTAGGATAACTAAGTAGACAGTTGTGCTGTTTCATCCCATCTAGCAACAATGCTCTGCACTGTGTGTGTTTATATATTTACATATTTATTCCATCTAGCTACAATGCTCCGCACTGGGTGTGTTTATATTTATATATCTATATATTTATTCCATCTAGCTACAATGCTCCGCACTGTGTGTTTATATATCTACATATTATTCCATCTAGCTACAATGCTCCACACTGTGTGTTTATATATTTACATATTTATTCCACCTAGCTGCAATGCTCCGTACTGTGGGTGTTAATATATCTACATATTTATTCCATCTAGCTACAATGCTCCGCACTGTGTGTTTATATACTCATATATTTATTCCATCCAGCTACAATGCTCTGCACTGTGTGTCTGTGTATATATATATATATATATATATATACTGTATATATACAGTATATATATACTGTATATATATATATTAATATGTACATATGTATATTAGCTGCGCTTGCTTTTTTTTTGTTGTTTTTTTCTTGCCTTCTGATTGTTGCTCTGAGTGTTGCTATCCCTGTGCTGTTGCAATCCTGGAATTTCCCCATTGTGGGACTAATAAAGGCTTATCTTATCTTATCTTATCTTAAAATGGAGGTAGCAATCCTCTGTACTTGTCTGGTGTACAGGGATGTCAGGCTCAGCTGTGACTCACCAAGCAAAGGACTGGACCATCTAATTACCTGATCCAAGGATTTCCTCTGTTTCAGTTTTATCTGACCAAACCATGACACTAAAGAAAAGGATAAAACAGATTCAATAAAAGCCCGATAAAACATTGTCATTATGGTTGGGTCAATTTGGAAGCGTGCAAGTTTCCTTAAACAATGCAAATGTTGCTGACCCTTTTTGCACACCCTTTCACAGTTCTCTTCAAAGTTTAAATTACTATCAATAATCGTCCAAAGATATTTGTAGGATTGTACACATTCGGTGGTCTGGCCTTTTAGTACGGTGACTTTGTGCCTGGGAGTTTTCCTCCTAAAGTCAATAATCATTTCTTTAGTTTTTGTCGTATTGAGCTGCAGGTAGAAATCCTCACACCAGTGAACAAAATCATCAACTACTGGGCCATGGCCACTCTCACCATGCTGGAGGAGACTGACAACAACTGAATCATCAGCATACTTTATAATGTGTCTGTTGTCCTGTCTGCTCCGACACATGTTTGTGTACAGGATGAAGAGTAGTGGTAACAACACACACCCCTGCGGAGAGCCAGTAGAAGAACACTTTTGGTCAGACAATGTACCATTGACCCTTACTCTCTGTGTCCTGTTGTTTAAAAAATCCAGAATCCATCCCACCAGATTATTACTCAAATCAAATTGTTGCAGGAGCCTTTCAACTAAAATATCAGGTTGGATTGTATTAAAGGCGGAAGAAAAGTCCACAAATAAAAGCCTGGCGTGTGTCCCATTAAAATCCAGATGTTCAAAAAGTATGTTAAACAGAGTGACAGTGGCGTCCTCCACTCCTCTGTGAGGCCTATAGGCAAACTGCAAAGGATCCAATGCATGCTCAGTCTGCTTTAGGACCTCAAATCTGACCAGTTTTTCAAAAATTTTCATTAAAATTGAAGTCAAAGCAACTGGTCTAAAATCATTTACCATTTTAGGACAGATGGATTTTGGAACAGGGGCAACCACAGCATCTTTCCAGATCTTAGGCACATGTGTCTGTAAGGACTTATTGAAAATGTAGTGAAATACAGGACTCAGTTCATGTGCACAGGACTTTACCAAGCGCCCACATATATTATCAGGGCCCTGACTTTTGTTCACTTTTACAGCACAGAACACCCTTTTAACATCCTGCAACTCAATATTAAAGTGCTGATTGTCATTGAGTTTCTGTTTCAAACCTTGGGTTTCTGTGCTAAAATCAAAGGAGTCAAAACGACCATAAAACAATTAAGAGCATTAGCCAGCTCTGTGTCTGAATTAAAATCATCTAAAAACACACGATTACTGTGCTCTGTGCTCTGAAGGCCTGCAATACTTTTCATACTGGGCCAGGCTGAACCAAGTTTCTTTGTAGCCATCTTGCTTTCCAACTCTGATTTATAATTCTGTTTTGCTCTTAAAATTTCGGCCTTCAGCTCTTTTGTGGCAACCTGCAGTTCAGAAACAACCCCCTGTTTAAAGGCAAGTGCTTTCCTCTGTAAGCAGGATTTAACTGATTTTGTAACCCATGGCTTGTTGTTGGGATATATTTTGACACGTTTATGTGGAACGATCATGTTTCTGCAGAAAGCCATGTATGAGCATGTGACGTCCACTAAAGAGTCCAAATCATCTCCGCAGGACAGTGTGAACACCTCCCAGTCCGTACAGTTAAAGCATTCCTGGAGGCAGTGCACTGAATCCTCTGTCCACACGTTTATGTCTCTGGTCTTCGCCTTGTCTCTTCTGAGAGCAATTTTATATGTGGGCAGCACATGTGCCCCAGCACATGTGGGCAGCGACTTCACTTCCGCCCTCCCAAGAGAGTAGACGCTTTTTTCTTCTCTCCTGCTGACTTTTTCCTCCCCTCCTACTACTGGATCCCAGCTTGCTGTTGTCTGTCTGCGTCTAACTGCGACCGCCGAAAAGAAATTATGGAGTTAATAAGCTGGGCTTTGAACACAATTGACACTATTTTTTCAACAAGGAAAAGTGCTCCGGGGGAAGCTGTCTGCCCCGCTGGAATGGCTCCAGTGGGCTATTTATGTGACACAGGTAATTGGAAAATGCTGTGTCTCTCTAATCTCTCTATCGAAGATATTGAAGATTTGTTTATCTTCGTAATCTTGGTGATTGGGATAATTCTGATTGGGACGGGAATTGTCTTGGTTTACCGCAAATTGCTGAAGATGGATTCAACCTATCAAAATGCTGGCCAGGCGAGGTGCGTCCAACAAATTGAAAAACTGGAGAAGACCCTGTTAGCGACTACTGGAGAACTGTCTCGTAAGGTGGATTACATCATGGGTTCGCTCAGGTCTTACCACGACGAATTCAAAGCTGCGCAATGAAGGATTAATGTACTGAATCTACAGAAGAAATACAAGTCTTCTCTGTGATCAGTCCTATTTGGCATTATTATTCCCCATGAAAATTCCTCCTGGCTGTCTGCAGACTGTGTTTTTTCAAAATCATGAGCACAAGGCCTTGGACAGCCAGCTGCAGCGCCAGATAAGACTGGGCGCCAGACAGACAAAACATCTTCTGCCAAGGGTCCTTGGGTCTCTCTTATTATCATCAACACTGCTCAACACCGCACACACATTGATTCATGAACTGAATAAAGATATACTGTACACTGCTCTCTTGTGTCTTGTGAAATTCTGAGTGTAGCGAATGTATGTGCATGAGAGCTTTTTTTTTCCTTGAACTCTTAATATTGATTAAGTATGTAACCAGTATTTTGAATCAATGATTTTTTTGCTCCTTCCCATTGTATTATCTTTATGCTTCCTGTATCCTCCTGCTGATAGGCGCGTTTCAGATGCGCCGCGGCACGGAAATGCAGGTCATTACTGTGTCAAGTCAAATTCTCTCGTATGTTATCAGTGTTCTGTTAATGTACTTGGCAATAAATCCTTTTCTGATTCTGATTCTGATTCTGATTCAAATGTACACAGTTGTGATCTGAGGAGCCTAAAGGAGGAAGGGGAATAGATTTATAGGCCCTCTCTATGGATCCATAGCACAGGTCCAATGTCTTTTTTTGCCTGGTTGGGCAGGAGACATACTGATAAAAGTTTTTAAGTGTCTTCTTTAGAGACACGTGGTTAAAATCCCCAAGAATAAAATTTGGAGCCTCTGGGGAAATTGACTGCAACCGCTGTACCACATCAAAGACGGTGCTGGAGGCGGAGGCAGCATCCGCTCTGGGGTGAATGTACACAGTCGTTATAAAAAGTTGGGGGAACTCGCGGGGCAGATAAAAGGGGCGTAGTGACACGGACAGAAGCTCCACATCTGGTGTACAGATGCGCTCTCTGACCATGACAGATGTACAGTACTGTTTATTAATATATAAACATACGCTGTCCCCCTGACGTTTCCCCGTTACCTCTTCCTGCCGATCCAAGCCAAGTGGGGCTCCAAAGCCGTCAATCCACAGGTCCGCATCCCAGTCATGCGTCGTAAGCCACGTCTCTTTGTAAGCCATGACACAGCAGTTCTTGAAATCCTTCTGATATCTGCTATCTTCTGATCATATTATTACTTAAAGAGCATATCGCAGATATGCCAGACCTACAAATTAATATGTGGAAAAATTATTCAGTAAACACATTTTACAAAATATGGCTGTGGTCCACAACCGTTTTTGCCTCGTGGACCAGTAACACTTAAAAAAAAATTCACGACCCTGCGGGGGGCTTAATGAACAAAATACATCAGCGTACACAAACTGTGTGATTTTAAAAACTCACCTTAAGTGGGATCCCTGAACTTGTCAACATCAGTAGACTCGTCGACTTGGATGGACGGTGATTCGTTAACTCTCTCCAGCAATTACGCCTCAATGTCCTGCATTATTTCATCAATTCTCCTCATAGCGGTGGAAGCTGAAAGAGGAACATGAGGTTTTTTTTGGTTTTTTTTTTTTTTTTTTTTTTACCTGTATCTTCTCCTAAAAGTTCACAGCAAATGTCCTTAGCAGACATCAGGATCAACGCTTCACTGAAAGTGAGATACTTTTTAGCTATGGCAATGCAATTAGCCACCAAGTATGATGCTGTCAGTGCAACTCCATGTGTTGATGTAGTCACCTACAAGATTTGTTTCTGTCCTTGTTCAAAATGTTTTCATTCAGAGGACTCCAAAGGTTTGTCTTTCAGTGTGGGGTGCTTGGTTTTCACATGCTGAAGCAGTTTTGAAGGCTTCATTGACTCATTTGTTAGCTTGTCGCCACATATGCAGAGTGGATTTGGAGCATGGGCATCACCTGTGCTGATAAAATTACACTACCGTTCAAAAGTTTGGGGTCACTTAGAAATGTCCTTATTTTTGAAAGAAAAGCACTGTTTTTTTCAATGAAGATAACGTTAAACTAATCAGAAATACACTCTAATATCTAATATACATTGCTAATGTGATAAATGACTATTCTAGCTGCAAATGTCTGGTTTTTGGTGCAATATCTACATAGGTGTATAGAGGTCCATTTCCAACAACTATCACTCCAGTGTTCTAATGGTACAATGTGTTTGCTCATTGCGTCAGAAGGCTAATGGATGATTAGAAAACTCTTGTGCAATCATGTTAGCACAGCTGAAAACAGTTTAGCTGGTTAGAGAAGCTATAAAACTGACCTTCCTTTGAGCAGGTTGAGTATCTGGAAAAAAATATTATTTCAAATACAAATCATTATTTCTAACCTTGTCAATGCCTTGACTATATTTTCTATTCATTTTACAACTCATGGTGGTAAATAAGTGTGACTTTTCATGGAAAACACAAAATAATTGTCTGGGTGACCCCAAACTTTTGAACGGTAGTGTATATTTTAAATAGAATTGGTATTGGTATTCTTCACTCTCTTCTTCACCTTTCTTGTGTATTTTCCATTGTTTTGGATGGTTGACCCCAGGTATTTAACTTCATCTACCTTCACTACCTCTACTCCTTGCATCTTTACCATTATACCTGCCTCCCTCTCATTCACACACATATACGTATTCTGTCTATCATGGGGGGACATGTTTGCAACATGCCTCACTCTTTAAGTTATGTTTCTCTCCAGCTGTCAGTATGATTATTTTGCCCTCACATTTAGTTTTTGGCTTATTCTGTGTATCATGATCACCCTTATTATGTCATCTTGTGTTTACTCTGCATGACAGCGCTCTCTGTTTATTCTGCTCATCATTATTGGTTCTTTGTTAATTCCTCATGGCTGCACCTGATTGTGTTTCTCTCCCTCTCGCCCTTTCCTCCTCTCTTAATTTATCCCAGCCAATTGCCATTAGTCTCTGAGTATATACAGTATGTTCCACTCAGTTCTCAGTTTGCTGTTGCATCGCAATCACTGATTGTGTTCCTCACCCGCATCATGTCTGGTTTGTTTCCATGTTCATGTCAGCCAGTGTGTATCCAGCTTCAGGCTGCGCTTTCTGTTATTAAAACCTGCTGATCCTCATCTCTGTGTTTGGTCCATCCTTGCTGTCTTCCCAGCAGCGAAACATGACAGTACGACGCGACCAGAAAAGGACCCAGTGAGATGAGATCACCGTCAGTTAAGGATGCAGCTGGTATGACTGATGAGAGGAAGGGGAGTATGGAGTAGCTTTGTATGGTCTTTCAGGTACTGGATTATGTGGCCAGTGCGTGATGCAGGTCTAATCCTGAGGACACTGTGGAACATTGGGAGGCTGCCTCAGTGTTGATGGAGGCAGACACGGACATCCATTCCCATCCCTGGGTATGGGAGCTGTCTGTCCCCTCTTCCCTGAGCTCCACGCCCAAGGACCTTGCCCACCACAAGGAGCTGTGAGATTTCATGTGGGAGCTGGGAGAGTGCTACAAGCTTTACCTGCAGGTGGAGGGAAGGCAAAATATGGTGTGGAAGGGCTTGGCAAGGGAAAAGGCTCATCAGCTAGTGGCAGCAAAGGTCCATCTGAGGGAGAACATTCCTGCTTTCCTCCACGAGGTCCTGCAGTCGGATAAGTACTCCTTCACGCCAGAGATTGAGAAGTCGCCTGCCTTCGACTTGCCGGAGACAAGGGTCTCCTCTCCAGCCGTAGCTCCGACTTCAGCCTCTTCTCACCCACCAGTTTCAGCCTGCCTCTCCCCAGTTCCCCAGCCGTTTCAGGGGTTGGAGGAGAACACCCCGGATGAGATGGAGTCTGTGCCGATGAGACAGTGCCCCCTGACTCCTACATCATTCTCATCCTTATGCCACCTGCCAGTCCTGCTGTCACGTTTTGAGCAAGAGAACGGATTGCTATTAACACTGAAACCTTTGCCGACAACAGAGCATCCGCTGGTTTCGGCATTACGGGATCCGATGCCATCTGTGAGACGTTCTTTGGCTCTTTTACGCAAATATCCATGCTCCACTCTTGTTCCAGCTCCCTCCATGCCGCAAACACCAGCTTCACCTCTCCTTAAGCATGCAGCTGTGTCTGAGGTTTCCACCGTGGCTGCTTCAAGTGTCATCACACCTGCAGTGCTGGCTCCACTACCTTCTACATTGGTGCCCTCACCCGCAACTGTTTCTTCATTGGGATTTCCAAGGGTTGCCTCTGAAGCGGCAGAGCAGGCCAGGCAAGTACCTTTTCCTTCTATTACACACATTGGGGAAGGAGGGTTTTGCCTGCTACTGGGGGGGGGGGGGGGGTTCACAGTGGTAGTCACCAATTACTGTTGAGCCCCTGCCACCTGTCTCTGCTACCATTTTTTCTGATATTGTGGTATGTCACCCACCTGTGTTTTTCTGTCTCTGTCTGAGGTGCACGCCACAGCTCCAGCTGACTCTGAGGTGCAAACCACAGCACCAGTTGACTCCAAAGTGCAAGCTACAGCTACAGCTAACCCCAAGGTGCACGCTCCAGCAGTGGCTGTTTCTCTTCACGTGCATGCCCCTGCAAAGACTGTTTCTTCTCACATGCATGCCCCTGCAAAGACTGTTTTTCCTCATGTGCACACCCCTGCAGAGACTGCTCCGCCTCACATGCACACCCCTACAGAGACTGTCCCACATGCTGTTTCCTCAGCATCTCCTGTGATGGTCATCGCCTCACCAGCTGCAGTCACGGGGGTCCTCGCCAGCAGGGGAGGAGGAGTTAAGGCAAGTCCTCTTTTTTGTTTCGTTAATATCTGTGTTAAAGAGGTCTTGGTCCCAGTGGGGAGACCCAGTTGCAGCCTCCGTCTGCTTCTGAGCTCTCCCCACCGAGGTCTTCTGCTGGCTGTTTGTGTGTGATTCCTGCTTCAAACTGTGCCACTTCCTCCCTGTCTGAGGTGACGGCATGAGAGGAGGGTTCCTTGGTATCTGGACCGGATGTGCCCCAGCTGTTTCATCCTGAGGTCAGTGCTCCCCAGCCATCTCATCCTGAGGTCAGCGCGCCTCAGTCATCTCATCCTGAGGTCAGTGCACCTCAGTCATCGATTTTTGAGCTAGAGACTCCTGTATCAATGTCTTCTGAACTAGAAGACATTGTCTTCAGTGTGGTCAATGAAGACATTGTCTTCATTGGTCAATAACACTAGAGACTCTTGTGTTATTGACCCTTGAGTGGAAACCTCCTATATTGGTGTCTCTAGAGCTAAGAGCTCCTATGTTGGGGTGTCCAGGGGTCAGAGCTCCTGTATTGGTATCCCTAAAACTAAAAACGCCTGTGTTGTTGTCCCCAGAGCAAAAAGCTCCTTCCTGGTCTCTAGAGCAAAGAGCGCAAATGTTTCCTTCCGAGTTTAAAACCCCATGTTGTTTTCTTTTGAACAAGGGGCTCCAGTGTTATCTCCTAAGTTTAAGGGTGCTATATTTTCAATCCCTCAGTTTAAGGGTTTTATGTTGCCACCCCCTGAAGTTACAGGTTTCATGTTATCATCCTCTGAGTTTAAAGTGTCCATGTTACCATCTTCTGAGTTTAAAGGATCCATGGTATCTCCTCCGGGGTTAATAGTTCCATGTTAATATCTCCTGAGTTTGAGGGTTCTTGGCTGTCATCATCTCCTGAGTGCAAGGGTTCCTTGTTGTCATCACCCCCTGAGTGTAAAATTTGCAGGTGATTGTTTCCTGAGTCTGGAGGTTCCAGGTTACCATCTCCAGAGTTTGGGATTTCCATGTTGCCTTCTGAGTTTGATGCTCCCGAGTCATCTCTAGAGTGCAAGAATTTTTTTGTTGCCATCTGTAGAGTGTGGAAATTCTTTGTTGCCATCTCCAGAGGGTGAAATTTCCATGGGGTCATCTTTGGAGGTTTAATTGTCTATGTCATTATCTCCTGGGGTCAAAGTTCCTCTGTCATCATCATCTTCTGAGTACAGAATTTCCATGTCAGAATCAGAATCAGAATCAGAATCAGAATCAGATTTATTGCCATTGTTCATGTAGTACACAAACTAGGAATTTGTCTCGGTGCAATGCTGCAACATTAAACATGATAAAATAAAAGAAATAAAAAAACTATACATGCAATAAAGTGTAGAATAAGAATGAGTAATACTAGTCAAAGCAGTTTTTAAATATATTAGCGAGCAGCAGATATTGTGGAGTACCACATAGTGCAGTCGGTAATGCAAAAAGAAAACAGTGATGATTGACATGAGTCTGGTTGAGCTGCTGTACATAGTGCACGAGAGTCAATAAGTCACTTAGTGTTCAGCAGTCTGATGGCAGAGGGGAAGAAGCTGTTCATGTGATGAGAGGTTTTAGTCTGAATGGACCGAAGTCTTCTACCTGAGGGGAGGGGGGCAAACAGTACGTGACCAGGGTGTGAAGGATCGGCTATGATCCGGCCTGCACGCCTCCGAGTGTTGGAGATGTACAGGTCCTGGAGAGATGGGAGCTTGCAGCCGATCACCTTCTCAGCAGTGCCCACGACGCGCTGCAGCCTTAGTCTGTCTCTGGCAGTGGCTCCTGCGTACCACATGGTGATGGAGGTGGTGAGGATGGACTCGATGATGGCCGTGTAGAACTGCACTAACATCTTGGTGGGTAGCTTGAGCTTCCTCAGCTGCCGCAGGAAGAACATCCTCTGCTGGGCCTTTTTGATGAGGGAGCTGATGGTCGGCTCCCACTTGAGGTCCCGGGTGATGGTGGTGCCCAGGAAGCGGAAGGAATCTGCAGTGATGATGGGAGAGCCTGTGAGGGTGAGGGGGGGCAGAGGGGTTGTGACTTTCCTGAAGTCCACAATCATCTCCACTGTCTTCAGAGCGTTCAGCTGCAGGTTGTTGTGGCTGCACCAGGACGCCAGCTGGGCCACCTCTCTCCTGTAGATGGACTCGTCGCCATTGGAGATGAGCCCGATGAGGGTGGTGTCATCCGCAAACTTGATTAGCTTGACAGACTGGTGGCTGGAGGTGCAGGAGTTGGTATAAAGGGAGAAGAGTAGGGGGGAAAGTACACAGCCCTGGGGTGATCCGGTGCTGATGCTAACAGAGTCATCTCCTGAGTTTACAACCCCCATGTTTTCTTTTGAGCAAGAGGTTTCTATGTTATCTTCTAGGGTTAAAACCTCTCTTGTATTGTTTTTCCCAGAGTTAAAGGCTCTTGTGTTTTCCCTTGTCTGGTGGCCCATGGTCTTTGGTAGGTTGCCTGATGCCCCATGTTTGCCCTTCCTGTGGCCATTGGACTTTGGAAGGCCACCAGACCAATCTTGTACTCCAGTCTGGGGTCCCATGGATGTGGATAGGACCCCTGACCTGTCTTGTTCTCTGGTCCATTGGTCCCAGGACTTTGGGAGACCATCCGACGTACCTTATTTTGTTTTTGGGTCTTGGACTTTGTGTTACCCCCACAGACTGTGCTTTTGTGTTGGACTTTGCTTGAGGAGGGTGTTTGTTTTGGTCCACATGGCCTTTTTCCCCACCACCCATCCTGGGAGGGTTTTTGTATTTGTTTGGGGTCATCTGGAATCCACTCTTGGGGTGAGGGGCACTATCATGGGGGGACATGTTTGCAACATGCCCCACTCTTAAAGTTAAAGTATATACAATAATAAGTTAAAGTGATAGAATTGATTTATTGATGAGAAAGCACTAGGGAATGGGGAAATATAATTGAACCGGAACCGGAAAGGCGGGTGGACTGGAATGCGGAAGTACGTTACTCTACATTGTGCAAGAGGTCCATTATGAACCTAATAAGACATCATATAGACCAAGGCCAGATGAGGATTAGGAGAAATAATGACTGCCTGCCAGTTTAAAGGAAAACAGTGGAGTACTACAGACCTGTGTTTTTGAGTTGTTTGCTTATGACAGTTAATACTAAGTTGCTAAAATTCTTTTAATGTACAGCAGTTAAAATAATTATTGAACACATAAACATTTTTTTCATGAAATATATTTCTGATAAAGCCACTTACCTGAGATTTTAACTAGAAATCAGTAACAACCCAAGTAATACATACAGTACATACAAAGAAATCAAGGCAACTGTCTTCACAAAACAAGTTATATTTAATAAAGTGGAATGACACAGGGAATAAGTATTGGACACATTAAAAATGCAGAAAATTTACTAATATTTTTGGAGGGGATGTGAACGAGAGTATATGAAAGATTGGCGGAGCAATGCTATCTGAAAATCATCATGACTGGTGACAAGGACAAACGTCTTTTTAACTCTTGGGGATTGGACCATGCACGACAGCATCACAAGGCCACTTAGGACGACATAGCAAGAACACACAGCTTTGCAGTTTCACCACTTCAGCTTGTGTCAAAAGTGGACATTTGAAACGCTCTCCCAGTTTTTAAACTGTGTTGATAAGGCAAGTAAAACCAGAGTTATAAGAAAATAATTTCAGTCATGCTTTTCCGAATATTTTCATCATGTTTGGGGCACGTTTGAAGCAGCAAAAAATGGTAAAACTGAAAATAAAACGAAGTGAAAGTGCAGATTCAAAACACAATGTTTGTTTTACGTTGATAGACCATGTATACACGGAGAAATGGTGTTTCGCTTCTTTGCACATATTTGTCATTTTTTGTCATTTTACAAAAGGGAAAAAAGTGATCAGATCAGCTGAAAGAATTGAGTACACAAGATGATGTGCCCTTCTGTGTTGTTGCTTACATCAACTGCTTTTTTGAGTGGCGCAAATAGTTTGTGTCATCTTTTTGTGACATATAATTGTTTTGTAAATAGCTGTACAAAAAATGGCTGAGCCCTGATTGCATTTCCATGTAAACAGTTGTATATAACTGTCATGAGCTGAGCACTGGAGGTTTCTGCCATGCTCAGTCTCATGGCTTTTTCTCTTTGTGTATATATTTTGTTGTATTTTGTGCCTTTTGGGTTTTATATTTCTCGTACTGTTTTCTGTTTTCCTGTTATGTCTTAGTTTTGTTATGCTCTGATTTTGTATTAATTTGTATTTATATCTCAGCCCACATTTGTTATTTTATTCTTTAAATTCTTACTGTTGTGTTTTCCCTCTGGGTTGACAGCTGTCAATGGCGTTTCTGGGATTGTGCTCCGTGTGGGCGTCGACCCTGTCAGCTGTCAGCTCTGGTCGCTCCCCTCTCATTGCTTCCAGCTGATCCAAATTATTGATCATTGTTACCTTTTGCCTGCTCATGTGACCCACACCTGTCATTACTTGTATGATTTGTTTCTGACTTTATTTTAGGGCGGTTATTTTCATTTTCCCTTGCCACTGTCTTGAGTTTCTCCTGTCTTCATCTCCACCAGAGCCCAGCCCCTGCTCTGGTGCGCTTTTTTTGTAAGTTTGCTTGTTTGAATTTTGTGTTAGAGCACTGTTTGGGACTTTGTGTTTTGTTGTTTTTTCAATAAATCTCACAAACTCACAGTTCAACGCATAGGTCTTTCTCTCTGCTCTGAGAGGCAATTCATGACAATAACTTTGTTGTTTGCTAAATTTATACATAAGTTTTTGAAATTTACAATTTATATTTGCATCCTGAGTTATAAACATGATCTGTTAGACATGTTTGTGGGTTTCACAAAAACAAATCAATCTTTTTCATACTTGGACTTTATGTTTTTTGTGTGATTTTTGGTCCAGTGTGTTAATACAGTATGCAAAAATGAAAAAAATAACTGAATTCACACACGTGAGGTTGTGCTGAAACAAATGACACCAAACAAGGCAAGGTAAACAGTTTTTAATTTGAAATATTAAGGTAAAATCAAAAGTTGTCAAAAATGCCCAATTGCACCCTGGATCCCTAAGGGTTAATGACAATCTGGATAATACTCTAGCCCCATGAAACTAGTTCACTAACTAATATGATGGATTATTGCTCTGTTTCAACTTAAAATGCAGTTACAGGTACCCTCAGTGTCATGAATTCCTGCCTGTTTGAAGCAGGAGAGACTGAAACCCAAATGCAGGAGGTGGTTGTGTGTATACGTGCTGTAACAGTCCAAAACAAACAAACAGGTGATGATGAACAATGGGGAATCACTGGGATTACGCGCCAGATGCCCCTCAGCTCCAGGTGAGAACACACAGAGAAAAATCCAAGGCACTGCAGGTGTAATTGCAGCGGGGGGTGGGGGGGGGCAAAAGACGTGACTGGAAGTGAGGGCAAACAAAACAGTACTCACCGAGCCGGGGACAGGGCAGTCCGTGCCGATAATCCCAGAAAAGGACAAAACAGGAGACTAAACAGAAGGCTGAGTAACAATAATCCGGCAAACACAAGTGGGAGGACAGAGCTTAAATAACAAGACACATAATGATCAGAGAGAGTGCTGGTGTGATAGAGTGTGTGGGCTGACTGAGTGGAAACATGTGTGTGAGTGCATGCATGTAGGAATGAGTGGGTGTGTGTTGGGCTGAGTGAGTGCAGATGTGAATGAATGTGTGCATGTGTGTGCGTGAGTGTGGGTGTGTGAATCTGAGCAGGCAGAGGAAGAGACAATGACAAATTGGAATCACCTGTCAGCACTTGACAGGAGAGGAGGGGCCCACACGGCTGAACAAGGAAACAAAATCTGGAACCCAAAAGGTAACAGAAAACACAGAACATAAAGGAACAGAAAAATACCATGAAACCGAACTTGGGAGAATCCCAAATGTCATTCTTTACCCTTCTGTTCACAAAGCGCATCACAATTGATTTCTTTGTTTTATTATCCTTTCTGGGTAAAGCATGACAGGCTGAAATTGCATTTGCTTCAACCTTTATATTTCTACTTTCAAGGAACTGAAGCACCTGGTTTTCCAGGGAGACTGATTCACTTGTGGGAGCCTCCTCACCTCTCAGTCCTGCTGTAGCATGAGCATATGATTGATATTTAATGTCTAGTCCACTTATAATTAGATCATCCATACGAGAACATTGTTCAAGATCCTCGACGCGTCGCTCCAAGTCTGCAATTTTTTTGTCTTTTTCCTTAATTGTTAATTTTAATTCTCGGACTTCTTCCATTAGTCCTAATATTTTAGCCTGCTGACTAGCCACTTTGGTCAGTTTTTCTGACATGAAGTTCAGAGATTTTTTGATCTCTTCCATTTCCTCCTTCTTTGGTGGCATTTTTACTAACCTGTTGATAGTAAAACAATCTCTGCTGGTGTCGCCGGTATCCAATCCGACCAACCTCGAATCCAGCTGGGCCTCAGCTAGCCCCCTCCGCTGCTAGTCCCGCTGCAATTGAGCTCCAGTCCAGCAGGGGTACCGGCCGCTCCTCCACCGAGTCCTGCCGCTCACCGCCGCTGTAGTTGAGCTCCAATCCTGCTTCTGTCCAGCTGGGGTCCCGGTAGTTCCTCCGATGAGCCCCGCTACCTACCGCTGTCTTGCTCAGTAGATCCTCCGCTGAACCTCGCAGCTGTAACTGGGCTTCGATTCCGGCTCTTATCCGGCTGGGGCCCCGGTGGTCCTCCACTGGTTATGGGATCAGGACTGTGCTTTATTGTCCAACTTGTGCTTCTTTTTTTAACTCCACTGGAGAAACAGGTAAATTCTCTTCTGATTTAATTTGTAAACTCCATAAACTGACACTCATGCTGTGACTTGAACAGATAACATGTGGACTTTGGCTGTTTCATCATGAGGGGCTGATGCTCCCTGCGTTTACCTTGTTGAATTTAGTAGCATCCACGTCCCTTTACTCTGGAAGAGAACTCTATTTATAGTGTTTTCGCCAAAAAGATGAAGGAACCGCAAACCCTCTCCCAGCCCGGTAAACAGAGCGACCAACCCACAGTAAATGACTCAGTACAGTAAGTTCACCCATTAAAAACTGGTACATTCGAATGGATTGTTTGTGAATGTTACAGCATAGTGTAAGACCCAACTTAAACCAAAATGTATACTATGTAATAAAAGTCCAGACCTTAGCGCAGACTTTCAGATGTGAAAACGCCCTTAGAGATGAGGCTGAAAATTGACACATTCTCATCAAAATTTCTGTCTCTGTCTGGTGTAAACCAAATTTTAAACCTGTGCTAACATTTACAGTCATCTGAAAAAAATTAGGACACCCTGTATAAGCCTGTATGTTTTTTTTTTTTGTTTGTTTTGTTTTTTTAACATATTTGGACATGTGGACATTTAATATCAAAGTTAAAAATACTGGGAAATTCATGTAATACAGCTAAACAATTAAAAATGAATTAAAGACTTTTTAAAACTTCTCTGTAAACTGTAATTCTAAACAAATAGTGAGGAATAAATTAGGACACCCCCACGTCTTTTTTAGGACACCCACACATTCATTCCCACTTAAAATGGCTAAAAGAAATTAAAAAAAAAATGCAACAAAACAAAAACAAAAAACAAGGTTAGTGAACATTTAGTATGAACAAGGTGAACAAGGTATGTGAACATTTTTAAATAAAGAACTGAATATTTAATGGGGTGTCCTAATTTTTTTCACATGATTGTACTTGAGGTGTTTCGGGCACATCCCACTGGGAGGAGAGCCCGGGGCAGACCCAGGACTCGCTGGAGAGACTATGTCTCCCAGCTGGTCTGGGAACGCCTTGGTATCCTCTCTGAAGAGCTGGAGCAGGCGGCCGGGGGAACGGAAGTCTGGGCTTCTCTGCTTGAACTGCTGCCTCCGCAACCCAGACCTCCAGAAAAGTGGTAGAGGATGGATGAATGGATGGATGGATGGACTAACATTAACTAACATATACTTCTTAAAAATATTATGAAAACAGAAAAACTTTAATCTGCTATACAGTATGTTTTTTTTAACATTAAAATTTACAAAGAGAAATTGAAAGAAATGGTTGATTTAAAGTTGCTACACGATTTTACAAAAAGTCATAAAATCACAAAAGGCAGGAGGAATTGAAATAAATGAATGAGAGGGTGAGAGGGAGGAGGAAGAGAAAAGAGAGAGCCTGGTGTTTGTGTCTCATTAAATGGTGAGAACTGAGCTCATTCCAATCAGTCTCACTGTGTCCGAAGAGGAGGGTGGGGGTTGGGGTGGTTAACTGGTTCGCATCAGGCCGACACAAACTCTGTGCCCTCACCCACGATGGACCACCCTGAAAGCGCTCTCTATCACACACACACACACACACACACACACACACTCAGACGGGTGGAAAGCCCAGGAGGAAGGGGAAGAGATGCAATTACTTCTTCTTCTTTTAGATTTGATTGGCGGTTGGCAACCAGCTTACAGGTGCATTACTTCCACGTACTTCTCTCTATATCATCACTCTATCTGGTCGAGATGCAATTACATTAATGGATTTAAAGCGAGGCACCAATATTCAAACGTACACATGTTGCATGCAAGATCAAAAGTCAGACAAATTAAGAGATTTAAATTTCCACACATGCACACGCACTTCGCTCCATATCGTATTCTTGGCCCGTTGTCTGCCCTTCCTCTCCCCTTTGACACAGTGAGCTCCGACCGGAAGCTCGGCTCCCTCTTTGGAGAAAGAGGAGCTTTTGTCTCCGAAACACAGAGGCCTCTTTTTCTCAGCTGTGTGAGCTGTGTGTTTGTGTGAGCAAGACAGAGATAAAGCCTGTGTGATGTAGGGTAACAAGTGGGGATAAAAGTTAAGAGTTGTTCAGAGAGAAGAAAAAAGGCAGGGCGAGGAGACTTGGGGGGGACTGAAAACCAATCAGGATCTTTCCCCGGTGTTATTTGGAACCAGTTGTAAAAAGATGCTGTCAGCCTAAAACAAAAATCCAAATGAGTGCCATTGTTTTCTTAGCAGCGGATGGGTGACATCACCGTGTGTGAGTGAAATTTAGAGTTGTGCTTTTTTTTTGTACCATGTTTCAGTGACTGGAGTAAAGGAGGTTTGCAGGTCTAGACACAGAAGCCGCTAAAGTGGTGCCCAGGCGTCTGTGGGGCCGAACAAGTGGCGTCTTTCTAACTGACAAGGTCTGAGAGGAGGAAAGGGACAAAAATTTTGTCACAGTACTTCAAAGGTCAAAGTGGACTCCTGGATGATTTTTTTTTTTTTTAAAAATCTCTTCAATATTATTGCACACTGACAAAAAAAAACATTGCTGCCTTCAAACCCACTGTTGTGCCCAAATTTTTCAGAATGGAATTTCAAAATTTCTTTGGGGTCAGTTAAAGTTCAGCCTCCTAAATGGAAAACATAAATAACAAGTAATGTTTTTATATGCTTAGAGTGTTAATGTGTGTCTTGTCAGAGAAACTAGTGAATATTGTAGTGCTGAGAGATTTAACACATTCAGTGAATACGCTCATAAATAAAAGAAGCCCTTCTTAAATCAAGGGTCTGCAGCCTGTGGCACCACAACCACATGCAGCTCTTTGGCCTATTATCAGTGGCTCCTTGTAGGTTTGACAAAAAAAAAAAAAAAAAAAAAAAAAAACTAAAAGAAAAAAAAATACAGGATAAGTCTCAGAAATTAAAAAGTGGTAAATTCACACACACACACACACACACACACACACACACACACACACACACACACACAAAAAAAATCCTATTTCCAACAAAATCCACAGAAATTCATGACAAATATAGAGATTTAGAAGTTTGCAAAAATTGGGTTAGAGATTTAGTATGAGAAAAAATTTACAATAGCAGACCCACATTTATGTAGAGAATGGTACAACTTTAATGATCTCTACTTACAGTATGTAGTGCTTTTCTAGCCCCAAAGACCACTTCACTAGTACTAACCCTCTATTCTAAGGGCCTATCAGATACCTAGGGACAATTTACAATCACTGATTAATCTAACATGTATGTCTGTGGATTGTGGGAGGAGACCGGAGCACCCAGATTAAACCCAAACATCACAGGGAGAACATTCAAACTCCACACAGAAACGTTCCCACCCCTACCAGCCTGGGGATTTGAACCTGGAACCTTCTAGCTGTTAGGCAGCAGTGCTAACGAGTGCACCGCCATACTGATTTGCTGAGTCACATTTTTGACCAATCACAGAATAGATGTTGGACACAGCACAATAAAAAGTTCTGCCCAGATGATGTGTAAGAACAAGCTGCAAGAACTCCCAAACCAGGGCTGCAAGAAAATAATGATGTATTTTTTTTCTTGCATCCCTGAGAGAAAGAACGCATTTCTCTGTTCTTGTGGAGTATCTACAGGCCTATATTCTCTTCCCACCTGACTTCCTGCATGTCGTGTGTGTGCACGTTCTTGACACATAACTATCTCAGTAGTTAGCGGTGATGTTAAAGTTTAAACTTTACTTTCCAAAGACAAAAGACCCAGGGACTGCAAAGGAGTCGATCTGCTACCCTTTTATGAGCATGTCACTTGAGTCAACCCTGCCAGTGCAAGCCTCCCTAGATGTTACCATCTCCTTGCAGAGACACAGCCTTGTGAAGGTGAGCATTTTTAATCACACACTTTGCTTTTATGCCAATGGATTCGGGCAAGAAGGGGGTGTGAGACCCTTTTTGTTTGCCATGATGATAGACAGGCTGACAGATGAGGTCAGGCAGGAGTATCCGTGGACCATGACGTTTGCAGATGACATTGTGATCTGTAGTGAGAGTAGGGAGCAGGTAGAAGCGAACCTGGAGAATTGGAGGAATGAAAGTCCGTAGAAGCAAGACAGAATACTGTATCTCACAAAAGTGAGTACACCCCTCACATTTTTGTAAATATTTTATTACACCTTTTCATGGGACAACACTGAATATATGACACTTTGATACAATGTAAAGTAGTCAGTGTACAGTTTGCATAACAGTGTAAATTTGCTGTCCCCTCAAAATAACTCAACAGCCATTAATGTCTAAACCGCTGGTAACAAAAGTGAGTACACCCCTAAGTGAAAATGTCCAAATTGTGCCCAAAGTATCAGTATTTTGTGTGGCTACCATTATTTTCCAGCACTGCCTTAACTCTCTTGGGCATGGAGTTCACTAGAGCTTCACAGGTTGCCACTAGAATCCTCTTCCACTCCTCCATGATGACATCATGGTGTTCGAGACCTTGCACTCCTCCACCTTCCATTTGAGGATGCCCTACAGATGCTCAGTAGGGTTTAGGTCTGGAGACATGCTTGGCCAGTCCATCACATTTACCTTCAGTTTCTTTAGCAAGGCAGTCTTGGAGGTGTGTTTGGGGTGATTTTCATGTTGGAATACTGCCCTGTGGCCCAGTTTCCAAAGGAAGGGGATCATGCTCTGCTTCAGTATGTCACAGTACATGTTGGCACTCATGGTTCCCTCAATGAACTGTAGCTCCCCAGTGCCAGCAGCACTCATGTAGCACCAAACCATGACACTCCAACCACCATGCTTGACTGTAGGCAAGACACACTTGTCTTTGTACTCCTCACCTGGTTGTCACCACACATGCATAACACCATCTAAATCAAATAAGATTATCTTGGTGTCATCAGACCATAGGACATGGTTCCAGTAATCCATGTCCTTAGTCTGCTTGTCTTCAGCAAACTGTTTGTGGGCTTTCTTGTACATCATCTTTAAAAGGGGCTTCCTTTTGGGACAAAAGCAATGCAGACCAATTTGATGCAGTGTGTGGCATATGGTCTGAGCACTGACAGAATGACCCCCCACCCCTCAACCTCTGGAGCAATACTGGCAGCACTCATACGTCTATTTTCAAAAGACAACCTGTGGATATGACGTTGAACACGTGCACTCAACTTCTTTGTCGACCATGGCGAGGGCTGTTTTGAGTGGAACCTGTCCTGTTAAACCACTGTATGGTCTTGGAAAGTGTGCTGCAGCTCAGTTTCAGGGTGTTGGCAATCTTCTTATAGCCTAGGCCATTTTTATGCACAGCAACAATTCTTTTTTTCTGATCCTCAGAGAGTTCTTTGCCATGAGGTGTCATGTTAAACTTCCAGTGACCAGTATGAGAGAATGTGAGAGCGATAACACCAAATTTAACACACCTGCTCCCCATTCACACCTGAGACCTTGTAACATTAACGAGTCACATGACACCGGGGAGGGAAAATGACTAACTGGGCACAATTTGGACATTTTCACTTAGGGGTGTATTCACTTTTGTTGCCAGCGGTTTAGACATTAATGGCTGTGTGTTGAGTTGTTCTAAGGGGATAGTAAATTTACACTGTTATACAAGCTGTACACTGACTACTTTAGAATATATCAGTGTCATATCTTCAGTGTTATCCCACGAAAAAATATAATAAAATACTTACAAAAACGTGAGGGGTGTACTCACTTTTGTGAGATACTGTACATGAGTGGGAATGAGAGGAAGGCAGGTGCAACAGTGAAGATGGAAGGAATAGAGGTAGTAAAAGTAGATGAGTTTCAATACCTAGGGTCAACCATCCAAAGCAATGGAAATGCACACGAGAGATGAAGAAGAGAGTGCAGGAAGGGTGGAGTGGGTGAAGACAAGTGTCAGGGGTGATTTGTGACATAAGCATGGCAGCAAGAGTGAAAGAGAAGATTTCGAAGACGGTAGTGAGACCTGCAATGATGGATGGTTTGGAGATGGTGACGCTGACAAAAAGACAGGAGGTGAAGCTGGAGGTGGCAAAGTTGAAGATCCTAAGATTTTCATTGGGAATGACCAGTAGGAACAAGATTAGAAATAAGTATATCAGAGGGACATCAGGTTGAGCGGTTTGGAGACAAAGTAAGAGAGGCAAGGCTGAGATGGTTTGGACATGTGCAGAGGAGGGATAGTGGATACACTGGACAAAGGATGTTGAAGATGGCACTGCCAGGAAGGAGGAAAAGAGACCACAGAGAAGATTCATGGATGGAGTGAAGGAGGACATGGAGAGGGTTGGTGTTATAGAGAAAGATGCAAGGCATAGGGTGAGATGGAGGCAGATGATCCGCTGTGACGACCCCTAAAGGGAACAGCCAAAAGAAGAAGAAGAATTCTGTTCATTTTAACCCCCCCCACACACACACACGCACAGACACTTGACCCTGCAATGGATGTGACACACATGGACAGACCCAATCCTAAATAGTCATCTGTGAAGTTGTGCCAAGACAAGAGGAATTGAGCAAATTTCAAGGGAAAAAAACTGCAAATTTTTTAAAAATGCAAAAAAAATCTGTTCCAAATTTACAAAGAAGGAAATTCTTAAGAAAATAAGCTATTGAAACTTTAACAGGAAAAAATATTCAACTTTCTGTCACATTGATAGAATGATCAACTCATGCGCAGGGAACCACACCAGAGAAAACACTCACGACACAGAGAAGCAACGTTTAAACAGTTTATTAATTTCAAAAAATAAGAAGCACAGTTATGGAAAATGTCCCTCACCAGAGGAACACTCAGCCTGTGTGGAGAGATGAGAGCAAATTAGTTGAGAATGGAAGCTAGGGAAGTGGGTGAACAAATTGCCACTTAGGTGAGCTGGGCAGAGAATCTGACAGAGAGATCCAGCAGTAATAGATGAACCAGCGGGAAGAAGCTGGCAGGGAGTAGGATTTGGGAAGGAGCTGGGTGGTGTCTGATCAGGCGGAGAGACTGCTTAAGAGGGATGAGGATGATGGGGCAGGTGAGCGCACAACAATCCCCGAAGACGCACCACACGGATGGCAGCAACCTGAGAAAAGGAGAGAAGAGAGGAATTAATTAGGTTATCCTCTAAAGACAATATTTCAACTCACTTGTAATTGCCAGGCAGTATACCCAATGAGCCAGCGCTGAAACCTCTGCTTGGGAGTCCTTTATGCGCTGGTGAGGCAGAAGTGGCAGGTGCATCCAGTCACGCAGGTGTTGTGATTGCCTGTAAAATTGGGGAATTTTTTCTCAGGAAGGAGGGGGCACATACTCACCTGAACACGACAGTGCCCCCTCCCCAAGGGGCACTTCCTGGTGGTCCACTGGGCTTCTCTGGATGGGCTTGGTGGAATTCCCGAACCATCCCCTTGTCATGAAAGTAGGACTTGGGGATCTATGATCTTTCTTCAGGGCCATAGCCCTTCCAGTGAACGAAATGCTGGCAGCCCCGACCCCGACGGCGAACATCCAGGATCCTCTGGATGGTATAAGTGGTCTGGCCGTTGAGGATCCGAGGAGCAGGGGGTGGCTTGGGGGAGGACAGAGAGGACTGGCGGAGAGGAGTTTGATGCGTGAGACATGGAATGTCAGATGGATGCAGAGAGCCCGTGGGAGCTGTAGGCGAACCGTGGCATCATTGATGATTTTGATGATGGGATATGAGCCCAAGAAACAGGGTGACAATTTCTTGGAGTCTGTCTTCAATGATATTTGGTCCGCCGATAGCCAGACGCACTGCCTGACCTTGTACTTGGGAGCTGGAACCCACTTACTGTCCGCATATTGATGGTTGCGCTCCGTAGAATGGAGGAGGGCGGCTCGGGTGGCTCTCCAGAGCCATCGACAGTGGCGTGCTTGAGCCCCCATGGACGGCACGGTGACCTCCCTCTCCGTCATGGGGAACGGGGGGGAGTATACCCCACAGAGGCCTCAAACGGAGTGAGTCATGTAGCCACAGAGACAGCTGAATTGTGAGCATATTCCACTCAATCCAGATGCGTGCTCCATGTGGAAGGATTCTCGGCTGCTACACATCTGAGGGTGGCCTCCAGGGGCTGCTCTGTGGATGGTAACCAGACGTGAGGCTGACAGTAGTCCCAAGCGAACAGCAGAAGGATTTCCAAACCAGTGAGGTGAACTGTGGCCCCCGGTCAGACATGATGTCCAGAGGAATACCGTGGAGGCGGATGACAACGGAAGTGAGGAGGTCAGCAGTTTCGGATGCAGTGGGTAATTTGGGGAGGGCTACAAGGTGGATAGCCTTAGAAAAAGGGTCACCAATGGTGAGAATGACAGTCTTGCCTTGAGAAGAGGAAGTCCAGTAACAAAGTATAAGGCAATGTTGGACCATGGTCAACCGGGAACAGGTAGGGGATGAAGTAAGCCAGCAGGAGGAGAGGAGTTGGATTTATTACAGGCACCGGTTTGACATGCTTTCACGTACTCTTGCACGTCCCTCCGCACGGAGGGCCACCAGAACACTCGTCGGATCAGGTCCGTAGTGCGGGACACCCCCAGATGGCAGGCGAAGTGGCTGGAATGGCCCCACTGGATGACATCACTGCAGAGAGTGGCTGGCACAAACAGACAGTTACTGGGTCCTCCCGCTGGTTTGGGTTCCAGCGACTGTGCCTGTCAGACCCTTTGCTCGATCTGCCAGGTAAGGGCTCCAAGGATGCTCGAAGGTGAGACAATGGGCTGGGAGAGGGATGAGGGTGCTGGTTGGTCTTGGCTAAATTGCCGTGAGAGAACGTCTGGTTTAACATTACGCAAGCCAGGCCTATAGGTGATGGTAAAATTAAACCTAAGGAAAAATAGGGCCCAGTAGGCCTGCCTGGCATTAAGTTGGCAGGCTGACCGGAGGTACTCTAAATTCTTGTTGTCGGTCCACACGACTATAGGGTGGATCGCTCCCTCCAGCCAGTGCCTCCACTCTTCTAGAGCATATTTAATGGCGAGGAGCTCCCGATCCCCTACATCGTAATTCCTCTTGTCTGGGATGAGCCACCGAGAGAAATACGCACACGGGTGGGGCTTCTTGTCTGAGGCTGAGCGCTGTGAGCGGACAGCGCCCACCCCCGAGTCAGACACGTCCCCCTCTAGAGTGAACTGGAGCTTAGGGTTGACCTGGGCCAAGATGGGTGTATTAGAGAACAGGCTCTTTAATTTTGAAAAAGCCTGTTCGGCTGCCTCGGACGAAATAAATGGCACCTTAATGGAGGTCAGCTGCGTGAGAGGCTGTGCGACCCCACTATAGTTCCAGATGAACCTGCGATAAAAATTTGCAAACCCCAAGAAGTGCTGGAGCTCCTTGCAGGAGTGGGGTGTAGGCCAATCTAGCACAGCCTTCACCTTGGCCAGGTCGGCTCTCAGTCCCCCCTCCACCACAATAAATCCCAGGAAGGAAGTGGAGCAGGTGGAAAACTCACACTTTTCAGCCTTCACAAAAAGTTGGTTCTCCAGAAGCCGTTGTAACACAGCTCTGATGTGGACCTTGTGTTCCTCTGGTGTGTGGGAAAAAATGAGAATGTCATCCAAATGGACGAAAACAAATTGGTTCATCATATCGCGGAGGACATCATTAATGAGTTGTTGGAAGACGGCAGGGGCGTTGGTGAGACCAAAAGGCATCACCAGGTACTCAAATTGCCCCAGGTGTGCTTTAAAAGCCATCTTCCACTCATCCCCCTAGCGAATACAGACTAAATGATGCCTATTGCATAGGTCTAGTTTGGTAAACACGATAGCCCTTGGTAGCTCTTGGGTCTTCTCTGAGTTCAGACTCTCACTTCATTCTTAAGGACTGTATGTCTGATTAGTTTGATTCTGTTAGTTTTCTGTATATACTTTTGGTTTGCTTACACTTGTGCCTCCCCTTTTTACCCAGACACTCCCAACTGCTCTCAGCCTGTTCCCTTTCAGCTCAGCTGGGAGCAGTTAATCAGTCAGGTTACCTGCTCGCTCAATGATTCACACCTGCAGCTTATCTTTCTGTGTGTATTTAAGCACTGCCGTTTCACTGTGGCAGTGCAGTTATTTTGGATCATCTTCTCTCTACTCATGTCCAGCCTCTGAAGTTTTCCTTCTCCTGAGCATTCCCTGCTCAGAGGCTAGCTTGTAAGTTATTTTTGCTTTGCAATTTTTGTACTATTGGCACTTTTGGACTTTGTTATTTTCTTTAATACAACAAAGCTATCTCCTTCCAGCTTTCTTGCCAAGGTATTTTACCATACATAACATTTGGCAATTGAGGATTAACTCATGGAGGCTTGTATTACACCACTTCTCCCCTTTCTCGAGCTCCTGGGTGAAGCGCCGGTGCACTTGGTGTGGTTTGAGGCTGTAGTGGTTGGTGGTTTGAGGCTTTCCAGACATACATCACCGCGCTGGACCTCGGTAAGGTCCACAAGCTAAGAGCATGTGTGCTACTTTTTCATAACCTTGATATTGAGGGCCAGCGAGTCCTGCGCACACTCGGAGTTAAGGACTCTTTTGAAGATGTTATGGAGTTGCTAGCTAGCCATTTCCACACCCTGGATAACGTGACTGTCTGGAGGATTCATTTTTGGCAGCGACATCAGCAGGTAGGTGAGCCTAGTCATCAGTTTGCCACCGACTTGAGGCAGCTAGCTAGCGAGTGTTGCTTTGGGCCGTTGGAAGATGAAATAATACGTGACCAGCTCGCGGAGCACACATGCAGCACCGCCCAGTGACTTAACATTAGCCAGAGCTGTTGAACTACCTGTCCAGCTGGAGGAGCAGACAAGCTAGCTTCAGAGCTAACCTGGCGCCAGTCAAAGCAGCCGCCTGAACCTCCTGCCACGACAAATGTTGCAGACTCAGATAGTGAGGATAGCTTGGAGGACGATACTATGGAAGCCAATGCTGCCAACCGAAGGTCTGCCCCGGGAAAACCCCTGTGCAAGGGTTGTGGGTCCACAATGCACCACAATAAGGCTAAGGACTGCCCAGCAAGGGGAGCACATTGTAGCAGATGTGAACGCTTGAACCATTATGCTAGAGTGTGCCATGTATCTGAATCGGAGAGCCCACGGAAGAAATCACTCCACCCGCCCCCAACAACCATCCATATGGTGTCCTCCAGCACAAACGGGTACATGTTTTGCACAGTGGAATTGGATGACATGGAGGTGTTGCTGCTGCTCGACATTAATTGCTGAATTTGGGCACGTGAGGAAGTTTTTCCCCCACTACAAGATTAGAGGTAACCCGGTGCCGTTGTATGGTTATGGAGGTGGCAGGCTGTGCACAGTTGGGACTTTGGAGTTAACGGTCTGGTACAAGTCTGCGAAGATGGTTGACTTCTCATTCCACGTGACAGCCCGAGGAGATAACATCATGGTCTGAGATTTGTTTTACGGAGTGGGTTTCGCCATAAAAGATGACGCTAAGAACGAATGGTCAGGTTGTGGTCAGTGGAGCCCTCCGGTTCCAGTGGTCAATGAGGATATTGTGTGGGATGAAGAGCTAACAGACACCACGGTGGTCAAGCAGGACCAACTTCACTCAGGTTTGGTGCAGGAGGGTCTCAGTGCCGGCGCTCAGGATACGGTAGAGAGGGGTACCGAGCGTGGCGGCGAGTCGCCTGTGCCGGCAAGTTACACCAATGTGCTAGCCCTAGATGCCTTCGGAGCTTGGCTGCAGGGGTGAAGAACGTCCACAGCGAAGATGGGCCAGATGACAGCAAGCTAAACATTGAGGGTGTCTGCACATTGTGGTTAAGCTGGGTGCAGCATACTTCAGGTTGTCCGATGGCTCGGCGAGGCACGCCAATCAGCTTCGGCGTGTCTGGGAAGAGGCTCCAGGTGATGAGGCTTGACGGGAGCCAGAGTTGGTGGTGAAGAAGCGAGGCTCTATCTTCCGGAAAATCTTCCATCGTCCCGGGGGTCTGCTGCTTCAAGGGGCGCCCTGGGCCCCCCCATGCCGGTTCTACTCCTCCTACCCAAGGAACAGTGCTGTGATATACATATCAAATCAAAATCAAATCAAATCAAATCAACCTTTATTGTCATATTGCTGTACATACAACTGTAGTGCAGGCAAGATGAAATTGCGTTTCTCTCGACATCCATATAAGTAGAAGAACATGATTTAAGACACACTCACACATATCTTCACCCCCCCCCATCCGTTCACACATCCCTGAGACATACTTGAAAAAAACTAACTAACTATAATATACAAATAATGCACATAATGTCTGTAGGTGCAGTAGAGAATATGAGAGATTCCGGGTCAACTGTTCAGCATCCTGACAGCTTGTGGAAGGAAGCTGTTGATCAGTCTGGTGGTTCTGCTTCTGATGCTCCGGAATCGTTTGCCAGATGGCAGAAGTTCAAAGTGTTTATGCAGAGGGTGAGAACAGTCCTTGGCAATGTTCAGTGCCCTGCTCCTACAACGGTTCTGAAAAAGTTCTTGGACAGAGGGGAGGGAGACTCCAATTACCCTCTCAGCTCCCTTGACTATCTTCTGCAGGGCTTTTTTGTCTGACATACTGCAGCTGGAGTACCTTGTAGCAATGCAGTACGTCAGAACACTCTCCACCACACCTCTGTAGAAGGTCCTGAGGATGCAGATGGGGAGAGAGGCCTGTTTGAGTTTCCTCAAGAAGTGCAGTCTCTGCCGGGCCCGCTTCCTGACCCCCAAGGAATTCTTGCTCCAGGTCAGGTCCTGCGAGATCTGCACTCCGAGGAACTTGATGTTCTCCACTCTCTCCACTAAACGGCCGCCGATGCTGAGGGGGATGTGTTCAGGCTGTGACCGCCGGAAGTCGATAATCATCTCCTTCATTTTGTCCACGTTGAGCACCAGATTGTTCTCCCTGCACCAGCCCTCCAGGTCTCTCACTTCTTCCCTGTACATTGATTCCTCATCCCTCTGAATAAGTCCCACCACTGTGGTGTCATCTGCAAACTTAATAATCAGGTTTCCCTCGTGTCTGGATACAGTCATGTGTTAGAAGTGTAAACAACAGTGGACTGAGTATGCTGCCTTGAGGGGATCCGGTGCTCAGCGTGACAGAGTTGGAGATGTTGTTTCCAACCCGGACAGACTGGGGTCCCTCAGTCAGGAAATCCAGGATCCAGAGACATGTGGCGGTGTTCAGACCAAGAAGGAGTAATTTCTCCATCAGTCTCTGGGGAATAATGGTGTTGAATACTGAACTGAAATCAATGTACAGGAGTCTGGCGTAGGTGTCTTTCTGGTCCAGGTGGGTGATGACAGAGTGCAGGGTGGTGACTATAGCATCCTCCGTGGAGCGGTTTGAACGATATGCAAACTGGAGCGAGTCGTGTGATGCAAGGAGGCAGGCTGTAATGTGTGGTTTGACAAGCCGTTCAAAACACTTCATCACAATTGGTGTCAGTGCAACAGGACGATAGTCATTCAAACAGAACACAACTGGTTTATTTGCCACCGGTACAATGATAGAGGTCTTGAAGCATCTGGGAACGATGGCCTGACTCAGGGAGATGTTATAAATATCAGTCAGGACATCCTCCAACTCGCTCGTGCAGTCTCGGAGCACACGTCCCGGGATGTTGTCCGGACCTGCAGCTTTACGTGGGTTGACTTTGGTTAGGGTCCTCCGTGTGTCCGCTGTGTTGATGGTAAAAGCTGGTCCGACTGATGGTGGGGGTGGGCCAGCCCTCCCTCTGATTGTCGGGTTTGATGCTTCAAAATGTGCAAAGAAGTTGTTGAGCCTGTCTGGAAGCGAAGCGTCGTCATCATCGACCCCCTGCCTAGACTTATAGCCTGTCTTGTCCAAACTCCCTGCCACATCTTCTTGGTGTTCCTAGTGTCACAGAGGTGTCCCTGGATTTTCTCCGCATAGGCGTGCTTTGCCTCCTTAATTCCCTTTGAGAGCGCAGACCTGGCTGAACGGAGGGCGATCCTGTCCTTCGCTCTGAAGGCTGTATCTCTGGCTGTAAGCAGCGAGCGCACCTCTGCGGTCATCCAGGGCTTGTGGTTTCCTAGCATAGTGATGGTCTTCACTGTAGTGACATCCTCTGTGCACTTCGCGATGTAGCTGGTGACCATTTCAGCATACTCCTCCACATCTGTCTTGTCTTTCTGGGAGGCTGCTATTTTGAAGACCTCCCAGTCTGTGTGCAAAAAACAGTCTTTCAGTGCAGAGGTTGCACTCTCTGGCCAAATCCTGATTTGCTTCACTGCTGGCCTGCTGCGCTTCAATAAAGGTTTGTAGGCAGGCACCAGATTCGCTGATATGTGGTCAGAAAGGCCGAGGTGGGGGTGGGGTATATCCTTATATGCATCTGTGTTTGTGTACACAAAGTCCAACATATTCTCTCCTCTGGTCTTAAAGTCTACACATTGTTTAAACTTGGGGAGCACAGACTTTAAGCTGGTGTGGTTAAAATCCCCCGCAACCACCACAAAACTGTCCAGATGTGAAGTTTGGATTTCACTAATAGCATCGTGCAGTTCCCCGAGTGCCTTCTTAGCATTACCGTTAGCGTTAGCGCTCAGTGCTAAGTAAACAGCCGCTACAAACACGTTGCTGAATTCCCTCGGCAGATAATATGGCCGACAATTTGCAATAAGGAACTCCGCCAACAGAAAGCAGTGTTTAGATACTAATGTGGCATTAACGCACCAGTTCTTGTTAACATAGATGCATAGCCCCCCCCCCCCCTTCCCGGCTCTTACCGGAGCTCGCCGTTTCTCTGTCTGTTCGGAAAAAAATTGGGGGAGTACGGAACACTGCCGTACCTTCTAGTTGAATGGCTTCATCACGGAATATGTTGTAATTTGGGATTATTTTGTGTATTTTGTTTAGTTTAGGAACACGGCATGTAATTTTAGGTTATGTATGGACTTTTTCTTTAGATATGGGTGGCAGAATAACCCACCCCGCCGTGTGGGCTGTACGGTAGTCCACCCGTCGGCCTTATTTTAGGTTGCTTTGTGTGAATGTGTTAGGCCATTTCAGTACATTGTTTTTCATTATTTTAGTGCGTGATTCAGGTCCCAATTTTTTTTGGGGGGGGGGGCGGGGTCCAATTGTGTGTATGGTTATGGACTTTCTAAAGGGGCGGGGAGAATGTTACATTGTGAAATGGCACTTTTTTGTAAAGTGCGGTGTAATGACATGCACTTCCCATCACGTCACTGCACTGCCTCCTGAATTTCTTTGGATTGTCAGGCAGGTCTTATTTAAGTGATTTCTTGATGGAGAACAGGTGTGGCAGTAATCAGGTTTGGGTGTGGCTAGAGAAATTGAACTCAGCTTTCCAAAGATGTGATTAATTTATGTTTTAACGGCAGGGGCAATCACTTTTTCACACAATGCCATGTTGGTTTGGATTTTTTTTACCCTTAATAATAAATGCCTTCATTTAAAAACTGCATTTTGTGTTTACTTGTGTCATCTTTGTCTAATATTTAAATTTGTTTGATGAAATGAAATATTTAAGTATGATAAACATACAAAAAAAATGAGAAATCAGGAAGGGGGCAAACACTTTTTCACACCACTCTGTGTGTGTGTGTGTGTGTGTGTGTGTGTGTACATATCTTTTGATAAACTGACATTATTGTGATCAATATACACATTTGTAGTGTTGGAGTCTCAGCTGCAAGGACATTTGGATTTATCACATTCATTCAGAAAAAAAAGTGATCACCCAGAAATAATGTTGTAAGACTTGAACTTTTACCTTCTTACTTAACACATCCAGACTGCGCTGAGTAATACCTCACAGTTTCTTTTATTACTCTCTTGTGTTAAGTAACACACATGCAACCTTTGTGCTTTGTTAAAAGTAGCTACACTTTTACTCCAAGAAAGGGGTAAAGTATGGTGGTATAGTGGTTAGGATGGTACCTCATAATAAGAAGGTCACAGGTTCAAATCCACCAGCCAGCAGGGCCTATTTATGTGAAGTTTTCATGTTCTCCCCATGCTTGTGTGGGGGTATTCCGCGTTCCTCCTACATTCCATAAACATGCAGGTTAGGTTAACTGGAGACTCTAAAGTGACTCTAGGTGTGAAGGGACTGGTGTCACACTGTAGATGTCCTTGAATTTCCCTATGGGGTTAAAGTGACATGAATTCTGACACAAAAAAAAGATTGGTGCATACATTTTATGAGTCCCTGTATCAAACACCATGACTGTTTTAAAAGGGGTGGGCTGTGTCCCCGGACCGGCTGGCCTTGCTTCCCGGGAGAGGCTGGGTCTGGCCCTGGGCCCCTGGTGCTGGGGGTGGGCATTCCCCCTCTGTGTCGGGGTTGGGTGTGTGCCAGTGGTGTGGCCCGGCCCCAGCGCGTCCTTGTGCGGCAGTGTCGTGCCTTTTTGGGGGCCCTGGCAGCACTCTGGGACTGGTTCCTGCGTCCTGGGGGGTCACCCTCCCTGTCCTCCGGGGCCTACGGGTGTGGATGGGCGTGTGTATATGTATGTGTATACATGTGTGAGTGTGTGTGCACATGCAGGAGAGTGTAAGTGTGAGTGGGATTGTGTGTGTATGCGGGTGCGGATGTGGGTGCGTGCACGTGTGTGTTGTGTGTGGGCATGTGGGGCTGTGTGTGGGTGTAAGTGGGCATGTGTGATGGTGAGTGTGTGTGTGTGTGTGTGTGTGTGTGTACGGGAGCGGATACTTGTGGATGGATGTGCGGGGGTGGAGGACTTGTGTGTGGGTGGATGAACCTCGTTGGGTGGCGGGGGTGGGGTGGGCCATCTGGTGGCCTCGGGGTTGGCGATTTGGGGCCTGCTTGTCCCGGCCACCCTGCCGTTGTGTCATGGGGCAGGCACGCTTTGTTGCATTGCCTCTGGTGTCTTCGGTGCCGCGTGTGTGTGGGTCCTTGGGGATGTTCGAGGGGGGGTCGTTGGCGCGGGCTGGCAGGCATGTTGCTGTCGGTTTGCTCCGAGGTGGCTCTCGCTGCGGGGTGGCCTGCTGCTGTCGGGGTGTGTCTGGGGTGGGTGGTTGGTGGGCTTGCGGCGAGCACTCGGGGGTGTCGCTTGGCGTGTGGGGCGCCATATAGGTCCGGCCTATTGTTCACTATTATGACTGTTGTTGTTGTGTATGTTCGTGTGTGAAAGATGTGTGAGAGTGGGTGTGGCTGCTCCATTATACTTGTGGTCCTGGGGGTGCCGGGGTGCGATGCTGGTGGGTCCTGGGCTTCTTGGCCTGGTTGCCCTCGCCCTTGATTGGGATTTGGGGGCAGTGGGTGGCCTCCTGAACCAGTTTGTGAGCTGGCTCCTGGGGGTGACGGGCTCCCTTTTGGACTGCCACCCTCCCAGTCTTAGCCCCTCCCCAGATTCTGGATGGAACATGCATCTTCTTGGATACACTTAGGGTTTTGTGGTGGGGGTGTGCCACACTGTGTCAGTGAAGGGGATACCTCTGTCTGCTGTGCAGTGGGGCTGCCCTCACCTCACTTGTAATTACATTTTAGACACTGAGGGCTTGAGGGGATGGGAGCCCTGCTACCTATCACAGTGGCTAGTGGTGCTCAATCCACCATCCCCCAATTTTAACTGCACTATGGTAGTTCACACACCTGCACACAATCACATCACACAACTGACACACACCTATCATGATTTGTGCAAGGTGGGTGGTCTTCCCCCGCCCCTCTTGCCCTCCTCCTGCCAGGGGTCTGGGGGCCTGGTGGGGGGCCTGGAACCTGTCATGTTGTCAAAATCCCTGGGTGCTGCCGAATGAATAGATACGAGCAAGGGAGTCAGAGAGTGATTGAACAAGACAGTAAACGAGAGTGAGGGAGTGATGAGTGGAGATGGTGATGGTGGGTCAGTTTTGTGTGGCACTTTGCTTGTCGGGTGGCATCTCGGAGCACCTGCAGTGGCCCGCTGATCAGTTGCTTGGATGGGCGCTGGGGGTGGTGGTCTGCTTCTGTGGCCGTGGCCGCCCTGGGGTAGGTTGGTGGGGAGGTGGGTGCTGGCCTGCGCCAGCGGTCTCCTCGGCCACTGCCAGGAACTAGTGCACGTTCATGCTTGCTGCATCTGCATCGCGGTCATCCTAAGTAATAAAAGTGAATGAGGGTGGGTGAGCATGTGGGGGAGAGCACGAATGGATGTGAGTAGGTTGGAGTGTGAGTGAGAGTGCTGTGTATGGTTGAACGTGAGTAAATGTGGGTGACTCTGAGGGCGAGTGGGAGTGAGCTTGAGCCAATACAGGAGAGAATGGGTGGGTGTGGGAATGTGAATGTGGGATAGGGTGGGGGAGAGGGTGAGCGAGAGTGAGTGAGTTCATGTGGATGCGTATGAGAGCATGAGGGTGTGAATGTGTGGGAATGGCTGTGTCTGCTAGTCGGGAGGTGCTGGATTGAGGGGTTAGTACCTCTTGGCTACGTGAGCTCCCCTGGACGGGGGGGGGGGGGGGGGGTGCTTCTTTGGGCGTGGGGGTCCCAGGGTGTGCAACGGTGGTGCTGGGGGCGGGGGCAGGCCTGCTGTGGGTGTGCCTGGGGGGACTCTCGCAGGGGGCACGGACCGATCTCTAGCCCGAGGGGTGAGGACGCTGCCCTCCCAGCGCCTGGGGCCCGGGAACTGGCATTGGCCCAGCTGAGGGGGTGGGGTTTGGCGGGCCAGGGGGCGTGGGTCCGCCGTGCTGGTCACCTGGCGACCTGGCCTCCCTCAGCCGTCCCTCCTGGGGTGGATGCCTGGCTTTCCTGGGGCTTGTAGGCCTCAGTCATTTGTGCCCTGTGGGGATTGGTGGCTTTGCCTTGCCTGCTCGGGGTTTCCGGGGAAGGGGGGGAGGTGCTGCGACCGGCCACCCTCTTCGTATGTTTCCTGACAAAGCACTCACATGCACACACTTATTTTGCACGTGCTCTCATATGCACACACACGGATGCACACACACAAATGTCTCCCCTTTAACAGGTGCGGATACCAGACTCGTTTTGAGACCTCAAAAAAATCAGTCTGTCTTCTTTTTGTTTTAGTTGTTGGTTTGTTTGTATTTTCTGTCTGTTCCTCTTCCTTGTCTTTCCCCCTCCCCACACTTCCTTTCCCCATTCCCCATCCTGTCGGGTCCTTCATGGGTAAAATAAGTTAAATAAAGTGTTAAAAGTTATTACAAGGGGAGTTTACAGCAATATACAGTACATAGATAGGTAGTGTATAAAGCTCCTTTTGGCAAAGTAAATCTGTTTTGGCACAATAAGGGTAGCAGATTTCTGTTCTGCACACCTCGCTGTCTGACAGGACAAGGAGGAAAAAATAACTAAATAAAAAAATAAAGATTGGTGCTATAATGAGTTGTACTAAGGAGTTACAGATAGAGCAGCCTATGGGCACGCCACCATGAGTAAGCTGGATGATTCATTTCAGTTGTGTTTTTTTGGTAGTAACAATGTTACATCCACAATGCACAGGAGTAGCAGAATTCAATTTAATTCAATTCAGTTCAATTCAACTTTATTTATATAGTGCCATTTCACAACAACACTCATCTCATAGCACTTTCAACTGTAGGGGAAACCCCCACAGGTGCAGAAAAACCCCAGCAATCAGGCGATCCCTTGTGAGCAAGCGCTTGGCAACGGTGGAGAGGAAAAACTCCCTTTTAACAGGAAGAAACCTCCAGCAGAACCAGGCTCAGGGAGGGGCAGTCATCTGCTGTGACTGGCTGGGGGGTGAGGGGATACAGAAGATGAAAAGAACAGACATGTAGAGAGCAAACAACACAATGGGGACTCAATCTATGGGAGAGAACAAACAGATGTTAATGATCAGCAAAAAAAAAAAAAAAAATCATTGAGAGTGAAGAAAGGAGTGAAGCCCAGTGCATTATTGGAGGTCCCCCGGCTGTCTAAACCTATTAGCAGCATAACTAAGGGAGGGTTCAGAGACACGCGATCCCTCCCTAATTGTAGGCTATATCAAAAAGGAAGGTTTTAACCCTATTCTTAAAAACAGAGACTGAGTCTGATTCCCGAATCCAGATTGGCAGCTGGTTCCACAGGAGAGAAGCTTGATAACTGAAGGCTCTGCCTCCCATTGTACTTTTGGAGATTCTAGGTATTACAAGTAATCCTGCATTTTGGGTGCGTAGTGCTCTGTTAGGATAATACGGTAGGATCAGATCTTTTAAATAAAAAGGGGCCTGATTGTTTAGAGCTTTGTAAGTAAGAAGAAGGATTTTAAACTTAATTCTAAACTCCATGGGAAGCCCATGAAGGGAGGCCAGAACCGGAGAGATATGATCTCTCTTTCTAGTACCTGTCAAAACTCTTGCTGCAGCATTTTGGATCAACTGAAGACTTTTTAAAGATGTTTTAGGACAACCTGATAATAAAGAATTACAATAATCTAATCTCGAGCTAACAAAAGTGTGGATCAGTTTCTCAGCATCACTCTGAGACAAGATGCTACTAATCTTGGCAATATTACGCAAATGATAGAAGGCAGTCTTAGAAACAAATTTAATATGTGAATTGAAAGACAGATCTTGATCAAAAATAACTCCAAGGTTCCTCACAGAGCGATTAAGAGAAAGAGTAACCGCATCCAAACTGAAAGTTTGATTTGAAAAGGTATTTCTAAGGTTTTTTGGACCAACAAGAATGACTTCAGTCTTATCTGAATTTAATAGCAGGAAATTACAAGTCATCCAAGCTTTGATTTCCTTAAGACAGGCCTCTCATTTGGCTAATTGATTATTATCATCTGGCTTCATTGACAGATATAATTGTGTGTCATCTGCATAACAATGAAAATGTATACAGTGATTTCTAATAATGTTGCCTAACGGAGCATATATAAACTAAAAAGAGTACATGAATAGTTTTCTTTTTAGGAAACATGGATTAATTTTTTATATGGGCATTTATTTTGAAAACATCACATTTTCAGTACTGTCCACCATCCAGCTCCCACCTCTCTACTTGGATCTGACACATTTTTGAAATGGAGAGAAATGCTATGAATGGTGCTGATGTCTTTGAGACAGTGCATATGGTAGCATACTTAGTTGAAGAATTTAGGCTGAGTGTCCACCAAATGTGTTTTTTCCGCTCTGGGCGACTATTTTCTATTCATTCTCTATGTGAAGAGTTTGTTTGTAAAAACAGATAAGTCCAATTGTTTTAATAATGAGAAAAGCAACTTTTCATCTGTTGGTTTATATGTGTTAGTATTTCCAATTCAGTTTCGAAAACATGGTCGCCGGAAATATGAGTATCTCAGACATAATAATGCCAAAAACTGAACATCAACTCATTGTTATTTTTTGGCAATTTTTGAATACTTCTTCCTGCAAAAACAGATAAGTCCACAACACATACCTTTGCAAAAACAGACATGTCCCGAAAACCATGTTAGTTTGACTGGTGAACGCATCACTGGTTCATCTGCTTTATCAAAATTATCCATATTTGACATAAAATGCAGCAAAATTGTAAAAAAAAACAACCGGCAGGAAAATCACGCAAAGCTAGCAGATCCAAGCAGGGGTATCTGCAGAACGCTGCCGCAGCTGATAATCACATGATTGGCTGGTCTCAGCATCTAGATACGGGATTGGCTGCTCCTTGCTGCACCATTGAGTCACATCACCCAAATACCAAGCGCTGATTTGCCATGTGTGTAGTAATCTGGTTTTGTAAAAACAGGGTTCCGGCGTTCATCAGCTTTTGAAAAAAAAACAAAACATGAACTTTGTAGTGTATATAACAGCAGATATAGCAGATTTTTAGAAAAAAAAACTATTTGAACTTCTATAAGTAGGCAATGTGTACAGGTGTTTGTTGTACAGAGGGAAATTTTCTTGGAAGTGGCGTTTATCGGTTTTTGCAAACGAACTCTTCATGTAGTCCGGCGTTTACAGCACTGAGCGCCCTGAGTGCTGACACGGTTTAAGCGGTGGCCGTTATTTGTTGTGGCACTCAGGGCGCTCAGCGTTGAAAGAAGTTCAGCTTTTCAGACTGCAGCTGAGCTCGTCAATGTCAGACCTTTCTAAGCAGCCAATAAGAATTAAGGAAGGTGGGACATGGGAGCCCATACGGTCTCTTCTAAGACTCCTGTTTTCCATGTTATCATATTTTGCATTCAGAGCTGCTACCAATGCTAGAATACATTCCCTGTCCATTGTTATTTAGAGACTGCTATTAAAAAATAAGTAGAAAGTCTGATGATAGAAAAGCGGAAGTGCTGAGCTGAGAGTGACAAGCTGTTGCTGGGATACAGGGCACAGACTTTTTTTTTTTCATTGCGCAGTACACAAATGCTGAAAAAAACACTCAGGGCAGTCAGGTGACAAAAAACGTGTTTGGTGGACACGCATCCTTACAAAAGTGAGTACACCCCTCATATTTTTGTAAATATTTTAGACCTTTTCATGGGACAACACTGAAGATATGACACTTTGATACAATGTAAAGTAGCCAGTGTATAGTTTGTATAACAGTGTAAATTTGCTGTCCCCTCAAAATAACTTAACACACAGCCATTAATGTCTAAACCGCTGGCAACAAAAGTGAGTACACCCCTAAGTGAAAATGTCCAAATTGTGCCCATAGTGTCAATATTTTTTGTGGCCACCATTATTTTCCAGCACTGCCTTAACTCTCTTGGGCATGGGGTTCACTAGAGCTTCACAGCTTGCCACTGGAATCCTCTTCCACTCCTCCATGACGACATCACGGAGCTGGTGGATGTTAGAAGCCTTGCACTCCTCCATGTTCCGTTTGAGGATACCCCACAGATGCTCAGTAGGGTTTAGGTCTGGAGACATGCTTTGTCAGTCCATTACCTTTACCCTCAGTTTCTTTAACAAGGCAGTGGTTGTCTTGGAGGTGTGTTTGGTGTCATTAACATGTTGGAAAACTGCCCTGTGGCCCAGTTTCCGAAGGGAAGGAATCATGCTCTGCTTCAGTATGTCACAGTACATGTTGACATTCATGGTTCCCTCAATGAACTGTAGCTCCTCAGTGTCGGCAGTACTCATGCAGCCTCAAACCATGGCACTCCAACCACCATGCTTAACTGTAGGCAAGGCACACTTTTCTTTGTACTCCTCACCTAGTATTCCTCACACACACTTGACACCATCTGAACCAAATAAGTTTATCTTGGTGTCATCAGACCACAGGACATGGTTCCAGTAATCCATGTCCTAAGTCTGTTTGTCTTCAGCAAACTGTTTGCGGGCTTTCTTGTACATCATCTTCAAAAGGGGCTTCCTTCTGGGACGAAAGCAATGCAGACCAATTTGATGCAGTGTGTGGCATATGGTCTGAGCACTGACAGAATGACCCCCCCACCCCTCAACCTCTGGAGCAATACTGGCAGCACTCATACGTCTATTTTTAAAAAATAACCTCTGAATATCACGCTGAACACGTGCACTCAACTTCTTTGGTTGACCATGGCAAAGCCTGTTTTGAGGGGAACCTGTCCTGTTAAACTGCTGTATGGTCTTGGCGACCGTGCTGCAGCTCAATTTCAGGGTGTTGGCAATCTTCTTATAGCCTAGGCCATCTTTATATAGAGTAACAACTGTTTTTTTTTTTTTTTTTTTTTCAGATAATCAGAGAGTTCTTTGCCATGAGGTGCCATGTTGAACTTCCAGTGACCAATATGAGAGAGTGTGAGAGTGATAACACCAAATTTAGCATACCTGCTCCCCATTCACACCTGAGACCTTGTAACACGAACAAGTCACATGACACCGGGGAGGGAAAAAGACTAATTGGGCACAATTTGGACATTTTCACTTAGGGATGTACTCACTTTTGTTGCCAGCGGTTTAAACATTAATGGCTGTGTGTTGAGTTATTTTGAGGGGGCAGCAAATTTACACTGTTATGCAAGCTGGATGTTATGTTCTTATGCTGGACTGGAGATCCAACACCAATCCTGCACACAAGAAGGGGATGAGCAGACTTTACTTCCTGAGAAAGCTGAGATCCTTCAACATGTGCAGCAGGATGCTGGAGCATTTCTATCAGACTGTTGTCGCCAGTGCCATCTTCTTTGCTGCTGTCTGTTTGAGTAGCAGTATCAGGGCCAGAGACACCAACAGACTTGACAAGATTATCAAGAGGGCTGGCTCTGTAACTGGTCTCAGACCCGAGACCTTTGAGACAGTGGTGGAGAGGAGAACACTAAATAAACTGCAATCCATCATGGACAATCCTGATCACCCCCTCCACCACACACTAGATAGACAGCGGAGCACTTTCTCCAGTAGACTACTACAGCTTTGCTGTTGAACGGCCAGATACAGGAAATCTTTCCTGCCACATGCAATTTCACTGTACAATAACTCACTATGATGTTGTATTCTGGTCATAGCTATGCTGCCACAACTGCAGCTTACAGACTAACTGGTACCTCACATTTCACTCTGCTCCTGATAGTCCTTCTTTGTGCAATGGGATGATTCATGTGTTTATACGGGTCATCAAATATTAAGCTATGATGTATATAGGTTTTTATAGTCGTGTTAGTTTTTACTTTCCTTGGGTAATCCCTTTGTCTGTCATGTGTGTGTTTCTGTTGTTTGGTTGTCTACTGTCATGCTGCTGTTACACTGTAATTTCCCAGTTTGGGATCAATGAAATACATCTATCTATCTATCTATCTATCTATCTATCTATCTATCTATCTATCTATCTATCTATCTATCTATCTATCTATCTATCTATCTATCTATCTATCTATCTAAGCTGTAAACTGACTACTTTACATTGTATCAAAGTGTCATATCTTCAGTGTTGTCCAATGAAAAGAGATAATAAAATATTTACAAAAATGTGACGGCTATACTCTTATCTTTATTTTTCCCATCAGCTCGGTACCAAGTGGTTGGGGACCGTAGGGGGTTTTCAAATGAAGGTGCTGCCAATAATTTCCAAATCTCTACTCTTTAGCATACATTCATTGCAGTTTAGCTGTTGTTATGGATATTGTGTTAAAATCTGTATTTGATGTTGCACAAAAGAGTTTTTCTGTATTGCAGAAGTTTATGCTTTATTTACAAATCACTGTAATAGGACATTTTTGTCACGAGGTGAGCTCTGGAAGTTTCACCAGGCTCAGTCTTGTGGCTTTTCTCTGTATTTATATTTATTTGTTGTATTTTTTGTGCCTTTTGGTTTTTTGTTATTCCTGCATGTTTTCTATTTTCCAGTTTACGTAGTTTATGTCTTAGTTCTAACATATTTTGATTCTGTATTATTGGTACCTATTTCTCAGTTGTACTTGTTTATAATTTATTTTACTCCTTATTATTTGAGGTTGACAGCTGTCAAGGCATTTGCTGATTAGTACCCCATGTGGGCATAGCCCTGTCAGCTGTCAGCTGGCATGCTCTCATGTTATTACTTCCAGCTGATCCCAATCACAATTCATGGTACCTTTTTGTCCGCTAATGTGAACCCACACCTGTCACTATTTAGGTAATGGTTTTTTGACCCTATTCAAGGGAGTCATTTTCATTTTCAAATTGCCGCTGTCTTGACTTCACAAGCTCCTTGTCTCCACCAGAGCCCTGCCTCGCTCTGGTGCGTGATTTCTGTAAGTTTCTCCCTCGTTTGGATTTTGTGTTTAAAGCACCTTGTTGAACTTTATGTTTGTTGCTTTTTTCAACAAATTACCCAAACTCACAGTTCAGGGTGTGAGTCTCACCTTCCTGCCCCGTGGGGCAATTCATGACAGAAGACAACAGCCAGTAGAGACCCAGCTGCTGTGAGTTTGCAGATTTTTTTTTTTTTTTTCATTCACTCACCTATTTTGTGGAGATCTGCAGCAGGTTCCCCGAGCGTGGAGGAGGAGTGGGCTGTGGAATTCATCCAAGGCTATGTGGATGAAGCTCTCGCCTCCCGGAGCGCGAAAATGATCTGGGAAAAGGCGGATTTAGCAACCGCCATCATCGAGGTACATCCAGGGATATGGAGGCACGTCCAGTTTGCAGACTTGTTGGCCACGCTCTCTGTGTTGCAGCAGTCCTTCCCCGGACTGACGTGGGGGCCACCTCCAGAGAGCCTGAAGCCTACACGGAGACACGCTCCATGGAAGACACCTTGCCTCACCTCCAATGTGTCCACTCCTGCTCCAGATTCATCAGCTCCACAACGCTGGCATCATTCACCTCCAGACTGCCAGAGGAAAACTCCCGCCTCTTGGGCAGCAAATTCTCCTTCTCCGAGGCAGAAGCCTCCCTCAGCAGTGCACACTACGTGTTCTTCGTCTCTGGCTGAATCGCCAGCTCCTCCCCTCTGCACAGCTGCTGTTCTCTGCTTCTCCTCGGCGCTCTCATCCGCTACCAAGAGGTCGTCTGTTTTTCCCCCGGCTCTGCCAGCCTCCATGCCCACTGGGGCTGCTCCTTCACGATCCTCTGAGAAGCCAACATCCACTGTAGCCACGGAGAAGGATGACGTTACACCTGCTGCAACAGGCAACATCGAAACCCAGGAACACAGGCAAGTGTCATTTCATTACCCTTCATTTTATGATGATATTACTTGTCTGATTCCCGATAGTGAGACTCAGGGTTTGCAGTCCCCTGAGTCCTCACTGCCTGTTGCAGCCACTAATTTCTCACCAGCCCTCTCCGTGTCTTCGTCTATTCTCCCTGAGGGTCCGTTGAAGACAGGGTTGAGCTGCCGGATGATGGAAGAACCTGCGGCCCGGGAGGACCCAGTCCCAGCCCCGCAGTCACAGTCTGGACAGAGGGAGGGTGCCTCCTGCGTCCAGAAGCCTGCGCCGATGACAGAGCATCCCCTGGCTTCAGCTACGTGGAATCCAGCACCAGCGGTGAGCCGACCCCCAGCCTCCACACTAGGCGAGCCACCTGTGTGGGTCACTTTGCTTGGGGGCCCTGAGACTGCATTCACCACCATGCCTGCTGCAGGGGCCACTACAGCAGAGTTGGAGCTGGACCGCCAAAGGACCAGACCCAAAACGTCATCGCTGGGATCGATGGAGTCCTGGATGGCGGTGGAGCTCGAGCTCAGGCAAGTGCTCTCCTTTGTTTTCATTGCCTCAGTTTTGGAGAGTTTTTGTCAGGCTCTTGGTGGGGAGAGCCAAGTGCAACCATCAGCTGCACCTGAGCTCACAACACTGGGCTCCACTGCTGCCAGTGACCCTGACCCTGTTTCTCTGCCTGTTTTGTCTGAGTTATCCCCCAGGATCGCAGAGGTTATTCTAAATCTGCCAGATGTCTCTGTGGGTCCAGGTTCACTGTTAGAGGTCCTCATGCGTCCAGCTCCTAATGCTGAGGTTGTCGCAGACGCTCCATCCCAGCCCGGAACCTCTGTGAGTGTTGCTCCCCCTCTGGCTGAGGTCTTCGAGGGTGCTGCTTCCCTTTCTGTGGAGGTTGTTGCGGGTGCTCCATCCCAGCCCGTGGCCCCCCAGGGTACAGCACTGGCTTAGTCCGGGTCCACCGAGGGTGCAGTTTTGGCCCAGTCCGGGCCCACTGATGGTGCAGCCTTTGTCCACTCTGGACCCACCGAGGGTGCAGCCACGTCCCAGCCCGGGACCTCCGTGGGTGCTGCTCCCCTTCCTGCTGAGGTCGTTACGGGTGCTCTGTCCCAGCTCGGGACCTCCATGGGTGCAGCTCCTCCTCAGTCCAGGTCTCCGTGGGTGCTGTGTCCCAGTCGGAGACTGTTGTGGGTGCTGCGCCCCAGCCTAACACCAACTTGGGTGCTGCACTCCAGTGTGGGCTCACCATGGGCATTAGGTCCCAACCCAGGGGCCGCAGTCGGTGCAGCTTTGGCCCAGTCCAAGTCCACCGAGGGTGCAGCTCTGCTCCAGCCTGGAGCCACTGCGGGTGCAGCTTTGCTCCAGCCCGGAGCCACTGCGGGTGCTACTATGTTCCTGTCCAGGACCACTGAGGGTGCTGCTGGCCACTCCAAGGGTGTCATGGTTCCCTCTCCTTCACCAGAAACCATCGTGGTCCCTTCTCTTCTGCCAGATGCCGTTGTGGTTCCCCCTCCTTTGCCAGACACCATTGTGGTCCCTGCTCTTCTTCCAGATGCTGTTGTGGTCCCCTCTCTTCTGCCAGACGCTGTTGTGGTCCCCCTTCTTGTGCCAAATGCCATTGTGGTCCCCCCTCCTGTGCCAGACGTCGTCGTGGTTCCCCCTCCACTGCCAGACGTCGTAATGGTTCCCCTGACTCCTCCACCCTGCCCACCATCGACTCTTCCTGCTGGGCAGCCACCCCCTGGACCACCCTTATGGTTCAGGTGGCTGAAAAACTCTGGTCGACCGCCTGACGGACTGAGCCGTTGGGTTGGGTGGCCCATATTCTCTGACAGGCCACCCGACTTGTACCAACTCGCCATCTGCCAGGCCTGGGACTTTGGTCACCCACCTGAACTTTTTAGCTCTTTGGTCCAGGGTGGCCTAAATCATTGATTTTGACTGGTGTGGGTCTTGAGGGTTTTTTTGTTTCATTCCCTCCTAGCCTTTTCCCCCCACCACCCACACTGGGTGGGTTATTGTTGTGCCCCTGTTGGGGGGGGGGGGCGCTCTTTCTTTTTCTTTTGGTGTTTCCCTGGGGTGTCTGTCTGGGTTCCACCCCTTGAGAGGGGGGCTCGGTCACGAGCTGAGCTCTGGAAGTTTTGCCAGGCTCAGTCTTGTGGCTTTTCTCTGTATTTATATTCATTTGTTGTATTTTTTGTGCCTTTTGGTTTTTTGTTATTCCTGCATGTTTTCTAGTGTCCAGTTTATGTCTTAGTTGTAATATATTTTAATTCTGTATTATTG